>JAJAGP010000002.1:1914481-2566746 GCA_025084515.1 Ancistrus triradiatus | reverse complement strand
TTACTTTCTCCAAACATAACGCTTTTCTTTTAAACCAAAAAGTTCTATTTTGCTCTCATCCGTCCACAAAACATTCTTCCAATGGCCTTCTGGCTCGTCCACGTGATCTTTAGCAAACTGCAGGAGAGCAGCAATGTTCTTTTTGGAGAGCAGTGGCTTTCTCCTTGCAACCCTGCCATGCACACCATTGTTGTTCAGTGTTCTTCTGATGGTGGACTCAGGAACATTAACATTAGCCAATGTGAGAGAGGCCTTCAGTTGCTTAGACGCTACCCTGGTGTCCTTTGTGACCTCGCCGAACTATTACAGGCCTTGCTCTTGGAGTGATCTTTGTTGGTCGACCACTCTTGGGGAGGGTAACAATGGTCTTGTAATCCTCCATTTGTACACAATCTGTCTGACTGTGGATTGGTGGAGTCCAAACCCTTTAGAGTTGGTTTTGTAATTTTTTCCAGCCTGATAAGCATTAACAACTCTTTTTCTGAAGCCCTTCTTTGTTCGTGCCATGATACACTTCCGCAGACGTGTTGTGAAGAGCAGACTTTGATAGATCCCTATTCTTTAAATAAAACAGGGTGCCCACTCACACCTGATTGTCATCCCATTGATTGAAAACACCTGACTCTAATTTCACCTTCAAATTAACTGCTAATCCTAGAGGTTCACATACTTTTGCCACTTACTAATATGTAATATTGGATCATTTTCCTCAATAAGTAAATGACCAAGTATAATATTTTTGTCTCATTTGTTTAACTGGGTTCTCTTTATCTACTTGTAGGACTTGTGTGAAAATGATGATGTTTTAGCTCATATTTATTCAGAAATATAGAAAATTCTAAAGGGTTCACAAACATTCAAGCAACACAGAGAGAGTGTGTGCATGCGCGTGTGTCAGAAGACTTTGGTGGCCTAGTGGTTAAAGTACTGGATTACGGACCAGAGGGTCTAAGGATCAAATCCCACCTCTGCCAAACGGCCACAATATTGCCATATCTTGCTTAGATTATTGACTCAAGTGATAAAAACAGACAGTGACGCTTTTAAAGATTAATGTTAACCAATAACTATGTTGTTTATGTTTTTTTTTATTCCAGGCAGTGGCCCCTCTACAACGCTCTCTGGAGATTCGTGAGACAGCCCTAGATCCGGATCACCCCAGTGTGGCCCAGTCGCTGCACCAGCTGGCTGCAGTTTATGTCCACTGGAGGAAGTTTGGCAACGCGGAGCAGCTGTACAAGCAGGCTATGGAGATCAGCGAGAACGCCTACGGAGCCGAGCACTCGAGCGTGGCGCGGGAACTTGACTCGCTCTCGCTCCTCTACCAGAAACAAAACAAGTATGCTCTCTAGGAAGATCCTCTTTTGATTTATGATGGGGCTTGTTAGTAATAATAAAGGCCCTAATTGAGTTATGTTGACAGATACGAGCAGGCTGAGAGGCTGCACAAGAGGTCGCTTAAGATCAGGCAGAAAACGGCTCGGCAAAAAGGCCACATGGTGAGAATGATGCTTTTTTGTTTAAATAACTTGATCTGGAGTTTAGAGATACAGTGTGGCAAAAAAGTATTTAGTCAGCCACTGACTGTGCAAGTTCTCCTACTTAGAAGGATGAGAGAGGTCTGTAATTTTCATCATAGGTACACTTCAACTATAAGAAACAAAATCCAGGAAATCCCATTTGTAGGATTTTTAAAGAATTTAATTGTGAATCATGGTGGAAAACAAGTATTTGATCACCCACAAACAAGCAAGATTTCTGGCTCTCACAGACCTGTAACTTCTTCTTTAAGAAGCTCTTCTGTCCTCCACTCGTTACCTGTATTAATGGCACCTGTTTGACCTCGTTATCTGTATAAAAGACACCTGCCCACAGCCTCAAACAGTCAGACTCCAAACTCAACCATGGCCAAGACCAAAGACCACTTGAAGGACACCAGGAAGAAAATTGTAGACCTGCACCAGGCTGGGAAGAGTGAATCTACAATAGGCAAGCAGGTTGGTGTGAATAAATCAACTGTGGGAGCAATTGTAAGAAAATGGAAGACATACAAGACCATTGATAATCTCCCTCGATCTGGGGCTCCACGCAAGATCTCATCCTGTGGGGTCAAAATGATCATGAGAACGTTGAGCCAAAAATCCCAGAACTACGTGAAGGGACCTGATGAATGACCTGCAGAGAGCTGAGACCAAAGTAAAACAAGGCTACCATCAGTAACACACTACGCAGAGAGGGACTCAGATCCTGCAGTGCCAGGCGTGTCCCCCTGCTTATAAGCCAGTACATGTCCAAGGCCCCGTCTGATGTTCGGCAGAGAGGCATATGGATGATCCAGAAGAGGATTGGGAGATTATCATGTGGTCAGATGAAAACCAAAATAGAACTTTTTGGTTAAAAACTCAACTCATCATTGGTTTTTTAGGGAAGAAGAATGCTGTGAGTTGCACCATACCTACTGTGAAGCATGGGGGTGGTAGAACATCATATGCTTTGGGGCTGTTTTTCTGCAGAGGGGACAGGACGACTGATTTGTGTAAGGGAGAGAATGAACGGGGGGCCACATGTACCGTGAGATTTTTAGTCCAAAACCTCCTTCC
This sequence comes from Ancistrus triradiatus, assembly GCA_025084515.1. Classification (NCBI taxonomy): domain Eukaryota; kingdom Metazoa; phylum Chordata; class Actinopteri; order Siluriformes; family Loricariidae; genus Ancistrus; species Ancistrus triradiatus. Next base: position 2,564,146 of record JAJAGP010000002.1, on the reverse strand, counting down.
ATCAGTGAGAGCATTGAAGATGGAACGTGGCTGGGTCTTCCAGCATGACAATGATCCCAAACACACCGCTCGGCAACGAAGGAGTGGCTCCGTTTAAGTAAAAAAAGCATTTCAAGGTCATGGAGTGGCCTAGCCAGTCTCCAGTCTCAGAAACCTCAGCCCCATAGAAAATTTGTGGAGGGAGTTTCGAAAGTCCGTGTTGCCCCAAAACATCACTGCTCTAGAGGAGATCTGCATGGAGGAATGGGCCAAAAATACCCAGCTACAGTGTGTGCTGGCCAACCTGGTGAAGACTTACAGAAACATTTGACCTCTGTCACTGCCAACAAAGGTTATGTTACAAAGTATTGAGTTGAACTTTTGTTAATGACCCATGAATACTTATTTTCCACCATAATTTACAATTAAAATTCTTTACAAATCCTACAATGTGATTTCCTGGATTTTTTTTCTCATTTTGTCTCTCATAGTTGAAGTGTACCTATGATGAAAATTACAGACCTCTCTCATCTTTCTAAGTAGGAGAACTTGCACAATCAGTGGCTGACTAAATACTTTTTTGCCCCACTGTAAATACATGTCTGTAGGTTCATGTGCATGATCTCTTTGCAGTATGGTTTCACCCTGCTGCGTCGGCGGGCACTGCAGTTGGAGGAACTGACTCTCAGTAAAGACTCAGCCGACTGTTCCAAGACTCTCAATGAACTGGGAGTCCTTTACTACCTGCAAAACAACCTAGAGTCAGTAATTCCTCTTAATTACCAAATATAACTGATGCCTTTATCCATGTTAATCACCCTACAAAAAAAGCTGACAAAGTAGCATATAACAGTTCCTGTAATACACTAACAAATTTGAATCCCCACTATTCAGGCCACTAACCTCAGTGAGCGAACGTCGAGCTAAAAATGAGACCTAGGAAATGTGTATCAGTTTAGCTGACATAAGTGGTGTGCCTGAATGGCATTTTGCCTCTACCTGCACCTTCCGCTTCCTTGAAAGAGTTGTGTTGTGATAAATACTGTATGTTTTGTCGATCTCAGTGCAGCAAAGGTCTTCTTGAGTCGTTCGCTGGAGATGCGTCAGCGAGTTTTGGGCGTGGATCACCCGGATTGTGCTCAGTCTCTGAACAACCTGGCCGCCCTTCACTGTGAGAGGAGGGATTACGAGAGTGCCGAGCAACTCTATGAGAAAGCACTGGAAATCCGCAAGCGAGCCCTGTCACCCGATCACCCGTCACTCGCCTACACGATCAAACACCTCGCTATCCTCTACAAACGCAGAGTGAGTGAGCAACACACCCCACTGGCTTTCCTCTGCATTTAACGATCAGTCGTAACATAAGTGCAGCACGTCTAATGCCGTGCAAAAGTCTTAAGACATCTTTAAATTAGCTGTTTTGGACCCAGAAGTCTCAAACTTGGATTTGTCACTCCATAATCCTCTTTTCTGATCTTCATTCCAGTCTTTGTGAGCTGTGAGCCTTTTCACCTTGTTTCCATTTTCCAAAAAGTGGTGTCTTCACTGCTGCCCTTCCAAAAAGACCATTCTTGATCAAGCTTCTTGGGAATGCCAGATGCAGCTATTGCTTTTTCTTTTATTTATTAATACTCCGTACAACTTTCCTGCATTTTCTGGTTGATTTCTGATATAGAGACTGAGAAATGATATCTGATCATTGTACCCTAGCTAAATCGATGGTATATCTAATGTAATGGTGGCCTGAGACATTTGCACAGTACTGTATATTCTGCATTATGAAGAATAATACTTAAGAAGGCTCTGTTTTATCACAGGATCCCCTGAACACGTCATCTTGCAATTGTCTTCTCTTAGGACGTGCTGTCTTAGTTAATATTGTGTAATTCAAATTAAAGTGTGTGCTCTTCCCAAGGGAAAACTGGAGAAAGCTGTGCCTCTGTATGAGCTGGCTCTCGATATCAGAGAGAAGAGCTTCGGGCCCAAACACCCAAGTGTGGCTACAGCTCTGGTTAATCTCGCTGTGCTCTACTGCCAACTGGTGAGAAACCTACATTCAGATTAAGCCAGTATCTCCAGTGTGCATTTATTTGAAGTACAGTGGTACCTCGGTTCTCGGCCACCTCTGAACTTGTAAGGGTCGTGACTCCTTTCAGCTGAAACTTGATTCACGATTCAGCAGACAGTGATTTGTCAGAAATGATCCCCATCACAAATCAGGGAGCACCTGTACAATACAACTCCATTAATGCATATAATGCCTTATAGTGGGGATTATCTGGAGGTCTGGAACAGGTTCATTCAATTTATATTATTCCTTATGGGAACCATTTGCTCGGTACTTGTTCTTGGTACTCGACAAGCCTTCTGGAACAATTAAAGATGAGAACTGAGATACCACTGTAAAGTATATGTATATTAAAGTAGCCAGTCAGACTGCGGTGGTTGTTCATAAAATAAGAAGATCGTTGAGGTTTCATGTTTCCTGGCTCAATGATCAATGATGTGCGTGTTTCTGTCACAGAAAAAACACAGTGAAGCTTTACCTTTGTATGAACGAGCGCTCAAGGTTTATGAGGACAGCCTTGGGCGACTGCACCCTCGAGTAGGAGAAACTCTCAAGAATCTGGCAGTACTCAGGTTGGCTTCATCTCACTTCAAGATCATTAACCCTCTATTAAGCCTTGTAAAGCTATTTATGTTATTAGGTATGTTTCTGTAGACGTCGTCTATAAAAGATATCTGTGCATTTATTAAGAGATACTGGAACAACAAGTTTGTCTTTGCAGGAAAATAATAGCATTTCACCTTTGGTATGAAGTGACAGTGGTATGTGACGCTCGCCCGTCTCTCTTCTGCCTGTTTTGCAGTTATGAGGAAGGCGATTTCGAAAAAGCCGCTGAGCTATACAAACGGGCCATGGAGATCAAGGAGGCTGAGCCGTCTCTCGTGTGTGGGAAAGTACCCTCCCGTTACTCGTCCAGCGGTGACACCTTCAGCCAGCGTAGCCCTGTCCCCCTGCCTCACAGCCACAGGTGACCCTAAGAACTGCCCTTGTGTTCTCCAGCTGCATTTGTGACCAAAGGTCCCTCTGGGGAATCACACATGGACTGAACTGAAAGGATTCTGAAGTATTGTGATGCGGTATTTTTTATATATTTATATAAGCAGTATTTTAAAGGTGTCATAACAGCGTTGGGGTACTGAGATACTTTGATTCCAAAGACTGAAGCTACGTGAGGGTACGAGCCTTAGCACCATAGCTTTCTCCCTTATCCTCAGAGAAATGTGAAAAAGGTTTCGCTGACTGATCGTACCTTGTGTGACTTACAGTATATACACTCGCCGGCCACTTTATTAGGTACACCTTGCTACTACTGCCTTAAGTTTTGTTGCATAGATTCAACGAGGTGCTGGAAACGTTCCTCAGAGATTTCGGTCCATATCGACATGATAGAATCACGCAGCTGCTCCAGGTTTGTCGGCTGCACATCCGTGATGCCAATCTCCCGTTCCACAACACCCCAAAGGTGTTGAGTACAGTGAACTCGTTGTCATGTTCAAGAAACCATTTTGAGATGATTTGAGCTTCATGACATGATGCGTTATCCTGCTGGAGGTAGCCATCAGAAAATGGTACACTATGGTCATAAAGGGATGGGCTGTGGTGTTTAAACAATGCCCAGTTGGTTTTAATGGGCCTAAAGTGTGCCCCCACACCATTACACCACCAGCTGTCGAGACAAGGCAGGATGCTTTCATGTTTACGCCAAATTCTGACCTGACCATCTGAATGTCGCAGCAGAAATCAAGACTCCTCAAACCAGACAACGTTTTTTCCGATTTCCCACTGTCCAATTTTGGAGCCCGTGCGAATAGTAACCTCTTTTTTCCGTTCTTAGCGGACAGGAGTAAGAAGAGATGTGTCTTCTGCTGCTGTAGCCCATCTGCTTCAAGGTTCAACATGTTGCACATTGAGAGATTTTCTCTCTTTCAGACCATTCTCTGTAGCGAGTCGCTTAAATCGCCTTTCTTTCCCATTCTGATGCTTGGTTTGAACGTCATAGTCGTCTTGACCATGTGTGCGTACCTAAATGCATCGAGTTGCTGCCATGTGATTGGCTGATTAGATATTGGCATTAGTAGTTGATCAGGTGTTCCTTATAAAGTGGCGAGTGTATACAGTATAGAAACCGATGAATGTCTCAACAAATATGTTTAAAAAATGACTTTTTTACGTATCACTATATAAGTAAAATTATACTATGTTTGAGTAAGACCATATACAGTGCCTCTTAACTGCTCAGTGCCTTACTTGTAAGCCTGCCCTGGTGGAGCATTGGGGAATATCCAATCCAGCCTCTCCTCCCTCAGGCACAGGCAATTTTGCTATGTATGTATGTGACGGTCAGGCTTACAAGGGGTCACTGTCAGGACCCGAACACGTTACCGTGGTGGGCTACTGTGTTACTAGGGTTGGGGATCGAACCTGTTCCAAGATAACAAGAACCATACAACCGTATAGTAGCCCCACTTTGCGAGAAAACAAAAAGGCTAAATGCAATACATGTGGAAAGTTGACTTGTTGTAAAGGAGGTTGCACCTCCAACTTAACGTTGGAGCTTTACATGGCTTAATGTACGAAAACCAAACTTCTCCAGCTGTTACTGGTCACAAGTAACCTTATTGCTGAAATGACGAGCCTTAAAAGGATTCATTTTAATAATAAGCTTTTCTTCTTCCCATTTAAACCTACAAGTAATCTGTGTAAAAATGATTGCTTTTTCTTCGGATCGTCATTTCAGCAGTAGTTGAGAGAAGTTGTGGCCCTAGGTCATAGTTTTAGTACATTAAGCCACGTTAAGCTTTCACTTCTGATAGATTTAAATGGGAAAGAAAAAGCCGAATGTTTTTCAAATGTAACCGATCCCCAGCCCTACCCCCAGAGCACCTGTGTCTACATGTGCTGTTGAATATCTACTGTGATTTTCTATTACTATAATGCATAATAACGGCTCCTATATGCCTTGAACCCAACACTAAACGATGCCAAATACAAATCTTCATGTACAGGCCAATATATTCTACATGCGTGTACAATAAATGGCAACCCATCTGAATGTCTGCTGTTACCGATAAATACTTTATTGTAGAAGAACGTCAGTAGCTCGAATTAAATGCCAGCGTGCGTCAAGTCCAGTTCATGATGACAGGGATGAATTATGAGCGATTGCACTATATGAATGTGTCATGGAGTATTCTGATTAAACAGGGCGTAACCCTGTCACCGGTCCGTTCTCCACAGGAAAGCTAGTTGGTAAGAGTGCTGCACTAAAACAGGAATGTGCATAAATGTATAAGACTTTTGTAGCTTCATCTCAATTCTGTGAATGCAGCAGGAGAACGTATCGAAAATGGAGCATAATCTGCCTTTACATCTTCTTCATCTGAGCCATCAGCTCCTCTAGACTTTGCTCCGTCTCCGCTACGGTCTCTCCTGAACTCACGTTTCCATCCTGCAGGAGTTAGACAAGACACACGATGTTAGCATTAAGCTTATAGGGAGGAAGGATGTGGGAGGTTAGAGTGCAGATAGAACATCCTTAAACCCTGTCTAACTCCTTACCTGTAGTCGCATTAAACCCTGGAAATTAAATACAGGTAGACTCCCATTTACCATGGGGATATGTTCCGAAATCCATCATAAACCGAGAAGTTAAATACGTACTCTAACATATGTGATAGATTGGCTACCTGTCTAGGGCTGTTCCTACCCTGCACCCTAAGCCACCGGCTAGGCACCAGCCGGCCCGTGACCCTGTCAGATGGGCAAAGCCGATTTTATAATTAAGTATTGAATAATGTAATGTAATTTATTGAAAAATGTATTGAAAGTGAAAAATGAAAACAAAATGGTTATTCCACTGTTTTTACTCACTACATTTCCCAGCATCCATCACTGTCACCCTACGTTATGCACTCCCGATTTCCTCATTTAGCACAGGAGAGTATCGTATTGTGTATCGCTAGCCCAGGGAAACATCGAAATTCAAAAGTAGAGTATGGTTTCTGCTGAATGTGTATTATCAGAGCAAACATTTACATAAATTATAGCGTTTCAGTTTTCTCTTGGGTTTTTTTTTTTTTTGAGTGAACATATCTTTTAGAAGTAACCTACTTTTATATACACATTTTGTTCCAGTGTGTGTGTTATTTTAATTTGATTTAACGTGCAAATGTTAAATAAAATGTAGACCCCAGGTTGGGAACTGTAGGGTTAAATGATTGGAACATGAATGTCCTGGAGTGGTCAAGTCCAAGTTCTCACCAAAATCCAATTCTAGAAGGAAGACCGGGCAAATATAGGCCAATCTAGGTGTGAAAAGCAGGCAGAGCTATCCAATCAGACCGATGGCTACGTGGTAAAACAGGGTTTAATTCGTTTTCAGGACTGTTGCCTAATACAAGATACAGGCAAAACAGGTACGAGCTTAAAACCACTACGCACAATGGCATGTGTTAGCCACACTACCAGTGGACTCTGGAGTGTGTTCCATAATGTAGTGGCCTTCAAGTGTAAACTGTATAACAGAAAGGTGAGTTCTTCAGTAATGACTTGTACCTTATCAGGGATGGTGTACGCCACGGTTATTCCCTCTGGTAGATCCGGCTTTGGACCTGATGCAGCCTGAAGCTCAGCTTCTGTGATCTCGGACACCAGCTCTATGCCTGTCGGTGTAAGGAGAAGCAAAGTTACACAAATTAGCCACATGTACACAGTACTGATCTTATCTCCAATCTGCTATGTTCCACTGAGTGCAGTACAGTTTCTCTCAGCTGCTTTGCTCAAACCATAGAAAGACACCAGGCTGCACCTGGTAGAGACTAGGACATACGGAACTTATGGAACACCACCTTCATCTTCCCACACAGACAACTCTGAAGGTGAGTGGCTTTAACCGTTTCTTAGACAAGAGATTTAAATAGCGAAGGTTGTGATTCAGGCAAAGCAGAACAGGTGAAAAGAGTCAATTGGGAGTGTGAGAGCATGTCTGGGTGGTAGTGGATAAAGAGAACCCAGTTAAACAAAATGAGACAAAAATATTATACTTGGTCATTAATTTATTGAGGAAAATGATCCAATATTACATATTAGTGAGTGGCCAAAGTATGTGAAAATCTAGGATTAGCAGTTCATTTGAAGGTGAAATTAGAGTCAGGTGTTTTCAATCTATGGGATGACCATCAGGTGTGAGTGGGCACCCTGTTTTATTTAACAGGGATCTATCAAAGTCTGCTCTTCACAACACATGTTTGTGGAAGTGTATCATGGCACGAACAAAGGAGATTTCTGAGGACCTCAGAAAAGGAGTTGTTGATGCTCATCAGGTTGGAAAAGGTTACAAAACCATCTCTAAAGAGTTTGGACTCCTCCAATCCACAGTCAGACAGATTGTGTACAAATGGAGGAAATTCAAGACCATTGTTACCCTCCCCAGGAGTGGTCGACCAACAAAGATCACTCCAGAGCAAGGTGTGTAATAGTTGGTGAGGTCACAAAAAACCCAAGGGTAACTTCTACGCGACTGAAGGCCTCTCTCACATTGGCTAATGTTAATGTTCATGAGTCCACCATCAGAAGAACACTGAACAACAATTGTGTGCATGGCAGGGTTGCAAGGAGAAAGCCACTGCTCTCCAAAAAGAACATTGCTGCTCGTCTGCAGTTTGCTAAAGATCACGTGGACAAGCCAGAAGGCCATTGGAAGAATGTTTTGTGGATGGATGAGACCAAAATAGAACTTTTTGGCTTAAAAGACAAAGTGTTATTTTGGAGAAAAGGAAAACACTGCAATCCAGCATAAGAACCTTATCCCATCTGTGAAACATGGTGGTGGTAGTATCATGGTTTGGGCCTGTTTTGCTGCATCTGGGCCAGGACGGCTTGCCATCATTGATGGAACAATGGATTCTGAATTATATCAGAGAATTCTAAAGGGGAAAATGTCAGGACAAATCTGTCCACAACTGAATCTCATGAGAAGGTGGGTCATGCGCAAGACGACGACCCTAAGCACACAAGCCTCTTCTAGCCAAAGAATGGTAAAGAAAAATAAAGTTATGTTTTGGAATGGCCAAGTCAAAAGTCCTGATCTTTATCCAATCGAAATGTTGTAAAAAGGACCTGAAGCGAGCAGCTAATGTGAGGAAACCCACCAACATCCCAGAGCTGAAGCTGTTCTGTATGGAGGAATGGGCTAAAATTCCTCCAAGCCGGTGTGCAGGACTGATCTACAGGAAACGTTTAGCTGCAGTTATTGCTGCACAGGGGGGTCACACCAGATACTGAAAGCAAAGGTTCACATACTTTTGCCACTCACTAATATGTAATATTGGATCATTTTTCTCAATAAATAAATGACCAAGTATAATATTTTGGTCTCATTTGTTTAACTGGGTTCTCGTTATGTACTTTTAGGACTTTTGTGAAAATCTGATGATGATTTAGGTCATATTTATGCAGAATATAGAAAATTCTAAAAATGTGAAAAATAAAAAACCCTCGCACGACAACGCCTACAAAAAAGAAGCAGCCCCACACAAAATGGACCAAAATACACACCAGGGTAAAACGATCAACCCTGTATTGTGGGTTCTATACTCACCCACTTCGTTATCTTTCATGCACAACTTCACGTCTTCCTTCCTCCTCCACGACTTGGCTGTTTGGGATGTTTCTCAGCTTCTTTTTTCTAATTAAAAAAAATGGCCTTGTTAACAGTCATTCAAACACCAAAAACGTCTTATTACGCATATTGGTGACATGTTGTTACCGGGGATTCGCCTCCTTCTGTCTGTCTCCTGCAGTGTCCTGTCCCGTCACCAACTGTTGGTTGGCTTTTCCTGGCCATAGTGGGGAAGAGTCCTGAAATGGCGCTTATACATTGGGCCCTGGAGCAGCAGGACGTCTTATACTGGGCAGTATGATTTAGCACTGGTTTTGTAGGGGGGGCGACCGGGGAGTCCGGGGGTGGGGGTAGCGGTCGGCGGTTCGTCGGGCAGTTTGCGTGATCCCACAAAGAAAAAACAAGAGAGAGCTCACAATTCTAATGGGGTGGGCGGTCAGTGCCAGAGGGGAAGAAGGCCCGCATGGCAGAAATAGCCCAGGAAAAGCGCACCGGGCCGACAATCCCACTCAAACGACCGCAAAGAGACGCACGCAGAAGCAGGGCAGTCCCCGCCCGTATAAAAAAAACACCGCCCCACGGTTCTGAAATATGCGGTATTACTCTGTGAACCCTAATTAAATCAGTGTTTGCTCTGCATACTTTAGGACGTTGCCCACGAGCATCCCGGAGACAGACGCCCATGAGGGGGGTATAGACTGGCGGGCGCACACCAACCGTCCTTCTTCAGAGTCTTCTCACATCGATGTTCGCTTGCCACGACCAAAGGAGGGGCGCACTGCCAGTATGAACACAACTATTTACATCAGCCTAACCCAAGAACGGTGGTTAGATAGATGCAGGGTGGATGGATATGGCAAACTTGGTCCCAGGGAAGGGGAATTGAGGCAAAATGCAAAAGAACTTTTATTTTTAGCAAAATAAAATCATTTTTAAAATTCTAAAAATAAAAAGCTAAACAAGTTTAAATTACATAAATGCAGACCATAAGCTGGGGGCAACAAGCTCGAACAACTGGCTACCAGTGGGGCAAAAAAAGTATTTAGGTCCAGCCACTGACTGTGCAAGTAGTCTCCTACTTAGGAAAGATGAGAGATAAATAGCGTATAATTTTCATCATAGGTACACTTCACTATTGAAGATAAAATGAGGAAAAAAATCCAGGAAACCACATTGTTAGGATTTTTAAAGAATTTAATTGTAAATTGTCATGGTGGAAATTAAGTATTGGGATGTTGGGTCACCTGTTAACTTCTTCTGTAAGAAACAGGAGTCTTCTGTCTATTAATGGCACCGGTTTTTGACCTCGTTATCTGACTCTGTATGAAAGACATCTGACCACACCGCCCTCTCAAACAGTCAGACTCCAAACCTCACCCCATGGCCAAGACCAAGAGCTGTCGAATGACACCCAGGAAGAAAAAATTGTAGACCTGCTCCAGGCTGGGAGAGAGTGAATCTACAATAGGCACTGGCAGGTGGTGTGAATACAAATCAGATCATGTGGGGAGCAATTGTAAGAAAATGAAAGGACATACAAGACCATTTGATAAATCTCCCTCGATCTGGGGTCTCACACATCACGCAAGAGCCTCACGTTCATCCCGTGGGGTCAAAAATGATCATGAGAACGGTGAACAAAAATCCCAGAACTACAGAGGGACCTGATGAATGACCTGCAGAGAGCTGGGACCAAAGTAACAAAGGCTACCATCAGTAACACACTACGCCGAGGTGGACTCAGATCCTGCAGTGCCAGGCGTGTCCCCCTGCTTAAGCCAGTACATGTCCAGGCCCGTCTGAAGTTTGCCAGAGAGCATATGGATGATCCAGAAGAGGATTGGGAGAATATCATGTGGTCAGATGAAACCAAAATAAAGGTTTTTGGTAAAAACTCAACTCGTCGTGTTTGGAGGAGTAAGAATGCTAAGTTGCATCCCAAGAACACCATACCTACTGTGAAGCATGGGGGTGGAAACATCATGCTTTGGGGATGGTTTTCTGCAAAGGGGACAGGACGACTGATCCGTGTTAAGGGAAGAATGAACGGGGCCATGTGTCCTGAGATTTTAAGCCAAAACCTCCTTCCATCAGTGACAGCATTGAAGATGGAACGTGGCTGGGTCTTCCAGCATGACAATGATCCCAAACACACCGCTCGGGCAATGAAGGAGTGGCTCCGTAAAAAGCATTTCAAGGTCCTAAATACTTTTTTGCCCCACTGTATGTCTGAAAGAGGGAAAGACCGATCGTAGCACTGTACCAGCTGTACTGCATGCTGTTATACCTACATAACACCTATGTTACACAGATATAAGTGATATACCTACAGCAAAGCATGCTGTTTCTCCCGGAATAATGAGCTGTATGTGTCCAGACACTGCATTCTCGCTTACTCCAGACTCCATCCAGATTTGGCCCAACTCATTACAAGCCTTGACGGGGAATAAACACATGCAGCATTTTACAAAGTGCATACAGGTCATCAACAACACTGAAGTAACTACCATGTTTAGAATGCCACTGTAGCTCCAAGAAAACATCTATCAAATTGATATAATACTTGTGTAATAATATGATGACAATGACAGGTATATTGAAGAACACTTCATTCCTATGCAGATGTCACTGCATAACTAGAACCATAATGCATGGGTTTGTTGGTAACACTGCTGCTGGGTTCAAGACTAGGACTGACAGATCTAAGGAGGGTGTAAGCTTTACTGATGTGTTTTCTCTACTGTACTCTTCAGCACTATTCTCATACTGTGATAATAAATACTCACTGTGTTAATAGCCATTCGGGCCTCGAAATTATCCACGCAACTTAACACCAAGTCCACACGCTTTCCCTCCTCAAGTCCTCCATTACTGAAAAACAGACATGTACAGCAATACATTTACAGCATTTAGCAGACGCCCTTATCCAGAGCGACTTACCATTGATACAGTCTTGCAATCCAAGCAATTGTGGGTTAAAGATCTTGCTCAAGGACCCAACAGTGGCAGCTTGGCAGAGCTTTGAACCCTGGACCTTTTGGTCCATAGTCCAGGACCTTAACCGCTGGGCTACCACAGTCCCAATTAGGGATTGTCGCATAGGAGACAACAGAAATAATGCCCCTGTTATCTGAATATTCATAATCCCAATCATTCCTCAGACCGAGGCACGTGCAGATAATGGGGTTTCGTTTATTATAGAATAAGTGTAACATGACACTATTTAATCCCAATGCTCATCAAAACAAAAAGTATAGAACACCATATGGTGAAATAACCTGCTAACGAGACGCCATTATGGCGATACCAACCTGATTCGTTCCATGAAGTGTGTGAAGTTGTCCATAGTGGTGATGTTGTAATTGTGCGTCTCAAATACGACGTCTGGATTGATGTTCCTGCAGGTCGAGAGAAAGCAGTGGAGATGATTTGCTAGTAGATGTTACCTACACAAAATGGGAGTAAAGCACTCGGGTTTGGGAACATTGGGTTTGGATCTCGTGTGTCAGCAATACAGGGCGGTAACTTGTGGGGCGTCCGACGGACACTTCCATAACACTGCGTTTTTACTTTGACTTGTTTGGCACCTTTGATTTCTTCTCATGCTGTACATGTTGATTACGGATGTACAACAGTTAGATCTTTTTGAATTAAATGGAATATCGTACAGTGTACGATGTCATAAGCTATCGTACAGTTGTAACATTACCCTTGCAAGTACGCAGTGAGATGCAGGCGTTGGTGAGCAAGGGAGAGAGTAGCACAAGCTACTTAGGCTTGACACACACACACACACAAAAAAAGCTTTGTTATTTCAGCTTGATCGCTTCGTGAAATGGCATCTCCCTTACCTCAGTGTGTGCTCTGCTGCCTCTACTTTGCTGAGTCCAGCCTGATGTGGTTGGAAGAAGAGGCGGTTCATGTTGGCCAGCTCCACTTTGTCATAGTCGAAGAGCAACAACTGCAGCAGAAAGAAATTCCAGACTCAGCAAAAGAGTAGGGTCGAGCAAAAGCAAGCATGTGAGTCTCTTTTTTTTCCATATTATATTTGCATTAATATTTATAAATGAAGCTAGACATTCAAGATTATCTCTTGAGCTTTCTATTAACCCCAAATGTAGTGGAGAAACCTAGACACTTTTTGTAGATGGCATTGACATTCCATGGGTTTAACTAACATTTTTGCTATGTTTACTGTTCAAGATCTACTGTTGAGTAGTATAGTATTACATAGTACTATACATAGTAGCATAGAATATACACATAGTGTATTCATGCAAACACAAGTACAGGTAAGTGCTATTAAACATCCACATTATGTTCTGTGAAACAGAACGTTGACCAGACATTACCATAGTCACAGAGTAGTTTAGATACTTTTGCACACACTGTTTTATTTTAAACAATATTATTAATTAATTACATACAATGACAGCATTTAGTACAGTACAATACACAATCTTTGTATCTTTTTTAAAACTTGAAACAAGATAGCATTCCATTAGCGATAATGGAAACTAGAGTGAAATGCTACCACCAGCAGGTGTCAATCGTACTAGTTTTCTGTCATTTGGGCATGAGTTAGATGTTTATAAGACAGTTTTTTATTTCCTATTACAATCCTTAATTGACCTGATGCCGATCAGATGGACTATGGTAGCCTAGCGGATAAGGTACTGGACTATGGACCAGAAAGTCCAGGGTTCAAATCCCACCTCTGCCAAGCTGCCACTGTTGGGTCCTTGAGCAAGGCCCTTAACCCACAATTGCTTGGATTGTTAGACTGTATCAGTTTTAAGTCGCCCTGTATAAGGGTGTCTGCTAAATTATATAAATGTACATAAATGTTAAAAACAGCACATACCTGTAGATCATTTTAAGAAACCACTCTCTGTACCTCATACAATCAAACACATGAGCTTGGCTCGACTGGACCCACCAGTCCAGATTAAAAGCAGAAAAGCATCAAGAGTCTTCACACTTGCACACAGGTTATGGAGTGAACTTACACTGAATGTCTTAATGGCAAAAGTCTGTTGCGGTCTTCAAACAACGACTAAAGACTCTTCACTTAGCACTTAAGTGAAGGCTGAAAGTGCAATTATTTAATATATACATTTATATTTATGTCGTTTAGCAGATTCCCTTGTCCAGAGTGACTTACAATTAATATAGTCTTATAATTCAAGCAGTTAAGGGTCTTGCTCAAGGACCCAACATTGCCAGCGTTGGGATTTGAACACTGGACCATCTTGTCCATAGTCCAGTACCTTAACCACTGGGCCACCACAGTGCCATATCTTAATATAATATACTCTTAATATCATAAAATATATGGTAGTCTAGTGGTTAAGGTACTGGACTGTGGAGCAGAAGGTCCTGGGTTCATCCCATCTTTGCCAACATGCCACTTGGGTCCCTGAGCAAGACCCTTAACCCACAATTGCTTGGATTGTAAGACTGTATCAATTGTAAGTCGCTCTGCATAAGGCCGTCTGCTAAATGACATACAGTCGTATGAAAAAGTTTGGGCACCCCTGATAATTTTCATGATTTTTCTTTATAAATCATTGGTTGTCCAGCTCAGCAATTTCAGGTAAATATATCATATAGCAGATGAACACCGTAATATTTGAGAAGTGAAATTAAGTTTATAGGTTTTACAGAAAGTGTGCAGTAATTATTCAAACAAAATTAGGCAGGTGCATCAATTTGGACACCCTTGTCATTTGAAAACCTTTAGCACTAATTATTGGAACACAAAATTTGTTTTGTAAGCTCATTGACCCTTGATCTACATACACAAGTGAATCCAACTATGAGAAAGGGTTAAGGTGGCCAATTGGAAGTTTTTCCTCCTCGTTGCATCTTCTCGGAAGATTGGCAACATGGGAGCCTCAAAAACCAACTGCTCAAAGTGGGCCTGAAAACAAGGGTTTTTCAACATCATGGTTCAAGAGAAAGGGAAAAGCTCTCTCAGAGATTTCAACTGTCAGTTTCCCACTGTGAGGAACATAGTGAGGCAAAGGAAGACCACAGGCACAGTTCTAGTTAAGGAACTCCCGAAGTGGCAGACCAAGAAAAAATCTCTGAATAGCGCAGAGGCGAAGGATGGTGAGAACAGTCATAGTCAAACCACAGACCACCTCCAAAGACCTCTACACCTCATCTTGCTGCAGATGGTGTCACTGTTCATCGTTCAACTATACAGCGCACTTTGCACAAGAAGCAGAGGCTGCATGGGAGAGTAATGCAGAAAGAAGCCTTTTCTCTGCAAGACACGCCACAAACAGAGGTCACTTGAGGTGTGCTACAGCACATTTTGGACAATCAATCCAGCTCATTTTGGAATAAATTACTGTGTACTGATGAAACTAAAATTGAGTATTTGGACATAACAAGGAGCGGAAAAAGAACACACAGCATCCCAAGACAACACTTTGCTTGCTACCCCCACTAAAAATTTGGTGGCGGTTCCACCATCATGCTGTGGGACTGTGGTGGCCAGTGCAGGTACTAGGAATCTTGTTAAAGTTAGGGTTGCATGGACATTCCAGTTAATATCTCCAGATTCTTGAGAACAATGCTCAAGAATCAGTGACACAGTTGTACCGAGGCCAACGACCCAAACCCTCTGCTCAAAATCTACTAAGGCATTCATGCAGAGGAACCAGTAACAATTTTCTGGAATGGGCCATCTCAGTCCCCAGACATGAATATATTACTGAAATGTGGGCTGTCCATGCGCGGAAACCATCAAACCTGACTGAAACTGGAGATGTTTCTAAAGAAAGAATGGTCCAAAGCACCTTCAAAACCAGAATCCAGACGGAGCTGTAGGAAGCGTTTAGCGGCTGTTATTTCTACAAAAGGAGGATCTACTAAATATTGATGTCATTTTTTCATTCTTTCTGTTGGGGTGCCCAAATTTATGCACCTGCCTAATTTTGTTTGAATAATTACTGCACACTTTCTGTAAATCCTATAAACTTCATTTCACTTCTCAAATATCACTGTGTTCATCTGCTATATGATATATTTAACTCAAGTTGCTGATCTGAACAACCAATGATTTATAAACTAAAATCATGAAAATTATCAGGGGTGCCCAAACTTTTTCATACGACTGTAAATGTAATGTAAATATTGATTTACCTACATCAAATCCTAACAGGATTTAGTTGGGTTGTGTTCTTGGGCTGTTGTGTATTCATACCATCATGAGGTAATGTCTTCGAAGAAAGACTACAAAGCACTTCTGTGAGTCGCTCTGGATAAGGGCGTCTGCTAAATACTGTAAATGTAATCCTAGCCCTGGACAAGATTCCAGTCATTTACATTTACAGCATTTAGCAGACGCCCTTATCCAGAGCAACTTACAATCGATACAGTCTTACAATCCAAGCAATTGTGGGTTAAGGGTCTTGCTCAAGGACCCAACAGTGGCAGCTTGGCAGAGGTGGGATTTGAACCATGGATATTTTCGTCCATAGTCCAGCTAGGCTACCACAGTCCCAAACTTTTCCCATTTACATTTATGTCATTTAGCCAACGCCCTTAGCCAGAGAAACTTACAATTTATACAGTCTCACAGTCCAAGCAATGGTGGGTTAAGGATCTTGCTCAAAGAGCCAACAGTGGGAGCTCGACCGAAATAGGATTTGAACCCTGGACCTTTTGGTCTATAGTCCAGCACCTTAACCACTAGGCTGCCCAGTCCATCACAGGGAGTGTATAAAGGTATGAAAATAAAAAACTAATAATTGTAGAGTTGCATTACCTTACCAATTCCACATCTGGTGAGCATCTCAGCAGTGACGCTGCCCACTCCTCCGACTCCCACCACCGCAACAGCAAACGTGCGGATTTTCTAAGTTACACAACACAAACTCAGAATGACCAACATACCCAACATGACATCTCGACTTAGGACCGATTCGTATACAATACAGCTGCATTACCTCATAGTCTTCAACGATACCCATCCGTTTCAATGCCATCAGCCGGCTGGTAGAGAACGACAAGCACTTTAATTGGCATGGTTTCTCTACTTGATTCAACTAACATATGGTACATCAGACATAGAGATCGGACACTAACTGTTCATCCCTGCCACAGCTCACCTGTACGGGTTAGAATCCACCACTTCAGCGCTCATTTTCTCTATCTTAGATCTGGCATGAGCTCCACTCTCTGAACCGTATTGTCTGCTCTGTTGCTTGCATTTTATCAGCTCGTTTTCTAACTCGCGGATTCGGAGCTTCAGCTCTTCCACGGTGGCCATCGCTCACGCAGAAACTACTCAAGAGACGAAATGACTAAACGTTAAACCCACTTTTAATGGACACGTCTGCACTACTACTGTCAGCTGCCCGCGTCTCACAATAACGTGTCCGGGTGAAAACCAAGCGCGCTAGTTAGTGCCGTTACGAGGCAATTATACAGTACTTGTCGTCCTGGGGCACAAACACAAGTTAGAGGGGCACAGATGTACCCCTTTGTTTGCGAATCAGTCATATTAATACAATAAACAGTAAAAACAAAAGCCTATTAAACACTACATAGATTAAGCGATGTAACACTGAAGTGGGCGTTACTCTTCCATGGATGAGAAATTATGTAGAAAATAACATTACAGAATTATTAATTACATTAACTAAACACACAAACACGAACTAGCATTGCCTTCTTTGCAGTGTGGCCGAGTTTCTTTTAAACATTTGCCGATGTCCGTTACTCTATGCTAAAAAAAAAAAAAAAAACAACAAAAAACTGGGCCTGACTGATCCACTCCAGCGTTTGTAAAGATTCTGGGGCATTATGGGAAATGTAGTATGTGTAGTGAATTTACGTGGCATGTCCTGCTATAATTTTACTGGGGCACAGCAACGTTTGACTGGAGCACATACTCAGATCAAGTGGGTCTGATGATGACCTGATACACACTCTCCTTTACATCCGATAATACTGTGGGTTTTTTATATTTCACATGGTATTTTTGTATTGTTTTTGTATATGTTACAGCAAAATTAAGCAGTACTATAACGTTTTCCAGTGACTTTTTTTTGCTAAGTTACCCTAGGACAACTTAGCACATATGGTGGTGCTTGAAAGTTTGTGAGCCCTTTAGAAATTTCTATATTCTGCATAAGTAAGTCATCATCCTCAGAAGCCCTTAAAGTAGGTAAATAGCACCCAATTAAACAAATGAGACAACAGTTGATACATTTTAGCCCATTCCTCCATGCAGAACAGCTTCAAGTCTGGAATTTGGGTGACTGTGTGGTGGCCTAGTGGTTAAGGTACTGGACTCTGGACCAGAAAGTCCAGGGTTCAAATCCCACCTCTGCCAAGCTGCCACTGTTGGGTTCTTGAGCAAGACCCTTAACCCACAATTGCTTGGATTGCAAGACTGTACCAATTGTGAGTCTCTCTGGATAAGGGTGTCTGCTAAATGCTGCTGTAAATGGTGAGTGTACTCACATGTAGAGCTTCCATTTCTATTGAAGACTGAAAACCATTTTTTCCCCAGTGATATTGTCAGACTGAAAAAAATGCAGATCTTTTTGCTGGTCAGGGATTGAATCGTTTGTCAAAGAACAGAGATATCTACTTACAAAGGGTGTCTACGTACTTTTGGCCATATAGTGTAAGTATCCTGATTGCAGGATTTTCCCTTATTTGCTGATTGGTTAGTTTGCCATGCACCCTGTGTTCTTCTGCTATTTAATGAGCATGAAAACCAACACAGTAACTGATTTTTGAAGTTTTATGGATGAAAACTAATTATCGATGACTACTTTAACTAGGGAAACCTATTTCATGACCCAGAGACTTTCACGTCTCTTTTAATAACAAAAACTATGATGTAGTCAGGGTTAGATTATTAGCTTTTTTCCAATTGTCTTCAATATTCTATTCTTTGTTTTATCTTCTGTCCTGTCATAAGTTGCTTGGCGGGTCTTCGCATCCTCATCGGGCATGGCGGAGCATTGGAAGTGGCCCATCTTGCCAGAGTATTAACAACCGTAGCGACTGTCTGTGTAATAGGAAGCATCTTTTTTTTGCCTGGCATCACTGTACTTAATCTGTGTGACATGTCTTGTGTTCTGAGCACATCCCATCGGCTCTAGGCTGATCTCTGCTTCGTGTGATTTGCTCTTTAAAGTGTTTCTGTGTGTAAAGAATTATTTGCTCTTGTCTGGTTCATTACAAGCGTTGAAGATGCAACCCAGTGATGTCAGCGTGTTTGAACTTGCACTTGAACTGTGTCTTTGATCTTGGAGCCCCAGTCTTGCCTTTGTACTCAAGAATTTCTACTTGAGGGTTGTCTTTTTCCAAGGGTGGTGCTCAGTACTTCTGGTTTGGGTTTCCTAGTCTTTTTCTGTTCTCTAAGGCAAGTTTGTTTTTGTGTTTGAGTTCTCATCACCTCACACTAGAGTCCTCATCTGTACATTGATTAGGGATATTCACTTAGACCAGAGTGGGGGCAAGTATAGGAAAAATAGTCAAATGATGTCATGTGACTTGCCATGTAGACGTTGCATAGAAGTAAGAGTGGACCATTTTGAAGTGCCACAGTTGTCACAGATAAGTTAACACAACGGCTTTATACCTTCTTGAACATAACTCATTATTGAAATGGTTGTTTTTGGTAAATTTTTAATTTTCTTTAATATTCTAAAATATTATAGCAGAAGCAGACTGAACAGCTAACATAGCTGATGAACAGATACAGATATGAACCAGGAACTCCTTCCTACTGGCCTTATCCTTAAGTGATGTGCAAGCGGACTGTTAGACAAACTTCACCTTGCCAGAGGTGGAATATAAATCACGTAGGCTCAGTATTGGGAGCCACTCTGGTAAGTAACCTGCCTGGGACAACACTGAGCAGAACTGGTACGCATAGTCTCAATAGTTCCTAAACAGTTCCTCTGAAGCCTGGTGTTGGCTCAAGTTCTTAAGGATCAAAGTTGTAACCTGAGGCTGTACTTAAACTTCAGAGGAAAGGATTTGGTCCTATTGAGAATAAGTACATCAATTCTATTCAGGTCACTCGCTTAATGGTTCAACGTAGTTCTTTGAATTTCTCTTTAATATATTTAATTCAAAAGTTTTTTTTGTAAGAAATCATGAAATGATGAAATTACCAGCGGGATGACTAGAATTGTTAAGTGATGTCATTGTTATGCCTACAGCTGCTAAAATGACTAGAAATTTTGAATAACAAGTCATACATCTTATTTATTCAATTTTTTCCTATTTACTTCCATCATCAACATAGTCTTATGCAAACATTTTGGCAGATATGTAAGTGATTACAAGTGTGCTATGATTATAAACTGGATATTGCTACAAGAGGGTGTTAAAGTGCTTCCCCCGCTGCCCTATAAAAAAGGCTCTACTTTTGGCTAGTATACCTCTTGCGGAGAGATCATCAACTGCTAGAAATGGCTATATGATGCACTTGAAGACATTTTGCCCAGTTGACAGACTTTGGGAGAGGGCACATCATTTAAATGAGAGAAGCAGGATGGTTGTGTTGACGAATTGCCAGATTGTAAACCCTTTGGATTTGGTTTTCTGCCTTGCTTGTGAACTTCAGGAACGGGTCACAAACTTTTCAGTCATTTGCCATATTATCAGGAGCTCAAATCTGTCCATGTCCAATAATGACGAAAAACAATCACAGGACTGCTACTGACCACTTATACATTGGATAGTGGGACATATTCCATAATATGGGAATGTACTCAGCAGAAAATAATCACAGACCATTCCAGAAAGGAATCTGTCATCTGCCCATGTTATCTACCAATGTAATCTATAAGCCATTCATCTATCAAGGCCATCTACCTGGACAATCATCTACCCTATGCCATATCTAACTATGACATCTACCAGCTCATCAACCCATTTTATCTAACTATGTCATCTACTCATTCATAGACCCATGTTATCTTACCTTGTCATTGTCCTACACCACAACCCATGTAATGTACCCATGTCATCTACCCATGTTATCTTCCCTCGAGACCTTCCTACTCCTCAACCCGTTGTTATTTATCCTCACCAATAAAAATGAAAGATGATAGGATCATAGGCATAGATCGTATTTCATGCTATATCTGTAATACCCAATACGATAAAGTCCTGCTCATAAAACTGAGCTTATAAAGCTAACAAAGGCCTTTTTTAAATGGTTTGTACATTATTCACAAGGCGCAAACTGGTACATGGAAAAGTTTGTAAACCTTTAGTCTACCCAAGTTCACAGAAAAGGGACCATCATAGGACCACCACGGACCTTTTCCTTACTATTGTTGTGGAACCACATTGGAAAAAGTCCCACTCCCAAAGAGGCATATTTTCGCTCCGTGGAAGTACTTGCATTTGTGAGTACAGACTGTAGTGGGACTCGTGTGGAGTGGACTCTGACTGGGTGGGACTTTTTCACAGCCGGCTTCGCCACTTGTGATGCGCGACAGCTGATACTGATGCATGTCTGCTTTCGTTAACACTTTGCTTATTGTTTTATGTTTCCCTGATCTAAAATGGACTTCAATGTTAAAAGATTTGCAGCAGACGCAGGGACCTTCCTCAGTCGGGCGGTACAGGTACAATGATTTAATTTCTCCTCAGAGTGAGCTAACGTTAATCGAGCTTACAGCTGGATCGCGTTTTCCTGACTGCCATCTCGGCTGGGAGGGGTGCGACTAGCCTGCTAGCTGCTACTTGGCAAATGTATCACACAATAGCGCATGTTATGACCCAGAAGCACCGTGTAATTCATGGTATTTGTTATTCTGTCCAATGACCTTATAACTTTAAGACGTTTGAGAAGCTCTGTGATGTTAAAATTGAACAAAGAATGCGTTTGAATTGAATGAGAAGACGCTGAAAGTGGTATAACATTAAGTTGTTAGCTGTCTAAGGACGGATAGCTGAAGATTTTAAACGGGCTAAACTTGCTAAGCTAAGGAAAGTTGAAGACCGCGAGCTCTTTATTCTTAACGTGAGGTCGCGGTGCTACGTAGACATGCAGACAGCTAACCTCAGCAGCGAGTTTAGTTTTGCTCTCTGGTTAAAATGTCATCGTGAACTAGCGCTTCTAACGCGATCTTTGTTTTCCACCAAACAAATTGAACACGAAATGAACATCCGATCAGCAATATCGTAATACCGGATGAGGGCCCATGAATGAATCCCAACTCAGAGTCCTAATTAACATGAACCATGAGTTGACAAATTGAAGGGCCGTCATTGTAGTTCTGAGAAAGGACCATAATTAGGTTTTCATAAAAAGAGGACACTTAAGGGCAGGAGGGCAGCACAGGGCTGACAGGTGGCTGTGGTTGGTAGTAGGGTAGAAGCTTGGGGCCTGGTGGGTTCAAGCAAGTGCTGACACTGAACTTGAACATTTAGTTTTTTAGCCATCTGCTGTGTTCAAGTCAATCTTAAGTTGAAGTAGTCTTATCTAAAAATCAAAACCTACCAGTAAAACAGCGTGCGGTCGGCTTCTATAACATCTTATAAGGTTGGAGAATACAGGGCTGGGAAATCAAGAACATTTCTCTTCGCAAATGCTGTCATTTTTTTGTAGCCTAGCGGGTAAGGTACTGGACTATGGACCAGAAGGCCCAGGGTTCAAATTCCACCTCTGCCAAGCTGCCACAGTTGGGTCCTTGAGCAAGACCCTTAACTCACTTGGATTGTAAGAGTGGAGGAAAATAGACCCAATACCATAATTAACAGTGGGCGTCAGGTTCTTTTCATTGTAGTCATCTTTCTTTTTATGCCAGATCCAGTTTATAAGTGTCTGTTGGCCAAAAACTAAATTTAAATTTCATCTGAGCATAGAACATGGCTCCAGTCAACATCCCAGTAGCGTTTTTCAAACTCCAGTTGCTTATATAGGTGGTTAGATGATATGAAATGCTTTTTCCTTGTAAGCCTTCCAAATAATGTTTTGGCATGAAGGTGGTGTTTGATGGTACTTTTGGAGACCCCAAGTTTATGCTTTTTTTTGCCAACCTTACCATCCTTTCCAGTCTGCGTGGGGGAAAAGTAAACTTGGGTCACGCCATAAATGTTTGTCCAGAGATTCTCTTGTAATTCATTGGGTGTAGGCGAATCAAACCAGTTCATCACATGGTGCCATCCGACCTTCATGTTGCAATCCCAGCTCGGGGATCCTCAGGAACTGTTGTTTTCAGCAGCTAGCTTTTGTCTCTGACTCCAGGAGCTGCTCTGGGATTACTACGTAATACATTTATTTGCATCATTTTCATCTTTCGTTGTGGCTAGGTGTTAGAATGGTCTATGAAGTCCAATAATCAGCAGGGTACGATGTACTATGTGTTCTGACACATTCCTTAAGCCACTGTAGCCCTTCTTACGGTTCAAATCGGATGGGAGAGCCATCATTGAGAGCCCTGGGTGCCAGTTGCCAGCTAAAGACTTGTCACCACTAGACTCACTATTTCAGAGATGCTCATACTTCGTGGTCCGATCCTAACATATTGACCTTGTCAGAGTCGCTCGGGTCTTTAAGCCTTTGTTCAGTCCATTATCATGCACTTTGCTATAGAATTTAAAGATTCAGCGATTTTAGCACTGTCACCTCACAGTGGCAGAAATCCCTGGTTCGATTTCTATGCAGCCCTCAAACTGTGTGGAGTTTGCATGTTCTCCCCATGTCTATGCGGGTTTCCTTAAGGTACTCTAAGTCAAAGTCAAATTAAATTTTTAGCGCTTTTTACACTAGGGCATTGTCTCAAAGCACCTTTACAATTATCTGGATGCAAAGCCCTAAGCAAGTCTAGGGTGACAGTGGGAAGGAAAATCTCCCTAAATAGTATAAGGAAGAAACCTTGGGAGGATTAAGACTCAAAAAGGCACCCAGTGTCTTTGGGAAGCATAGAGGTCTTAACCTAGGAAGTAAACTAAGTTACCAAATGAATAAGTCTGTAGTAATTGTTTAGATAAACACAAAATCAGTACAAATTAAGAGGGAACATATTTAAAGAATATCTGAAAAATAAAATATAATGTATAGGCTGCGATACACTCTGTGTAGGGTTGGTTCCAGCCTGTCATTTAGTGCTTGATTAAATGCTTACCGATGTAAAATCTTCGTTTATTAGGAGCACAGGCAGGTAAATGTGTGCTTTATTTATGTTCTTCTCTCTTAGTTCACAGAGGAAAAACTGGGCCAGGCTGAGAAAACAGAACTCGATGCACATTTGGAAAATCTTCTCACCAGGGCAGAGTGTACTAAACACTGGACAGAGAAGATTTTGAAGCAAACAGAAGTGTTGCTGCAGCCGAATCCAAGTAAGATCAGTACACATGGGTTATCTGACAGATTTGTGTGTTAATTCTTTCAAACATTACATAACACTGTTGGTTTACTACACTAAAAAATGAGCCAGTTCTTGACTAATACCGTTGGCCTGTTTGCTGTTTACTTCTGTTAGTGAGTTATTGAATAAACACAGGCTATTTAATATAAACATTGAACATTATCATTATCCTGTTCTACATGTGTAAATAGAAATAGTGTATTAAGAGTTTAACACTTAATAATTACCTCACAAAATGCAACTGTGTTGTACACTAAACATGAAAAGCAGGAGCTTTGCTGAATCCACACAGCATTTTGTTTAGCTAGTTTTGTGTTCATTAGTTTCGGACTCAAAGGTGCCATTTGCAGCCCATCTGAAATAAAGTCCAAATTATGCAATTGCAAGAAAGTTTGTGATTTACCTGGAGTTCTATGTTAATTATATTATATGGTTTGATTTTATTTCAAGTCATACTAATGGTCAATCACAATCTGTTTGAACTAACAGGACACAGCTTGGATTATGTCTTTATTAAGTTCAGTGACTAATCCTTCACTGTCTATACATGGCAACCCTCTGGGGTAAGTCCTGCTCCAGAAGTTAGGAGTTGTCATGAATGAGATTTGATTCATTGTGGATTACAGAGGTGCCCTGACTCAGAGATGTTATCCTCTTACCTGATGTGAATCCAAGTCGAGTCTTCAGTCTCTGGCATCTCTGCTTTGTAGTGTGCAAGTCTGAGTCCAGTCTGAAGTCTCTAGGGGTCGAGTCCCTGGTCTCTTTTGTCCGAGTCAGATTTCTGTTTTGGGTCTGTAGCTTCCAAGTCGAATTCTGAGACAGTGGCGCACATGTTCAAGTCCAGTATCGTGTTTCTAGTGTCTGAATTGAGCCTTGGTTTGTAGCATGTGGTTCAGAGTCAAGTCTTTGGTCTCTAGCTGCACATGTCCGAGTCGAGTCCCATGTCACTAGTGTGTGAGTACAAGACGAATCCTGGGTCTCTAGCTTCCGAGTCAAGTCAAGTGTCTGGTCTCCAGCATGGGAGTGCCAGTCAGGTGTCTGGTCTCCAGCATGGGATCTGTAGAAGTTGCAGAGTCGATGTCGTATTGAAAGTCATAGTAAGCTGCACATGATCACTAGGAGCGATGCGTTGACCCATACATCACACCACACTGTGTGAGTACAACAGACACATCCTTGGTCATCTAATGCTGTAACCGCCTGGGGATCAACGTCAATGTTTCTGTGGGGTAACAATAACAGCACATATGGGAATGGTGCGCACTTAGCACAGGTGGTCGTGGGCTCCAAAATGTAAGTGAAGGGTGCCAGTCATAAGTGGGGAGGTGGTCGGTACCCCAGGGCATGGGAGTGGCCAGTCAGGTGTCTGGTCTCCAGCAATGGGACGTTGAACGCAGTCATGTTCTGGTGCATACAGCATGGGGGTCCAGTCGGAGGTGTGTCGTAGGATCTCCAGCATGGGGGGTCCCAGATCTAATAGTGTTCTGGTCTACCAAAAAGAAAAAAAAAAAAAAAAAAAAAAACATGGGGGTCCCCAGTCAGGTTTCTTGGTGTCCTCCAGCATGGGTCCCGTCCTGGGGTGGCTGAATAGTCCTCGGCAGGCATGTAAGGTGTGCCCAGTCAGGTGGGGTCGGTAACTTCCACATGGGGTAAAACCCAGTCATGTGGTGTCTGGTGTCTCCAGCGTGGTGGATCCCCATTGCAGGGGTGTCTGGGTCAATCCAAGCATGGGGGGTCCCAGTCGAATGATTTCTAGGTCATCCAGGCATTGGTATGTGTCGCCATCATGTTGTGACTGTCATCAGCATGGGGGTCCCTGTCGTGGTTGGAAAAAAGGAAGAGGGAAGCGGTCTGGCCACATGGGAGTCCCAGTCATGTTCTGGTGCTCACACAGCATGGGGGACCAGTCAGGTGTCATAGTGATCTCCAGACATGGTTACCCGAGTCAGAGTGACTCTTGGAATCGCCTACCAGCATGTAAAGAGGGGAGAATAAGTCCACGGAGTAGTGCGAGTGGTTAGAGTGCGTGTAAGGGGGAGAAGGGAAATGAAATCGCGGGAGTGGCGCAACGATGAGAAGGGGGGGTGTAAAGATTAGTAGGGAGGTAAGTAGAAGCAAAAAGAAAACCAGGTGTCAAATGGTCAGTGGTTGAAGGGGTCTGGAGATGAGGGGGTGTGCTCGGGGGGGGGGAAAAAATCAGAACGGACGAAAATTAATAGAGGGGGATAAGCCTGAGCGGGGGAAAGAAGGAGAAAAAGATGGGGAGCGAAAAAAGCGTGAGCCGGCATGTGTGACAAGCGCATGGAAAAAAAAGGGATGGCAATCGGGGACATTATGACTACTGGGCTCGGGAAAGGACATAGCCAATGGGGTTAGAAACCATACATAATTTCGAATGATCTCCAGACTGTAGAGAGTGCCCAATCAGGTGCTGAGTCTCCAGCATGCTGAGTTACCGTCCATCATGTTTCTAGGGATCTCGCAGACCATGGATATGTGAATCCCGATCAGGGTGTCTTGTTGAACGCAGCATCTGGTGTCCCAGTCAGTATGTCGGTAGGGGTGGATCACACTGGGGGTCGGCCGGATCAAACTATGTGAGCGGGTGGTCTGACCGCGATCAGGGTGGGGGTGTCCCAGTCATGTTTGCGTGGTGCTCGCAGAAACATGGAGACCCCGTCAAGTGGGTACTGGGTGCTACACCTCGAGGTGGGGTATCCGGCTGGTGGTCAACTGGTATGTCTAGGGTTCTGCGCAGGCAACTGGGGGATGACCCACAAGTCAGGATATCCTACTAGCCCGTCCAACATGTTGGGGACGCCTTACGTATGTTTCTTGGATCATACACAGCATCTGAGTGTGGTCCGCTCAGGGTGTGCATGGTACCTGCCAGGACAACGTGTGCCGAGTCCGTCGTAGTCGGTCTCCGACATGGTATAGGTCCATTGGCGGATAGTGTTCGAGGTCAGCCAGCAGTAGTGGAGTTTCTCCAGTGCAGGTGATCTAGAAGTACTGGAGCATGGTGGGGATCCCAGTCAAGTGTGCAGTGGGTGGCTGACATAAGCGTGGGGTCACCCGTCTATGTGTCATAAGAATGTCGATCAACAGAAGCATGGGGGAGTGTCCCTGATGTCTGGCGGAACTTGTGGGCGGGTGGTCTCCAGCATGGTTGGGGGTCCCAGTTCAAGTGTCCTGGTCATCCGAGCATGTGGGGTGTCCACGTCACAAGGTGTCATGGTGCGTGGCAGCATGGAGGGTCCCAGTCAAGGTGTCTGGGTACATGAACAGCAGTGGGGGGGTACCCAGTCAAGTGTCGAGTCGGGGGCAATCTTGAGGGTGGTCACCAGGTGCGAGTTCTGGAGGTCGGGAGCGCATGGGGGTGGCCCAGTCATTGTATGCTGGTCTGCAGCATGGGGTGTCCCGAGTCACAGAGTTGTGCTGGTCTGCAGGGCATTCAGGTGTGAATCGCAAGTCAGGTTATCCATAAGGCTGTGGCACGCATGGAGTATAGGTAACAAATACAGAATGTCATGGGTGTCGTGGCAGCATGGCTTGGGGGTCCCAGTCAAGTGTCTGGTCTGCAGCATGGGGGTCCCAGTCAAGTGTCTGGTCTGCAGCATGGGGGTCCCAGTCAAGTGTCTGGTCTGCAGCATGGGGGTCTGGGTCAAAGGGTTCTAGTTTGTGGGTCCAGGTTGAGTCTTGGGTCTCCAGTGTGTGGCTATGAGTCGAATACCAGGTGTCTAGCTTCAGAGTTGAGTCCTGAGTGTGTAGTGAGTCCAAGTCCAGTTTTGGGTCTCTAACATGTGAGTTCAAGCCAAGTCTCTACCATGTGGATCTGAGTTGCATCTTGGCTCTCTAAGCATGTGGATCCTTCTTATCACAGAGTGCTGGACTGGGTGACCAGTCCTGGGTACACATTCATCTGCGTCCTGTGAGTCCTGGGATTGCCTCCAGAATGATGGGGCTGTTCGTGAGGTTGTGTCAAGATCAGTGTGCAGTCCGGTAATTTGAGGGAATAATCGACAAACCACTCAAACAAAGCAGAGTCAAAAGTATAGAGAAGATGCAATTAATAAACAAACTTGTGTGTGGCATTTTGTGTAATGGGTGATTCATGTGTGAAAGGGCCCAGCCTTGTGAACTACACTGTTAAGGCCGCATGTGTGAATGACTCAGCTGGGTTTCAGTGAACCTTAGAACTTGCTAAAATCTTCGTTAATAGGTCAGCACAAAATTTAAGGACACCACAGGACAAACCAGTGGTCGCCAATCAACAAGTTTAAAATAAAAGACCACCTGACTGTTCAACGGCTGGGACAGTGATTTGTAGACGAGAGGAAATTTGATTATAAAAGATCGGATTCATCTTTAATTTGTCCTCAAGTACTCGAAGAAAATAAGCAGTTAAGTACTAGTTAATTAAAACTTAACCTCGTGTATGCATGAAAATTTGTTTTACTTGGCAGCACTTCTTTAACAATATCATAACACGTTTTTGTTTAGGCCAAGTGGCAAAAAAGGCAGGTGATTAATGAATCAAATAACCAAGCAAACAAACCTCAAAGATTAAGCAGTTAGGTTTTTAATACATCCAGTGCCACTGTTTTACACCAAATCTCCCTAATGACTTATGTTTTTAACCACACTTATCCTGGGCAGGGTTGCAGGTCGGGAGGGCACCCTGGACAGGATGCCAGTCTATGGCAGTGCTAACCAGGGCTCTCTGTTTCAGCAGGGCAGGGTGATAATT
This sequence comes from Ancistrus triradiatus, assembly GCA_025084515.1. Lineage (NCBI taxonomy): Eukaryota > Metazoa > Chordata > Actinopteri > Siluriformes > Loricariidae > Ancistrus > Ancistrus triradiatus. Next base: position 2,535,362 of record JAJAGP010000002.1, on the reverse strand, counting down.
GCATTAGGAATTTTTAACATCAAACTAAGCTTCCATTTGTTAATTTCTCTCTGTTTTTGCTGAGATTAAAATAGTTCCTCACTTGAGTGTGATTGCCACCATGACTGCAGGGCTCAGTCTGTTGTTTATTGGAGTAATTGCCATTGTCATATATATTTAATGTGTATTTTTTGTTTAGTGTGTGATTCTTCTCTGCAGATGTACGGATAGAGGAATTTCTCTATGAGAAATTGGACAAAAAAGTCCCCACGCGCCTGAATAACCATGAGCTGCTGGGACAAGCCATGATCGACTCTGGGAACGAATTTGGGCCTGGCACAGCCTATGGTTGGTATTCGGCTAATGAGACTTCTGTGTGTGTTCTGTGCAGCCGTTCATCTGCAAAATGACCAATTGTCATACAGTGTGTCTGTATAATATAAAATGTTTCTGTACTTTGAGCTGATATACAGATCAGCCCATATTTTACTTCAGTGTGGTTTGATACAACAAATTTGAGAAACATCTTACCCCATAAGCATCTAAACAGGACTGTATAAAGTGCCAAACTCGAATATGTTGCCTGTGTGTGTTTGTAGGAAATGCCCTGACAAAGTGTGGCGAGGTGGAAAAGCAGATCGGTGGGGCGGAAAGGGAGTTCATCCAGAGCTCGGCTATCAACTTCCTCACACCTTTCAGGAATTTTCTAGAGGGCGACTTCAAAACTATACTGGTGAGTCCAGACTGGGGTTAATGCTCTTTATGTGAAAACGTTCGAAGTCATGGGCTTTTAGAAATACGTATATCTTCAGAAAAACAGGGGTGCGCCATTTAGCGTCCATCCGATCAACATCCTTTTGCTTTAACTACCAAGATTTCAAAAATTGTAATAGGAAATAAAAATCTGTTTAATTCTGGACCTTGTGGTCATAAACAGCTGGTCACCTAAACAGCCAATCAAGACTACGGATCCGCGAGCAGAGGTGGGAGTTAAGTTTAAGAGCGGAAGTCTGTCATTCATTATAGTAGGAATTTGAATAATGGGAGTTCAGATAGAAGTTTGACTGTTGTTCTTGCCATGTAGTTGACACTAGGGCTGTCAGTTTGCCACAAAGTGAATTTGAATGCCTTATCTCTCTTACCTGCAGCATTCAGACGGATTTAATTTTTAAATATCATTTTAAAGCTGTAAAAATAAGTGACTATAAGAGCAGTGAACACAGTTTAGCAGTCAGTTATTCCCTCCATCCACAAGAGGGGGCGTTTCAGCACTTAAAAATCAAGTCAAGCATTCAATGCAATTCAAATGATCAATACTAGCATTATGGTTGTTATTATTACCAGTGCAGTGAACAAATTAGGAAAAGCTGGCTTATTTGATTGCTCACAGAACCCTGACCGGCTGTCGATAGACTGAGTTACGATGCTTGTTCAAAAATTTGAAAGCGCTCTTCGTACATTTTCATGTCTTTCCACATATCCTGTCTATTTTTGTTAATTCTTTATGCTTTGACGCTGGAAGCACATGTAGCTTGAAAGCAGGATGAATCCGAATCTCACTCGCTGAAGAACGATGCTTGGGACAAAGTTGGAGTATGCGTTCTTGGGGTGTTTTTGTTTTTGAACACCAGAGGGCGCAATCAAACATACTCACAGGCACATATCCCATACTCAGACTAATTGCTGTTAATTGCAAGGGACGAAATATTCTTTGTTTAGATTGTTATACAAGGAAGGCTTTGAATTGTTATTCTTCATAAATAAATAGGAATGCTTTCACGTTGTTATTTAAGATATGGTGAAGCTACAATAGAGCATTTTGTTTAGTTTTAAACCCCGGTTTCTAATCATTTATATTGATTGAAGGGGCAGGTTTTTTTTGTTGTTGTTTACAAACCTACATAAGGAAATGTGCATTGATTTGCGTTGTTTACACTTTAGAAATAGTAAAAAAAGAGTGTATTGTTGTACCACTTCTCAATCAGTATTAACATTCTCTCTCGCATACCACTTTTCAATTACAGCATTTAGCGACTTCCAATTGGTACAATCCAAGCACTTGTGGGTTAAGGGCCTTGCTCAAGGACCCAACAGTGGCAGCTTGGCAGAGGTTGGATTTGAACCCTGGACCTTCTGGTCCATAGTCCAGTACCTTACCCGCTAGGCTACCACAGACCAAATGCCTTGGTCTTGTCAGGGCTTTCCCCAAATTATGCTCCTCTGTTCCCACTGTTTCTTACAGTCCAAGCTGTTAGGAAATAGGAGTGGTTGTGGCTGGTATGTGATTATCCAGTCATTCTTGGTCCAGATTCTCGATGACTCAACTTTCAATGGGGATTTTCTGCATTCCTAATGTGTGTGTCATTAAATTTTAAAAATGAATTTAGATTTTTGACAGTCCTAATAAACACTATAAGTAGTGCCTCTTAAATTATGTCAAATGCGGATGTTGCTTCAAAAATGACACCAAAGGGACTTGAGTTTTACTGCAGAACTGCGTTCACCCCCATCGACCCCGGTCAGTGATGTAGCGGTCTGTGGCTGGAAGTCCATGAGTGCAAAACTTCAGCTGCCCTGTATGTGGGTGTGATGCCATTTTTGTTTTCCCAAATTGTAGAGTGACACTAACCAAATGGTGAGCTCATGTTTACAGAACGGAGCAGTTTGCGACCTCCTCCATAAAAACACAGATGGTGGAGTCTGGATTATTGCCGAAATGAGCTGAAATGACAGTTAATAACAAAAGAAAATGTTACCAATGAGCAGTATTTACCATGACATTATACTTCCGGTGATGGGATCCATGTCTGACTTCTCTCTTTCCCGTCAACAGAAAGAACGTAAGCTGCTCCAAATTAAACGTCTGGATCTTGATGCAGCCAAGACGAAGCTCAAGAAAGCCAGAGCGCCTGAAGCCAGAGCTGCCGTGAGTTACAGTTTCATTTCTTTACCAGTTAGCCATTAAACCTGCCATGTGTGTTCTTGTGGAACCATTTTGTCTAACGTATCAAAGCCTCGTGAACTTTTAGATGCCGAGACACCAGTGTGAGAGCCCATTAAGCTCCGAGTTGATATTTACACAACAGGATTGTGAGAATTACACTGAGGTCTGTGACTAAGAGTGTTTATCGTACGCAAAGCAGTGTATTTTCCAAACCAAACAGCACACCATTTTCCCAGTGTGCAGTGCTGTGGTATTGGTGTAAGCAGGAAGTTACAGCAGCTCTTTGTTACATGTTGTTGAAGTGCTCTTTATTAAAGTTGGGTTTCTGTCTTGTGTGGTTTCTTATTTATATTAGTTTTCTCAAGTAAATAAATCAGAAACCACCTGCACTCCAGGTGAACATCTGCATGTTTACTAGTGGCTTCATGGGTGATACACTGCAGTGTTGTATTGCCTGCTCCATAAAATGTCTACACAAAGTCTTAGCATGTGCCAGTTTGATGGATGTATTGGTGTCATGCTGAGAACTTGGCACTAATCAGTATCACTGTTTTAAAATGCTGCACAGAGGACGTGTTTGTGGTAAGGTTTGTACATCTTCGGCTGTCTTTTTAGTGTAAAGTTTAAATATGATCTAGTTGATTTATAATTTCTAACCAATATACACTCACTTAGCACTATATTAGGAACACTCCACTAATACTGGGTATGGCCTCCTGTTGTTGACGTGATTGCATCCCGCAATTCCTGCACATTTTTCAGATGTTCTTTCATCTCCTGTTCTACAACATCGCAAAGCTGTTCTGTTAGACTCAGATCTGGTGACTGGGAAGGTCTCTGAAGAACACTGGACTCATTGTCATGGTCATAAATCCAGTTTGAGCCGACTTTTGCCTTGTGACATGGTGCATTATCATGCTGGAAGTAGCCGGTAGAGGATGGGTAACTTGTGGCCACAAAGGGCTGTACATGGTCAGCAGCAATACTCAGATATGCTGAGGTATTCAAGCAGTGAGTAATTAGTATTAACACACCTATAGTGCGCCACGGAATCATTCACCACCACCTCCACCAGTCTGGCCTGTTGGCACAAGTCTTCAGCTGTCCAGTTTTGGTGAGAGTATGGCAGCAGCAGACTCTGTGTTCCTAATGGTGCTTACTGGGCGTATATTGCTTTGTTTTTTTATATTATGCAGTACAGGCCAGGGATAGTAAGAAGCTGTTTGATATTTGTCAAATTTTTTTCTCTCTCTCACAGGCTGAGCAGGAGCTGAAGATGACACAGAGTGAATTTGACAGACAGGCCGAAATAACTAGACTTCTCCTGGAGGGAGTCAGCAGTACACATGTACGCCAAGCACAAACATCTCATTTTTGTACAGTGACCATGCTAACGTTGAATTTAGGAAGGAAAGAAAAGCGGGGATGCTCTGGCCTGCGAGAGATCGATGACTGCTAGATATGACATATTTGCCCACATATGTTACAGCTGGGCCTGTAGATACTACACACTCATAGGTTGCTGAAGTTGGCACCCCAGGTGGTCCCATAGATGCTCGATTGACGATATATCTGGCAACCGGGCAGGCCAAGGAAGTGTGGGCGAGCATTATCCTGCTGAAAAATGGCAGTTGGAAGCCCTGCCATGAGAGGCAACACGTGGACGCAGAATGTCCTGCACATATCACTGAGCAGTTAGTGTCCCTTGTATCACGACTAGGTGTGACCGACTGTCGTATGCGGTCATCACACCAGCAGTTGGGGCAGTGTGTCGCTCCACAGCAAAGGCAGGATTGAAGAGCTCGCCATGAGGCCTCCATACTCCATAATCGGCTCCCAAACAGAACCTGGACGGATCCAATCCATAGTAGTCCAGGTTTCTCATTCTCTGTCAATGGCAGGACATGTAATGGGTGCTGTGACAACAAATTCTTTTCTGCTAAGCGTCTGAAAATGCTGGGCAGCTACTCGTGTGCCCTCACTGAACCACTGTTCCCAACACCTCCTAACAGATAGGTTAGAACAGCCTAGACGTTGGTCAATTCGTCGAGACGACCATCCTGCTTCTCTCAGTCCAATGATGCTTCCCCTCTCAAAGTCTGTCAACTGGGCAAAATGTCTGTGCTTCATAGAGGCATGTCCATCAGTCAGTGATCGATCACCAAGTAGTACACTCCCCTCTGATAGCCTTTTTTGGGCCGCTGAAGCACTCTTGCACCCTGTTGTGCCAAGACCCAGTGTCTAATCGAATCACCAACATCCAGTGAAATTAAGTAGTATTATGACTCCATTTGCAATTTGAAAATGTCTCTGGTGACTTTAACACCTATGGCGAGTATCTGCCTGTAAAAGTAACTAGTAGGTCATTCTACCAGTAATTTTCACAGAAGGGAGGAGAGAGAAAACTTAGACATGGCCAGTTTGGATGAAAAAACACTAGGACACTAGGACCATATGTAAAATTTATCTCGTCTGGACACGGCTAAAGAATGCGTGTTGTTTTATCCAGTAAACGTTTGCCAAATTGGGCTGCTCAGTGGGCACTGACAGCAAGTAGGTCCTGGCTTCGATCCCAGGTGGCACGGCCTGGGTCCTTTCTGTGTGGAGTCTACATGTCCTCCCACGGTCCAAAGCCATGTATATTAGGGTAATTGGTGATTCTAAATTGCCGTTAGTGTGCGAGTACGTGTGCCCTACAATGGGTTGACGCCCTGTCTGGGGTTGTTGTAGGCTTGAGCCTGACCAGGATTAAGCAGATAAGGACATGAATGAAAGTTTACCAGATTAATAGTCATTCTTAAATGATTTCCCTGCTTAACCCAGTAAAATACACATGGGTTTAAAAAATGCATGGCTACAAAAACAATCTGTTAATGGTCAGCAGAGGGATTCTTAATTGTTTGTATTAAACCTAAGAATTTATGTTGCATGTTCTTATTGCATTTCTCTCGTACAGGCTCACCACCTTCGCTGTCTGAATGACTTTGTGGAGGCTCAGACCACATATTACGCTCAGTGTTACCAGTATATGGTGGACTTGCAAAAACAGCTTGGAAGGTACGACTTAGTTCTCATACCTCACAATATTTTAAGAGTATTACACTTTTTGAACACTTTCAGGACAAACTTTGGCGACTGTGGTAGCCTAGTGGTTAAGGTACTGGACTATGGACCAGAAAGTCCAGGGTTCAAATCCCACCTCTGCCAAGCTGCCACTGTTGGGCCCAGAATTGCTTGGATTGTAAGACTGCATAAGTTGTATGTCGCTCTGGATAATGCTGCTAAATGTACGTAGCCTATTTTTGTGATAACCAATCAAATTTGAATTCTACTAGTATATTGCCTACAAAGCCAGCTTGCCTGGGCATGCACTCAGTGTAGGTGTTACAAATGTTGCCTTAGACATGTCTGGGCTTGCTTAGGTCAGGCTAGATGCTGGTAGATGGGTTATAAAAGCTGCTCACATTTACAGATGCTGTTTGCATGCATGTTGGTGCACTTGTACTTCACGCAGAAATATTAGGACTGGGACTGTGGTAGCCCAGCAGTTAAGGTACTGGACTATGGACCAGAAGGTCCAGGGTTCAAATCCCACCTCTGCCAAGCTGTTGTGAACAACTGTTGTGTCCTTGAGCAAGGCCCTTAACCCACAATTGCTTGGATTGTAAGATTGTATCAATTGTAAGTCGCTTTGGATAAGGGCGTCTGCTAAATGCTGTAAATGTAATTGTCAGTGTCACAATACTGTGATATATTGTTATAACTGTGGCGAGTACACACTTAAGGCTCAAAGATGCGCACTCAGTACAAATCCTATGAGCTCTGAGAAGTTCTGGCCTCAGGTCAGCCTGAGAGCTTGGCTCAGAGGTGCTTGGAAGTTGATGCCATTTCAGTCCCAACAATATGGTGAAAACCGGTAACATGACAGACTGTTACTTCTGTCTGACCAGTCTATTGTGCTTCTTTACTACAAAAACAAGAAATCTATTGAATACCCCAGTCTGCCTACAGCGATCACACTAGAGCCACATGACATGGAGCCTAGATGAAGCAGATGAAGAGTAATGAATGAACTGCGATGAAAATCAGTTCTTTTTATAACGTTCTTCCAGTATTTGCCTGATAGAGCAAATCTGAATATTTTTGTGTTCAGCTCCACATTGTCCATCATCTGACATTTTTATTCAGGAAGCAAAACGTGAAATGATTTGTTGTCCTGTTAGTCATGAATGTGCCATTTGGTTCCTTCTCCATTACAGCTTTCCTTCCTCGTTCTCTTCCAATAATAACCAGTCTTCGGCGGGTGCCAGCGTTTCCGTTCCCACTCTGCCAGTCTCATCAGTTCTGTCTGCCAGGCAGAATCACTCTGGCTTCAGCGAACTGCTGAGCTCGGGCACAAGCCGCAAAGCGCGGGTACTGTATGATTATGACGCTGCCAGCAGCAACGAGCTCTCCTTATTGGCGGATGAAGTGAGTGCCAACCTTTCTCTGATTTCAGAAAACTTTTGAGTTTTATATTTTACTGTAAAGAGGAAAATATCAGCTCAGGTGAAACAAACTTCCTTGGTTTGTGTTAATTATTCATACTATTATCAGGTAGATAAAAAGAACATGGTGAGAGACAAAGATTTTGTTCATTTGTTTAGTGAGGAAGAAAATAGTCCAATTTTGCATATCTGTAAGTGAACCTTTGCTTTCAGCACCTTGAAATCTTAGCGGTTCACATACTTTTGCCACTCACAGATATGATTGGAGCCTTTCCTCAATAAATAAATGACCATGCATAATATTTCTGTCTCGTTTGTATCTACTTTTAGGACTTAAATGTTGGTTATAGGTCATATTTATACAGACATCTTAAGTTCTAAAGTTTCTCAAATGATCCCAGCATAATTAGTCAGTGGTCCATGAAGACAAAGCAGTCGTCAACTTTTACATAAATTGTATTTAAGTTTAAGTAACGATTGTATGTCCTTTCTTGAAGGTAATTACTGTGAGCAGTGTCCCAGGCATGGATTCGGACTGGCTCATGGGAGAACGTGGGAACCAAAGGGGTAAAGTGCCAATAACCTACCTGGAGCTCTTGAACTGAGCTCCTCTAAACAAAACAAAACAAAAAACTACGTAATGTTGTAGCATATTTAATGTGTAAATGCAACTATGCTTCTATGAGCTGCTTCATTGCCACCAGTATCGCAGCCTCAGCACAGCAAGAGGGCCTTACCCGAGGCCTTTGTTTACAAACTGATTAACACACAAGTGCTTTCAGTGTGATGTCATCATGGCCAACACTCCATTTTGTAACGTGGGACAGACCTGCCAAGAAGAGGTTGCTTTTGTATTTAAATGTTTGCATTAGTTACTCATGGCCGTGTTTGATTTGCAAAGTCTTAAGAGTGCCAAACATTTCGTCCAGGAAACTTTGTGGAATGTTAAAACATTTCTAGCATGAATGAAACGATAATGGATTCTTAAGAACTCAGTGGTTTGCCTCAGAGGTTCTTTTGAGGCTTATTTCTTGTATTACTTGTCAGCCTCGTGCCATTCTCTCTGACCTTTCATTTCAGCACAGTATCATTGGATTTTTTTTACTAGAACAAACCAGCAGTATTTAGTGTTTGATCATATTACATCAAAGCATGTTTGTTACGTTTGTTTTTGTATACAGTTTACAGGTGCGGTTCCGTGTCATGATTGAATAAGTTCCAGGGCTGTGCCTTAAAACACCATTGTGCCTTATTATTAAGTTTGTTGCCAAGAATTTATCAGGGTGTACTTATCATTGCATTAGCACTGTGACTAAAAGTTTTTGGACAAATGCTACCTTTAACATGACGCCCCTTTCATTATTTTGAAATAAATGTTAACATTGTGCCATTTAAAGTGGTTGTCATTATTTTATTAGAGGCAGGGCGGTCAAAGTGGTAACGCAATAGTATTTTAAGATTGGTTATTTAATGCCGCTGTTTCTGCAAGTCTTCAGCAAATGGGAATGGATTGTGGGTTTTATGGGTTTCCTGCATTTACCTTGGTTGAAAAATGTGGTGATATCTACAATGTAGTGTTTGCTTCAACGCGGACCATCAGTGTCAAGTAACGGAAGTAATTCCCCCCCAAACCCATGACTTCACAACCCTTGGAGCACGGTGCATCGGGGCTGCCGTAATGTAAACTAAAGCCAGGAAGCGATGGATTGGATCGGCCACAGTGCTTAGTCTTGTGTCTTGTGTCAGGTCACAGATTTAAGAGGACCCGGGAAGTCAGAACGTTCCCCGAACAATTCCAGTGACTGATGTTTCTTGATTTTTCGACCAAGCAGAAAATTCCCCCCAAAATCCGGCCATTCAGGTCGCTCGATTTTTTTTGACCAATTAGAAAATTCCCCCTAAAAGTCCCGCCAATCAGATCGCTCGATTTTTTTAGGCCAATCAGATAATTCTCCTCAAAAATCTGGCCAATCAAATTGCTCAATTTTTCGACCGATCAGAAAATTCCCCCCAAAAATCTCAACCAATCAGATTGCTCGATTTTTTTTTGGCTAATCAGATAATTCCCCCCAAAGATCTGGCCAATCAAATCGCTCGATTTTTCAACCAATCAGAAAATTCCCCCAAAAACTCTCAACCAATCAGATTGCTCGTTTTTTTCGACCAATTAGAAAATTCCCCCCTAAAAATCTGGCCAATCAGATGGCTCAATTTTTCAGCTAATCAGATAATTCCCAATAAAAAAATCTCGACCCATCAGATCGCTCGATTTTTCGCCCAATCCGAAAAAAAATCGAGTGATCTGATTGATCTGATTTTTTGACCAATCAGAAAATTCCCTGAAAAAATCCCGATCAATCGGACAGCTCAATTATTTGACCAATCAGAGAATACCTCGAAATAAATGTGTGTATATATACAGTGAATCTGTCTACATACACAGACAATAACCACAGCCATTTAGATTTTGTGAGTTTAATGCATTTAATTAGAAATCCACGTGAGCAAGGCAGAGAAGCTCTAGGTATTACATCTGCATTACATATTTAATGTCTCTCTCACAACCTACTCAGTCACGTCTGTGGGAGCTGCCACCTATATATGCTATATTTTCCGTGAGTTGCATGAATGTTACCCTCGCATTTATAAAACGTGCTCTCGGTTTCTGGAAGTACAAGACGGCCGTATTACTGCTGCTGCATGCTGCGCATGATGCCCCCTGGTGGTTAGATGTGAAAAAAGCTCAATAGAAAGTTCTCGGTATTGGATCGGTGCCATTTGTTTGACAAAGATTACAAAACCTTACAATTTTAAAACTCCGTGACATGTTACACATTATAGAAAATACTTTCCCTTTTCCCCTTAACATCAAGCGTTAATATTTTGCGTTAGCCTATTTTCTGAATCATGCACCCCATCAGTCATTTTGTAACCCATGTTTACAGTTTATGGTTGTATTGTGGCATGACTTCTTCAGTTTAGACGGCCCTTCTAAATAATCACAATTAAATAAAAGAAAAGGAAAATGTCAGGCACCATCCACTGCCAGTTTTGAACTGATTAAATCATCCAAGTCCCTGTTTTCCTTATTTTCCAGATTTAATTAACACAGTCAAACAAATATTAATGTTACACTGTGTTTATTTAATGCAAAAATGCAAAACCATTTATCACATTACAGACCCCATTTACACTTGGTCATTTTTGAGACGTCTTGTATCTGGATAAGATTTTAAACATTCACCCACCGCCTCATAGGTCCTGAGTGCGAGTGTGATCTCTGGCGACAGACGGAGCGACGGCTGGAGTATTTTCGGGTGCATCAAACCCGCACCGGCCGGATGAGCGCCAGGAAGATGATGATGATGATGATGATCAATTAAGTTTTAGACTTGCCTGCCGAATATGTCTGAAAGGTTTGTGTTCGTTCACAAGCTCTGCGAGTCCTCCATTATTGTTTATCCAGCCACGCAGAGATGATATGGATGATGTGTGCTGGTTCAAAAGTATTGGCCTGGAATATTCAAATGGGACTGTGGTAGCCTAGTGGTTAAAGTACTGGACTATGGACCAGAAGGTCCAGGGTTCAAATCCCACTTCTGCCAAGCTGCCACTGTTGGGTCCTTGAGCAAGACCCTTAACCCACAATTGCTTGGATTGTACCAATTGTAAGTCGCTCTGGATAAGGGCGCCTGCTAAATGTAAATGGATTCCGATCTGGCTGTTTAGACAGTCACACTGCCATGTATGAGATCTGTTTCAGATTACAACACTACATTTGAAAGTGGCCCCAATCAGACCTGAAAACATCAGATTCAATGCATTCTGGGCTGTTGACACATCCCCAAAAATAACATCTGGGTCACATGACGCAACAGATCAGATCTGGGCCACTTTGGCCTGCACACGCATTTTTATGTGGCTTAGCCTTTACCACAATCCTGATACTCAAGACACACGAAACGACCTAGTGTGGGTTACAGGGCCGGAGCTACAACAAGGAGGTTGAAAAATCAACTTCTTCTTGGTTAAATGCTGGGCCTTTTTTGTATGTTATTTTTAGACTTCCTCTTTTAATCAAGTGACTTTGTGGTTCTCTCTGCTGTTTTAACCTGCATCTTGGCTTTCTTCCCCTTTTCATCCCCTGCCCATATTGTCTAAAACATAAATAGAACCGGGTTAGTTAGATAGCTTAGTATACGATTTGACGTCACGTCAGCATATATTCATGACAGACAGAAGGTTAAACCTACACACTAGTCATGGGACAATTTAGAGTGACCAATCAACCCAATACATGTCTTTGGAACGTTGGAGGAAAACAGAGCGCCGCAGGAGTAAACCCACATGGACACGAGAAGGACAAACTCCTCACAGACAGAGTCCAGGGTCGGGATCGAACCTGGGATCTCAGGGTAATGGCGTGACTGTGCTAACCACTGTGCCAACCCACAGGGTAAGTTTATAAGCAAATCAGTGTATTAGATCTGAATACCAGTTGTTCAAGCATTCATGTTCTTACGCTATAAGGCCATCAGAGTGCAATAAACTCCTAGGACATCTGTCAGCCAATCAAATTGCAGGGTCGGAACTAACAGTGGTATAATAAAAAATATAAATATATCTACTTAAATATTTTGGTAGACTGGTAGATGTTTCAACTGGCAACAACTTCTTTAACCCTAACTGATGCAGTGAGGAGCTTCTCATTTGTTAAACAACCATGTCCAAAGATGCATCCTGTAGTTGTGGAAAAGATGTTCATCTATTTCAGAAGGGTCAAATTGGGAAAGAGTGGTTCAGGGAGCATGAGACATCATTTTCACACATGGATTGGCCACCAGAGTCCAGACCTGAACCCCACTGAGAATATTTGGGATGTGCTGGAGAAGACAAGACTAGATTAATTAGATAAGAAAAATGAATGCAACTCTGGACAGAAATAAATGTTGTGACATTGCAGAAGCAGTTGCCACGACCACAGGATGTCTTTGGACATGGCTGTTTAACAAATGAGAAGCTCCTCAGTGCATCAGTTAGGGTTAAAGAACTAATAATAATAAATAGTTAAATAATAATTACCCTGTGAATGTCTGTGTTCAAATACACAAGTCTGTTTAAGCCTAACGGTTAGTTAATATTACTCTGAGTTTATGCCCATTTTAATGTATTTTACTGCTGTACATAGGCTTGTGTAAATTCTTAAAGATCAGATATTAGTAAAGAAAACTTAAGGTTATATTCAAGCGATGTCTCTACATAACCCATTAGGCCACATAAGCTATGGTTTGTGTAAATTTAGCATACATTTACAGCATTTAGCAGATGCCCTTATCCAGGGTGACTTACAATTGATACACTCTTGCAATCCAAGCAATTGTGGGTTAAGGGTCTTGCTCAAGGACCCAACAGTGGCAGCTTGGCAGAGGTGGGATTTGAACCCTGGACCTTCTGGTCCGTAGTCCAGTACCTTATCCACTAGACTACCACAGTCCCAGCATACATTTAATGGAAACCCACCTAAAAAAAACAAAAGTCACAGCGTGAGCTGAATGCCACTGGCCTGAAAGTCTGGAGTCAAATATTATGGGGTTCAGACAGAGCTCATTATCAACACACACAGGCAAGTCAGGCAGTGATGTAGTATTTCTGTTTGCACAACAGGTGTCGTAGTAGAGCTGTGTTTCAAATGTTTCGAACCACTTGGACTTCAAATGTGTCACTGCAACAAAAGCCATGTTCTGCCCATCCATTAGGCTACTACCAATTAATACAATTGTGAGCAGTAATTTGAGGATAATACACCTAATACAGCTTAAATTGCAATAGAACAAGGTTCTTTAGTGTGGACATATGCTGTTTACTGAGCTGATAGTGTAAAACTACTAACAAACATTCCCATTAATAATCCACATGCAATAAACAAAATACATTAAATATTGCAAAGACACACCAAACATTCAACTCCGTAACAAGCAATAAACCCCATTATTTTTAAAAAGTGTGAAGATTGTGTACTAGTGTCTTTGTTAGTTTTTACCTTTTTGTAATATTAGACTTTACAAATAATACATAACACTTCAACATTTACAAAACAACAGGAAAGAAAAATGAGAAAGAAAAAACAAATACCGTTGGGATTCAAAAAAGACTGAAAACTTTTGTACTTCACAGCTACACAAAACACAGATAGAACTTTACCTATCGCTGTTAAAACCCTGAGCTACAAACATCCCATATGTGTATAAAAATACAAATCAGTGAAACAAACAGAAGGAGAATCTTACCACAGAAACCTCACTGCACTGAGGGCTTTAATGACGTCACTTCCTTATAAATGACCGCCTAAAAGATGTGAAAGAAACAAACCATTATTTTATGGAGAGAGGGAAGTCGTTGCGTTATGGCGTTGAATGCCACACGATGACAGGAGTGAAAATCTAGACTTTTCTCTTTTCAGAGAAAATATATAATGCGTATAAACAAGGGCATCTTAAAATCAAATTATCCAAAGAGTGCCATATTATTTAAGTGTCCTCATAGATATCGATATCATTTTCATTTTCTACTGCATGTTAAAAACATACAAACCCGTTGAAATGCTGTAGATGAATTGTATGTTGATCAATGTTCTGAAAAGTCTTATTAGTAGTATAACTTTGGACATTAAATGTATTTTAAACAGCGCCACATCTGTAGAATGAACCAGTTGTCTAAAAGGTGCTGAAGTGCTGCATTTTGTGCTTGTGGGGTTCTGGGACGATTTGTGCACTTGCGGTTCTGGGCCATTTGAAGGGTGGTGGGGTATGACCAGTTAGAGAGACCAATTACTTACTACCTAAATGTGCATTGTGGGCGTTAAGAGGATGAATTAGTTAAACTCACTCCATGGAGGGGGCAAGCTTGTGGTCACAGGGGCACTAGAACTGCTCCTATACCCAAAACATATAGCTGCCTGCCCAGGAAAAAATGTACTGTGAATGTTCATAGTAAAAGTGTGAATTGCTTGACAGTTTTAATGTGAACTTTCACAGTTTGACCATGAAGTTCACAGTTCTATATTAATTTTTGATGGTAATTTGGCCACTTCATGGTTCTACTGTGAAATCTCATAGTACAACTGTAAACTTGGTTGACGATGAACTGACCATGAATTATTTCACAGCTGTACTATGAATTTTGGTGGTAATTTGGCCACTTCATGGTTCTACTGTCAAATTTCACAGTACATTTTTCCCTGGGTGCAGTGTGGTTGACCTTCTTTTAAATATTTTCCGATGTCCATTACTCTGCAATGTGGTGCCTGTAAATTTGTGTGGCATGTCCTGTAGTTCTGCTAAAATGTATTTTTACCGCCCTGATTTTAGCGGGGCACATCAACATTACTGGGGCACGTGCACCAGTAAATTGTTTCTGATACCGCCACTGCTTTAGAGCAGGGATCAGGTCAAAAGCTTGTTTCAATGGACAATGGTCACTGCAGGAAGACGCAGGAACGAGTCATGATCCAGAACCAGAATTTCATTTACTTATTCTTATAACTTATAAAAGGTATTCGTGACGCCATAGTTTCAGTAGCATCTAGCGAACTCCAGATGCTTACATGTGTATTTTGATGGAAGAAAATAGTTTGTTGTCACGGAAGTGGTGTCTAATTGTAGGTTAGAATTTTTGAATATCCTTCCTCTGCCAACACTATTTCCCTACAATTATCTAGGCTTATTCTTGGCTGTTGACTCATTGTGTCACTTCTGCTATGCATTAAGTCACAAATGGGTGTCACTGCCTGTTTATTATTAACTAACAACTGTACTTTCCGAGCTCATTTTAGACTGTTTTGAGCTGCTCATGATGATCAGGACAATAATATCGTGACCGAATGAGCACAGAGAAGATTGTTGTACAAAAAGCATTAACAAAACCGTTTTTAATCTATGACTGTAGTGTTTTACACGTGTTGACCAGTAGAGGTCAGACCTTTCATGTTTTTTTTTTTCGCATGTTCTCTAAATACATTTAAATGATCAATGTTGAATAAACATGCTTGAACTAAGGTTGCACTATGGTTGAACGTTTGTTTATCGGTGCCAGAAAGAATATTTTTGAAAATACAAGGGATTTTTAAAATGCTACTCATCTTATTCATCTATCTTTAGAGATCTGACTTGCATCAACCCTTGAATCAAACGAGTACTTCAAACTAAATTCATCACTTTAGCTTCTCGTGGTTTAATTTTTTTCTATCCGTCTTCGTGTCAACTGTCAGTTAAAAGAAGATGGTAAAGTGGAAGTGGAGCTGAGCAAGCAGTTCACTTCCTGTGCTGCAGTTCTGCAAGTCGTCCGTTCCTGCTGTCCGTTACTCACACGCGCATGCTGAAGGGGGGCTGTGTTTAGTTCCTTTCTGAAAATATGAATGTGAGGACAGGCCTGGTCAGCTTCCTCTCCTACCGCAACACGTCTTAACTAAACCGCTGGGCGTGCAGTATGGTTCGTTGTCATTTTTTAACATAAGGAATCATCTGCTCGATGTTTCATATGGAGTAAGACAACTGTTTAACAACCCTTTGACAAATATATGATCAGCTTTTATTGTTTTTTTGTTTGTTTTGGGGGGGTTGGTGGTTCTTTTTAGCTCTCCCTTGGATACCATTTGGACCAATCTCTGTCTAATGGTGGAAACATAAATGCTTAGCTGTAGTTATTGAGGTCTGGAGTTCCTAAAGTGTTCCTCTGGATTATTTTGGAAATTCCTGGATGTCAGGAAAGCTAAGATTGATAGAAAATTGAAAACAGATCTCAGAAGGCCAAAGAAAAGTAAATACATTTTTAAGATTGCTTGTTTCAGTGACATACACAAGGTTACACTCAAGTCGGGCCAGTTTAACATAATAAGTTAACCTAATGCATGTCTTTTGACTGTGAGAGAAAACCAGAGTACCCGAAGTAAACCCATGCGGACACTTGAAGGACATGCAGACTCCACGCAAACGAACCAGGCTGCTCCACCCTGGGATCGAACCCAGAACCTTTTTAAGATTGAAATTAAAGAGTAAAGTAATTGTTAGGTTTGAAGTTGAAGAAAGAAAGTTGGAAACAGAAAACTAATATATATTTCAGCCTTAGTTTGATGCTTGTCTTTATTACCTTCATTTTGAGGGACGTCTTTGTTTGTAGACACCACTGTGTGCTCAGTTCTTTGTTCTAATTTTCTGCTCTATGACATCCCTTGCACAGGAGATCCCTGGACTGAATCCCAAAGTGCACAGTATTAACAAAAACAAAGCAAGTATAGCACAAACACACAGAACATATATATAAGATATATTAAAAATCTATAATTATAAGAGGAGGACTCACCTATGTGGGACCTTCCCTAGAGCCACCCCAGTAAGCAGAATCGTATTTGCTCTCTGTCTGGGTCCAAAATCTCATACTGTCCCATGACATGGCAAAACAATTGGATTTATTAACCATTCTCAGCACTATAATGGTTACAATAAGAATCAAACTTTCTTTTACAGACTAACTTTGTTCGTTGAAAACCCACTGCATCACTGTAGTGGATTCATTATCTTTCTATGTGTGTGTGGAGAAAGTACACAGCAAGAGAGTTAATACCCAAGGGTGTTTGAGGCTGTAAAAAGTTTGAGAACCATTGCTGTACTGTGATCATGCACATGCAACTTTCAAAATGCTATTTTTCACTAACAGAAATTCCAAACGGTTTCACTTTCCCTAACAGAATGTTGCCTACGTTTTCTCATTTTGCCTTTCTGCTTTTTTATAGCATCTAATGAACTTTTGTAGTCTGTCTCATGACTTCATGTGATCAAACTCATGAGAAGCAGAAATTGTCACAAGTTTCTTTTAAAACACACTTCCTTGCATATCCTATCAAAGTATTGAGACATTTCCAGAAATGGTCCCATGGTATGAATTTTGCAGGAGAATCCTAATCTGAGAGCCACAGTATTGGCCAGGAGACCTTTTGGTTGCTAAATCCAGATTATTACATGTTGAACCCTCACTGATGGTAGCTGTGGGCTTCGTCTAAGATCTCCAGTTTCTTTTCTCAGTGTGTTCAAACCACCATGACCTAGAGCATCACCACAGCGGTATTATGGTTACGCTCTGGTTTAAGCTCCATGCTCTGCTTTCAGTTGCTTGAAATGTATAACTGATGTGAACTTTAACTCATGACTGCAGGCTTGATTGTGAATCTTTGGTCCCATTTGTTTGTTTTCGGCAGTGTTGCACAAAAGCTCAGCATTTATGGATGTGTTAGTGAGGGAAAAAATAATATGGATTAGATTCTGTGGTCTAACCTCTTTATTGCTGAATTACTTCCCAAATAGCAGACTTGGTCAAATATTGCTCAATTTAGGCACTTTTGGCTCAGTTATGGCAATGGCAAATGTATTGTGGTCAAAATGTGGCAAAGCTGTTGCCAGCCGCAGTAAAGTTAATCACAGCATTCGGACTCTGCAGCGCACGAGACTCGCATGTAATCTATTTTAGGTATCATTTGTGCAGGATTTGCATTTTGGGCAAAATGTGGCCTGCCAGGTGCAGTTCTGGCTCTGTATTGGCAGCCAGATTCAGTTGAAGTCATCACTGACATTGCACAGTAGTACAGTGGTGCTTGAAAGTTTGTGAACCCTTTAGAATTGTCCATATTTATGCATAAATACATCATCAGATTTTCACACCAGTCCTAAAAGTAGATAAAGAGAACCCAGTTAAACAAATGAGACAAAAATATTATACTTGGTCATTTATTTACTGAGGAAAATGATCCAATATTACATATTAGTGAGTGGCAAAAGTATGTGAATCTCTAGAATTAGAAGTTAATTTGAAGGTGAAATTACAGTTGGGTGCTTTCAACCAATGGGAAGCCATTCAAAGAACAGGGATCTATCAAAGTCTGCTCTTCACAACACATGTTTGTGGAAATGTATCATAGCATGAACAAAGGAGATTTCTGAGGACCTCAGAAAAAGACTGTTACCTTCCCCAGGAGTGGTCCACCAACAAAGATCTCTTGTTGGCACAAGAGCAAGACGTGTAACAGTTGGTTAGGTCACAAAGGACCCCAGGGTAACTTCTAAGCAACTGAAGGCCTCTCTCACATTGGCTAATGTTATGTTTATGAGTCCACCATCAGAAGAACACTGAACAACAGTGGTGTGCATGGCAGGGTTACAAGGAGAAAGCCACTGCTCTCCAAAAAGAACATTGCTGCTCATCTGCAGTTTGCTAAAGATCACGTGGACAAGCTAAAAGGCTATTGGAAGAATGTTTTTTGGACAGTTGAGACCAAAATATAACTTTTTGATTTAAAAGAAAAGCGTTATGTTTGGAGAAAGGACAACACTGCATTCCAGCATAAGAACCTTATCCCATCTGTGAAACATGGTGGTGATAGTATCATGGTTTGGGCCTGTGTTGCTGCATCTGGGCCAGGACGGCTTGCCATCATTGATGGATCAGTGAATTCTGAATGATATCAGAGAATTCTAAGGGAAAATGTCAGGACATCTGTCCCATGAACTGAATCTCAAGAGAAGGTGGGTCATGCAGCAAGACACCGACCCTAAGCACACAAGTCGTTCTACCTAAGAATGGTTAAAGAAGAATAAAGTTTTAATGTTTGGAATGGCCAAGTCAAAAGTCCTGACCTTAA
Source organism: Ancistrus triradiatus (assembly GCA_025084515.1). Classification (NCBI taxonomy): domain Eukaryota; kingdom Metazoa; phylum Chordata; class Actinopteri; order Siluriformes; family Loricariidae; genus Ancistrus; species Ancistrus triradiatus. Next base: position 2,516,266 of record JAJAGP010000002.1, on the reverse strand, counting down.
TCCAATGGAAAATGTTGTGGAAAGGACCTGAAGCAAGCTAATGTGAGGAAACCCACCAACATCCCCAGAGCTGAAGCTGTTCTGTACGGAGGAATGGGCTAAAATTTCCTCCAAACGTTTGTTTTCAGCTCGGTCACACCAGATACTGAAAGCAAATGTTTTTCACATACTTTTGGCCACTCACTAATATGTAATATTGGATCATTTCCCTCAGCAAATAAATGATCAAGTATAATATTTTTCTCCATTTGTTTTTAACTGGGTTCTGTTTTTTATCTACTTTTAGGACTTGTGTGATGTTTTTTAGGTCATATTTATGTAGAAATATAGAAAATTCTAAAGAGTTCACAAAAACTTTCAAGCACCACTGTAATATGGACCAAGGGGGAAAAGCAAGTCAAGTCAAGTCAAGTCAGATTTATTTATTATAGCGCTTTTTACAATGGAGCATTGTCTCAAAGCAACTTTACAAGTTTCAGATTATCTCCTAATAAACTACGTCCAATAATCCCAAATTGAGCGAGCTTAGGCGGCGACAGTGGCAAGGAGGAAAAAACTCACCTAGTTCTAGGAAGAAGCTTGGGAGGACCAAAAACAAGAAGAAATAGAAAAAAAAAGAAAAGAAGAAAAAAAAGCGGACCAACCCTCCTTGGGCGGCGTAGATAGAATGTGTAGATTAGTAGCAGATGGTTATAGTAGATGATTAGATGTTAGAGATGATTAAAGATGGATGAATTTTTTATGAGAGATGTAGTGATTAGTAGATTGAGTAGTAGATTTAGAGGATTGTGTAGTAGATTGAGATTGTAGAATGAGCCGTAGATGAGATTGTTGTTAGATGAGTAGAGATTGTAGTAGATTAGAGGGCCGTAGGATGTGATTAGATGATAATGAGGAGAGGAGATGGATTAGTGGGAGAGGGGGACGAGAGGTTAGAGGATTTAGATGAGGCGACAGTGGCAAGGAAAAACTCCCTAGTTCTAGGAAGAAACCTTGGGAGGACCAAGACTCAAAAGGGACCCAACCTCCTTGGGCGGCGAGATTGATAAATCTAAGAGCGAACTAAAGTCATGGATCGTCAAAGTTCGAATAGAATGTGAAGTATGCACATCGACATTAAGTGGCCGGGGTATGATGATAAAATCTAAGAGCGAACTAAGTCATGGAGTCAAAGTTCGAATAGAATGTGAAGTATGCACATCGACATTAAGTGGCCCGGGTATGATGATAAAATCTAAGAGCGAAACTAAAGTCATGGAGTCATGGTCGAATAAAATGTGAATTATGCCACAGTGGAGCTCCATCAGATGTACATCATGTGTGGGGCCGGCCGGAACTGCCGGAACACAGCTCGGAGGAAAACAGAAAATGTAATTAGTTATTGATTAAGAGCACAGTGTCTCTTTAACAATCACTGATGCCATGTCAATCACTGATGCCCCCCCCCAAGTGTAGCATGAGACCCGGCAGCATTAGCTATAGCAGCATAGCTAGAAAAGCTAGAAAGAGGGAACTGGAAGGAAAAACACAGCCAAGAGGGATCACATGAGACATTGGCAACCCCACGAGCGGCCAGAAGACAGCACCCAACGTCTCTGATCACCATAAGACTCTTTTATGACTATGAAACCCCCAGCTCTGCCCTTATTTCTAAGGCAAGGTTCATGAGTCAAGATCACGAGGACCCAAGCCTAGTTTCAGCCAGAACCGCACCACCCGACACTCCCGGCAAGCGGACAAATGCAGGCAGGCCAGACATGACTTCAGACTCCGGCCTCAGCAACCCAAACCATGCAACCTGGTCTAAATCTAGTCAAAAGCCTGTGTAAATAAGTATGTCTTTAGCCTAGACTTAAAAACTTTGGAGGGTGTCTGATTCTTTTCTCGAACGAAAGTGGGAAGTTTATTCCATAGTTGGGGGGCCATGTGGGATATGAGAAAGCCTTTCCCCCTGCTGTGACTTTTTTTCCTGCTGCTGTGACCTTTTTTAAATTCCTAGGACTCTAAAGACAGTCCTGCACCCTGAGACAAGAACGGAGGGAGAAAGGTGGGAGGAGAAAGAAGTTGGGTTGGAGTTCGAGTGGGGGAGTTGGAGAAGGTGGAAGTTGGAAGTGATGTTTTGGGTTGGATTTTTGGAAGAGAGACGAGTTGGTTTTGGGTGAGTTGGATTGTTAAAACTCTAAGAGTTCACTCAGATAATGTGGGGCCAGCCCATGTAGAGCTTTATAAGTTATAAGAAGTATTTTTGTAATCAATGCGGAATTTGACTGGTAACCGTGCAGTGCAGTGATGATAGAAACAGGAGTGATATGATCCAAATTTTCTAGTTCGAGTTAGCACTCGGGCAGCTGCATTCTGAACTAACTGAAGTTTATTTATAGATTTACTAGAGCATCCAGTAAGTAAGGCGTTACCGTGAGTAATCCAACCTTGAGGTTATAAACGCATGAACAAGTTTTTCTGCATCATTAAAAGAGAGGATATTTCTAAGTTTAGCGATATTACGTAATTGAAAAGAAAGCAATTCGAGTGATGCTGCTAATGTGCGCATCAAAGGAGAGATCTGAATCAAGTGTGACCCCTAAGTTTTTTTACAGACGGACTGGGCAATACTGGACAGCCCATCTAGATTTAGGATAGATGTAGCTAACCTTGTCTCTCACAGCCTTGGGTCCCCACTAATAGCACCTCAGTTTTATCTGAGTTAAGTAAGAGAAAAATTAAATAACATCCAATCTTTTATTTCCTTTACACAGTCCTCGATTTTGTTGATTGTAAGGCTGTCATTAGGTTTGGCTGATATGTACAGCTGTGTATCATCTGCATAGCAGTGGAAACTAATGCCATGCTTACGAATAACTGAGCCTAGTGGCAAGCATGTACAGAGAGAATAAAAGCGGGCCAAGCACTGACCCCTGAGGCACGCCATACTTCACTTTTGAGAGCTTAGATCTTAGATTATTTATATGAACAAACTGGTACCGCGTCAGTTAAGTAGGATTTAAACCAAGAAAGTGCTGATCCCTTAATACCTTACAGTATTTTCTAGTCTGTTTAGTAAAACATCATGATCTATAGTGTCAAATGCTGCACTTAAATCTAACAGAACAAGAAAAGAAACACATCCCTATCTGAGGACATTAACAAGTCATTAAGTACCCTAATTAATGCTGTTTTCAGTACTATGATGGGCCTGAACAGCGCAGACTGAAATGTTTCATAAATTTCATTCCTTTGGAGGTGACTACAGAGCTGTTGATAGACGGCTTTTTCTAAGATTTGTGGACAGAAACGGTAGAAGGATTTGAAATTGGTCTATAATTAGATATCACACAAGGGTCAAGGATTGGCTTTTTTAATCAGTGGTGATGATAACGGCAGACTTAAAGGATTCGGGCACATAACCTAAGGTAAGGGATGAATTTAAAATAACTAAACACTGGCTCTATAACACTAGGTAATACTTGTTTGAGTAGACGTGTAGGAATTGGATCTAAACAAACATGTTGATGACTTAGACGAGCTGATCAGTGCGGATAGTTCAGTATTAGTAATCGGGGTAAAAGATTCTAATCTTGATTTACGGCTAATTGAACAGATGTCTTCACTAGTGCTGCATCTGGAAGGTTGCTGAACAGTTTGGTGATTGTGATGAGATTGAGTTCTGTGCCTAATGTTTTTCTATCTTATCATTAAAGAAAGTCATGAAATCATTACTGTTAAAATTACACAGAATGGGAGAGTCACTTTCTGTGGGGTTTTTTGTTAATTTGGAGACTGTATTAAAGAGAAATCTTGGATTATTCTTATTTTCTCTATGATTGAAGAGAAGTATGCAGCTTTTAGCTTTAGTGAGGGCATGCTTACTCTACTCTGCCATGCCATGCGTCCCTCCAAGCAATCTTAACACCTCCAATTTACTATGTCTCCCACTTGCGCTCTAAATGCCGTGTTCTTTGCTTTTTTTTAAGGTACGGGTGTGGTCATTATACCATGGTGCTAGCCTTTTTTCCCCTAATACGTTTGAGCCTAGCAGGGGCAGTCGTGTCCAGGGTTGAGCGAAGCACACATTCTAATTGCTCATTTTACACACTCAAGATTGATTTATCTCCGTAGGTGTTATTAAAATTTTAAGTCTGGTAGGTTTTTAATAAACGCGCTGTAGTCGCAGATGTGATGTGGCGCTTGTGTGATAACGAGGCAGAAGATTTCATTTATTATAGATAGCTCAAATACTAAAAAAAAAAAACGAAAGAAAAAAAAACAAAAAAAAAAACCAAACAACAAAAAAAAAAAAACAGTTTTGTTGGGGTGGGTGGGGGGGGTTTGGGGTTTTTTGTCAAAAAAAAAAGACACCCCAACAACAAAAAGCCCCCAAAACCCAGGTTTTTTTTTTTTTGACAACCACCAAACACAACCACCCGTTTGTTGGTTTTTGTTGTTTTTGGTGTTTTTTTTTTTTTGTTTTTTGTTTTGTTGTTGTTTTTTTTTTGTTGTGTTTTTGTTTTTTTTTGGGTTGTGTTGTTTGTTTTTTGTTTGGATCTGAAATCGAATCACTTTGCGGGAAAAAAACATCAAGGTTATCTATATTGATACCAAAATGTTAATATTAGATCTAAAGTATGATTACAGCGGTGGGTTGGTCCCCATCACATTCTGAGTGATACCATGGATTCTTAAGATGGACTCGAAAGCAATTTTAAGTGGGATCCTGCTTATTGTCAAAGTGGAATAATGAAATCACCTACAATTAAAGCCTTATCTGTTTGACAGTAGTAGCAGGAAAGAAAGGAAAGGGAAAGTTAGCAAAATTCCTGAGTGATACCCATGGATTCTAAGATGGACTCGAAAGCAATTTTAAGTGGATCGCTGCTCATTGTCAAAGTGAAATATTGAAATCACCTACAATTAAAGCCTTATCTGTTTGACAGTAAGTAAGCAGGAAGAAAGTTAGCAAATTCCTGAAGAAATTCTGAATAGGGACCCAGGAGGACGGTAAATAGTGATATTAGCTGAAAATAGTGTGGTGTTGTGACTTCCATAACCGATGGATCAGTCACATAAGAATCAGTATTTCAAAAAGAATTAGCCTTGTAATGGGATTTAGCTGTACACCTAAGTCCTTTGTCAAAAATTGTGGCTATGCCTCCCCCCCGACCATTAGGACGAGGGCAACTAGCATGACTGTATCCCAGGAGGTGAGGCTTCATTTAAGGCTAAATATTCATCAGGTCTAATCCAAGTTTTCAGTGAGACACAGAGCGTGTAAGCTGTTTATCAGTGATCATTTCCATTTTACAATCACTGCTTTTTGTTTGTAAGTGATCTAATGTTAAGTGTCCTAGTCCTAGCTTTTAGTCTAATGTTGTTATTTCTTTTGCAGCTATCTGTGTTTATACTAATGAGGTTATAAGAAAACAGACTTTTTGAGAGCGTTTACGTTTAGCGCAGATGCGGGTAACAGACACAGTTTCAATAATGTGGGTTCTGGGTGACGGTGCATGGCTACCAGCAGACAGTTGGTTTAAGCCGGTCTGTCTGCTGCCTGACCCCTGCTCTGGATAGTCAGCCCCTAACCAATCGGGCCATAAGACTATGGGCAATGTTGCAGGAGATGAGAGCAGCACCCTCCCGAGTGGGGATGGACACCGTCCCATCCTAAAAGCCCAGGCTTACCCTCAAAGCCTGTCCAGTTGTCTATAAAGCCCAACGTTTGTTTTCAGAGCACCACTTGGACAGCCTTGGACAGCAGCCGTTCAGTGACCATAACCTGCTGTAGGCTTGGTCACCTCGCCGCATTGGGGGGATGGGGCCAGAGCACACTACAGCATCGGACATCGCCTTCGCCACGCTAACCACCTCTACAAAATTAGCCTTAGTAACTTCTGACACTGACGAAGGCGTATATCATTAGCCCCTACATGAATAACTTCCTAGAGAATCTCTGCGGCTCTCGAGTTCACTAAGACTCGTTACAATGTCCGGCACTCTGGCTCCGGGGGAGGGATACAGAGAACTCTAGCTGCTGTTGTCCCTAAAGGGGGTAGCAAGTTTTCACGTGTCGTAAAATAGAGTCACCTATGACCAGAGCTCTTTCAACAGGCTGCTCAGTGGGTTGTTTCACTGAGGAGGGCCAAACCTGTTGGACACGTTGAACAGGTAAAGAGTGGTGCTCTCGTGGACTAGCCTTACGACTAACGTCGCCGAACCGTCACCCACTTTGCCCTGCTGCGAGGACTCCTGCCGGGGGCTCTAACTTCGCCTTTGCCATCCCAGATCTGCTAAGCTAGGAGCTGAGCTAGCCTTCTCTAATGTCTGGATTGCGCGCCTCTAAAACTACAATCTTCTCCGTCAGACTGGCTACAAGCCTACACCTATCACAAGTAAAATTTTACAGTAATGACGGAGGAAAGAAGAATAGCTAAACATGCCACACTCGGCACAGGCAACAAGCACACGCAGAAGCCATGTTAATACAATTAATGAATTAAAGGTACTTAGCTTCGGGTGGTGTTGTGGGGGGGTGCCGAGTGAAGATCTGCAGCCGATGGTCCAATGCAATGCTCGATTAAAGTGTTAATACAAGTTAAGTCAACACAAAACGTCACTAAAAAACTAAGTCTCAGAAGAAAAGTGGGAAAAGACTGTAAAAAAAAAGTTATAAAAACACACACTACTGCGACGAAGACGCAACTCTGGTTATTAGCTAATGGCTAACTACTGCGAACACAAGCCGGTATGCCTGTAAAGTTACTAAATAACGATTAGCGGCAAAAAAATATATTATATATAATAATCCGCCGGTACGAGAAATAAATGATTAAGATGTTGTAAAAACCTACTATATATACGATTAATATATGATTACAGATGCGGGAATTAAAAAATATCAAAGGTAAATATCTCCTAGCAGCTACGACACCGCGTCCTCTGTGCAACCGCGGATCAGTCTGGGTTGCCAGATCCTCGCAATCCTCGCGTCAGTTCTCTCAGCGTTCTCTCTCCAAAGGCATATGTGAGCCATCACTCATTTGCTGTCAGGGTTCATTTTGGACTCTGTGGGCACTTGTCAAGGCCACTCTCCACATTAGGTTATTTTTCTGGCTTACATGGCTATTTAAACTTTGAGTTACTAGCATCTGAGTAACATATTACCAGTAGGTGTGTCTAGACTTTTTTTAGTTGTTCAAGCACCTCTAAATTGAGTCCCAACATCCCTAATTATAACTAAAAAAAGTCTTTATTTTGTGTTTTTTTAGACGAATGTTTGTCTCTGATGAGCTAAAAAATGTTAGAACCTTACAAAGTAAATGTTTTAAACATATTTTAACGAAAACACAGTAGTCCCCCTTGCCTCGCAAATAGTATGAGCCACATTATGGCTTTGTGGCTCACAGGCTCAGCATTAAACACACCTCAATTCTTTGCAATAACTAATTGAAGATCAAAAAAATTCAAGACCTTCTGACTGTCATGGACTTTCCTCTACAGTAACCTGACCTAAGCCCCACTGAACATTTACTGGGGCACTTAAAGAGAGGAAAAACCCAAACATTCGGTAACGGCACAAGATGCGCTTTGGATTATTGTGAAATTGTGCTGGATATCATGGATCATCAGATTTTACACAAGCTTGTGGAGTCCATGCCAGCTCAACTGCATGCTGTCATTACAGCAAAAGAGGAACATATCAAATACTAATAACTTCTGAAATGTATCAAACCAGTTTTTTTTTAACATTTCACTCAAATTGTTATGTAGATTAAATGATCAAAATTTGTTGCTTTGACTAGTTTTACCATGGCTGTGTCTTTCTTTATTGACCTTTAACATTTCGCAATAACTGGAAGTGGCAGTCTTAGCTGGTGCTGCTGTGTAGTTCATTTTGGTCATGCTCAAGAAGTTACCAAAGAGCAAAACCACAAATACCCCACCCTCTTCACTACGAACAAACTGGCCAGTTGCTACAGATTTCAGCAAAACAGGAAATTTTATGTTTCCTCCACTGCTTTTGTCAAATGTTTGCAACAGAGGACTTCAGAGTAAATACATTGACCACGTTCACGTGCCAGTGCACATTATGTACACACACATAAATGGAAAAAAAATTACTTAGACACACACACATACACACAGAGATATATGTATATATACAGTGGGGCAAAAAAGTATTTAGTCAGCCACTGATTGTGCAAGTTCTCCTTCTTAGAAATATGGGAGTTATCTGTAATTTTCATCATAGCTACACTTCAACTATCAGAGGCAAAATGAGAAGAAAAAATCCAGGAAATCACATTGTAGGATTTTTAAAGAATTTAATTGTAAATTATGGTGGAAAATAAGTATTTGATCAATAACAAAAGTTCAACTCAATACTTTGTAACATACCCTTTGTTGGCAATGACAGAGGTCAAACGTTTCCTGTAAGTCTTCACCAGGTTTGCACACACTGTAGCTGGTATTTTGGCCCATTCCTCCATGCAGATCTCCTCTAGAGCAGTGATGTTTTGGGGCAACACAGAGTTTCAACTCCCTCCACAAATTTTTTATGGGGCTGAGGTCTGGAGACTGGCTAGGCCACTCCAGGACCTTGAAATGCTTTTTATGGAGCCACTCCTTCGTTGCCCGAGTGGTGTGTTTGAGATCATTGTCATGCTGGAAGACCCAGCCACATTCCATCTTCAATGCTCTCACTGATGGAAGAGGTTTTTTTGGCTTAAAATCTCACGATACATGGCCCCGTCATCATTCTTCCCTTAACACGGATCAGTCGTCCTGTCCCCTTTGCAGAAAAACAGCCCCAAAGCATGATGTTTTCACCCCCATGCTTCACAGTAGGTATGGTGTTCTTGGGATGCAACTCAGCATTCAAATGCGAAGTTTTTACCAAAACGTTCTATTTTATTTTCATCTGACCACATGATATTCTCCCAATCCTCTTCTGGATCATCCATATGCTCTCTGACAAACTTCAGACGGGGTCTGGACATGTACTGGCTTAAGCAGGGGGACATGCCTGGCACTGCAGGGTCTGAGTCCCTCTCTGCATAGTGTGTTACTGATGGTAGCCTTTTGTTACTTTGGCCCAAGCTCTCTGCAGGTCCATTCATCAGGTCCCTCGTGTAGTTCTTGGATTTTTGCTCACCATTCTTATGATCATTTTGACCCCACGGGATGAGATATTGCGTGGAGGCCCCAGATCGAGGGAGATTATCAATGGTCTTGTATGTCCTTCCATGTTCTTACATTGCTCCCACAGTTGATTTATTCACACCAAACCTAGCTGGCCTATTGTAGATTCACTCTTCCCAGCCTGGTGTCGGTCTACAATTTTCGTCCTTCGACAGCTCTTTGGTATTGAGTTTGGAGTCTGACTGCTTGAGGCTGTGGACAGGTGTCCTTTTATACAGATAATGAGGTCAAAACAGGTGCCATTATACAGGTAACGAGTGGAGGACAAAAGAGTTTTCCTAAAAAAGAAGTTACAGGTCTGTGAGAGCCAAAAATCTTGCTTGTTTGGTGGGTGGACCAAATACTTATTTTCCACCATGACTACTTTACAATTAAATTCTTTAAAATATTACCTGGATTTCCTGGATTTTTTTTTTCTCATTTTTGTCCTCTCATAATTGAAGTGTACCTATGATGAAAATTACAGACCTCTCTCATCTTTCTAAGTAGGAGAACTTGCACAATCAGTGACTGACTAAATACCCTTTTGCCCCCTTCCTGATTTCTGATTTTTTTTGCATGTTTGTCAAACTTAAATGTTTTGGAACATCAAACCAATTTACATAACTATGGTTTATCACACCTGAGTTCACTGTCTCTAGCCACACCTAGGCCTGATTATTGCCACACCTGTTCTCAATCAGGACATCACTTAAATAGGACCTGCCTGACAAAGTGAAGTACACCAAAAGATCCTTAAAAGCTACACACCATGCCGTGATCCAAAGAAATTTAGGAACAATTGAGAAAGAAAGTAATTGAGATCTATCAGTCTGGAAAGGGTTATAAAGCCATTTCTAAAGCTTTGGGACTCCAGCGAACCACAGTGAGAGCCATTATCCACAAATGGCGAAGACATGGAACAGTGGTAAACCTTCCCAGGAGTGGCCGGCCGACCAAAGAGCACAGCGACGACTCATCCAAGAGGTCACAAAAGACCCCACAACAACATCCAAAGAACTGCAGGCCTCACTTGCCTCAGTTAAGGTCAGTGTTCATGCCTCTCACTATGAATTCTGAAATCTGAACTATGAATTCTGCCGTCTACCAAAAAATCCTGAAGGAGAATGTCCGGCCATCTGTTTGTGACCTCAAGCTGAAACGAACTTGGTTCTGCAGCAGGACAATGATCCAAAACACACCAGCAAGTCCACCTCTGAATGGCTGAAGAAAACAAAATGAAGACTTGAGTGGCCTAGTCAAAGTCCTGACCTGAATCATATTGAGATGCTGTGGCATGACCTTAAAAAGGCCGTTCCTGCTCAAAAACCCACCAATGTGGCTGAATTACAACAATTCTGCAAAGATGAGTGTCCAGAATTCCTCCACAATGCTGTAAAAGACTTGCAAACGTTTGTTTGCAGTTGTTGATGCTAAGGGCGACCCAACCAGTTATTAGGTTTAGGGGGCAATCCTTTTTCACACAGGGCCATGTAGGTTTGGATTTTTTTCTCCCTTAATAATTTAAAAACTGCATTTTGTGTTTACTTGTGTTGTCTTTGACTAATATTTAAATTGGTTTGATGTTCCAAAACACTTAAGTGTGACAAACATGCAAAAAATTAGGAAATCAGGAAGGGGACAAACACTTTTTCACACCACTGTATATATGTATCGCACTGCAGCACCCTACTAATCTAGGCTTTATGGCAGAGTGTTCAATCTTATTATATCAGCCCGGATTGGTAGAGTGCTATAGTAACGGCTGACCTTCTGAAAGTTTCTCCCATCTGCACACAGGATCTTTGGAGCTCAGCCAGTCCTCCTCTCTTATGAAGACCCTTCTCCCTCGATTACTTAGTTTGGAGGGGTGGCCAGCTCCTGATTGTTTATGGAGGCTACTGTGCTCTTGGGAACTTTCAGTGAAGTAGGCTTTTTTTGTAGCCGTCCCCAGATCTGTGCCTCCATATAATCCTGTCTCTGATATGCACAGACATGTGATGGTGGTCATTGTATTTACTCTGAAGTGCTCTGTTGCAAACATTTGACGACAGCAGTGGAGGAAACATACATTTCCTGTTTTGCTGAAATCTGTAGCAACTGCCCAGTGCGAGGTCTTCTACAAAAGACTGTAGTCCAGCTGTTCCTCCATATACTTTGTTTGTCCCCTTTACTCTGTCCTGTAATGGTCAGGACCCCCACAGATCAGATACTATTTGGGTGGTGGATCATTCTCAGCACTGCAGTGACACTGATGTGGCGGTGGTGTGTTTGTGTGTGTTGTGCTGGTATGAGTGGATCAGACACAGCAGTGCTGCTGGAGACCTAAACCACCTCAGTATCACTGCTGGACTGAAAATAGTCCACCGACAAAACATGTCCAGCCATCAGCATCCTGTAGGCAGCGTCCTGTGAGCACTGCTGAAGGCTAAGAGGAGGCCTAACACAAACTGTGCAACAACAGATGAGCTCCTGTCTCTGACTTTACATCTACAAGCAATAAGCTGTCTCTAATATATTGTCTATCATATTTACAAGGGCTATGTTATATTACGCTCTATTTAAATGCAAACAATACAAACACTAACCCCTAAATTTCAACTTCCAGTTTATTTACACTATCATAAGTTTAATAAAAAAACATGTTTTCATCTCACTACTGAAACACGCAGTTGTGGTCCATAGACAGATCCATATTTTAACCATACCCCTGCATTTTAAACCAGGAAGTGAAACTGCACCCCTATCTCTCAAGGCCACATGAAAAGTATTGTTTTGAAGTAAATGTGTCCCAAAATCTTAAAATAACCATGTAACGAACAATTATCACTACCGAACACAGTTTTAATAAAAAACGTTATGATTTGATGTGTGTACAACTGTTCAAACAGTCTTTGTTAGCCATGTGCTGGTTACATTTATGGAGTTGTGCACAAAATGAGCTACATTCGCCATTACAGAAACATTTGGTCCAGTTTGGGCAGAGGAAAAAAAAATCAAAACCGTATAAAATCATTTTCTAAATTCTGTTTTGTATATGTTTTAATTACATGGTTTAAATCAAACAGCTAGGACCTTAAAGAGCAAACGAGTTGTGTAAAGGGGGCCCATTAAAGCTTTAAAAACATTTAATGGGGCTGTGGTAGCCAAGCAGGTAAGGTACTGGACTATGGACCAGAAGGTCCAAGGTTCAAATCCACCTCTGAGCAAGGCCCTCCACCCACAATTGCTTGGGTTGTACTGGTTGCATAAGGTCGTCTGCTAAATGCTGTAAATGTTACTCATTTACATAACTCTCATTCGAAATAATTAGGCAAGTGCTGTTGTTCCTCAACTGGGCTGCAACCGTTGCATACAGCTTGTGGACATCACACATTCCTTATTGTGGAATAATATGTCTGCTTTTGATTTCATCAGTGACTATGAAATGAAAACCATTACTTCAGCTAAAACTGTGCTGGTAACTTGTCACACATATATGTAATAATAACATGTACATACATTATGAGGATAAACTCTACGTACAAATTTTGGTGAAACCGCTGTGTTTTTGGCCATAACTAAAGCCAAAATATAGGTACGCTGAAAGAGGGGCAAGAATCCAACCCTGAAACAAACCTGTGCACACACAACTATTATATATGTGCTAATGTAGACACGTGTAATTAGATCCATGTGGATAAATTCAGAGGAACTAGTGTGATCAAACTTATATTTCTTACATGCATTGTACATTAACTAATGCCGGCCAAAGGGTAGATGTGCAAACAAACTAACTCATCTTTCTAATGGAGTATGTTCAACCATAGTTTCCTCTTTCATTTCATAGAATATGAATAATACTATTATTTCACATACATATGGTACCCTTGAACTGTCCTCCCTCTTCTGGTTCTCATTCTCTTCAAGCTTTAATGGTGTTTTATTTCACTTGAACCTGAGCAGGATACGAAAAATATGTTAGATGCTAACACCTGTAAAGATATTTTTTCTATTTAAAGTTTATATGTATCTTACCCCTGAAGTTAATCAGAATAAAAAGACACCATATTAAAAGCAAAGCATATTTTCTGCATACTTTTCTATCCATCTACTACAAACATTCATTTTTTATAGTATTCATTAAACATGGATTTTCTTAAATGGTTCTGTTGATTTTTTCCCCATCTTGTCTCAGTAAACTTCTAGACACTGCTAGAAGTAAAACCGAAGCAAATATGCCTGCAGTCAGTTACTGTGGGCGTATATTTCTGAACAACAATAAGCACCGTTTAATTCATGGAATCACTCCTAAAGTTTAATCCCTTGAAAGAAACATCGCATTTTCAATTCTATTTTACAAGACAGTTGACTTTTTCTGAGAAACAGAGACACCGTGTCACATTACTTCCTCCGCCCAAGGTCGTGCACTGTGGTGGATATGAAATGGCAGAACCTCACCCAATTATTATTTTATATTCACCCACTTATATTCAGCAATAGTTAATAGTTATTAATGTTATTTTTTAAGTAGTGCTCTAAGTAGGAACTAAGCGTCATTTGAGACAGGGCCGATAGCACAGCCTGAATGAACGGAGCGTACCTTCTCTGTAACTTTTCTGCATCCTGTTGAATCTTTCATTACAGTGCGCCTTTACGCTTTTTTCCCCGACCGTGACTTATGAATGAAGCAGCTGTGCTCCCATCTCCCGGACCATTCTGGCCTGTTTACACCTGACATTACCCCTGACCTCACAACAAAGTGTCAATCAATAGTTCATAGCTGGAGATGACAATCTTGTGCCTCCATATCCTGTTAGCTAACCAAAGAACAAAGCAATTGCTCCAGCACTGATACTTTTTCGCTTTATTTACTCAGTTTTGCAACAGTTGCCTGTTTAGTATGTTGTTGGCCGCCAACATTTCTTCTTTATTACAAGAGGCAGCAGTTTCGGTCTGAAAGTGAGAATATAAATGACAGAGATGCCCACCAGGGATACACTGACAGACACAACGAGCACAATGTACCAGAAAATGGCATCATCTGAGCTACTGTCACTGCAAGTGAAGAAGTTTAAAAGCCTAGCATTTTTCCTCTGCTGGCGTAGGTCTACACATGTAAGTTCTGAAAGATCGGCAATCTGGAGGGTCTTGGACTGCACAAATGTCCTGAACCACTCTAAGTGGCAGCAGTTGAAAGAATTGCCGTTCAGATAAACAGTCTGCACTCTTTCAGCCAACATGGGTGCATGTTCAGATTCAATCTCTGACAACATGTTGTCCCTCAAGTCCAGGAGCTCCAAGTTCAGTGTAGTTAAAGATGCAGGAAGAGCTGGTATGGAGTTTTTTGATATGACTAAATATTTTAAGTGTTTATATGGAGAGAAGTCAAAGTCTCGCAGGCCTGTGTTGCTCAGGCTCAGGTGCTGTAAAGTTCCACTGACACCCAGTAAAGAGACTTGGTTAATGAGCAGATTTGGGTTGTTGGACAGGTCAAGGTGTGTAAGCTGCGTTCCATCGAAAACCAAAGGTGGAACATTTACAACGTTACATCCAGCAATATGGAGCTGTTTTAAGGAGGAAAGATTTGTCCAAATAGCACAAGCTGAGGAATCAGAGTTATCTCTAGGATGGCATAAACCCACTGGGTTATAACTGAGGTCCACAATGCTGAGACTGCGAAATGTAGTGAACACTCTAGAGGGAAGCTTCTGTATATCATTTAAACTCAGATTCAGATGTGTAAGGTTATTTAGTTCACTGACTGAGCTCGGTTGTGCTTGGAGTTCGGTAAGCCTATTGTTGCTCACATCCAGCTCATACAGCATGACAGGAAGATCTTCAGCTGTTAGGTTTAGTGATTCTAAGCAGTTGCTCCTCAACCTCAGCCAGTAGAGGCGGGGCATTTTCTGAAGGAATCCCAGAGGTAAGTAGTTCACCTGGTTAACACTGAGATCCAGCAGTTCCACTGAAGAAATATCTCCATGAAGATCGTCGCTCCACAGTTCTGCTGTAACGTTGCTGCTGTTCCCACCCAAATTGTAGAACTCAACACTAGTGGTCCAATTCAGAGAGGTGTTCTGAGAAAAATGTCCTTGAAAGCTTATTTGGTTGTTGGATAATAAGAGTGTTTTAAGGCGACTGTGAGTGGGGAGGAAGGGGAAATACAGGAGCTGGTTATCAGACAGGTCCAGCGTCTCCAGCTCAAAGGTTTCTGATAGGTCCTGATTGGTTATAAACCATTCAATGAGATTGTGGCTGGCATTGAACACCACTAACTGGGTCATCTCAAAGTTTACAAGGCACGGGAGCGAGTTGAACGCCAAGTTGAGTCGCCTGAGCTTTTTTAAGTGATCAAACGCGCCATCAATCTCATACAAAATGTTCCTTTCTAGATTGAGCTCCTTGAGCAGATGAAGGTCTCTGAATGTTGACTCGTCCAACCTCAGGAGAACATTCCTGGACAAATCCAGGAACTCAAGTGATGTGATGTTTTGTAGAAGCTCAGAAACCATGTCCTCTGTGAAGCCATTGCTGGAAAGAACCAGTGAGCGTAGCCTGGTCAAAGTGCTCAGCGACTGGCCAAGCTGCATGTGATCATGGTGAAGTTCATTGTTGGCTAAATTGAGGCTCTCTATCAGAGGTGAACCGGAGAATGCTTGATCCTCTATCGCCCTTAATCGGCAATTTGTACAGCTGAACAAGCGAAGGGAAGGATACCTCGAGAGATATCCATTCGGCAACACTCTGACAGGGTTCTGATCTAGGAAAAGCTCTTCAGTTTGTTGTGGCAAGTCACTGGGAACAGAGGTGAGCTGGTGATTTGTACATAGAGCAGCCCTTTGAACCTGTGGGGTCAGAAAGAGAGACAAATTGTAGACAGGTAAAGGCCAAGTATCTAAATATAGACAACAAACTTTCCACCCCATCACCCAGTGTTTTTTAACATACACAGCGGCAGCCAACAAGATGAGACAGGGAAAGTTCTTCAATTCTTCACAATATTTTTTACATTGCAAATCATATAATCAGCACAACAAATTGAGTGGAAAGCCTAATCTAAATAAAAACAAAACAAAACATAAATTTCAGAATTGATCAGTCAATCAATTAAAAAAATTCAAAATAAAAAGTGGAATTTCAGTGAATAGTTAAATTGAATAGACAGTAAAAAAAATATTTCTTGCAATAACATTTAAGGGTTTACAGTACTTCAAAAGTATAACTAGCATTTACAGAGACTATACAGTGCGAATAAAATGTATACATTTTTTGACTACAAACTACCAAGCTCTTAGTCTACATTGAATAATTGTCGTTCACGGGTTCTCTGGTAGGTTAGACCATTTCCACTTGGTGAGTCCTGTGAAAACTATAAAGCTTAGTTTCTTTGACGTTCCTTTTTTTCCCACCTTAAAATTATTCATTCGCTTCCTAAAACGTTCTACTTCAGCATCAAGTGGTTCTTCCCAGAGCCAAGTGCTCTAGCTACCGGTATTTGTCTATACTCAGTCTTTCAAGACTCCCGGAGATTAATCAGATTGCTAAATAAAACATTTTTGTCCGTAGCTTGCCGTTCAAAATATTCTGCCTTGGCTTTCTGCATCTTTTTAATAAATGTACTTACTAGTGTGCAGGGGCCGAGAGGATGGCCTAAGGCTGGAAGCAAAGACACCAACACCAAGTAGAGGAGGACATTGTGGACCGGCATCTTACCATGCTTACTATGGTGAAAGAACAGAAGAATATCAGATTAAGATACAATCTTTGAATATGAGTCTTCAAAGCATAAGTCAGATAATGCACAAGTGGCTTGTTGAAATGACTCAATATTTTTACTCAGTATGTTTGCATTATCTTCTCCAAACATCTTACTAGTCTGAAGCTGTCCTCCTGACTTAATCTGGACGGTGTAGTCTAAGGTAAAAACCTATGCTTGTGCTATGGACAGTTAATATTTTTGGACGAAGAGGTTTAGTATAAACAGGCTAAGTAAAACTAGGCTCAGTTTGTTTATAACAGTATAGTAAAAGGGTCAAGCAGAAAATAGCCAAATATCATATCTAGTCCCACCCTTAAATCACGTATGTTTAGGAAAATTTCGGTGTAACTATTTATTTCTAAATCAACAGCTCTGAAGTGGCTCTCCGGTCTGGGCTGCTCTGAGTGAATATGAGTGCGCGGGAGCTGTTACTCACCGCGGCGGTTTGGTTCGCGTGTTCCCTCTTCGCTGCACAACATCACTCCCTCTCCCACGGGTCTGCTGGGGAGAACCGACCCGCCACCTCGCCTCGGACTGTCTGAATCGCTTTACATCACCCCGAGTGCAGATATCTCTTTATGTATTTGCGGAAGCGAGAAAGCAACGGAAGCCAAAGTCACATGTAAGAGCTGCTAACATCGCAGTGCAAGCGCACATCTCCATTTACACACGGCTGTGCAGGGCACTGTGAGGCATTAGCATACGGGGCTTTTGCACTCTGTGGGACACCTTAAAGAGACTTAATATATATACACAATATATAAAACAATTTTATTGAAAAGTGAGCAAAACACCATCAGGTTTCACCGAACTGCAGGCAGGTTACAAGATATCTTGGTCTGCAAGTGCAAAAACAAAAACAAACAAACATTGTACAAAATGCATTAGCAAACGACTTTACTTCCATGGGAGTTTGATTATTTAATGCACTTCACTAGCTTGTTTAGAAGACCACAGCAACCTGTGTAAGGAAACGCCCATGTCAAGCCACTAGAGGTTTCACTTGTCAGATACTACTGAAGAGGAAACCGCTGAAAAGCTCACACCCTTCCTGTCAAAAGCTGCAAAGCCCTTCACTTTATGCTAGAAGTTAAAAACAGCTTTCTGTCACCTTTGTGCATCAATAGTCACACTTTTCCCCCCCATGTGAAAACGTTCACACAGGCCTCCACAAGTGACACGAAAACCAAAGATGCTAATAGCACTCTAGATGATTCTTAGTAAGTAGCACACGTGCAAGTCTCAAGTCTTAACCTTCAAGCCTCAAGTTATGTCCAAGGTTACTCTGGTAACATTCAAGTAACTCAAGTCTCTGCTATACCTCAAACAAGGCTCATTTCAAGTCAAATTATGATTCTTGAACTTTAGTTTCCACATTTAAATCAATCAAAAGAGAGTGGTCATAAAGATTTATCAAAACCTGAACGTTATCTTTCTTGCTAATGCTTGACCAGCCAAAAGGTTAGCTTAAAAGAAAGTCACATACCTTTCTTTGTAGGCCTTGTAGTGACGGATGAAGTTGGATGTCATGGTGGTCGTGTCAGTGAATGTTGATCCGAAGACCCTGGATATCGCTGTTCTCTTTTTACTAATTTCACCCACAAGAATCCAAACGTCACAATTGTTTTTGGAATAGTCTTGTTATGAGCTTTTTCAAACGTTAGTCTCTGCTGGGGTTGTGGGTTCTGATAGGTTTCCAGGTTTGAAACCGAAATCACCCAATGTTTCAACAAAAACATCCCTATAAATGCCAATATTTAATCAAAACGAAGTCATTTCGAGTTATCTGTTCCCAATTCTAAGTCAAGCCTCAGGCCCTGAATTCTAAGACATTTATCAGTTAGTCAAGCAAATCCTTAAATTTGCGACTCAAGATAGACAGCGAACAAAACTCAGAGAAATTGTACTCGACAGCCTAGTTAAGTTCAAAGTCAGTAGCTACAAATGAAAACAGTACCCTCCACATGCCACCGTGTACCGAAATGATACCGGGTCGGCCCTGGTCCTGTGATGCTCATCTGTGTTTGTGGTAGAAGTTTGGTGACAAATTGTACATAGTAATCGTTAAGACTAACGACAACACAAACACAAACTAGAGGTGAGGAGCCTGGCACCAAACCTGGGTCCCTGCAGAGGTTTGCTAGTGCATTCAACTCACCACATCCTCTCATTCCCTCCATGGGAAGCGCAGGTCTCCACCTCACAGCATGTCTGGAGTGCACCTCATCATGGATATAAACTCATCAGGCCTCCTGAATGACCCATACCCCACATAATAAAACATAAATGAGTTTGTAATTAGGGCTAATTCTCAGTTTCTGTCTGCTTCTCCTGGTGATTCCAGCCAGTTCCAAGTCAACTGTGGGTCTTGGGTCTGCCATGGGGTCTGTGTCCAGTGGAACATGCCTAGAAGAGCTCTAGCAGGTGTTCACCAGGAGGCATCCTTGTGAGATAACCGTATCACGTCTTATGAACATTTTCATACTCAAATATTCTGTGACAATACCAAACATATGAAATCATCCCTTAGTGCTGACAGTGACCCCTGCTGAGCCCTGTGCTGAACTGTCGTCCGGAATAGACTCTGGACACACACACACATCCCTGACTAGTACAAACAGGGATAAACGCTCAAGATGTGATCCATTGAAATGATATACTGAAGGATAATAAACCTTCATTGTAAAGCACTGCAAGTTTCTTCAAGCCATTACTTGAACTAAACTCAGTTCCAGAGGTCCAGAGTCTAATCCAGATTTCACAGAGCACAGATGAGCCTGTACCCTGAAAAGGGCACCATCCATCACCCATTACCAGCCTGGGTAGGTTTCACAGTTGCCTGTGTACCATCAACTTGGCCTGAAGTCACTGTTGAAACTCAAACCCGGGTCACAGCGATGGTGGGCTGGAGGAGAATTCAAATAAATAAACACACAGAGGTAACATTTGCCCTGCACATTCTTAACAGGAATAATTCACACTCATCAGAAATGATCGAATAAAACGTACGGTTAAACATCTATATTTAATGTCTGATGTCTTTATGCATTTTAAACCTCTAGCAGTAAGCACTGTTTCAACATCACACACAGTGTAACATTACCTCCAGCTCCAGGCTGCAGCTCACTAGTACTCTATTAAGTAATGTATTAATTTGTTAATCTTGTCATAGATTCACATATTTTGGAGCATCACATTTGAAACTAAAACTGCAGGCTATACAACGCATTCGGAAAGTCTTCAGACCCTTTCACCTTTTTCACATTTTGTTATGATGCGGCCTTGTGCTAAAATAACAAAACAAAAATCAAGTTTTTTCCCCATCATTTGCCACCCAATACCCCATAACGAAAACCTGAAAAAAGAATTTTAGGTTAGGTTTGCACCTGGATTTGGGGAATTTCTGCCATTCTTCTTTGCAGATCCTCTCAAGCTCTGTCAGGTTGGATGGGGAACGTCGGTGGACAACATTTTCAGGTCTCTCCAGAGATGCTGGATTGGGTTCAAGTCAGGGCTCTGGCTGGGCCACTCAAATATATTCACAGAGCTGTCCCCAAGTGTTGTCCTGGTTGTGTGCTTAGGGTCATTATCTTATTGGAAGGTGAACCTTTGGCCCAGTCTGAGGTCCTGAGCACTCTGGATCAGGTTTTCAAGAATTCCTCTGTACCATTCAGCTTTCCTTCAACCCTGACCAGTCTCCCTGTCCCATCATGATGCTGCCAACACCATGCTTCACTGTATGGATGGTATTTGGGCAGGTGATGAGCAGTGCCTGGTTTTCTCCAGTCACTTAGAATTGAGGCCAAAAAGTAGAGGCCACATGACTTCCATGTGTGAGAAATTTGCAACAATTTCTCAAAATCTGTTTTCAATTAGTCATTATGGGGTATTGAGTACAGATTTATGGGGGGAAACCTGAATTTTTTAGCCTCAACATAAAAGTGAAAAACGTGAACGGGTCTGAAAACTTTCCGAACGCATCGGCTTGACGCGGATGGCTTTGATAAATGTGATTTAGCACCCCCTTGTGGCAGCAAACAAAAATTACACCTTACCACAACCGCTCTGACAGCCGAATAGCAGGCTATCAGAGTTTATTTCTATATAAATATTAAGAGAACAACAACAACAACAAAGGGCACAAAAGTAAAACCTGCTAGTATAAAAATCACAGACTGGCACCATATAGTTTATTTATCGGTCCCATGACCTCAGTGATATCGAGGATAAAACCTAATAAATAAAGATCATACACTAGTACAGCACGATTTCGTAGTACAGTAACATCGTTACAATAGGGTTCTTTTGGATTTTCTGCACAAACACCAATGGCCACAGACAGCTTCGACGTCACTGCATGCAAAGCACTAACTCCTCTAATGAAGTCTTGCTTCTTAGTTCAAAATGGTCAAGCTGTGTAGAGGTAATAGGAGCATTTGTTTTTGGCATGTCAGTAGCCTAAACATCTGTTGGATTTTGTGCTGTAGAGTAAAACTCTAAAACCACCCGGTCACTGGGTCGCTGCCGTCCTCCAGCCCCTCACCCCTCTGTTATAAATGCATTCCTTGAATGTAGATTAAGGTAATGACTATAGCTAGGGTTAAAAATCGCCACCTGCCACCTAAAGCCGCTGGCCTGAGTATTTATAATTAGGACCTAGCCCAGTGTCTTTTCATAAATAAGATTAAAATCGGATTGAAAAACTATTGTCCTCAGCCATCCAGAGACTTTCTGAATTGACGTACGCATGCTTCGGATGGTCGCTCATAATCCCCATTTGTAAACTTCACAGTTCTGAACAGATACGCTGCTGTGGACCACTCGGTAATTTCTGTGCCACGCAGATGTCTCCTTGGCACTAAGTTTGGTCAGCATGGCGCTCGCTCTTCAACCATCCAGAGGTTTTCCCAGATACACCATCGTGACTTCAGTGTTGCCATAAACAGCCGAAACGGCCGGGAAGAGGCAGGTCTTGGGCAGCCCCCTGAATGCCACGCCAAGAAACTCGAACCCTCGCTCAAACGCCAGCGTCTTGTCGTCCATGTCCAGAATAACACGTATCCGCTCTCCTATCTGAAACATACAAAAAATAGACCTTATCAACCACTGAAGGTTTATAGAACCAAATATAATATTACATATAAATCTCAAATGAGTACTTGGTGTAAAATTAGATAGGAAAGTACAGATTGTCTGGATAAATTAATCTTCCAGAGAGTCATCGCTTTATTACTTAGTAAATCTGCCTTTATCTGAAAGGCATATAACGATATATCATGTATTTTATATTAAAGATGCACCTACATTTCGACCACTGCAAATGTTTAGGCAAAAACAGCTGAACAAAGAGGAAAAAGCAACATTTTTGACTGAAAAATGTTCACATCAAGCAGAAACAAACGCAGACGAAGATCAGGGAACAAATGCTTGAACTCGGCTCACAAAAAAACTCTGAATGTGGTTTCAGCCCAAACAATGGACAAGGGGTTTAAATAGCGGAGGATGTGATCATGTTGGCATGTTGGCAAATGGGATCGCTAGGCTGGAGGTGAGTATATGGGATAGAATCTGGAAAGATTGGAAATGGAGGCAGTAGATGTCACAGTTCAACAAACTGTGGGACTGTGGTAGCCTAGTGGGTAAGGTACTGGACTATGGACCTGAAGGTCCAGGGTTCAAATCCCACCTCTGCCAAGCTGCCACTGTTGGGTCCTTGAGCAAGGCCCTTAACCCACAATTGCTTGGATTGTAGGATTGTATCAATTGTAAGTCGCTCTGGATAAGGGTGTCTGCTAAATGCTGTAAATGTAAACTTCAAGTGTCAAAATGTAACATAATAAGGAGGCACTGTCGGTTTCCTTCACACTCAAATGTAAAAATTGTTTTAAAAGCTCAGTGTTTTCAAAATTTCTGTGTTTGTTTTCGGTTCAGTGTTGAAAATGTAGTTTGTATACGTCTCAATGTTCTCGAATCTTCAGTTTTTCAGCTCAGTGTGTTGGTGTTTGGGGTTTGTTTTTGTTTAAAAAATTTTGTATTTGTTTTCGGCTCATTGTATTCAAAAGTTGGGTGTCTTTTGTCTCTGTGTGTAAAATTTCGGTGTTTGTTTTTGGCTCAGTGTGTTTAATATTTTGTTATCCATCTATGGCTGAGTGTTTTCAAAATCTCGCAAGTAAATGCAGTTTGACCTTCAAATATTTCTACTTATTGCGCAAATGATACAGCCTTATAGTAAACCCTCATTTTCCGACTCTTTTTTTCTCAGTTATATTATATATCGATGCAATTTTGGCAGTGACCTCCCTAATAAACCTAATAAATAAAGACCTATCGATACACCACTAGAAGTCCCCCCCGCCCTCCCTAAAAAAAAAACCCTAATAGTAAGACAATGATCTGTGAGAGACGTACGGACACTTTACAATATCGACCTTGTTTCATCTATGATTAGAACATTGGTGTCGTGCCACCTAGAGAAGAGTGGGCTCTGTACTTGCCACTGGCTACATGCAGCATAATAATCTGTTAATAATAAGATGAATAGCTTGCTCAGAATAGAAACCATCTACACCTCAGTCAGGATAGAGCAATGATATTGATTCCAGTCTGAATTCGAATTTTATATATACACACATATGTGTTAAAGAGCAGTTGAACAGGTCAGGTGTACGCTCATGGCCAGTGAGTGACTGGCCATGAGCGTACACCTGACCTGTTCAACTGCTCTTTAACACATATCAATGGATAATCCCATTGAGAAGACATGGTCAAGACGACCCGCTGAAGTTCAAACCGAGCATCAGAATGGGGAGGAAAGGTGATTTAATTGACTTTGAACATGGCATGGTTGTTGGAACTAGACATGCTGGTCTGAATATTTGAGAAAGTGCCAATCTACTGGGATGTTCATGCATAGGGTTTACAGGAAAAAGAAAAAAAAATCCAGTAAGTATCAGTTCTCTGGTTAAAAATGCTGATGTTGATGCCAGAGGTCAGAGGGGAATGGCCAGACTGGTTCACACTGGTAGAAAGGCAACAGTAACTCAAATAACCACTATATATTGTTACGAACTTCTAAGAATCACAAGCTGACATTTAATGTACATACAAACTCAACCCACAAATGACCCGTTTACCTGGTACTTGGGTGCGTTGTTGCACTGTGGGAAGTTGCCGTTGACCTCGCCGTTGTGAAGCAGGTTATTATCGACGAGATTCCAGCCCCAGCTCTGGTCATCGCTGCCCAGGAGCGCTACATAACCCTGGCACTGCATGGGCGCCCTCTTGGTGGCGATGCCAATCACTGCGACGGTGCCCAGCGGACCCTCCCACCAGATTTCCCAGGCGTGTCTGCCCTCTGTGAAACCAATCTTACCACGAGCACCATCCGTGCTCTGTGCAATCGGGTTGCGATGGAGCGTGAATCCGTTTTTCTTGACGTACACATTCCTGGAGCAGTCGTTGGAGCTCAACGCATGCTGAAATGACTTGAGCTGGGGAGAGAAAGGAAAGGGGGGAGAAAGAGCATCAGCACACACCTTGCGTTATATGTCTGGATGTGCGTGGACAAACCAAAAAGTATGTATGATTCTGGCTGCAACCGCAGAAAATGTCCGGTCCTTCTTAATGCTACATGATTTATGTTTGTATGATACGGGTGATGAAGCAGAAACTTGCTTCCAATGCAGTGAGGGAAGGATCATACCCTGGCACTGCACCAGTGACCTCTGCTGAGCCCTGTGCTGGACTGTCCAGGGTCCAATCCACAGTAAATTCTGGATTCCCCAGAGGCAGGGATAAAATAAGAGGAATGGACACAGAGAGAAAACACAGAATGGGCCATCCCTCCCATTTTGTCCAGGCTTGGGACAAAATACTGGGGCACTCACCCCGGGACACCTTTTTAGAGACACCAATTGACCTACAAGCTTGTTTTTGGAATGTGGGAGGAAAACAGTGTACCCAGAGAAAACTCACACGGACACTGTGAGAACATGCAAACTCCACACAGAATCCGGCCCCATGAATCCAACCAGGGATCTCTGGAGCTGTGTGGCAAAGGCACAAACTACTTAACCACTATTCTCTACCACATACTATTCCATGCAATGAAAAGCATTCAGATTTCATTTCATTTATTAAAATCAGTAACCCTCCTGTCACTCAGAGGTACAGTTTATGAAGTCCTGGGTTCGAACCCTGAGCTGGTCTGGCAATGTGAAGGTCTGGTGATGCAGAACAGAGCAATGGACTGGCTTGTACCTGTCCTTTCCGAGATTGGTTCCAAACAGCCCCGCAACACTGACCAGCATAAGCAGGGGTAAAACCCTAGCGGTTAAGGTACTGGACTCTGGACCAGAAGATCCAGGGTTCAAATCCCACCTCTGCCAAGCTGCCACTGTTGGGTCCTAGAGCAAGGCCTTAACCCACAATTGCTTGGATTGTAAGATTGTACCAATTGTAAGTCGCTCTGGATAAGGGCGTCTGCTAAATGCTGTAAATGTACAAGATGAGTTTTTTATCTTTAGCAGCTTGGCTCATATTTACGCTCTCCTTCAGACTATAACTGACAAATTTCACTCATGAAGACTGCATCATGGGTGAACCCACAGCCTGAGGGTTCTCTTGATTCGATAGTAGGAGATATTCTCAAACCTTTCGCACTTATGAAAATTAACTCTGGTTTTACCATGGTTTTTTGGCGGAAAGCAAACTCTGAATGGTTACTACGGTACGTCTAAGATGGATTTACCAAAGTACCGTAGTAAAACCATGGCAGATTCATAGTATACATACAGTCACCATAACATATCTTAGTAGTTCATGATCATGATTCTATACAGTAACCACAGGTACTATGGTTTGAGAGCTAGGACCGGTAGGAGAGCATTCCATAAATGCCTAAAGTGGTTCTGAAGATGAAGGCACGCTCATTAACTACTTGAAGTCATTGTTTTCGGTTCCATAATATAAAATTACCGGATACATGTCATCAAATCGTAATGAACCGCTTTGCTTGGTAGTTGTATTTCGGTTCTCAAATGTACATAGCCCAATAAGAGCGGACTCAGAACCCTAATGGTAGTGTGAATTAAGCAATTTAAATACGTTACGAATTATAACTGGGCAATATAACGCGATAATAATTGATGTAATCTAATAAAACTGCAGCATCTATTTTGGGCTATCAGTAGTGTTTATACGTGACGTCATCAATATGAGTCTTCACTGTTATATCACTGCTTAGCGATTTAGCGCTTTTTTTGCAATTAAATAATAACACATACTGAAATGATATTCATTCAGTCATCCGTGCTCTGTGCAATCGGGGTGCGATGGAGCGTGAATTAAACAGACTCGAACAGTAGCTAGGGTGTTCCAAATCTAAGTGGAAGCTGTTATTTACAGACGTTTAGCCACTCTGTAGCCACGACTGCAGCAGCAGCGACCAAATAAAGGCTACATCGGATCTTATAGAGTTATATAAAGGCTGCGATCAGTCTGTGTGCTCCGGTAAATCTTACTTTTGCTTTGTAAGTGACCAGGTTGCAGAGGATATCTGAACGGAGCGCCTCCTCGCTAAGTAAGCGCGAGCACAGGCTCCGCCACACCTCGCTGTTTTCATCCGCAAGACAGTTGTTCCAGTGCCAGCAGACCAGCGCACACCAAAACAGGTCTGATAAATCCAAATAAGAGAAGATGTGCTCTAAAACCCGGCTCGGAAGCCTGCCCGCGATCCCCGATACTCCACACGCCGCGCCCGCGCCCGATCCCGAGCTCGAGCCGCCAATGCTCCCGACGGCAGCAGCAGCCGCCACGCCGGACATCTCGACCTGGAGCTCCGCCGAGAGGACTCGCTAATGTTGAGCGCTGACCGGCTGAACATCAACCGGTGTCGAGCTCCAGCAGCCGTTCAAAACCAAAACCCGGTTCCTATACGCATGTTCCAGCTAAAAGCGGCTAACCGAGCCCATTTACTTTCGCTGCATTGGTTTGTAATGGGAAACGGCAAATCTGGGACTGTTGTAAAGGTCCTGGTATGGTGTATGCCAAATACAGTGCGTGATAATAAATAAAAATAGCACACTAATTCCTACGTATTTAAAATGTCTTGAAATGGTATCGTTTACGTAAAAGTGGATTTCACACCAAACAATCTCGCGATCACAAAGAGGATGTAGGTGTAAATTTTACACCACGTTAAGGACCTTTCTAACGATGACGTTTGTTAATAGAGTCGACGGTAACCGTCAGGTGGCGCCAAAGAGCCTTACGAGAATAAAGTAACGTCCCAAGCACAAGTATAGCCAAAAGTTTGTGGGCATCGAAATATCATGCGTACGACTGTCCCAAGTTACTGTGGTAACATTCAAGTAGCTCAAGTCAATAAGTCAAGCAAGTAGTCTGCCATATCTCAGACTTAACATTATCTTTCTTGCTAATGTTTGACCAGCCAAAAAGTTAGCTTAACAGACACAGTCACGTCCCTTTCTTTGTGGGTTTTATAGTGACGGCTGAAGTTGGATGTCGTAGTGGTCGAGTTGCTGATTTTTGATCTGCAGACTTTGCATATCGATGATGTCATTTTATTAATTTAATCGACAACATAATCCTCTTATCCAACTTCACTAATTTTGGATGAGCCGATTCCATGTTGCAAGCTTCGTCCCAAATTTGTCTCTGCTGGTTTCCCGCGTTCTGATAGATTGCCAGGATTGCACGTATTGCAACAGAAATCATATTTAAACTAAACAAAATCTATATATAAAAAAAGCTTCTCAATTCTCAATACCTAAAAATGTTAATATTTAATAATAAATTAAGGCTGTCTGCAAATAAAATGTGAATGGATGGATTAGCAGTTCCAGGTTCAAATCCCACCTCTGCCAGGCTACCACAGTCATCCCTAGTACATTTACTTACAAGATTCAGTCTTACAATCCAAGCAATTGTGGGTTAAGGGCCTTGCTCAAGGACCCAACAGTGGCATCTTGGGAGAGGTGGGATTTGAACCCCAGACCTTCTGGTCTATAGTCCAGTACCTTAACCGCTAGGCCACCACAGTCCCACCAAATTGTACTCTCATTGGAAAAGTGTAACTGAATTAAAAATATAAATAACTTGTAATTCAATGTTGTACCTCTTTATAGTCACAGTTATGTTGGCAACAAGCAAATGTTTGATGGAATTCACCACTGATTACACTGGATAACGAAGATTTTGCTTCTTCAACCCTGTTGGGTGTGTTTTATGGATTTTGGGCTGCTGATCACTAAAATCATCCTACATTTTTCAAAAAGCAGGCTACTTTGGCCAGTCCAACTATGTCTGGGCATGCACTCAATGTGGATATGATTAGTCAGGTTAGATGCCAGCAGACAGGCTATAAAAGCTGCTCACATTAACAGATGCTGTTTGAATACATGTTGACCCACATGTCCTTCAGGTAATAGCACAGTAAGTATATATAGCAATAGGATTTGCCGGAAAGTCCAGTAAATCTAAGCAGCATGAGAAAACAGGCTGAAATTGTACTGAAAACTGAAACACCCATACAATGTCTTGTCCAGGCCTTTTAAAATATGACAAATGATAGTTAGGCTATATGCATTTATGACTACCTTAATGTCAGTTCTTTAATATACAATCACATAAAAACATTAGTCCACACCACAGCTGTTCTTTAATGTCCCGTCTCAAGCGTATCTGTTTTTTAGTTCCTTGTTTGTATGCATGCAGATCTCGTTCAGGTCACACATCTGCTTTGTGAGGAAATGCTCCACTACAGTTGAGAGAAGAGTTGGGTGGCAGCATCCACATTCACTGCTTCCTGTGGTTTCTCCTTCACAATCTGCAAGACAAGTTTCATCAGCTACCCCAACGCTTAAATAAAGATGAACAGCCTCTGTCATTGCTGTTACTGTCGAGTACCAATGCCTTTACCTCACAGAAATGACAATATACACTTACTGGTGCACTCACTGTCCATTTTATCATTTCCAATTACCATATAGAAGCACTTTGCAGGTATGTTGCAGACTGTAGTCCATCTGTTTCTCTACATACTTTGTTAGTCCCCTTTACTTTACCCTTCTGTAATGGTCAGGACCCCCACAAGACCAGCACAGATCAGGCACTGTTTCATTCTCAGCACTGCTGTAGTGGTGGTGTGTTAGTCTGTGTTGTGCTGGTATGAATGGATCAGACACAGCAGTACTGCTGGAGTTTTAAAACACCTAAATGTCACTGCTGGACTGAAAACAGTCCACCAACCAAAAATACCCAGCCACCAGCATCCTTTAAGCAGTGTCTTGTGAGCACAGGTGAAAGATTAGAGGACTATAACAAACTGCAACAACAGATGAGCTCCTGTCTCTGATCTACAAGGTGGAGTAATAAGATAGATGTGTCAACTCCAGCAGCACTGTTGTGGCAGATCCACTCATACCAGCTCAACACACACTAACACTCCACCACCACATCAGTGTCCCTGCAGTGCTGAGAATGATGGGCAATGTTGCTTTTGGGATAGCCTGGGTCTGGGCATTCATGTGGGCTTCAATTTCACACATACCACTTACCTAAACATTGATGTGACATTGAGGAGATCATATAATGTTTTGGCTCTGGTTTTGGGAATAGTTTCACTGTTACAGCACACAAAATAAGAAAATGAAATAGAATAAAATACAAAAAAATACTTTTTATTTACCAGTTCTTAACTGCATTAATTACTCATTTGAATATATAAATATTACCATGTCCTGACTACTATCAGCCTAAAAATATGCACGGTTAATATATTGTACCAATCCTCACATTATTCTCCATTCTACTGCCTGATTGCTTTTGTACTCTCACTCAAATGCACACACAAATTCGTTTTTTTCTACAAGAAACACCCCACAAAATATCTTACCGTTGGATTTCGTTTGTGTTCTTTGGCTGTAGATTTGGAAATGCTCTTCACGTCCCTCTGTACCGCTGAGAAAATCTGGTTCAAGTTCTCCACTTTCTCATTCTTCACAGCATTTATCTTGTGTCGGGAAACAGAGCAATAAGGTGTCATCGCAAATCATACTACATTTAGCAGATACTCTTTTCCAGAATTATTTATGACTGACACAGTCTTCCAATGCACACTCCTGGGCAAACTTGTACAATTTTAAGCTTTTAATGGTATCAACAGCAAATAAATAGTCTGAAAATAGCAATAACAAAGTAAACAAATAGATAGAGTAGCTTAGTCTTGTTTAAGTCTTGTAGGTAAACTGGCTTCAAACAGTTTTAACAAGAAAACTTTTGACAGTAGTTGGAAGTTTTCGTGATAAAAATCTCCCAGTTGTGTGTTTGAGGTGAAACCAAATATTCCCTTCTGAGTTCAAATCTGGACTCTGAAGAACTTGTTTTCAAGGCACTACAATTGGCCTGACAAATTCAAGCAATTGTGGGTTGGAGGCTCAAGGGCCAATAGTGTGAGCGTTGGGACTTGAACCTTGGAACTTCTGGTCCATTGCCCCAACACAGACCATTTCATTTCGTCATTTATCAGATCCAGAGCGACTTACAAGTGATACAGTCTTACAATCCAAGCAATTGTGGGTTACGAGCTCAACAGCTTGGCAGAGGTGGGATTTGAACCATGGACCTTCTAGTCCATAGTCCAGTACCTTAGGAGGCCAAGGGACTGCTGGGATTTGTTACCATCTTTTAACAACAATTACATTTACTCTTTGAACAGTATATTTTTTATACTACTGTAATACAGTGTAATCTTGTTTAACAATATTGTTTTATAAAATAATGAATCATAAGAAATGGTATGCTATTGTCAGGATTACTGACACAGCCAGAAGCAAAACAACGGAAAATGCTTACATGTTTTAAAGACGTCTTCACAGGCTTGGTTTTGGTCTTGGGCTTGGTCTGTTTGTTAGCCACTTGAAATACATTCTGTTGTTTTTTCCCCTTCTGTTTAGTCTTCGCCATTTTCCCCTAAGAGAATGTGTTGACAACACGTCAACACTGAAAACAGATTTAATGTAGACTGGTCAGAATGTAAACAGCTCGCTAAAATGGAGAGCAAGAAGTAAGACACTGTATTAATGCTGCCTAAATTCGCTGGTTGTTACATGTTTTTTAAGGTAAACATTAAACTGTACTCGTGCCTAAAGAAATGTATATGAAAATGACAAAACTTACGGTAAGCTCCTTACGGTAAGTCACTTATCTTACTCCCTTAGCACATGTTATGAGCTTGACGAATTCTTCTTCGTACTGGCAACCAACATTAAGGCGCATCACTGCCATCTGTAGTTTTAGGGTGATTTGGTTCTTCGTGCTGCTAAATGTTCTTCATTGTTTAAATACCGAGTCCCCTTCATATTTAGTGCCGAACCCTGGTAGTAAAAAGTGTTCAAAGAAATTAGCTTAATCTCACACTACTTTATCTCAGAATGAAAAAGCCAATTTAGACTGAGAAAAAAAATATCATCAAGAATTAATTATTTTTAACCGAACCACGTGACACAATTATTGGCATACTTAGACATTCTTAGAAGCAAAATGCAACTGAAATATTTTTCATTTATATTTTATATTTTTAAAGTCGATCTGAGTGTCTACGAACTTTCAAGCAGAAATCCATGAATTCGTTGTTTACCGAGGTGAGGCCACACCATTCAAAAAGTGTGTTTACAAGTCAGGGAATGGCTATTGAAAATAGCTCCACACCCACTAATGCCCATATGTACAGTGAGGGCAATAATTAAAAAGGGTGACAACACTTTTGTCCCTTCGAATATGTTACTGCCCGATCCCAACATGCTAAGATTACCAGTTGGTGGCAGTAATAAACCATAATACTGGTTTGCTTATTTATTTAGTTTAATTTCACGTCTCTCTCTCTCTCTCTCTCTCTCTCTCTCTCTCTCTCTCTCTCTCTCTCTCTCTCTCTCTCTCTCTCTCCTCTCTCTATTCGGCCCCCTTGAACTTTTCAACCTTTTGCCACATTTCAGGCTTCAAACATAAAGATATGAAATTGTAATTTTTTGTGAAGAATCAACAACACGTGGAACACAATCACGAAGTGAAACGAAATTTATTGGATATTTTAAACTTTTTTTAGAAATAAAAAACTGAAAAGTGGGGCGTGCAAAATTATTCGGCCCCTTTACTTTCAGTGCAACAAACTCACCCCAGAAGTTCAGTGAGGATCTCTGAATGATCCAATGTTGACCTAAATGACTGATGATGATAAATAGAATCCACCTGTGTGTAATCAAGTCTCCGTATAAATGCACATGCTCTGTGATAGTCTCAGAGTTCTGTTTAAAGCGCAGAGAGCATCATGAAGACCAAGGAACACACCAGGCAGGTCCGAGATACTGTTGTGGAGAAGTTTAAAGCTGGTTAGGATAAAAAAATATTTCCCAAGCTTTAAACATCCCAAGGAGCACTGGCAAGCGATCATATTGCAATGGAAGGAGTATCAGACCACTGCAAAAAATCTACCAAGGACCCGGCAGTCCCTCTAAAGTTTTAGCTCAAGCAAAGGAGAAGACTGATCAGAGATGCAGCAAAGAGGCCCATGATCATCTGGATGAACTGCAGAGATCTACAGCTGAGGTGGGAGACTCTGTCCATAGAACAACAATCAGTCGTACACTGCACAAATCTGGCCTTTATGGAAGAGTGGCAAGAAGAAAGCCATTTTTCAAAGATATCCATAAAAAGTTTGCCACAAGCCACCTGGGAGACACACCAAACATGTGGAAGAAGGTGCTCTGGTCAGACGAACTTTTGGGCCACAATGCAAAACGTTATGTTTGGCGTAAGAGCAACACAGCTCATCACCCTGTACGCACCATCCCCACTGTCAAACATGGTGGTGGCAGCATCATGGTTTGGGCCTGCTTTTCTTCAGCAGGGACAGGGAAGGTGGTTACAATTGATGGGAAGATGGATGGAGCCAAATACAGGACCATTCTGGAAGAAAACCTGTTGGAGTCTGCAAAAGCCCTGAGACTGGGACGGAGATTGGGCAAAAATGTAAGCAAGGAAGGAAGCAAGGAAGAATGGGCAAAAATGTAATTCTCTCAATGTGCAAAACTGATAGAGACATAACCCAAGCGACTTGCA
Organism: Ancistrus triradiatus; assembly: GCA_025084515.1. Classification (NCBI taxonomy): domain Eukaryota; kingdom Metazoa; phylum Chordata; class Actinopteri; order Siluriformes; family Loricariidae; genus Ancistrus; species Ancistrus triradiatus. The sequence continues at coordinate 2,483,217 of JAJAGP010000002.1, read as the reverse complement.
GCTGTAATCGCAGCAAAAGGTGGTGCTACAAAGTATTAATGCAAGGGGGCCGAATAATTTTGCACGCCCCACTTTTCAGTTTTTTATTTAAAGATTTTTTTTTAAATATCCAATAAATACACGATTGTGTCCCACTTGTTGTTGATTCTTCACAAAAAATTACAATTTCATATCTTTATGTTTGAAGCCTGAAATGTGGCAAAAGGTTGAAAAGTTCAAGGGGGCCGAATACTTTTTCAAGGCACTGTATATATTTACATTTACAGCATTTAGCAGACGCCCTTATACAGAGCGACTTACAATTGATACAATCCAAGAAATTGTGGGTTAAGGGCCTTGCTCAAGGAGCCAACAGTGGCGGCTTGACAGAGGTGGGATTTGAACCCTGGACCTTCTGGTCCATAGTCCAGTACCTTACCCGCTAGGCTACCACAGTCCCATATGTATATGTATGTATACATAAAGGGCCGCTCCTCCCTGGAATCAAACCCAGGAGCTTGCTTTGGGGTGACTGTGCTACCCACCAAGCCACCGTGCCGGCCCGGAAGCTCTTTTTCCAACCTCCTAGAAACACATTACCTCAAAGTCTTCAACATCTAAATTCAAACTCATGGTTCTCTTAGTAAACCACAGCTGAGTTAAATAATTTACATTATTTAGCAAACACCTCATCAGATTTTCACATAACTCGTAAAAGTAGATAAAGAGAACGCAGCTTAAAAAAATCAATAATTCATCAGCTTGATGATTTTGTGTTGCTTTAAAAACTATGCAGTAATTCACTGTATGATTTTTTAGTGTGCATTTGAAGTTTGTGATTAGTATCTCTGGTTCAATCCCGATTTCGGCCTCTGTCTGTGTGGCGTTTGCATGTCCTCCCCGTGTCTTTCCTGGACTTCCTCCCACATTCCCAACCTACGTGTTAGGTTAATTGGTGTTTCTAAAGTGCCCTTAGTGTGTGAGAGTGAGTGTATGTGCCCTATGATTGGCGTCCTGTCTAGGATTGTTCCATGCCTTGCGCCCTGTGTCGCCGGCTACCGGCTTTCACGCTACCCTGACCAGGATTAAGTGGATAAGAATATGTATGAATTAATGATAATAATCACAGTTTTATCCATACATTAGCAAATACTAGCTAGCTACCTGCCTGCTGATATAGTAGCGAAAAATGTAGCTATGATTGTCTTGACTGCGAGTCACCACCAGATGGCACCGTTGCACGCTACTTTTGCCTCGTATTTGACGTTCCCATTGGACGGATCGTGAGCGATAATATGACACACCGCGAGCGGATTACCTGGCATTTACTGGCATTACGGGCGATGTATTTATATTTTTGTCTATTTGCGCCTCATCTAAAGCATTGCAGACGTGGACGACGCCTATAGTAGCTTTAGAGCGAAAGCCGTCTTCAGCACCTCCAGCAGAGCTCAAGCGTAGTGAACGTAATGTGCGTAAGGTGGATTTCTGGACAGACAGGGATCGTCGGTCGGCGCGCTAAGGTCAGTGAGAGGCATTCGTTTTAGCACGGTGCACAGTCCCAACGGATGACGAAGCCCAGTGTGCGGTGGCATCTCAGGGTGAGAGAGAGAGAGAGAGAGAGAGAGAGAGAGAGAGAGAGAGAGAATGTGTGTCATCAATCAATTGCGCTAGTACCACCTCCTTTTCTCAATCATCCTGAGAGGAACCCTATATAAACCGTGGCTCGTCTGTTCGGGATACCAGGAGCTTTATACCCTCCAGCCATCTCAACCGTTAGCCGCCTAGAGCTGATAAAATGTCCGGCTGGGGATACGGAAAGGACAACGGTGAGGTTTTATCACTTAACCAGTTTGTACTTCACTGTTAAATGGATGGATATATGATTGAATGAATGAATGAATGAATGAATGAATGAATGAATGACAGGTTCCCGTTTGCGCACGGACGTCTCATCTGTCCTAAGTCCTCTATAGCGCACCATTGGTGTGACCTTGCTTAAGCGCACACTGCACCAAGCAGCACCTGCAGCGCTGCAATACCTCCAAGGGTTCATTTGTGTCCAATTTCAACTCTAAAAGTTCAGTTGAAAATGCCGGTCGTGCTCTGTGCGCCGTTCTCATCACCGCTCTCCTCCAATTTACCATTACAGGACCCGAAACATGGCACGAGAAGTTTCCGATAGCCAACGGAGCGCGCCAGTCCCCCATCGATATTGTGACCGGTGAGACCGAATATGACGCTGATCTCAAGCCCCTCACTCTGCGCTATGACCCGTCGACCTCTCTGGACATCCTCAACAACGGACACTCCGTGCAGGTCACTTTCGCCGATGACGAGGACCGTTCAAGTTAGTGCATGTCTCCTTCAGCTACGGACCACTTAGCTCAGAGCAGAACCCGCTGACTTTATTCATGGATGAAGGTTTATTTATCAGGGTTACAGCTGACTGTGTAAATTTAGCACCTACACCTGCATTAGGGGTATTAATTTCCAACAAAGCAATATTTAATTACCTTCCACTGGTGCTAATTCGATGCTACAGATTTTGAGTACATCTCAATCTGGTGTCAGGTGGAAATAGTAAGTAAGTAATAACATACGTATTACTAAAATAATTCAGTCATAGGTATTGCAATTAAAATATTTCGAATAAGTATAGTACGTAATACTATAATTCTAACTTAAAATAATAATTTTTAGCTCATCTAGGCTTTGTATGTGTCGCTTAATGTCCATGATAACTTCTGTGAAGCTGCTTGTTATTGGATCTGAACGTTGTCCGAACACCAAATAGAAACTAATTTTCAAATTCTCACTCTCCCACAATCCATGCACGGTTCTTCCATAATTCACCTGCACTGCAGTGCACTGAGCAACTCAGCCCCTCCTTACCCAGCTCTCTCTTCCTCTCTGACAGTGTAACTTATTTCTAGTTGTTTTTATAACAGGTATTTCAGAAGAGAGCAGGGAACTTAGAAGTGTGCAGAAACTGTAAAGTGAGTGCAACTAATATGTGTTAAGTACAGTGGTGCTTGAAAGTTTGTGAACCCTTTAGAATTTGCTATATTTCTGCATAAATATGACCTAAAACATCAGATATTCACACAAGTCCTAAAAGTAGATAAAGAGAACCCAGTTAAACAAATGAGACAGAAATATTATACTTGGTCATTTATTTATTTAGGAAAATGATCCAATATTACATATTAGTGAGTGGCAAAAGTATGTGAACATTTGCTTTCAGTATCTGGTGTTTTAACTGCTTGCTTCAAGTCCTTCCACAACATTTTGACTTTGGACTCAGGACTTTGACTTGGCCATTCCAAAACATTAACTTTATTCTTCTGTAACCATTCTTTGGTAGAACGACTTGTGTGCTCAGGGTCGTTGTCTTAATGCATGAGCCACCTTCTCTTGAGATTCAGTTCATGGACAGATGTCCTGACATTTTCCTTTAGAATTCTCTGATATCATTCAGAATTCATTGTTCCATGAATGAAGGCAAGCCGTTCCCAGATGCAGCAAAACATGATACTACCACCACCATGTTTCACAGATGGGATAAGGATCTTATGCTGGAATGCAGTGTTTTCCTTTTTCCAAACATCACACTTTTATTTTAAACCAAAAAGTTCTATTTAGGTCTCATCCGTCCACAAAACATTCTGCCAATAGACTTCTGGCTTGTCCACGTGATCTTTACCAAACTGCAGATGAGCAGCAATGTTCTTTTTGGAGAACAGTGGCTTTCTTCTTGCAACCCTGCCATGCACACCATTGTTGTTCAGTGTTCTTCTGATGGTGGGCTCATGAACATTAACATTAGCCAATGTGAGAGAGGCCTTCAGTTGCTTAGAAGTTACCCTGGGGTCCTTTGTGACCTCGCCAACTATTACACGCCTTGCTCTTGGAGTGATCTTTGTTGGTCGACCACTCCTGGGGAGGGTAACAATAACAATGGTCTTGAATTTCCTCCATGTGTACACAAATCTGTCTGACGATGGATTGTGGATGGAGTCCAAACCTTTAGAGGATGGTTTTGTAACCTTTTCCAGCCTGATGAGCCTCAACAACTCTTTTTCTGAGGTCCTCAGAAATCTCCTTTGTTCATGCCATGATACACTTCCACAAATATGTGTTGTGAAGAGCAGACTTTGATAGATCCCTGTTCTTTAAATAAAACAGGGTGCCCACTCACACCTGATTGTCATCCCATTGATTGAAAACACCTGACTCTAATTTCACCTTCAAATTAACTGCTAATCCTAGTGGTTCACATACTTTTGCCACTCACTAATAGGTAATATTGGATCATTTTCCTAAATAAATAAATGACCAAGTATAATATTTGTGTCTCATTTGTTTAACTGGGTTCTCTTTATCTACTTTTAGGACTTGTGTGAAAATCTGATGATGTTTTAGGTCATATTTATGCAGAAATATAGAAAATTCTAAAGGGTTCAATAATAAGGATACTAACCTTATGAGACCACGGATGTATTTACGAACATTCGTTGTCATAATGGCCTGTAAATGTGAACCAGGGTCACATGATGGTGCAGTGGTGAGCTCTGTCATAGCTCCACTGTGCTTCTCTAAAACCTGGTTGTCCCTTCGTTGAAGTGACCTAATGGGGAAGTCCGAGTCACAAAGCCATGCCAAAAAGATCTCAGTGAACTTTTGACTCATGGTTAAACATTAAACGCCCCAATGCATGTGAATGTGTGTCAGTTTGTCGTGGAAGGCGCGCTTGATACAAAGACCTTAGATAAAGCGACACCCTTTTTATTGCGCCACAACAGATCGTTGTGTTGCAAAAACACACACAGACACCTCACTCACACACACACACAAATACACACACATGCTGCTCTGATGGGATGGGAATAGTATGATTAAGGATTAACCCCATTCCAGTTAATACAACTTCCTTATGTAATATCGAGTCTGAGTCATTTAGGTTGTGTTGTAAACAGAATTAGTGATAAGTGCTGTAATGTCATAGCTTCAAAGATCCCTGATTCGATTCCTGGCTGCGCAGAGTTTGCATGTTCTCACCGTGTCTATGTGGTCTTTCTCTGGGTACTCCGGTTCCCTCCTACCATGCAAAGAAATAGTTATAGTAAAGTGTCCCAGTGTTAGTGAGTGTGTCAATATGGGCTGAGATGGATTTGCAGCATCTAGGGTTGGTTCTCGTCTTGCCCCCTGTGCTGCTGGTTAGGCCCCAGTTCCCCCACAACCCTGACTTGGATTAAGCAGATATAGATAATGAATGAATGTAAAAAAAATAGAGCGGTGTATTGTCTGGTTAACAAGCTATTGCTTGTGTGGTTGCTTCTCAAAACAGGATATATTTTAGAACATACACTATTTGAACAGAAGTATTAGGACACACCTTTTAATCACTGAATTCAGGTGTTCAATTCGGTCCCATTGCCACATGTGTATACAATCAAGCACCTAGCCATGCAGTCTGCCTTCACAAACAGTTGTGAAAGAATGGGTCGTTCTAATGAGCTCACTGAATTGAACTGTCGCGACAGGTCAGTTTGTGAAGTTTCTTCCTCCCTAGATTTACCACAATCAACTGTGAGTGGTATTATTGAAAAGTGGATGCACGTAGGAACCACAGCAACTCAGCCATGAAGTTATAAACCATGTAAAGTTACAGATTGGGGGTCGCCGAGTCCAAAATGCTCTATTGACTCAATAACTGCAGAGGTCCAAACCTCCTGTGGCATTAATATCAGCACAAGAACTGTGCCCTGGGAACTTCATGGCAAGGGTTTCCATGGATGCAAGCCTTACATCACCATTCTGTTGATTGACATTCAGTCTGATGTACAAGTCTGGGGTTAGCAAATGCCAGGGGAATGTTACCTGCCTGACTGCAATGTGCCAACTATAAAGTTTGGTGGAGAAGGGATAATGCAATGGGTCTGTTTTTCAGGGGTTGGTAGGCACCTTAGTTCCAGTGAAGGGAAATCTTAATGCTTCTGCATACAAGACATTTTAAACAATTTGCTTCCAGCTTTGTGGGAACAGTTTGGGGAAGGCCATTGTCTGTTCCAGCATGATTCTGCCCCAGTGCACAAAGCAAGGCCCGTAACGGCATGGTTGGGTGAGTTTGGCCCTGACCTCGACCCCATCTAACACTTTTGGAGCAACTAGAACTGAGACTGCGAGACAGGCCATTTTGTCCAACATCAGTGTCTGATGTCACAGATGCTCTTCTGGATGAATGAGCTAAAAGATTTTGGACTTCTACAATGCCTTCCCAGAAGGTTATAATCTGTTATAAAGCTTTAAAGGGTGGACAAACTCTGTATTAATCCATATGGATTTAGAATGGGATGCCATAAAAGCTCCTGTAGGTGTAACATGTAGGTGTCACAATACTTTTGACTATATAGTGTAGCATCATTTTTACTGGTACTCTGTGCTTGTTTGCATCATCAGCTCTGACTGGGGGACCCATAAATGGCGTCTACAGACTAAAACAGTTCCACTTTCACTGGGGATCCAGCGATGGCAAGGGCTCGGAGCACACCATTGACGGCAAGATGTACCCTGCTGAGGTATATATTCTAGTTTGGCACTCAAAGATTGTAGGCCTTGTTTATGAATGGTGTATACACACAGCGTTTAGTTATGTACGTGTAACATTTGTACAAAGCTTAGAATCCATGCATTGGTTTGAAAGTAAGGACCTTGGCAGAAGATTGAGGGCATATAATGGGCTATTTCCCTGTTCTGTAGCTTCACCTGGTACACTGGAATACTACATACTCAAACTTTGGAGAGGCCGCCAGCCAGTCCGATGGCCTCGCTGTGGTCGGAGTCTTCCTGGAGGTTAGTGTGCTTAAAAGCGTCCTGTCGCTTGCCTCTTATATAACATTACTGCATGAGCCTTTCTTAAACAAACGTAATAAAATGACCTACTGGCATTAAACATAGGCCTAATCACACATAAGCATCATCAGTGTGTCTTTGCTTTTCCATCAGATTGGTCATGAAAACCCACACCTCCAGAAAGTTATCGATGGACTAAATGAAATTAAGTCAAAGGCAAGTTCTTTACGTCTTATAGGTTCAATAAGTTTATGAGATTCAGTAGAAGAGGACTAAAGAGCCTAAACATGTATTTCCGGCTCGCCTCACAGGGCACTCAGACTACGTTCGTAGACTTCAACCCCACCACGCTGCTACCTGCCTCTCTGAGCTACTGGACGTACGATGGCTCCCTGACCACTCCGCCTCTGCACGAGAGTGTGACGTGGATCGTCTGCAACAAGACAATCAGCGTCAGCTCTGCACAGGTCCGTCCCATTCCATTAACATGTTAAGATAGCATTCTAGAGCTTAACCCAAATTTGTGTTGGGGGTGACAAACAGTAACATTCCTCGAGAACAATTCTTGAGAGGGACACTGAAGGTGCCACCAAAAGTACTGTTGTATGAAATGTATATAGGAACAGGTTACAGGTTTTAGTATGCTCAACAAGTAATATTAGGAATGGCCTGTAGATGGCACACTATATATGGTATAGTTAATATGTACAATAATTAACACAAAAGGTACAAAATCAAGTATTTAATTACAGAAATTTAATCTATCTATATAAAATAACTTGCAGTGACGTTTCTTAAAAATAACTGAATAAAGAATGTTGCATTTAAAAGGTATCGTTCTAGTAATCACAACATCTCAGGAGAAACTAAATGCATACCTTTGAGATATCTGATAAAGATAAACCCCAGCTGCTTTATAGTGGTACATGACACACAATGTTGTCCTCCTTTAAACTCTCTCTATTCCAGTCAGAGGCTGCGTCGCACACTATGTACTGAATACTGATCCGCACTGCTTTAACTGATTTCTAGAAATCTGATAACACTGGTTTAATGAGCACTTTGAATAAGCAAATCACTGCTAAATTCTGATAATGTTCAGCTTATTATTGCATGTATAAACACACTCCCACTTTGAGGCATAAGATAGAGTTTAGCCCATGATGGCGAATTAGAGCCCCGGGCTAAGCTTGACCCGTTGGTCTCTTAAGGAAACCATAGCAGCTTAATCTTCTGAAGCAATCAGAGGTAATGTAGTTGATTAAATACAGGTTTGTCCTGCAGAGCGTCCGTTCACATGCTCCGATAAAGTTATGACCTTGAATAAGAAGGTTATTACATTGCCAGATACATTAGCTGTTGTAGTACAGCAGTTGTGCAGCCTCTGGTGCAGGATGTTTTATTAGACACAAAGTTTTAGTAAAAGCATGCAGCTTTAGCGTGAGCAGACTAGAGAAATTAGGGGATAAACAAGCAGAGAAGCACAGACCTTATATTGCACTGTCAAATAAAAGACAGTTTCTCGTTCCATAAATGTGTGAGAGACAGAGAGAAGTATAAGGAGGGACACATAGCTCAACAGTGAGATAAGATTTTATCCATCTTAAATAGTGCAAAATAGAAAAAGCAATACAATAGCATCTTAGAACTCCAGTCGAACACGTTTGGCTGACTCGGCTGGTAAAACCTGCATTCCTTTTGTCATCATGTGCAGGTCTTTCAAACATCATGGTCTGTTGCACCCATGTGAAAGTTAACACTCTCCTCAGAGATGTAACAGGGTCAAAGTCTGACAGGCGTACAAGGAATGCTATATAAATGTTGGTCTCACCTCATTTACCTCTTAGTTGCTACCTGATTAATTTTTAACACCCCTTGTATTTAAAGAGTTGCGGTTTGCGTTAAAGGTTACCTTCCAGGAAAATGAATGGACGGGGCATCTGATATCAGTCTGCATAGCAGATTAAAGAGTATGATAACAAACGTGCACTTCTTAACCAAATACACAGTACTGTGCAAAAGTCTTAAACCACCATTAGGTTAGATATACCATTGTTTTAGCATTGTTTTAGTGTGACCTGAAGAAGCTTGATCAGGAAATTTGATCAGGAATGGTCTTTTTGGAAGAGTAGCAGCCAAGAAACCACTTTTTCGGGAGCAGAACAGGGTGAAAAGGCTAAGATATTCCAAACCTCACAAAGCTTGGGATGAAGATCAGTGGAAAAGAGTATTATGGAGTGACAAATCCAAGTTTGAAATTTTTGGGTCCAATACCGTTGCTAAAACAACGAACCTAATGGTGGCCTCATACTTTTGCACAGTACTGTATCTCAAGCTGCTTCAATTATAGGAATATAAATGGCGATATTCTCAAACCTCTCTCTCTCTTTATTTTTTGCACTGCCTAATTCTCTTTCTTTTTGAATATAGATGGAGGCATTCCGTAGCCTCCTTTTCTCAGCCGACGGGGAGCCCAAATGCTGCATGGTGAATAACTACCGTCCTCCTCAGCCTCAGAAAGGCCGCAAGGTCCGCTCCTCTTTCCAATGAGCTGCTCCTGAATTCTCCGCCATTTTCCCCTGTCCTGTTTCTTTTGGGGTCTTTAAACATAAACCGCATAGCACAGCTTCTCAGGGCTTTTAAAAGGCAGGTTGACATTGACTTTGAATACAGCGTCTAAGTTGACCGCCCCATCATGACGATGAGTCCCATAAATCACTGACCAAAAGCAAAACCCAAGCAAACCAACACAACTGTATTGCCTGATAAAAAAGGACATCTTTTCACTGCACTGCGAAGTAGACATGAGCTAAACGCCAGGCCATCTGTCACAGTGCTGTTAATCAAGTCAGGCTATAATCTTGCTCTGCAGCTTATCAAAAAAAAAGCCTGTGACTAAGGGAGAGTGAATAACAAAAATCCCTTTCTCACCCTCACATGCCAGCATGTTACTGAGTAACACAGCCACACGTTCAATATTGCACAGCAGATCTGAAGTCGTTTTGATGCTCGTGTCTCAGGTCCTTGAAGTTCACGTTTAAAGAGCTTTGAATGAACTGTGATGTGAATGCTGAAGTATATGCCATTTGTGAGGCGTATGTTCACTTTTTCTGGGGTAAATTTGCTTACAGAGGGATTATTGTTGGAGTGTTTGTAACCTTTATTACTACAAACCAGAGTAATTGGTAATCTTACAGAAATGCATACAATTAGCAAGATATTAGGTGATCTAGGTATTAGCTTTCTTTGCTTACTTAATACTTTGGGACCAGAGAACTGCTCGTGAGGATTGGTGGAATAAAAAGGATTTAAATATATATATATATATATATATCGAAAATTTATAATTTATATTAAGCACTACCATTTAGGGATTACATTCTGCAAGCCGTCACTGAAGATTTTACTTACATGTATTAGAAATGTTATGTTTTTAGTGAACTTACATAGAGGACAGCTACCAAACTACTGGGACTCTGCAAATAAAGAGATTTATAACATGAACTCAATTGTGATACTTGTGATGTGTTTTTTTTTTATTGTGTTATTTATGTTTCTCTCAACAGTGACTATATTTCTCTCAAATGGGAAATTTAGTTAGCTCACATGCATTATCACTGATAGACTTCTCTCACTTCAGTTTATATAACACTTTACTTAGTTCATACGTCCAATCTAGGGGAAAGCCAACTAATAAAAAAGACATTTACATTTACGCTCTTACCCGGAGCGACTTACAAGTTATACAGTCTCACAATCCAAGCAATCGTGGCTTAAGGGTCTTACATTTACATTTACATTTACAGCATTTAGCAGACGCCCTTATCCAGAGAGACTTACAATTGGTACAGTCTTACAGTCCAAGCAATTGTGGGTTAAGGGTCTTGCTCAAGGACCCAACAGTGACAGCTTGGCAGAGGTGGGATTTGAACTCTGGACTTCTGGTCTACAACCCATTACCTTAACCGCTAGGCTACCAGTCCCCAAGGTCTCAAGGTCTTACTCAAGGTCTCAACAGTGGCAGATTGGCAGAGGTGGGATTTAAACCCTGGACCTTCTGGGCTAAGCGCTAGGCTCCCACAGTCCCACACATTAATTACATTAATTATGACCAGGAGAGCATGAAACTAACAAGGTTAGGTAGGTTTTGCTGTTGCAGCATTGGTCCTTCTGCACTGAAGAGGGAAATCCCACATATTCACAGAGTTTGTAATGAATGAACAGGTTGTTTCTTAAAGGAAAATGTATTTTGGCATGTAACGGGTCATTTTTGACCCCTAGGACAAGGGGAGTATACACAATGTTAAGGTTAGCTACACCTGCTAATTGTGCCCTGGATGGAATGTCAGTCCATAGCAGCTCATAACTAAAAAAAACTAAAGACTCGTTATTATAATTAATTAAGCAGTACTAACAATTAACTTTCTATGATCTAGAAACATTATAAACCCACTCACTCACTTTTCATATCTGACACTTTAGAGATGCTAACTGATCTATTAATCTAGTGACGCTAAGAAAAACACATGGTGCCCCCTGGTGAGGCCGAATGTTTAGGACCGGGCTAGAACCCAGAGGAACGGGACAGAACCAGGATGGAACTTGGTAGGACAGGATGGAACCCAAGAAACCCAACAAATATCACCTCATCAGAGGCATTTTACTAATCGAGGTGGCTCAGCCATGTAACTCATCATTGTGAGTCACACTGATTCATAGGGTAACTCTGCTGAGGTGAGGTTTGAGTTTCTCTGTGTTTGGGTTCCATGCTTTCAGGCTGAGGTGAGGTTTGAGTTCCTCTGTGTTTGGGTTATTTGATTTCAGGCTGAAGTGAGGTTTGAGTTTCTCGGTGTTTGGGTTCCATGCTTTCGGGCTGAGGTGAGGTTTGAGTTCCTCTGTGCTTGGGTTCCATGATCTTGAGCTGAGGTGAGGTTTGAGTTTCTCTGTATTTGGGTTCCATGCTTTCGGGCTGAGGTGAGGTTGAGTTCCTCTGTGTTTGGGTTCCATGATTTCAAGCTGAGGTGAGGTTAGAGTTTCTCTGTAATTGGGTTCCATGCTTTCAGGATGAGGTGAGGTTTGAGTTTCTCTGTGTTTGGGTTCTATGCTTTCGGGCTGATGTGAGGTTTGAGTTCCTCTGTGTTTGAGTTCCATGATCTTGAGCTGAGCTGAGGTTTGAGTTTCTCTGTGTTTGGGTTCCATGCTTTCAGGCTGAGGTGAGGTTTGGTTTCTCTGTGTTTGAGTTCCATACTTTCAGGCTGAGGTGAGGTTTGAGTTCCTCTGTGTTTGTATTCCATGCTTTTGGGCTGAGGTGAGGTTTGAGTTCCTCTGTGTTTGTGTTCCATGCTTTTGGGCTGAGGTGAGGTTTGAGTTCCTCTGTGTTTGTGTTCCATGCTTTTGGGCTGAGGTGAGGTTTGAGTTTCTCTATTTGGGATTCATTCCATCTTGCCAGATTCTGGGCTGGTTTTGTCCTGTACCTCTGGGTTAATTTCTGGTTTCCTAAGGAGATTGCAAAGTTCATCAGACTATGAGGCCACCAAGGTCAGGACCTTGCTTTATTGTTTTTTGAGCTAAAAATAAGACATGAAGCTAAAACTGGATACAAAACAATGGGTGAGAGGGTGAGAACCTCTCTGAGGCAATGAGTGCATGCGTAAGTCAGTCTTGACTTGTTTTTGACTGTTTGTTGTGTGTGAGAACCCCACGGCAAATGGCACAGCTGTGCCCATAGAATGTTTGTGCATCTGTGTAGTGGGGGGAAGGTGTGAGGCGTCAACACCCACCATCATAGCAATCCAGTTCAGATGGTGTAACTTACAATTAAAACACAAGTACAATTTGTTAATTGTAAACAGCGGGAGGTCTCTTTCTATATATGTCATTTTTATGTGTAATTTGACTAAACCTACCCACCCCCATACATGTGGCCCGTATACTAACATACACTTAGCCGACAAATTGTTAGGTAGACCTACTAGCAATATAAAGTCAATGAGAAGTTTTTTTCCACTGCCATATGCCAGATGAACTTTGTTCAGTGCTGCAGTATTAGACACACCTGCCTTTACCCTACAGTTTTATTACCACTAAAGTGAACTTTGACTTTTTTGTAATGCTTATTGCAGTTGTTTATCTTATGTTGTGTTAGTGTGATAGTAGAAATGACCATCATTCAGATTTCTAGAAATTCTACAGACAGCTACAGCGTCAGATTTGATATCTCATCAAATCAACATAAGAAATGGTTGTTTGGGCTCCTGATCTTTACATTCAGTGACACTGAACGCTAGTGATGTGACACTATTTTACCTCTTGAATTTAAAAATGCATTGCAAATACACTAACCATGCTATTCAAACTCTTGCCGTCCAAATTCTTAGTCTGTAAGCCAAATAATTATTAAACCAGAATGGTCATGGCAAGAGATGGTCTTTAATATACCCACAAAGTGCAGGTATTCAGTATAAGTATAACTGATAAAAAAGACCAGTGTATGCTGTATTCCATCCCTCACCCCATGTGTAGCCCAGATCCTCCATATTTTTAGTATGGATCATTTCTTTTTACACTTTGTATCAATTTGCCAAATACACTTGTATGTGCAGTATCTACTACTAATAATTGAGTGCAGTGGAGCTAGCTGGGAGTGGACTTTTAGTGATCCTTATTATGGCCTTTAAATCTTAGCCTGTCATTTTTATCTGCAGCATGATCCATATCACACGATTGTTATGTGTACACTGTCCAATCACTTTATTATGAGCACCTCCTTGTTTCTACACTCATTGCCAAGTTCTTCAGTTCCTCGTCCATCTGTTTCTCTGCATACTTTGTTAGTCTCCTTTACTCTGTTCTCTAATGGTCAGGACCCCCACAGGACAAGCACAGATCAGGTTCTATTTGGGTGGTGGTTCATTCTCTGCTGCTGGAGTTTCTAAACACCTCAGTGTCACCGGCAGACTGAAAATAGTCCAACCACCAAAAATGTCCAGCCACCAGAGTCCTGTAAGCACTGATGAAGAATTACAGGAAAACTAAAACAACAGATGAGCTACTGTCTCTGACTTTACATCTACAAGGTGGAGCAATAAGGTAGATATGTCTAATATAGTGGACACCAAAACAGTACCTGATCTGTGGGGTCCTGACCATTAGAGGACATTGTAAAGGGGACTAGAGAAACAGATGGACTACAGACTGCAATTGTAGAACTACAAGGTGTTTCGATATGGTAAGTGGAACTGATGAACTGGAGAAACAAGAATGCATAGTAAAAAAGTGATTGGACAGTGTTATTGGAGCTCCTGTTGGGAGTAGTCAGAATGAATTACAAGTAGCCTATAGGATGGGGCTAGGAACAGGAAGTCAGTCAAGTCTTCAAGCTGTTTTTCTGGCAACACTGATTGTTCCTGTTCAGTAAAAAAATACAATGACAAGAAGGTCAAACTTTGCTTGTCTATGGAACTTCATGGCAGTCAACACGCCAGAAGGTCAGACAGAGAGACAACTTTTCATCCATGAAATCTGCGGACACATGTACCTGTTGGAATAATGTACGATATTTTGCTTGGACTGTATCAATTGTAAGTTGCTCTGGATAAGGGTGTCTGTTAAATGACCTCCTTAACATGCTCCAAATCTATCACAACTTATTTCAGTGCTGATATAGCTCTGTCTTGCTCAGTTTCAGCCCAAAATGGTGGTGCACCTGTTTCAGGTTAAAGTTGAAGTGTGGGTTGGTTGTCATACCATTTGTCACTGATAAAGTCTTGTGCACAGTAAGCAGACCAGCTTAAGCAAACATACCTAAGCAAACAAGTCTGTGCATAAAAATGTCTGGTGTTGCTGTCTGGCAACCTAACTGGGGCTAACTGAATACACCTGTTCAGCACTCGCATATCTGCAGATTTTTCTGTACTCATTGGTCTTCAGACAAAGTTACAGTGCAATGGAAATGTTTCAAGTTAGTAGTGCTCAAGTCTTAGTCATCTTACTTTCATATTTAAGTCACATTCAAGTCCCTAAAGCATGATAACAAATGTTAACAGCTGACGTTAAGCTCTGGGACATATTAAACAAATAAGTGAACGGTCCGTTCTTGTAGTGGACGTGCTGGGGTGCGTATCATAGGGTGCTCAGCACCACTACAACTCTCATCCTAGAATCGCCCCTGGTTTGAAACCAAACTCACAGGAACCGCTGTTTACAGCAGCTGGCTCTTACCTCCAAGCTACATGAGCTGCATAATTATGAGCACATTACTGACACTGCCATTGGAGGTGCTTCAATTTAACATATGACTTATTAGGGCAATGAGTCAGATACAGTGGAGCAAAAAAGGATTTAGTCAGCCACTGATTCTAAAGTTCTCCTACTTTGAAAGATGAGAGATGTCTGTAATTTTCATCATAAGTACACTTCAACTATGAGAGATGAAATGAGAAAAATATCCAGGAAATCACATTGTAGGATTTTTAAAGAATTTCATTGTAAATTATGGTGGAAAATAAGTATTTGGTCAATAACAAAAGTTCAACCCAATACTTTGTAACATGACCTTTGTTGGCAATGACAGAGGTCAAACGTTTCCTGTAAGTCTTCACCAGGTTGGCACACACTGTAGCTGGTATTTTGGCCCATTCCTCCATGCAGATCTCCTCTAGAGCAGTGATGTTTTGGAGCAACATGGACTTTCAACTCCCTCCACAAAGTTTCTATGGGGTTGACGTCTGGAGACTGGCTAGGCCACTCCAGGACCTTGAAATGTTTTTTACGGAGCCACTCCTTTGTTGCCCGAGCGGTGTGTTTGGGATCATTGTCATGCAGGAAGACCCAGCCACGTTCCATCTTCAATGCTCTCACTGATGGAAGGAGGTTTTGGCTTAAAATCTCACGATACATGGCCCCGTACATTCTTCCCTTAACACGGATCAGTCGTCCTGTCCCCTTTGCAGAAAAACATCCCCAAAGCATGATGTTTCCACCCCCATGCTTCACAGTAGGTATGGTGTTGTTGGGATGCAACTCAGCATTTTTCTTCCTCCAAACACGACGAGTTGAGTTTTTTACCAAAAAATTCTATTTTGGTTTCATCTGACCACATGATATTCTCCCATGATATTTGGTCCCAGCTCTCTGCAGGTCATTCATCAGGTCCCTCCGTGTAGGGATTTTTGCTCACCGTTCTCATGATCATTTTGACCCCACGGGATGAGAGCTTATGTGGGGCCCCAGATCGAGGGAGATTATCAATGGTCTTGTATGTCTTACAATTGCTTCCACAGTTGATTTATTCACACCAACCTTCTTGCCTATTGTAGATTCACTCTTCCCAGCCTGGTACACGTCTACAATTTTCTTCCTGGTGTCCTTCGGCAGCTCTTTGTTCTTGGCCATGGTTGAGTTTGGAGTCTGGCTTTTGAGGCTGTGAACAGGTGTGTTTTATACAGATAACGAGGTCAAACAGGTGCCATTAATACAGGTAGAGTGGAGGACAGAACATCTTCTTAAAGAAGTTACCAGAAATCTTGCTTGTTTGTGGGTGACCAAATACTTATTTTCCACCATGATTTACAATTAAATTCTTTAAAAATCCTACAATGTGATTTCCTGGATTATTTTTCTCATTTTGTCTCTCATAGTTGAAGTGTAGCTATAATGAAAATTACAGACCTCTCTCATCTTTCTAAGTAAGAGAACTTGCCCAATTAGTGGCTGACTAAATCCTTTTTTGCCCCTGTATTTCATGTTAGGCCATTATTCTTTCTTCCTTTTGACTCATTGACTGATGTTGGTTACTGTGCTTACATTACATGACTGATAAAGCAATAAAGTTGGCTACAGGATGATTGAGACCGTTGTCAAGTAAAGTAGTGGCAGTTCACCTGTGCGTTTCATTCTTAAGTGGTCATTCCTATCTTCCTGATTTGGTGAAATACAAATATGAGGTGACACAGTAGTCAAATCAACAAGACGACGAAGGTTAGAGTACAAAATAAAACTGAGCAATAATTAAAAAAATTCTAAAACAACCAAAGCTGTAATAAACTTTGCTGGAAGCAGATGCAAGTGGATTTTATCCTATGCACACCAAGGGTGGTCCGAAAGGTAAAAAGCTCTCCCAAGATAATGATTGGGGATTTGTAGAAAATTGTAGGAATTTGTAGAAACCCAAAATCTGTAATTCAGTGCCATATTCCTGCCAAACATATTATGTCTAACCACAAGCGTATTCAAGGTGGGTTTTGCTGTTAAAAGGAGTTGCTTCTTCCAGCAGGACAATCAACCAAAAGATCCCACACAGATCAACGGGACGACCACAGGATCACCAAAGCCCCACTGAAAAGCTGTGGAGGGGGCTGGAGGCATGAAGTCACAAGACAGCTCCTAGGACCTGGAGGATCTGGACAGATTCTTTATTGAGGATGTAGATCTAAACAGATTAACTGAAACAGAAGCAGCTTTGTAGAGGTAATAAAGCTGGGTGATGGACAACCATCCTGAAAAGGCAAGCCTGGAGTAGACTGCAGCAGTAACCTTAAAGTAACCTTAACATTTTAGACAAGAGTAAGTATAGCAACAAGACACAAGGTTATTATCCTGCATGAGCAAGGTCTCTCCCAAGCTGAAATTTCACAAGTGTTTCCAGATGTGCTGTCCAAGCTCTTTTGCACAAACAAGCAGGCAAAGTTGAGGACAAGAATTGCAGATATCAGCCATGGAAACTGAGTGCACGGAAACCAGCAAAAGCCATTGGGAATCTGGTACAGCCATCTGCAATCTTGAGAAGCCAAAAGTGGTCTTCATGGAAGAGTTACAACTAAAAAGCCATGTCTCAGAGGGAAAAAACAAAGCCACTTAAAAACACTTAAGCATTGGGTGTAGTACAATGTCAACGGGGCTCTTGACTGATGAGGCACAATTAGAGCTTTTTTGCTGTCTGCCTAAGGGCTGGAGAGCACTACATGGATCTGTATCTGGATGTTGGAGGATGTCAAACAGCGCGGTTCCACTGTGGCAGTGTTTATCTGCTTCATGTATCTTTATAACCATACCTATACAGTTTTGTTCGATTCCAACAACTCCTTCTTGTTTCCAAATAATGACAGCGGATGGACAGATAGTGGCAGTGTAGTGGTATTTTGGGAAGAAGAAACAGGAATCCACTCACACATGTGGTCACAATCCTACTCCACCCATCAAAACTCCATCTAACTGCACCATATTCGCATGCCACTGAGGAACCCACAAAAGCACGGGTCATTTTCTTGGTGTTATGACAGGTGCCGGAGAGAAGACAAGCAGCTGAGAGCATAGTGGAGGCACTTAGTGATGTCTCCGTCTTTCACACAGCTATGACGCTATGTTCATGTTGCCCTCAATAGTGTGTGACACCCACCAATGGCGTACAGCCAGAAACAAACTATGAGGCCCTATGCAGATGTAGAGCAGCTGAAATGACAAACCGATCTGATGCACACTCTGAGAAAACTGATTAGAGTAATAACGCGCCACTTACGCATGCTGGGGGGAAGGGGAGGCACTACTGCAGAATGTTACATAAGACCAGGTTCTGGTGAATTTTACACACACACACACACCTGGCTGTACTTGTGAGGACTTTGAAGGACTACTGCATGAATGACAATGAAGGTGAAAAAAATGCTAGACCCTTCTATCCTTGTATGCACTTTTGGTATAAACTTGACCCTCACACATACACACACAGGCCCAGCCAATTAATATGGATCTAGCGCAATGAGGTCAATAATGCAGTCTAACTCTGCCTTCATTATTAACCAGGACACAGTGAGCAGGCAATGCCTACAGACAGCTATGTCCATTTCCTGCTCACTGACAGCATCTATACAAATAAGCCATGAATTGCAACCAGACATCTAACATTGTGGATTTCCAGATAAACATGGCACGTCACTTTAGGAATGCAAAGCTTGCAGTTCACTGGTAGAGGTCATCCTGAAGGCTGTGCAGATAGTTCCAGCACAATGAGAATGCAGGCGCCTGAGTTTACTGCTACATATGCATCAGGGAGAGTAAAGAAAGGGCCAACACTTGAGTGTACCTGCAACTACTGGAGTCCTTGAGCAATAAGTACAAACATTCAACATTTACTTTACTGTTGGCTCTACAAACAAGGTGATAGCCTGCATTTGGTGCTACTGCGTTACAGCAAAGGATCTGCAAGTTGTGCAACATTTTCCAGGTTATCGCTGAAACGATCACATTTTCTAAACATAATGGTCTTTTGTCACTCAGTGACGTTATTACAACAATAATATTAACCACAGTTTCCTCTTCTGTGACAGTGTTACCACTGTCCTACCGGTCACCACAAACGAGCTTGCCAAGTGCCAGTGTGGTAATGTTACTTCGACCTTAGATAGGAAGCTAGGGCAAAGTCTTTTGTGTACTTTATCATAAAAGTACAGCCCCAGATAAGACACTGCTCAGACAAAAGATTTCCCTTTCCATTTCCATTCAAGGTCGAGGTCAAATTTTCGAATGCCATCTTTAGAAGAAGGTTAATCCTAAACAGGGTCGTACATCTTAAGCCCACAATGAAAACATTGGGCACACAAAGGCAACATGTACTATCACATGCCATCACAAACTCACCCATTCATTCACACCTATGGGGAAATTACCAGCAGTCAATCCAACTACCACTATATTTCTGGGAATGTGGGAAACCAGAGTAAACATGCCAAACTCTTAATAGGCTAACCAGAGCCAATTTTCAGCTGTTCATTAATCCTAGGGGGGCCTGGAGATGTTTATAACGTGTGTGTCGGAGTGGGGTGCTCGAAAGTATTGCTATCTACAAAAGGAGGGTACTGCAGAAAAAAAATTGTGAATACCAGGATTAATCTAGGGTGGCACGGTGGCTTCACAGCTCTGATATCCCCGGTTTGATCCCGACCCTGGGCTCCGCCTGTGTGGAGTCTGCATGTCCTCCTCGTGTCAACGAGTGGTGTCTCCCAAAAAGTGCCCTTAGTGTGTGAATGTGTGTATGATTGAATGTGCCCTATGTTGGATTGGCGCCATGTCTTGGGTTGTTCCTATCTTGTGCCGCCGACTACACACCGGCTCTCCTGCGACCCTGACTAGGATCAAGCGGATAAGACACGGAATGAATGAATGAATGAATGGATTAATCTACTGTTTACAGCAGAGCTGACTGCACATATAAGAAATGACGGAATGCTTGGTCGTCTAATGAAATCACAAATCACATGTGTGAGTCAGAGATAATGCACAATCATTTATGAGATTAAAAGGGTTGTGGCAAATTATTATTGATTATTAAAGTGACTTTTATGAAACACGACCTGGGTATTTATTAACCCACAATGAGACAAATTGGCTACAAATGGCAGAGATTTCCTAGCAGTACACATCCAACAGAGATCACACGAACAGCACAAATGGGACAAAGTTCAAAACCAAAATGCCACTTTTTTTAAATTTTATTTAATGTTACGTCACATTCAGCATCAAAGTTGTAACACCGGCTTAGAGGAAGGAGACAAAGACAGTCCAAGGTTGAAAAATGGTAGAACCGAAATGGAACAGAGCCGAAAAGCTGAAGTCAGAGACACAGCGGGATCAAAACCGATATACAGAGCTCAGAAACAAGGAAAGAACCAAGTGACTTAGCAACGAGAGTGCACAGAAAGAGAGTATAAATAGGGGAGGAGAAAGGACTGGAAAATAAGCAGCAAAGGATTAGAAGGATTAGAAGAAGAATAAGATAGAAGGTGGGCGTGGTCCACTGAGCTGGCTGCAGGTCTGACATATATACCCACAGATCGGGCCAATTTAGAGTAATCAATTAACCTAATACATATTTTTCTACTGTGGGAGGAAACCGGAGTACCCAGAGTAAAACCACACAGACACGGGGAGGACATGCAGACTCCACACAGAAAGGACCCAGGATGCTCCACCTAGGTTCGAACCCAGGACGTTCTTGATGTGATGTGATGTTGCTGCCCACTGTACCCACTAGGTGTTCATCTACTGTATGACCTGCATGATGATCAGACCATATTTTCAGAAATGTAGCTGATTATGAAGGGTTAATGACCTTGTACTTACTCATAGCCATGCTTGAACATTGTTATCCTTGTAAAGCTATTTATTAACCTACCTAAAAATATATTTATGTCAAAACACCAGTCTCACTGTTAATAAAGTTTAGTCCCTGAATATCCATATTAAATACAAAAAATGTTGTTCTATTGCTGAATCTGGTTGCATTTGTGAAGAAGTGAGTGGATCTTCCATTAGTAGAATGACTGATAATCCAAAACAAACAGTCATATCCACACAAAAGTGACTTAGTTGCCACAGAACCAAGGTTTTTCCTCCTCTGACCTAAACAACATTAGAACCACTGGGTGATTCGAAGAGGTTGTGAATCCACAAGATAGCACATAGGATTCTGGAGATTATTTGCTGAGGAGAATCTCTAAATTCTTCAACTGCATCAAGTATTAAAGGAGAAGATAGATCTTAGCATGATACAGTGACACAAAATACTTCAGTACATCCCATGATAATGATTGAAATGTAGAAAACAGTGCAGATTTTAACCTAGTGGTTCTCAGCATTTTTAGTAAATGCAAAAGTGGACAAAAGTTGGCTTTGGCGGATGCATCCATGCATGTTCATTCTAGATAAAGGACAGGAAAGTGAGTCACAAATGGAGCAGTCTTAAACCAATTGAGATCCTGTTGCATGCCTCTTGGATCTTTTCGTAATTAATTCAATTGCAATTCAACATCAGACTTAAGCTTTCTTGGGTAATTGGGTCTAGCCTCTTTTTTAGGCGTGCTCAAGCACCCCTTAATCAAGTCCTAGCACCCTTAAAAATAAGAGTAAAAAGAATCAAAGGTTTTCTCAGATTTGTCTTCTCGGTCAGTGTTCCCTCTACCCAAACAGTCAGATTTTCTTTGTTTCAAAACAAGATGGAGGAATCGGCCTCATTGGGTGCTCAGCACCCCTAAATTTCCGATCTTAGAACATTGTTATCCTTATTTGTAACCAACTCAAAAAGGAAGTTTATGTCAAACATCAGTTTGATTGTTAGTGCCTATTAATCCATGAACATCTAAACAATCCTGCTCCAAACACCCAATATACTTTATGGGAGATACAAAAAATGTAAATATTTGCTGCTTTAAAACATGTCCAATGGACAGGGTGCGTCTGGCGTTAACAATTTTTAAATAGATTATATAAGAAAAGGCTAAGAGTTGAACACACTATTACAAATTGTGGATTTAAAACCTCCTATTCTGAGAGTTCTTCAGTCGCAGACCTGCCAGTACAATACGGTAAGCATCTCATAGGGACAGGAGTGCAGGGCTTAACTAGATCATTTACTCCCATGAATGGTGAGGCCTGTTCTTTTCAGTGGTGATATACTTCAGTGTGTCACCTGAGAGGCCTGAGATGTTCCACTCACCATCCCACTAGACCATGCTCCGAACAGGGCACCCCATCAACTACTCCAGTTACTCGAAGAGAAAGCTAAACAGGGACTTATCAGCGCATAACACTAAAGCTGACAAAGGCCACGCTTGGCTGAATGCCACCTGACGCTACTTATTCATGCGCAACTACCTCTCAGCCAATTTACCGCTGCCTTTCCAATTAGCTAGCCTTCCTTGTCACCAATTAGCTTGGCTCTGTGCACTTCATTCCTCCGTCCTTGCCTGCACTTTTTTTCTTTATCTCCAGTAACCTGAAAGCTGTGTATGATAGGACTGTTGGCACACATACCAGAGACGGCAGCTGACCCGTCTGAGAGGAGTAAGGTTTCTCTGGGCTTGGATCGCATTACCACTTTTGCGGAACTGCAAAACCTGGGCCTTAAAGGTCAGACATGCAAGCAAGGTGCTAAGACATTCTCACCGGAGGGGTGTGGTAATAAGCATTTTACAAGCACACCAAGAAAAACCTCCTAAAAACATTTGAAAGAATGAATAAATATTTTAAAAAGCAGATGTATTGCATTCAATAGGTCAAAAACAAAGAAAGAGTGCTGTATGACCAATTCATAGTACGATAGCTATACAACACGTCCAGTTTTATTATTATAACATATCAGTTTACATCGTTCCAATTTCAAACAGAGAGAATGAAAGGGCAGCGATGTAACCCTAGATACTGTATACATTCACTTATTACTCACTCTTATTTCTCTATGTCTCTGGTATTGGGTGGCATGGTGGTGCAGAGGTTAGTCCAGCCACATCCTGTGTGGAGTTTGCATGTCCTCCACGTGTCCGTAAGGGTTTACTCTGGGTTCTCCGGTTTCCTCGGACATTCCACAGACATGCATTAGGTTAACTGATTAATCTAAATTGGCCTGATCTTAGTATGTATGACTGGTTTTGTTGTATTTAGCTGTTAATTAGACATTGATGCTGAAAGGGACGTTAGAAAAACCAACCAAAGAGACAAACAGTCCCTGGTATGTGTTTTCCATCTTTATTTATCACTTAGGATGGCACCGTGATTAGTGCTGTCACCTCAGAGATCCCTGACTTGGTTCCCAGTCTGGACTGTGGAGTTTGCATGCTCTCTCTGGGACTGCATAGGTTTTCTCCAGGTTTCCTCCCACATTCCAAAAACATGCTTCAGGTCAGTGGGTCTATCTAAAGTAGCCCAGTGTCCTGTGTTGGATTGGCACCCTGTCTATGGTTTGTTCCCTCCTCGCGCCCTGTGCTGCCGGTTAGGCTCCACATGACCTCGAACTGACTTAAGCAGCTATGAAAATAAATGAATGAATGACGGATGAATTTTATTTCTTGAAGAACTTCAGGGTTGATTTTAATGAATGTCTTGGATCATTGCTTTTTGTATCATTCCTACCTTTTTTAGCTGAGGTTTCCTCACTGACTATGTGACACTGGCTTCCAGGACTTGCTGACAATTAGTATTATCCATTCTTTCCTTTATCTGTGGAATATTTCTATTGACAGCGGATCCCAAGCATCTCCAAGACATAAATGAACAACCACCTGTAATGATCTGGCCTCATGAGGGCAGCCGGTATATGTTTTTTGCTTTCATATAATGAGAGATTCAGCAGAGGCACAGCCTAAGCTAACACGGTACTAGTCAGCCTTGGATCAGTTGCAGCTGCATGAGAGGGTATTTAAAGCTAAATCAAACTATGGTTCAATAATGTGGCCTTCGTGCTTGTAAAAGCATAGACTGTAATCAGTAAATGTTCATCTCTATGTGTATGTGTGTGTTCTGAAAGAAAATATAAGCCTATAACATCAAAAAATCGAAAATATATAAAAAATTTAAAAAACATTCGAAAATATAACTTTTTATTAGAGTTTTTGACCAGCACCTATGCTAAGAAGTGGTTCCTGGCACCAACACCCCAGAAGTTGTGTGGATCCCTGGTGTCTTTGGTGTTGCCCATAGTGAAATATGTGTATGAATTTGAATTAATATAAGAATAATGGTGTACAGAGTTATAAGGATCTGAGTTAGAAAGTGTTAGAAAGACTAAGAAGCATTACAGACAGAGCTAAAGAATCATGGAGGTATCTAAAGGGGCTATTAAGAGATCCAAATAGTAATAGACATGTCTAAAGTGATCTAGAAAGATTGTATTTAACTTGGGAACCACAGAAAGTAAATTAAAGAGAAAGCTTATTTACGTTTGTACTTGAAAGTAAGCAGGAAAGAGAAAAATGTATTTAGTTTGCGAGTCTGGGAGGTCCCAATCCTCAAGTCATTCTGAGTTCCTTGTTTATTGGAATATTTGTAAGCCGAACTCAAGTTCATTTTTCTGGCAGTTGCCCGTGACTCACAATATAAGCGTTTTCTCAAGCTGTTCCCCAAGCCCCTGTGTGGCACCATGGTATAGCACATGCACTGTGATCCAGAGGTCCTTAGTTCAATCCAAGAACCATGTGATCTCATACACTGTCCACCTAAGAACATAGAGCCAGCACACTTTTCCCTCTCTGTTATAAATTCCTTATGTATATACACACAAAAATATAATACACTGCCTGGCCAAAAAAGGTCACCACCTGGATTTAACTAAACAAATTGTTAAATAAAAACAAGAACCTCCCATCGGATAATTACTACATTGGTGATTATGTTTCAGCTGGCAACAGGTTCTTTAACCCTAACTGATGCAGTGAGTAGCTTCTCATTTGTTAAACAACCATGTCCAAAGACATCCTGTGGTCGTGGAAAAGATGTTCATCTGTTTCAGAAGGGTCAAATTGTGAAAGAGTGGTTCAGGGAGCATGAGCCATCATTTTCACACATGGATTGTCCACCACAGAGTCCATATCTGAACCCCATTGAGAATCTTTGGGATGTGCTGGAGGAGACTTTGTGCAGTGGTCCGAATCTCCCATCATCAACACAAGATCTTGGGAAAAAAGTTCATGCAACTCTGGATAGAAATAGATGTCGTGACATTGCAGAAGCTTGTGGAAATGATGCCATAGCAAATGCGTGCCATAATCACAGCTAAAGGCATTCCAACAAAATATTAGATTTTTTTGGGCCAGGCAGAGTATATTGCTATATAAATAATGTTGTGAATAGCCGTTGTTTTTAATGCGACATTAAATGAACAAATAAAAGCAAAGAAAGTCCTAAAAACGCCACCAGTACTGTTACACCACCCCCTTGCTAGCCAGTTTGCAGAGTGTTCTTTCCTTTAAATGTTGTTGAAACTTTTTTTCTCCAAACATAACTTTAGCAGTTGTTGCCAAAGAACTCAATCTTTACTTCATCGACCCACGTCATTTCATAGTAGAATGGCTCGGAGTTATCTATGTGTTGAGTCACATGCTTCAAATGCCGATTCTAGTGATTAGTTTACTGGTTACATTTTTTTCATTTCTCCAAACAGATCATTCGTGCAAGCAACGCTGAACCATGGACCAGGGCAATTCCACTTTCATCATATACTACTTCAAGGGCACACATTCCCATGCCATGTCCACATATGTCCCAATCGTTGCCACCTACAGAAATGCTTATAAATTTTATAGATGAAGGTTTAGGGCTGCTATGTTGACAAAGGGATGTTACACAGAGTTCTAAATGCAGGCGAACAATAATTGTGCCATGTTTTTGATTAAGGGAATTTAATCAAACTTATTTGTTAAATTAAAGGTTTAGGGTTTAATTAAGGGTTAGATTTTTTCTTATTTTTAGTATGACATTAAACAAATTAATCACTTTGTTACTTATGTTCTACCCATTTCCTTCAATTGTTTAGTATGAACAATAGTATGTATGCATCCATTTTATTTAACTTTACCCTCTCCAAATCACGAGATCTACTGTGCAAAAGTTTTAAGCCACCATTAGATTTGGCGTTTTAGCAATGGTATGATTACCATATATAACTTATTTTTGACAATCAGACCCAAAAATCACTCCATAATACACTTTTCCACTTCTACTTGCCTATAATAACTGGGATTTTTTATTTTATTTTATTTTTTTTAAATAATGATATATGGTCATTATACCACTGCTAAAACAATGGTATATCTAATGTAATGGTGGCCTAAGACTTTTGCACTGTACAGTATGTCTGTTACGTTTTAATAACAGAGTGTCAAATATGCTTTGCACATGCACTACATAACTGAACGTTTGTAGGCAGCTAAAAACCCAAACCATGGACCAATGGAATTTCAATTCATCTCAAAGGTGTCTGATGGCACTGCTAAAAACATCAAAGACCAGGATATGTTGTGTTTTTGGTGCTGATATGCTGGCCAATTAGCAAGACCATATGAGCTCCATGTCAGTCCAAGTTGGTTTATACTGGTTAGTGCTGGTCTGGTGATTTAACTGGCGAACTTGGATGGTCTTGCTGGTAAAGCTGTTTTTTAAATAAGGCATTTTAAGGTCAAGGCTCTGTGCAAGTCAGCTATGTTCTTCATCAAAGCTGGCAGACTATTACTTTATGGACTTTGCTTTAAGAGGGCAGAAAGTTAATGATTTGACTCGTTGAGGAAAGTGGAAACCTATTAAAGTGCCATATTGAGAGTCACTGATGGGATCCGTACAGCTCTTTCTACTTCTACTGTTTGTCTATGAATTGTCCATGACTGTATCATTTTATAAACCTGTTAGCACTTAGTGTAACTAAAATAACAGAGACCACTGATTAGTGTTAACATGTAGTCATATAACATATCTGGCTATCCCAGATCACCACAGGCCACGACCAACAGTACTAAGCAGTAGATCACAGTGACCATAAAGCTCCATTTTAATAATTATGCATCAAAGGGGGCCATTTAAAGGTTCAGTTTTGCATCCTACACCATGGTGGTTCTGCACAGTTTTCTGCGGGCTTAGACAGACTCGAATAAATGTCTGCAGTACCATTGCAGCTGTTGCATCTACAGCTCAGCCTGCTTTTCCAGATGGCCCTTCAACCACTGATGAATACTAACAGGAGAGGAAAGTGTAGTGTCACTGACAGATAATGACAGGGGAAAACAAGATATAACAATAAATGTGTTTAGTTGATCCACTTGTTTGGTGTTATATAGTCTGTTGTGTCTTTGTCCGAGCAGGCCATTGAGAGCTGTATGGAATGCGGTATTAGTTTTTGGGCACTGCTCCAAGGGTTTGCACTTGCTTCCCTTTTACCAGCTAGTTAAGTTGCTCCACACGTTCCTACATGGGCACTGCTTACTGAACTGAATGCCCTTTAGCATTTTGCATGATTTGGTCCTAACATACATTTTAGGACTATTAGAGTGTTTTTAGGTCATTATCATTTGCATGTGTTCAGTCGGCAGACATTAATATCCAAAGTGTTTAACAAACAAAAGTGAATACAATTTAAGAATGGGGCTGATAAAAGAACTGTTAAAAACTGTAATGAAACAACCAGAAATAGGTGCATTGTTGTTGGTGGAGTGACAGAGAGAGTCATAACTCAACACAAAGGTTGAATGAACTCTCGTACTCACGAGCATTATAATCAGTACTAGTGAAACACTCAGTCTAATTATAAAAGATACAGTTTGTGCTAAGTACAGTGGGGCAAAAAAGGATTTAGTCAGCCACTGATTCTGCAAGTTCTCCTACTTAGAAAGATGAGAGAGGTCTGTAATTTTCATCAAAATCAGAAAAAAAATCCAGGAAATCACATTGTACGATTTTTAAAGAATTTAATTGTAAATTATGGTGGAAAATAAGTATTTGGTCAATAACTTTGGTTCAACTCAATACTTTGTAACATAACCTTTGTTGGCAATGACAGAGGTCAAATGTTTCCTGTAAGTCTTCACCAGGTTTGCACACACTGTAGCTGGTATTTTGGCCCATTCCTCCACACATTTTCTATGGGGCTGAGGTCTGGAGACTGACTAGCCCACTCCATGACCTTGAAATGCTTTTTACGGAGCCACTCCTTCGTTGCCCGAGCGGTGTGTTTGGGATCATTGTCATGCTGGAAGACCCAGCCATGTTCCATCTTCAATGCTGTCACTGATGGAAGGAGGTTTTGGCTTAAAATCTCACAATACATGGCCCCGTTCATTCTTCCCTTAACACGGATCAGTCGTCCTGTCCCCTCTGCAGGAAAACAGCCCCAAAACATGATGTTTCCACCCCGATGCTTCACAGTAGGTATGGTGTTCTTGGGATGCGACTCGGCATCCTTTTTCCTACAGTTGAGTCTTTAACAAAAACTTCTATTTTGGTTTCATCTGACCACATGATATTCTCCCAATCCTCTTCTGGATCATCGATACGCTCTCTGGCAAACTTCAGACGGGCCTGGACATGTACTGGCTTAAGCAGGGGGACACGTCTGGCACTGCAGGATCTGAGTCCCTCTCGGCCTAGTGTATTACTGATGGTAGCCTTTGTTACTTTGGTCCCAGCTCTCTGCAGGTCATTCATCAGGTCCCTCCGTGTAGTTCTGGGATTTTTGCTCACCGTTCTCATGATCATTTTGACCCCACGGGATGAGGTCTTGGGTGGAGCCCCAGATCGAGGGAGATTATCAATGGTCTTGTATGTCTTCCATTTTCTAACAATTGCTCCCACAGTTGATTTATTCACACCAACCTGCTTGCCTATTGTAGATTCACTCTTCCCAGCCTGGTGCAGGTCTACAATTTTCTTCCTGGTATCCTTTGACAGCTCTTTGGTCTTGGCCATGGTTGAGTTTGGAGTCTGACTGTTTGAGGCTGTGGACAGGTGGTCTTTTATACAGATAATGAGGTCAAACAGGTGCCATTAATACAGGTAAGGAGTGGAGGACAGAAGAGCTTCTTAAAGAAGAAGTTACAGGTCTGTGAGAGCCAGAAATCTTGCTTTTTTGTGGGTGACCAAATACTTATTTTCCACCATCATTTACAATTAAATTATTAAAAAATCCTACAATGTGATTTCCTGGATTTCTTTTCTCATTTTGTCTCTCATAGAAAATTACAGACCTCTCTCATCTTTCGAAGCAGGAGAACTTGCACAATCAGCAGCTGACTAAATACGTTTTTGCCCCACTGTACTAATTTGAAAAATGCTTTTCACATGAACGGTGAAATGATTACTTTAGCAAAGATGTTGCTATAAAACACAAGGCATGTCGTTTTGCACCTACACGAAAACGTTGAAATCATATGGGAATGTCTCACTTAGTTAAAACCTTAGTCTGCTATTCCAAATGGCTCCACAACTGCTTTGTTAATAGCTTCTTAATTTGCCACACACGTTCTAGCTTGGTCGCTGTTTACCAAACTGAATGTTTTGTGCTTCTTGGGTACTTGAGCAGTTTGAATTTCTTCTTCCTGAAAAGGTTTCAGAGCCCTGTGAGCATTTACTCTGGCTATGTGTTCCTGTCTGTCACTGTGAATTTTCATTTACATTTATTCAGTTGGCAGAATAAATGTTTATCCAAAATGATTAATGAGTGAGGCTGAATCCAGTCTGAGCATAGAGCTGTTAACGGAGCCAGCAGTGGTAAAAGTGTCTAAGGAATTACCATATAAGCTTTTTCAAAAATAATGAAATCATCTAAAAAATTATACACTTTATATACATTAGTTTTTTTCCCCTACATGTTGACTAATTATGTTCTATGGCATATATTCAGACTTCACTCTAACATGGGTTAGAGAAATGATTCCCAAAGTGGGTGCCCACCAGAACTATGGCGTGAGGCACAGCAGGACAAACGAATGAGCCGGTAAAATCTCAGACAGAAAAGTTAAGATACATAATGCATGCCACTTGTAATAGTTCTACTGTATGGGTGATTTGTCACTTTATTTTGTTCAATAAGACAGTGCAGTTTTGTATGAATTACAATGTTTATAATAAATTTATGTGGAGTTTGGAAGCGAAAGACGTGTATGTGTGTGTCAGAGTGGGGGGAGGGGGGTCTTGAAAATATTATTATCTACTAACGAGGGGCACTGCATAAAAAAATTGGGAACCACTGGGTTAAAATGACACTGGTTCGCAGCGGTCTTGGTGCCCCAATGTTACAGAACACATGGGCGCACACTCATACCTACTAATTTTGCAATGTGAAAGAACGCCAGGAGGAAACCAACGCAGACATGGAAAAAATATGTAAACAATATATGTAAATGATACCCATGTATTACACAGTAGATCATTATTGCAGTTGTTGCCATGAGATGCTGGTATTTTGCATTTAACATTTTAGCTTAGATGTTTAATTGTATTCTATGTAAATGACAGTATGCATAACTGTCTGGTAGAGCTAACTAAAGAAAGCCAATTTGTAAATAAATCCTGCATAGCAGTTGCACTGCAAATGAGTATCAGTGAATGTATTGCAGCAAAAATGGAAAATGAGAAAACTAAACATTGAAGGTTGAGTGTTTAAACCTGTAATGTATTAAAATAGTCTGGCTATTGTAATGCGTGGGTGTGAGGATGATAAGGCGGGACATGCATGCATAAAATATGTATGGCCTAATTATGACAAGACAAGGGGCAGGTGTGCATAAATTTAGAAAAACAATCCACTGATTAGACGAGGGAGGAGACAGCAATACAAAACAAAGGACCATGGGAGTATCACAGTACGAAGTGTAACATTTTAGGGAAAACTATCTATTTATCCGTTCATTTAGTCATTTGATCATTTTGACCCCACGGGATGAGATCTTGCGTGGAGCCCCAGATCGAGGGAGATTATCAATGGTCTTGTATGTCTTCCATTTTCTTACAGTTGCTCCCACAGTTGATTTATTCACACCAACCTGCTTGCTTATTGTAGATTCACTCTTCCCAGCCTGGTGCAGGTCTACAATTTTTTTCCTGGTGTCCTTCGACAGCTCTTTGGTCTTGGCCATGGTTGAGTTTGGAGTTTGACTATTTGAGGTTGTGGGCAGGTGTCTTTTAAGGCACAAGATACAATCTTACAATCTTACAATCCAATCAATTGTAGGTTAAGGGCCTTGCTCAAGGACCCAACAGTGGCAGCTTGGCAGAGGTGGGATTTGAACCCTGGACCTTTTGGTCCATAGTCCAGTACCTTAACCGCTAGACTACCTCAGTCTTAAAGTTACAGGTCTGTGAGAGCCAGAAATCTTGCTTGTTTGTGGGTGACTAAATACTTATTTTCCACCATAGTTTACAATTAAATTCTTTAAAAATCCTACAATGTGATTTCCTGGATATTCTTTTCTCATTGTGTCTCTCATAGATGAAGTGTAGCTATGATGAAAATTACAGACCTCTCTCATCTTTCTAAGTAGGAGAACGTGCACAATCAGTGGCTGACCAAATACTTTTTTGCCCCACTGTATCTACCTACCTATCTACCTACCTACCTATCTATCTCTTTCTGTCTATCTCTCTATCTGTCTGTCTGTCTGTCTGCTTGTCTGTTTGTCTGTCTGTCTATCTATCTAGCTATCTTTCTATCTGTCTCTCTGTATCGATTTATCCACCCAGCTATGTGTTTATTCACTGCATCTCAAAATCAGAATCCCTGCTGTGAATTTTGTGTCCCTGCTGTCCGC
Source organism: Ancistrus triradiatus (assembly GCA_025084515.1). Classification (NCBI taxonomy): domain Eukaryota; kingdom Metazoa; phylum Chordata; class Actinopteri; order Siluriformes; family Loricariidae; genus Ancistrus; species Ancistrus triradiatus. The sequence continues at coordinate 2,451,328 of JAJAGP010000002.1, read as the reverse complement.
AAAACAGATTGTACTGAGGCTGTTAAGACTCATTAAATAACTCTGCAGACAGACAGTGCTCTGTTTCCTATCCCCTTCCTCTTGCATCACGTCTTTTTATTACTTGACGTCTTGAAAATTCCAGCCTGGTATTTACCCTAAAATCTATTTTAGTTTGGCATTGAGATCTATTTATGGTTATAATGTGTTTCTGTACACTTAGCCTTAAATGGCCATGGATTATCTTTGTTTGTCATGCGAAGAGGTTAACAGTATGTCCACAGACGGACTACAGCAAGCTCTTGCATACGGATGACAAATAAAATGCCTGCACGATGAGTGACTTTTTAGTGGATTGTATTCTCTACAAACTCAACAGTTTGAATCACATTCACATATATGCTGGTCCTTCTCAAAAAATTAGCATATTGTGATAAAGTTAATTCTTTTCCGTAATGTAATGATAAAAATTAAACTTTCATATATTTTAGATTCATTGCACACCAACTGAAATATTTCAAGTCTTTTATTGTTTTAATACTGATGATTTTGGCATACAGCTCATGAAAATGGAGGCCCAGGATGCTTCGATAGCGGCCTTAAGCTCACCCAGAGTGTTGGGTCTTGGGTCACAAAATTAGCATATCATGAAAAGGTTCTCTAAACGAGCTATTAACCTAATCATCTGAATCAACGAATTAACTCTAAACACTTGCAAAAGATTCCTGAGGCTTTTGAAAACTCCCAGCCTGGTTCATTACTCAAAACCGCAATCATGGGTAAGACTGCCGACCTGACTGCTGTCCAGAAGGCCATCATTGACACCCTCAAGCAAGACGGTAAGACACAGAAAGAAATTTCTGAACGAATAGGCTGTTCCCAGAGTGCTGTATCAAGGCACCTCAGTGGGAAGTCTGTGGGAAGGAAAAAGTGTGGCAGAAAACGCTGCACAACGAGAAGAGGTGACCGGACCCTGAGGAGGATTGTGGAGAAGGGCCGATTCCAGAGCCACCATGCACAGGCGTGTGTGCAGGAAATGGGCTACAGGTGCCGCATTCCCCAGGTCAAGCCACTTTTGAACCAGAAAACAGCGGCAGAAGCGCCTGACCTGGGCTACAGAGAAGCAGCACTGGACTGTTGCTCAGTGGTTCCAAAGTACTTTTTTTCGGATGAAAGCAAATTTTTGCATGTTCATTCGGAAATCAAGGTGCCAGAGTCTGGAGGAAGTGCCAAAAATGTCTGAAGTCCAGTGTCAAGTACCCACAGTCAGTGATGGTCTGGGGTGCCATGTCAGCTGCTGGTGTTGGTCCACTGTGTTTTTATCAAGGGCAGGGTCAATGCATCTAGCTATCAGGAGATTTTTGGAGCACTTCATGCTTCCATTTGCTGAAGAGCTTTATGGAGATGAAGAGTTCATTTTTCAGCACGACCTGGCACCTTGCTCACAGTGCCAAAAACCACTGGTAAATGGTTTACTGACCATGGTATTACTGTGCTCAATTGGCCTGCCAACTCTCCTGACCTGAACCCGATAGAGAATCTGTGGGATATTGTGAAGAGAAAGTTGAGAGACGCAAGACCCAACATTCTGGATGAGGCTTAAGGCCGCTATCGAAGCATCCTGGGCCTCCATAACACCTCAGCAGTGCCACAGGCTGATTGCCTCCATGCCACGCCGCATTGAAGCAGTCATTTCTGCAAAAGGATTTCCGACCAAGTATTGAGTGAAATAAATGAACATAATAATCTGAAGGTTGACTTTTTTTGTATTAAAACACTTTTTCTTTTATTGGTCGGATGAAATATACTAATTTTGGGTTGGGTTTTTTGGGTTTGGGATTTTGGGTTTTCATGAGCTGTATGCCAAAATCATCAAGTCAAGTCAAAGTCAAGTCAGATTTATTTATATAGCGCTTTTTACAATGGAGCATTGTCCTCAAAGCAACTTTACAAGTTTAGATTATCTCCTAATAACTACGTCCAATCCCAAATTGAGCGAGCCCTAGGGCGACAGTTGTGGCAAGGAAAAAACTCTCCCTAGTTCTAGGAAGAAACCTTGGGAGGACCAAGACTCAAAAAGGGGGACCCAACCTCCTTGGGCGGCGTAGATGATAAATCTAAGAGCGAACTAAAGTCATGGAGTCAAAGTTCGAATAGAATGTGAAGTATTGCACATCGACATTAAGTGGCCGGGGTATGATGATAAATCTAAGAGCGAACTAAAGTCATGGAGTCAAAGTTCGAATAGAATGTGAAGTATGCACATCGACATTAAGTGGCCCGGGTAAAATTCCCTATGATGATAAATCTAAGAGCGAAACTAAAAGTCATGGAGTCATGGTCGAATAAAATGTGAATTAAATGCACAGTGGAGCTCCATCAGATGTACATCATGTGTGGGGCCGGAACTGCCCGGAACACAGCTCGGAGAGAAAACAGAAAATGTAATTAGTTATTGATTAAGAGCACAGTGTCTAAAACAATCACTGATGCCATGTCAATCACTGATGCCAAAGTTGTAGCATGAGACCCCGGCAGCATTAGCTATAGCAGCATAAGCTAGAAAGCTAGAAAGAGGAGAACTGGAAGGAAACACAGCCAAGAGGGATCACATGAGACATTGGCAACCCCACGAGCGGCAGAAGACAGCAACCCAACGTCTCTGATCACCATAAGACTCTTTTATGACTATGAACCCCCCCCACGCTCTGCCCTTATTCTAAGGCAAGGTTGCATGAGTCCAAGATCACGAGGACCCAAGCCTAGTTCAGCCAGACCGCCCACCCGACACTCCCGGCAAGCGGACAAGGCAGGCAGGGCCAGACATGGACTTCAGACTCCGGCCTCGGCAACCCAAACCATGCAAACCTGGTCTAAATCTAGTCAAAAGCCTGTGTAAATAAGTATGTCTTTAGCCTAGACTTAAAACTTTGGAGGGTCTGTCTGATTCTCGAACGAAAGTGGGAAGTTTATTCCATAGTTGGGGGGCCATGTATGAGAAAGCCTTTCCCCCTGCTGTGACTTTTTTTAATTCTAGGAACTAAAAGAAGTCCCTGCACCCCTGCGAACGAAGTAGACGAGTTGGATTGTAAAAACTCTAAGAGTTCACTCAGATAATGTGGGGCCAGGCCATGTAGAGCTTTATAAGTTATAAGAAAGTATTTTGTAATCAATGCGGAATTTGACTGGTAACCAGTGCAGTGATGATAGAACAGGAGTGATATGATCAAAATTTTCTAGTTCGAGTTAGCACTCGGGCAGCTTGCATTCTGAACTAACTGAAGTTTATTTATAGATTTACTAGAGCATCCAGTAAGTAAGGCGTTACAGTAATCCAACCTTGAGGTTATAAACGCATGAACAAAGTTTTTCTGCATCATTAAAAAGAGAGGATATTTCTAAGTTTAGCGATATTACGTAATTGAAAGAAAGCAATTCGAGTGATGCTGCTAATGTGCGCGCATCAAAGGAGAGATCTGAATCAAGTGTTGACCCCTAAGTTTTTTACAGAGACGGACTGGGCAATACTGGACAGCCATCTAGATTTAGGATAGATGTAGCTAACCTGTCTCTCACAGCCTTTGGGTCCCACTAATAGCACCTCAGTTTTATCTGAGTTAAGTAAGAGAAAATTAAATAACATCCAATCTTTTATTTCCTTTACACAGTCCTCGATTTTGTTGATTGTAAGGCTTGTCATTAGGTTTGGCTGATATGTACAGCTGTGTATCATCTGCATAGCAGTGGAAACTAATGCCATGCTTACGAATAACTGAGCCTAGTGGCAGCTGTACAGAGAGAATAAAAAAAGCGGGCCAAGAACTGACCCTGAGGCACGCCCTACTTCACTTTTGAGAGCTTAGATCTTAGATTATTTATATGAACAAACTGGTACCGGTCAGTTAAGTAGGATTTAAACCAAGAAAGTGCTGATCCCTTAATACCTACAGTATTTTCTAGTCTGTTTAGTAAAAAAACATCATGATCTATAGTGTCAAATGCTGCCACTTAAATCTAACAGAACAAGAAAAGAAAACACATCCCTATCTGAGGACATTAACAAGTCATTAAGTACCCTAATTAATGCTGTTTCAGTACTATGATGGGGCCTGAAGCCAGACTGAAATGTTTCATAAATTTCATTCCTTTGGAGGTGACTACAGAGCTGTTGATAGACGGCTTTTTCTAAGATTTTTGGACAGAAACGGTAAGATTTGAAATTGGTCTATACAATGAAAATCATCAGTATTAAAACAATAAAAGACTTGAAATATTTCAGTTGGTGTGCAATGAATCTAAAATATATGAAAGTTTAATTTTTATCATTACATTACAGAAAAGAATTAACTTTATCACAATATGATAATTTTTTGAGAAGGACCAGTATATATATATATTGGAGTTTAAGTCAACTTTAAACTGAAATGGTTATGCTGATTATATGACTTGTAATGAAAAGAGTGTATTAAATTTAAGAAAAATGCAAAATAAGAGTGTATTGGTCTCCGACTTTTGGAAATTATGCAAATGATGTTGCCTCCTGGTAGTGCGATGAAAAATCTTTGTGATAATTATGAAACATTAAAAACCTCTAAATAGACATTGTACACAATACTGAATTGTCTAGTATTACATCCCAAGTGAGTCAGAAAGGAAGACTTACAGGTCAAATAATTTCCTGTTTATTGTACACAGGAGTATTTTGACTCAAATAGTCTGTACATGTGGCAGTTCTATATAAACAGTCGAATGAGCAGGGCTAATGGTTATATTGCTATGGAATAACAGAAGTGTACATACTAACATTGTAAATAAAGTGACTTCCCTTATTTGTACGGAGAATTCTGCAGTGATAAATCTATTGAATATAAATCTGGCATATGCACAAAACATGAATGACACTGTGTACCCAAACATAAATCAGATCCTTGAGTGTCCCTGGTCTTTGTGTTTACACATAATAAATTTTGACACAGGCAATTTCCTTTTTAAGTCCTAGATCAGGTATTTCAAACATAAACTCGCTTGTAGCTGATGTGTACAGCTCTGAATACGCCAGCGTTTGTCCATGGGAAATCACTGTATTCATTACACAGCACACAGTCACAACAGCAAATCTGTATAAGAATTTAGTGTCATTTGTAAGCTAAAAATACTTTTGTATAATTTGTATAATATAATTTTTATAATTTGTAGATTTTAATTATACAGAGTCAAACAAAATTGCTCATGGAACAGAAGGAACAGAACAGAAGGTTCCCGGTTCAAATCCCATCATTTAATATGCAAACACAGTTTGGAGATCAACTCATACTGTATACTATAGGAATGTACGAACTCACACTGCTTATGCATTTTTTTTTTTCTCAGAACGCAGGTGTCCAGGCCATTGCATAATCCTCTCAAAATAAAATGAGGGTAATACATGTAGGAAAATAACAAGTAGTTAGTGTTTTTAATTAGTGTAAATGTCAGGAACATCACTAGGTATTTATGAATGGGGGCTAAGCTTTGACTGGGTGGCTACAGGTAAGCCCTCTAGGAGATTAAAAAAAAAAAAAACCCAAAATGTCAGCATTATGAAACTGGCATAAAATTAAAAGCATACAACCATTTGGAGAAATTGCTTCATGGCAGCAAAATCCATTCAAAGTTTAGTTACAGTTCTTGTATGACTACGATATTAACTTATTAGTAACAAATATCTGTAAAATATATAGTCATAAAATCAAGACAGATAAGCCATCCATCCATGTCTGCTCTAAATACTGCAGTGTTTAAATAAACTATTTAATTGGCTTTTTCATTAGGCTAACTTTACGTTCATTAATCATCAGGTTTCTTCTGCTAACATAATGCAATTCCCACTAGTGCATCAATGAGTTTTCATCTTGGTTACTTAATGTTTGTACCAAACATTCAAATAACGTATATTTGTGTTGAAATTATGCTTGCCTTCAGGAACATCCATTCACACAGACACCTTTTAACTTACACGCAGAGTATTTCGTATTTTAGTAACGTTAGTTTAGTAACAGATCAAACATTCAACCGTTGTTTCAGGTTTCCAAGGATGTGATGGAGCAGCAGCGCCACCCCAGGTCCTAGTGCGTCACATTTCATTTATTATGCATACGGAGAAAGATAGCACAGTGGAACAAGAACTATTGATCATTTAAATAAAAAATGCATGTTTTATGGGTTATAGGGGGGTTACAGGTGTAACAACGTCAGTGGTAAATGTGTACAGGTCTCCTAAATTAGCGGTCAGATGTGCCAGACTGTGTTTAAGAACCAGAATACCGAAATACTTGAATGGTTCTTGGGGTTGTGAAAGTGAAATAAGTATGGGAGTTCCGCTCTGAAACTGAAAACTGCTCAGGCATGTGGTATCAACCTTTAAAAAGATCAAGGGCAAATTCTTTTCCAGGGTATTCCATTCCTTAGGTTTCTTACACACTTTCTTTTTTTTCTGTATTATTTACTTATTTTACTCCTTATACTTGTTGCAATTAGTTTTTAGGAATAACTATAACGGAATGTTGTGAATTGTGAACACACATTCACATCAGCAGCATGAATCCACAGACCCAACCTGCTTTGTGTCAACATTCCAAGCTGGTGGAGGTGATGCAATGGTGTGGGGAATGTTTTCTTGGCACACCATGGCCCATTAATACCAAAAAATCATCGTTTGAATGTCACAGCCTCATTGACTATACATGAGATACATAAGGATTCCATCTTACAAACTGAAATACAGTGGGGCAAAAAAGTATTTAGTCAGCCACTGATTGTGCAAGTTCTCCTACGTAGAAAGATGAGATGGGTCTGTAATTTACATCATAGCTACACTTCAACTATGAGAGACAAAATGAGAAAAAAAAAAATCCAGGAAATCACATTGTAGGATGTTTAAAGAATTTAACTGTAAATTATGGTGGAAAATAAGTATTGGGTCAATAACAAGAATTCAACTCAATACTTTGTAGCATAACCTTTGTTGGCAATGACAGAGGTCAAACCTTTCCTGTAAGTCTTCACCAGGTTTGCACACACTGTAGCTGGTATTTTGGACCATTCCTCCATGCAGATCTCCTCTAGAGCAGATTGTTTTTCTAATTTTGTCTCTCATAGTTGAAGTGTACCTATGATGAAAATTACAGACCTCTCTCACCTTTCTAAGTAGGAGCACATGCACAATCAGTGGCTGACTAAATACTTTTTTGCCCCACTGTACTTATAGGATCTACTGCTAAATACCACAGGGCACCTTTAAAGGTTTTGTTGAGTACATGCCTTGATGGGTCAGCGCCTTGGTGGCACAAGGGTGACCTACACAATATTAAGCAGGTGATTTTAATGCTATGGCTTATTGGTGCATTTTCGTATCGCATTATTGAGCAGTGATGGCTCAGCTATTAAAGTACTGGACCACTGACCAGAAGGTTGAGGTTTCAGCACTCCCTAGCTGCCATTGTTGGGTTCTTGAGAAGGCCCTCTACCCTCCACTGCTTTGACTGTACCTTGTGTGATTGTATCAGGTGTAATTGCTCTGGAGAAGGGTGTCTGCTAAATGCTGTAAATGCATTATATCCAGGCCATTAAACATGAGAATCTGAGAATAACTGAAGGAGCTGTAAATTATCTCTCTTTCACAAGCTCTACTCTTTTCTTTCTCACACACACAGGGGTGGTTACAAGCTAGATGCCTTTAGCCGTCCATTGCAGGGCTTCACACAGTTATTCATTCATACCTGGGGCAATTTACAATAATTAATCCAAGTACCAGCACATTTTCGGTTGTGGGAAGTAATAAGAGAATCCAGAGGAAAATCCAGAGCGAAGCACAGCCCATTACACTGGATATTGCCTGGCGGTATATTTGATTGGAAATTGGCGTAACTGAGAATGCCGAAGCCACTCATTAAAGGTGTGTTGCCATACTTTTGTCTGTGTATTATATAACCATGTGAGTGAAATTAAGAATAACAAAGCATGAGAGCTAGATTGGCATGACGATAACTTATAAACGCACAATGTACTGCTACTATGAAAAAAGTAACATACGCTGTGAAAGACAGCGTATCCACATGCATGATAACTTTTAAAGGATGTTTGGACTATGTGGAGTGATTACATCCTTATCTAAGTCTTCCATAGCTACAGGAAATCCTGAATACTTGCTATTTCAATGGTTCTCCTATTCATGAGGGAAACGGATCCACGATGAGCAGAATGAGCGTAACAAACAGGCTTCTAACCATGACTTAGACTTAGTGCTGCTATATGTGGATGATTTTACACAATCACATGAGTAACCTAATACAGGTTATTCATTTAACGTCTTACGCTCAGGTCGTTGACCGAAATGGACATCGACCAGATATTACCATAGTCACAATGGGTTTTTATGTTACTGTAATATAAATATAAAGGGAATTTTCACAAGAAAACGATACATAAATGGGTCAGAGATACTGCTGAAAACACAAGTGGAAGCCTAAACTGTTGAACACTTGCTACATCTTTTTTAAAGTATGGAAATTCACAGTAATTATAGAAAACAAATGTACTGTCAATGTCTGACAAAAAAAAGCACCCAGATAGAAATGTCGGATTGCTGCAGATCTCTTCATGCAGTTACGCCGCAGGCAGATTTATAAATAATTACAGGTGTGGTCTGATTAGACACTGGGTCTTGCCACAAGAGGGCTAAAAAGTGCTTCCTTCGCGGTCTATAAAAATGCTCTCAGAGGCTACTTTTGGGTAGTATGCTCTTGGTAAGAGGTCATTGACTGCTAGATATGCCTCTATGACACATTTGGCCACAGCAGGGCCCATAAATGCTCGATTGCTGTTTTTTGTGGCAACCAGGAAGGCCAAAGAAGGGCTGAAATCTGCTGGAGACATTCCTTGGAAACCCTTGCTGTGCTTGGGTGAGCATTATCCTGCTGAAATATACCAGTTGGAAGCTCTGCCTTGAGAGGCAACACACGTGGCGCTGAGTTCTTAGTGTCCCTCATCACTACTAGGGGTGACCGACTGTCATATGCAGTGGCTCCCCAGACAACACACCAGCATTTGGGGCAGTGTGTTGCTCCAGAGCAAAGGGAGGATTGAAGGGCTCATCACGAGGAATCCATACTTGAACCCAAACAGTTGTTGGATCCCAAATCAAACCTGGATTTGTTGCTAAAGACAATAGGGAAAATGGACTTCCGCACTTAAACTCTTGCCCCTGCTTATGGATCTGCAGCACTGATAGGCTGTACGCAAGTTAAAAGTCAGATTTCTATTTCCTATTCTAATTTATTATAACTGCTAAAGTTACGTTGATCGTATCTTTGTTACCTGTACCTCTCTGTACGCATGATAGAACCTTCATTGCGTAAGGAGGTTCGGTTCCTTTTCGAGTCTCCCAAGATTTCAGCATCATCATCCCATGTAGGGAGTTTTTTCTTCCCTTGTCGACACTGGGTTTACTCACTTGGGTTTGCGCTTAGATGTTTCTAAAGCTGCTATGAGATGATGTTCTATTATTAAAAAGCGCTCCAAATAAGTTTGACTCAACTTGCCTTGCAAATCTGCATGCCAAGCTTAATTTGCATTTAATCCCGATGCATCACTGCATGTTTCAAAGCCTGTCAGCATTTTCCACAGCCTGTCCATCCCTGGCATGGGAGGAGCCCCGTCTCCCAAGGTTCTCATCCCTGAGCCTCCTGTGTGCTGTGAGTCTGATGCACAGCATGGTATATGCCCAAAATTATTCCTACCCACTGAGCTCACCAGAGAGTGTGGACTTGGAAAGAGTACCATCCGGATCATCCCCACTCGCTACAGGTACCCCACTCTGGGACCAATAAGCACAAACACACATGTTTTTCCTACTTACAGCAGATGATGCTCTTAGGGCAGAATTGTGGTGATGTAATGCAGTTTTATCACCTTTTGCACCTTTTGTGGGTTATCAAACTGTGTGTAGTGTACAGGATCTGTAGTAGATGAGACATTGCGTGTTAGTAGGTGTAGTTATGCTTTGTCATGTACCTAAACCGTTTTGAGTTTTTTTTTCATTGCACATTTTAATCATGTGACAATGTAGAAAACATTGGTATCATGTTTTATACACTGTCATATGATTAGAATTAAATGTAAAACCTGTACTGTACCAGAACACGTTCCTTATGACTTCATCTGCCTTATTTGTTATTCATTTACATCACATAAGCATCAGTGGCTATTCACGACAGGAGCAAGTTCATATCGATACTAGTCAGACTGCTGTGGAGAGCGTGACCAAACAGGTTCTAAAGCCCAATGTTCAACACAGGCCTCAGATTCTTAACTGACAGATGTGGCAACCGGTGTGGTCTTTTGCTGCTGTGGACCATCTGCTTCAAGGTTTGGTGTGTTGTGCATTCAGAGATGCTCTTCTGCATACCTTGATTGTCACAAGCGGTTATTTGAGTTACTGTTACCTTTCTATCAGCTCTAGCCAGTCTGGTCATTCTCCTCTGATCTCTGGCATCAACAAAGCATTTTCACCCAGAGAACTGCCCTCACTGGATATTTTCCCTTTCTTGGACCATTCTCTATAAACCCTAGAGATGGCTGTGCTTGAAAATCCCACTGTACAGACCAGCCCGTCTAGGACCAACAACCACGCCACGTTCAAAGTCACTTAAATCACATTTCTTCCTCATTCTGATGCATAGTTTGAACTTCAGCAGGTCAGTTGCTGCCATATGACTGGCTGATTAGATTTATCTTGCCATTATGGCTCTGGTTTGTCTTTTGTAATGACAGTATTTTTACAGTTAGGACATTTCATAGACTTTGAAAGGTAATACAGTACAGACATTTTTTATGAGGTCCAGGAAACGTTCTGCCAGAACAAATGTGTCTTCCTTGATACTTATATCAGCATTCAGTTTCCACTCTGGCCCAGGATTTAATAGTAATGAAACATTATAGCCCGGAGTCATGCTTCTTATTGAAAGCAAACACTATTGACACCACCTGTCATACAACCGCCTCTATTGATTGTTTGAGATCACTCCAGGCCAAAATGTCATTACATTAATGAGACAAACCAGTGTACTGTGTCGAACGGTCCTGCCCTGTCTGGAATCGTGTAAACTGTTGCGTCACACTTCCTCCTCTGTGTTTCGAATGTCGTCTGCATTGTTCAAGTCCAAAGCCTGGTTCAAAGTAAGCATAAGCCATGGTTATTTTTGTGCTGCAGCACATAAAGTTTGGCTCAGTATGATCTTCACTGATTGCATTGTTGGAAGACAGCGACAGCAGCAGTCCACATTTTCATCCTGTTTTACTGATGCCTCATGTGACGCCATTCTGGACTGACAAATCTTATTTTTAAACCTGTCTCTTACAGGAGTCCTTCAGACTGAGGAGAAGACGCTTGTTTATTTTCTCTGTCAGAAGGGAAGTACTGTGTTATTTCCATCTGGATCCTGGAATCGCTTATCTAATGGCTTGGGTCACTCGACTGTGACTAGCATCTAAAGCTCAGCAACGCAATAACAGCTGCTCTCACTGACCATGGGGATGGTGGTGGCACAGCTGTTAAGGTATTAGACTGTGGACTAAAGGGTTGAGGGTTCAAGCCTATTCATTGCCAAGCTGCTATAATGGGGTTCTTGACCAAAGCTGTTAAATTGAGTTGTTTGGATTGGATAGATTGAATCAGTTGTAAGTCGTTCTGGATCTTGGTGTCTGCTAAGAGTATTTAGGATGACAGTGGCAAGGAAAAACTCCCTAACCATTATTAGGAAGAAGCTCAAAAAGCTCCTTGGTTGGCTTGGATGATATATACAAAAATTACATGTGCATATGTTGACAAGTGCTGCATTTAAGAATGACTGTTCAAATGATAAGTCAAATTGTCTGTTATTGTTAGCATATTCGGTGTTCTATCTCCACACGCCTCCCTTTTCTCCTTGCTCCTTCTCAAAATATGCTGTCCCAGTTTCTTCGGTCACAGTCAGGACATTTCTGCCCTGTGGCATGCTGCTCCCATATCTCATCATTATACAACTACCTCTTAGTCACTGCCAGGCCTGAGCAGTTATAGTATCTGCTGTGCAGTTTCCTCTTCTTGCCTCCTGTAATGGCACACTTCTGCATCATGAACCTTTACTTTTTTCTTGACCTGCTGAACTGTTCATGTCCTAGAAGCTGTGCATTTTTATTAAGGAAAGGGGCATGTCACTGTCAGTGAAACGAGTCTTAGCAAACCCCATATCCGCTTTGATTATCTACCGTTTGGCTCACAATCATCTGCACTTGTTCCCAGTGTATGGCCTCATTAGCAGTGCTATTTATGCCACTGTGTTTGTCTGAATACATAATAAGTGCTTGCTTTAGAATGTCCGAGCTATGATTCTTGTTTTCCTTAGAAGCAGTTTGCTGTTTTTGGTTCCTTAGTGATCCAAAATGAAATTACAGTACAGCAAAATGCATCCCTAGATATTTATATCGAACAGTACTGTGCAAAAGTCTTAGTCCACCATTAGATTTGTTGTTTTAGCTATGGCATAATGACTATCTTGTCAAAGATAAGACCCAAAAATTTAAAACTTGGATTCGTCAGTCCGTAATACTCTTTTCCAGTGATCTTCATGCCAATGTCTGGGAGCTTTTGCATATTTTAGCCTTTTCACCCTGTTCCCCTTCTGAAAAAGTAGTGTCTTGGCTGCAATCCTTCCAAAAAGATCATTCCTGATCAAGCTTCTTCAGACTGTATGGGGTCAACTTGACATACCAATGAAGCTGGCGCATGCTGCTATTGATCAAGTGTAAGGGGATGTCACACTAAATACTTGGCGCTGTAACCTATAGAATTTTAATGGTTTGCAATTTAATACAATTCTTTGTAATTTTTGGTTGTATGCTAATAATGAGACAAATAATTATATGTTCATTATACCATTGCCAAATCAGTGTTACACTCTACCGATGCGACATTAAATAAAACCAATAAACAAACTCTAGTTTTACCATTTTTGTAATTTTTCTATTTTAGATCTGCTGCGGTTTTTCGGCACAGTTTGAATGCTGTTAGGCAGAATGTGTAAATAATGCTGAACAAATATATTTTAATAGGTTCTGATTTCTGAAGGTAAGTCAAAAAGGTCACTTATTTGCTATAGACACTGTATGACCGAAAGACTAAACAGTAAGTAATAATGGTACAAAGAAATAATATGCCATTTTCATAAATACAAGGAAATAATGTAAGAAGAGCAATCTTTGGAAGAAACAAACTTTTACAAGCCAGAGAATAATTTGAATGAACTAATCCTATAAGCCATGTTAGCATTGGGAACACAGTTATGGACAGTATCCACATATACCCAGAACATCTTTTATCTCTTATTTATTGCACACGTCCCCTACATCAGCAGCAGTGTTTCATTTCATTCTCATGTCAGCCTCAGCTTAATACCTAATTATATTTAGCCAGCAGCCTGTACAAACACACGTGTTCCTCTAATACAACATTGATTGAAGCATTTATTACATTATGGACATTAGTGCTGTGTTTCTCAGAACATCAAGCAGCTGAGATCATACGATGCAGTTTGAACAGCGACTGGCTTGAGGAAGTTGTTAAGGGCAGAAATGTAAAGCATTTCCTTGACAAACATCAGGCAGGCAGGAACAGAGACATAATTGAGGTCCACATGAGGATCATCACACATCCTGAAGGTTGTTCAAAAAATGATTCCTTCAGAATTTGGATTCATTCTGAATACATTTTGCTGAAGAAGAATTCAGGCACTATGCAGTCTTATCAATCCTTAAACAATTTAAGGCAGAGGTGTCCAAAGTCCGGCCCTAGAACCAAATTGGCCTGCAGCATCACAAGAGTTCATTACTAGTGGCCCGCCAGCATGTTGTATAAGTTCCTTTCGATTGACAGTGGCAGCAGTACGTATATGACTTAAACAAGAGCCGCTTTAGGTCCAGACTGACTGATCCCCATTTACAACTATATAGCTGTCAAACCAGACCTAACCCGTATAATGCAGCCAAGGGCATAAAACCACCCCTCACATATGTTTATAGTGGGCTGTATCTTCTGGTAAGTTGTAGCATCTGGTTGAACATTAACACAAAGCCTATCAGCATAATATTTTTTGTATTTTGTTGGTTATGTGATTCAAGAAATGTCAAACATGGTTTGTTATTGAGTTCCACAGATCTGGTGATGCATAGCAACTGAATTATAAAATACAATTTAAATGAGCAATAGTGACGGAAGATACTTGACATGTTTTAAAGATGCAGAGATGTTCTTGAGAAAATGTTCAGCCTAAGTAATCTGCAGTAAGAAGGGGTATTTTTAACTCTTTTCATATTCTGCTGCAGTTATTGCATTGAAATTGAATTCAGTAGTTTGTGTTTTTTTATTTTAAATACAATGTTTTGAATAAATTATGACTCATGTTTTTGGAAAGCGAGACCAACCATTTTATTTTTGACATGGTCCAATCTGGCCCCCTTTTGAAAAAAGTTTGGACACCCCTGATTTAAGGCAACTGAAAAAAACTGAGATTCCGCTATACTGCGCTGACTACACAGAATTTGTTTTGATTTAAATAGGGGTTGGGCTTTATTTTATTTAACGTTGCTTTTGGCATCAATGGCTAATTGTGACAGGAATAAGGGGACTTCCATACAAGCCAGTCACATTCACACCGGGTAGCATCCAGAGTAAACCCACACGGACACAGGGAGGACATGCAAACGTCACACAGGTGGAGTCCGAGGACGGGATACAACTGAGGATCTCTGGAGCTCTGAGGTGAACGTGCTGCCTATTTAAATAGGGAAACTCTAATCCCCAGAATTCCATGCACACACAACCCTGGCTGAACCTCCAGAATCTGGCTCTCTGAGTTGCTGGCCTTTTAACCACACAAACCTGATGCATAGTCATTGGTTCCCTGAAGATTATTTAATCTCTTTGTCTCAGTTAACTTATGGGGAAGTCACATTACTCTGTCATGTTTCTGAACAACTGTTTCTTCAGATACCAAACCTTACCTGCTTTTGACTATGTCTCCGGTTTGCCAGTTATTGTTTACCTCTGCTTATTCTGCGTTTGGATTTGTTCACTCTGCCTCGACTACTCTCCACACTCCTTACCTTTTAATAAAGCACTCAGTTCTCAAGCTCCTTGCTCTCGTCTCTGTTCACTCCCCAACATGACACTAACTGGGAACAAATGCTCAATAAAAACTAGTGGGAAACATCACACTGTAAGTGTGTGTGTGGAGTTTAAATGTCCGTGCTAATGATCAACCGATGCAAGACCGGCATGTGTAATCAGCAAGAAGGTCAAGTCAAGTCAAGTCAGATCTATTTATATAGCGCTTTTTACAATGGAGCATTGTCTCAAAGCAACTTTACAAGTTTAGATTATCTCCTAATATCTACGTCCAATCCCAAATTGAGCAAATCTAGGGCGACAGTGGCAAGAAAAAACTCCCTAAGTGTTATGAGGAAGAAACCTTGGGAGGACTAAGACTCAAAAAAGGACCCAACCTCCTTGGGCGGCGTAGATGATAAATCTAAGAATGAAACTAAAGTCATGGAGTCATACTTCAAATAGAATGTGAAATATGCACATCGGCATTAAGTAGTCCGATACACAGAGTCACTCTAGGATCTTCAGTCTAAACAGGAAAGTCGTTGGCGGCACTTCGATCCCAGATAACTGGAGGAGAGTGAGGGTTACTGCCCTCACCCTCCTCCAGAAGGTGAATGGGAAGGCGATAACAAGGAGGGTAGGTCTGAGGAGAATGGTGGGAAATGGAGTCCAGAATGCACAAGGTTGGGATTGTGACATAGACACAAAAACCATTTACATTTTACATTTATGTCATTTAGCAGCCCTTATCCAGAGCGACTTACAATTGATACAATCTTACAATCCAAGCAATTGTGTGTTAAGTTCTCAAGGACCCAACAGTGGTGGCTTGGCAGAGGTGGGATTTGGTGGGACCTTCTGGTCCAAATGCATCAGACATGGATCAGATAATGATCTCAAAGGCCCCTTGATACAAATTGAATGAATGACAGTGGGAGCTATACCAGTACCTCGGTTGCTTGTGGATAATGTTAGTAGTTACTGTATATAAAGCCTTTACGTTTTAGTTATTGAGGGGAAGATTCAGTGGAGGCCTGGGGAACTTGGATCTCAACCAACAGCAGGTTTTCCATCCACGACATTTGCGAATTTTGAAAAAGTCCAAAATAAAAGAAAACCCCACCAAATATCACAAATATAGTTTTTATGCTAGGACGAGGTACAAATGTTCAAATATTGCTAAAGCTTAAATGTGAAAAAATGGTGATGGAAAAAGGTTTTTCAAATAAACGATGACATTTAAAGGTATCAAGCATGGAAATCCAATGTTCTGCATCTTAACCAATAGCCAAAACCCTACGTCTTGTACTAGCGCAAAATAGACTCAACAAGGACAATCGCTGCTTGAAAAGATGCAGGAGTCAGTCACCTGGGCAAACCTGTCACTAACAAGTGCACAATCAAGAATGAATTCATTTTTCATTTAATGCCTATTCAACAAAACTACAATGGCTAACAATGGGTTGTGTAGCCTCGTAGCAACGCTGACACAGTAAACGTCTTGATGTTTTGGCCCAACTCAGCGTGGGGCCAACCTAATCATGCCCCGCAAATCATACCTTTGAACATGCACTCTGTGTTTTAAATCACTCCCTTGTTTAAACTGACATTGACAGGACAGGTCCTTATGATCACCGTTAGGGGAGATTAAGGTCTGTAAGATCAAGACGATACGTAGAAAAGCAAAGACTATGCTAGAGTTATGTAATATATAATAAAAACACAATAATCAGTACTGTGCAAAAGTGTTAGGCCACAATATTGTGATATGTTGCTGTATGTTTTATCACAGCCCTAATATATGTGGGTATGTATATATGCGGCATATGAATTTTCACGCGCCCCAGTGGTCTAATATACTAGTCTACCACCAGAGGGACCCAGGTTCGGGTCTTGGTGGTAGTGAGAGGCGGAGTCTGAGGGAGGGGAGGCTCATCATAAAAAGGTTTTTTTTTATCGTAGGATGTAAACAAGATTTAAGCTTCCAGTTTCAAATATATCCCATTGCTGCCAATAGCATACGAGCAGCATGTTGTTTATTTTTACCCTGTACTTAAATGACTGTGTCATCAGTGTACATCTGCCATGTAACATCAGCTGGACAGACATCTGGTAAGTCACTGGAGCTAAATCATAGTGGGCACATAACAGATTAGGACTATGTCGTTCATAGGTGTTTAACCTAACACATATAAGTATATATAAGTATATATAGCTATAACATATATAAGTTACAGTGGGGCAAAAAAGTATTTAGTCAGCCACTGATTGTGAAAGTTCAGAGAAAAAAACATCCAGGAAATCACATTGTAGGATTTTTTAAAGAATTTAATTGTAAATCATGGTTGAAAATAAGTATTTGGTCACCCACAAACAAACAAGATTTCTGGCTCTCACAGACCTGTAACTTCTTCGTTAAGAAGCTCTTCTGTCCTCCACTCGTTACCTGTATTAATGGCACCTGTTTTGACCTTGTTATCTGTATAAAAGACAACCTGTTCACAGCCTCAAACAGTCAGACTCCAAACTCAACCATGGCCAAGACCAAAGAGCTGTTGAAGGACCAGGAAGAAAATTGTAGACCTGCACCCAGGCTGGGAAGATGTGAATCTACAATAGGGCAAGCAGGTTGGTGTGAATAAATCAACTGTGGGAGCAATTGTAAGAAAATGGAAGTCATACAAGACCATTGATAATCTCTCCCTCGATCTGGGGCTCCACGCAAGATCTCATCCCGTGGGGTCAAAATGACCATGAGAACGGTGAGCAAAAAATCCCAGAACTACACGGGAGGGACCTGATAATGACCTGCAGAGAGCTGGGACCAAAGTAACAAAGGCTACCATCAGTACCGACACTACGCCGAGAGGGACTCAGATCCTGCCAATGCCAGGCGTGTCCCCCTGCTTAAGCCAGTACATGTCCAGGCCCGTCTGAAGTTTGCCAGAGAGCATATGGATGATCTAGAAGAGGATTGGGAGAATATCATGTGGTCAGATGAAACCAAAACAGAACTTTTTGGTAAAAACTCACCTCGTTATGTTTGGAGGAAGAAGAATGCTGAGTTGCATCCCAAGAACACCAAATCTACTGTGAAGCATGGGGGTGGAAACCTCCTTCCATCACTTGCACAATCAGTGGCTGAGTAAATACTTTTTGCACCAATGACTACATATTCTATAGCTTATTGGCATTCAATAATACTATAATACAACAGCACAGGATGGGGAGGGTTAGTACCTCAGACACTTGCCAAAATTTGCATTAGTACTCTTATTTACATTACATTATAAATATGAACATTTGTACTGTTTCCTTAGTATCAGTCTTGCATTGATCTGCAGAGTCATTTGTTTTATATGTCAGTATCAGTCCTTGCCCTGTGTCATACTATGTAAATGATTTCATCGGAAATGAAAAGCTATGTAACGTTACAGCTACAGTTGTAGCTGCCTTTTGCAAATGAGATGGCTAGGCAGACAAGCATATACTGCAAACTAATTGGGGCTTAATGTTTTGTACATCACATACAAGTCAAAACAGATCTACAAATGCTTTCGCAAACTATGTCTTTGTACTTTGTTCTTCAGTCAAAACTTACTTAGCGTTGGACACGTTACGGATTCCCTATGCTTTTTTGCCATTAACCATCAGTATGATGAGACAGCGGCTAAACTACTAGTCTCAAACACTGATAAAAAATCTTGCTGCATTGAATACCTAATTGTTCGGTTCAGATGTTGAAGCCAATAACATTGTGTGTAGTATAAACAGTGATACAATGACACCTTCATTAGAACTAAGTGTAAATATTGAAGTTTCACTTGCTAATCATTGTCCAGTGATAAACCTCTTCCTTGTTGTTGCCTTTAGGCGCTCATAGGCCAAAGACAATGGATTCCATTTATTAGGTTGATAGTAAAGATAAGAACTCATATTAATGAAAGTTTCTTCTTACAGGATACTGCAGTGTGGACCCAAAGAGGAAGGACTTGACAATCGGACTTGGAATGATGATTCATCTGACCATCATCCACTGCTTGATGCTCCATCCCAGATGTCTCTAAGCCCAGAGAACCCAACGCAGTTTCAGGACACGGATAACATAAGGCTTCTTTTTTGTACAGTGGCATTTGTGAATGTAACTCTGTATTTTAGTGCTTGTCAAATATTTACCAAAGTAATCCCTTGCCCATGTAGTTCTATCAGCTGTTGAATTATCTTTCTTCTTGAAGTGCTGCCTGAGGGATTAGAGATCATGGGTCTTCAGATTAGGCTTGCACCGCTGCCCTTTACCACTGAAATTCCTCCAAATGCCTTTAATTATTTAATGACAGTATGCACTGTGGAGGGAAAAATATGTAAATCCCTTCCAATCTTTCTTTGAGGAACATTTCTGTTAAAATTTCAACAATTTTCTCACACATTTGGACGATCCTCTGTCATCCTTTGCTCCTCAAAGTCTCAGAACGTATGGTGGACACTTTATCGTGTTTGAAATCACAGCATTATTTATTTATTTCATTATTTTTACCTCATTACTGTCCCTAAACTGTCCCGACCCACTTGTGTTGCAGAACATTGACCAGAAAAAATATCTTGGGTTCATACTGTCTGCAATGAAATGAATGTCAAAATAAATGTAAGAAACACTATTTTTTTTTTTTTTTGCATTTTCCATACAGTCTCAAGCATACTATCATGGTTGGCAAGTTAAAAGAAGTGACTGACGGCTTAATAAGTATTAAAGAGCCACATGAATGCCTGAATGACTCTAGTCAGCCAGCATAGTGGTTGTGTAGAGTATAATAAACAAACATCCCATATTTTAAAAACCACCAGCCAACACTGATAGACAGTGTAGATATTTTTATAACCATTGCTTTATTATGAAGGTCACATACCCTTTCTTATATATGACTGAAACTATTTATGCAAATGAGCCAAAACATTCACAGATCAAAAACAAATGTTGATTACCTTGTTTGTAGGTCTGGGATATGTTAGAGGACACGTGTACAGTTGGTTCTCATAGTCAACATGTTGGATGCAGGAGAAATGTGTAGGCATGAAGACCTGAACAACTTTAACAAGGGCCAAAATGGGTCATCTCCAGAATATCAAGACTAGGTCTGTCACAACCAGGAAACTTTAGCTGATGATTAGCTGTCATAAATAATTAAACATCTGTTAATTGAATCCAACTCATGAAGTACAAGCCTAAAGTGAATGAACAGCCATCTTGAGGACCTATCGATAAGTGGGGCCAATGAATGCTGTTCCATCTGGCTAGAAGCAACAGAAGGTATACTGTGGCACACCACTTAATTTTACAAAAGAAATGAGTTCTTCCTTGTTTCTACACTCATGGTCCATTTTTCAGTTCCACTTACCATATAGAAGCACTTTGTAGTTCATCTGCTTTTCTGTGCACTCTATTAGGCACATCCACCATATTGCTCCACCTTATAGGTGTAATGTCAGAGACAATAGCTGTTGTTGTACAGTTTGTGTTAGTCATCCTCCAATCCTTCATCAGTGCTTACGGGATGCTGGTGGCTGGATATTTTTGGTTGGTGGACTATTTTCAGTCCAGCAGTGAAACTGAGGAGCTTAAAAACTCCGGCAGCACTGCCATGTCTGATCCATTCATACCATCATATCAGTGTCACTGCAGTGATCCATCACCCAAATAGTACCTGACCATTAGAGAACAGAGTAAAGGGGACTAACAAAGTATGTAGAGAAACAGATGGACTACAGTCTGTAATTTTAGAACTACAAGGTGCTTGATAAGTGGAACTGATAAAATGGACAGTAAGTGTAAAAACAAGGAGGTGTACCTAATAAAGTCTGTGTTTTCAGAAACCACAAAGTAACCACAAAGGCTTTTTTCCTAACATTTTTAGCCATCATTACCAACAATGTCAATAATTCCAGTCCTGGCTGTATAGTGCAGAATTACTACCATCCATTCTAAATGTACTGTCCTATTAGTAACTGTCCTGCTGATGAGTATGAGAAGGAAATTTGCACTTACACACCATCAGCTGATTGCTGACAGGCCTTCCTGCTTCAGACAGGCCTTGGCTCCAGTTGGTAAAATGCTATGATGCAACTGTCATTATGATTAGCTTTGCCTGAAGACATTTTGGTAAAATCCACTGCACAAAAGTCATGTAGTTGATAAACTACTTATTAGTCGGTCGTTATTCATTTTTATGTTCACAGATTCAGGGTTTTATTGGTGTGCGCCAGTCGGTTTCAGTTCCAGTCTCAGATTACAATACTGCCCCCTCCCGACAACATGCGTTATATCAAATAAATGTACTATATGTTCATACGGGCTTCGCTGTCTCCTGCGAAGCAATGCAGCTAATGCAAGTAAACTATTTTAACAATAGAAAATTATTATATAAATGTAATTTATTAATTATTTTTAGCATTTATTTTGTATGGCACTTTTTACAACGGAGCACTGTCTCAAAGCCCACAGTCTTCATTAAGTCTATGGCAACAGCGGAACGGAAAGGAAAAACTCCTTAAACTTGATGAGGAAGAAACCTTGGGAGTACCAGGAATCAAAAAGGGACCCAAGCTCCTTGTGCAACCTGGATTATATATGTAAAAATTAAACGATACTATCTAAATGACAAATGAATTATAATAGTTTCAATAGTTTCAATATATAAAGCTAAATAGCAAAATTGAGATAGCTAACACAAAGAAATTATAATAAATAAAATAATATTTAGACTATAATAAATTACAAAGAGTGCAGCACGATTAAGAATAATAAAATAGAGAACATAAAAATATAGAACAAAAGGCAGTAGTTTGATATTACAATAATCAATCTTAGAATATGTAGTCAACCAACGTGATGCTCAAAACCTGCCAGGAGGCACCAACTGGATTCAAACCTCAATCACCATGGTGGTGCTAATCTTTAGATCGCCTGAGTGAATAGCACTGAATTCTGTTTTATTCAGATGACTTATAGGGTAAAAAACACTGGAACAATAAGGAATTATTGGGTTTAAATAATTGCTACTTCTTTTTAGCACGGTAACAAACATCAACAATGACATATCTTTGTTTTTATTTGATATAACCTGTACTAAGTGTCTCCTGAGAAAGAATAACAGGTTGCAGATGTATTAACATGATTCCAAAGACTTCTCTGATTAGCAGTTACCATTTATTGTTATTAAGACACCGGAGTAATGGCTGCTTATAAACCAGTTTTCAAGCTAAAAGTCATTTGCTACTTTAGTCATGTCTTAATTACAGTATATATACACCCACTGATTTGTGGTTATTGTTAAACTCGCAGAAGAAAATGAAAGATGTTGTGTCAGCTGTGATGTAAAGATGGGGGTAGTGGCAACCACATAAAGCAACCATTATTAAAAAGGAAATGAAACTTCTGCCCAAGAAATTCAATGTGGACAGTATTGGAACATGTATTAAGAGGGCAACAGGGATTCCCCTAAGGGGAAATGACGAAGGATTGACATTTATGCGTTAAAACCAGTGTTGCAACACAACCCAACGAACGTTTTTTGCTTGCTTCTTTAAAATGGGTCCATTAAAATACCATTACACAGTCACGATAGTGGAAATATGTTTATATAACACAGTGTATTACTTTTAATAATTAATAATTTATTCATTCATGCAGTTTCCACTTTAGGGTTATGGACAGCTGGGGCACACAGCAGGAGCCGACTCTAGACAGTGCACCAATCCATTTCAGGCCACACACACACACACACACACACACACACACACACACACACACACACACACACACACACACAATCGGATTACCCTCAGAAAACCCATGCAGACACATGTTGTTCATAGAACACTACTGCCCTCTCGTGGTAGACAGGCATATTGAGCTACATTTCATTTGTTTCAGTTATACACAAGGGGGATTTGATCAAGTATTAAGTCTTGATTTGTACCGCCAAAATGCTCGTGGATGAAACGTAATTGTCAACAGCCACTCATAGCATTTGCAGAAAGGTTCTCCTGCATAGGAGTCATAAATCTTAGTGAAGTATTTGTGTCAAACCCAAATCAACTAGGCTGACCTTTTAAACTATATACGGTATTTTCTCCAACGCATTCACTTGAACCCATCGTTTAAAACCAAACCTTATTAACGAAGCCATGTTTACTGAAATAATAGCGTAACAAGTCAAGGCATCTAGTCTGAGCTTTGAAACGTTTTTACAACAAGTTTTCATTAACATTATGCGGAGTTTGCATGTTCTCCTCATGTCTGACTGGGTTTCCTCCAGGTACTCCAGTTTCCTCTCAAATTCCAAATACATGAATAGGTCAGCTGGCATCTCTGAAGTTCCCCAGTGCCAGGGAGACAGTGCGTGGGTGTGAGTAGGCCTACATGTGCCATACATGGACTGGCACTGAAGAACACCTTTAAAACAATATTAAGGGTAATACAAATTAGAACGCGCGTTCTCTTGTGGCAGCGCAAAGGTGTTCGTTTTATCAGGACCAAGGATGGATTAAGGATAGTCTGGGCCTCTGGGGCCCCCCCTCCAAAAACATAAATAAATTAATACATTAAACAACCTGTCAATAACTAACCCTGACACAAGAATCTATTTTATATATTTTATAAGTTTTTTATACTCTTCTTTTTTGTAAAGTCATCCACTAATTCATCAAAATTAAGCTCTCTGACCAAATCTGATTCAATGGCCAGAAGTGACAGTGAGTTCAGGCGGTTTCGGCGCATCCTAATCCTGAGTTCATTCTTAATACGAGCCAGTTTGGAGAACGAACGCTCCCCTTCACAATTTGTGACAGACACAGTCAAAAAAAGTCTACGTGCTATGTAGACATTTGGAAAGGTTGACTGTAAATTTAAATTTATCATGGTTTTGAGCATTTCACTAGGACATTTTTCTTTTTCTGTTATGAATGACTTGTATTGTATCAATTCATCTGCCAGGCTCATGTTCAGATCTGAAGGATATGCTGCAGCGAGTGAGTTAGCCTTTAAAGTGAGCTCACTGTTGGACATATTGTCAGGCATAAAAACAACATCAAATAGCAATTTGTAGGTCCCTAGAAAGTCAAGGAGCCATGGTAAATGACTTCTATGGAAGTCAAGGGCCCCATAGCAGGGGCCCTCATGATCAAGGGCCCTCTAATGGTATGCCCTGCTCTTCTCTAGGGCCCCCTGATAGGGGCTCTCATAACCAGGGCCCTCTAAAAATATGCCCCCCTCTTTCCTAGGACCCCTAATTCTAAGTCAGAAGTCAAAGTCAGAGCAGTACCACAACGCCCCATCCATTTTCATAAGGGGCCCAAAAACATGGCTAGGGGCCCCAAAGCATGGCTAGGGGTGCCAAAAGCATGGCTAGAGGCACCATAAGCATGGCTAGGGCCCATAAGCATGGCTAGGGGCACCAAAAGCATGACTAGGGGTACCAAAAGCATGGCTAGGGCCCAAAAGCATGGCTAGGGGCACCAAAATCATGGCTAGGGGCACCAAAAGCATTGCTAGGGCCCAAAAGCATGGCTAGAAGCACCAAATGCATGGCTAGGGACCCCAAAATCATGGCTAGGGGCACCAAAAGCATGGCTAGGGGCCCCAAAATCATGGTCAGGGGCCCCAAAAGCATTGCTAGGGCCCCCAAGAGGACCTGGGGTCAAAGTCCCTAATAGTCAGAGGATCCTTAAAATGGAGGGCCCTCGGAAATAAAAATATATTGTATCATAAATGTTGATAGGCATCGCAAAATCTGCTAAATGCTGTAAATGTAAGTGTTTTGGGCCAAGGCCCCCCCTTTACGTTCATGTTATCTTTCACTGTCTTAGAATGCTATATCCCCCCATTTGCTAGTTACAAGAAATAAAGAAACTTAAGTAACGTAATTAATCCGCAAATAACTTTACGCTAAGCGTAGTGGACGTCTGAATGATACGTCTTTCCCTGACGCCGGTTCTCAACCTATTACTTCTGGAGGTAACTCAGGCGTAAACCAATCATCTTACAAACACAGTTCGCTTTAGCCAATCACCTTACAGATGTAGTCCCTCTCAACCAATCACCATCATGAATACAGTGGGCGGGCCAAGACGTTGGTCTTGTAGGTTGTCCCATACATCCTACCGGTGCTCCACAGCTATATAACTGAAGTCCTTGCACAACGTGAGTATTGCACGAGGCTATAATGAGTCGCATTATGAATGCGTTTATGAATTAAAATTCGCCGTGGCGTTCAATTTCGTTCGAGGCCTGGTTAGAGCGGATAGAGATTTATGGCAAGCCTGAAGGAAATGCAGCTGCAGTCGGATCACCACCTGTGTTAGCCAGTTCTTAACATTAGCAAGTTAGCTTACCTGAACCGATAGCTTTTCTTTAAAGCTTTCGCGTTTATTGTAAGCTTGGTTAATTAAAGGTGACGCTTCTCGATACAAGCTGTTTGCTGCTTACGTTATTATTCTTTTTGTTTACTGAACTTAGCGATACTTCACGGCTAGCAACAACCCTGACCTAGGTCAAGGGCCACTTCCAAATGGATGCCTATTTGAAACGTAGTTCACTCAATAGGGTGCGGAAACCATTATTTTGTGTCCTGTGTCGTACACATGATATGATTGCAGCCCGCAATGCGTTAAAGATGACGTGCTGGAATTTTACGTGTTGTGTTAAAGTTGGGCATCTTACTAGGAATACTACACATACAGTAATCAGGAATTAATACCTGTTGTAGCCCAGCTCCCTCAAGGTTTGATGTGTTGAGCATTCAGAGAATTTCCCACACACCACAGTTGGTTGTCTGAGTTGCTGTGGCCTTTCTGGGAGCTCGAACCAGTTACCAATTCCCTTTGACATTTTTGTGGTTACACTGTAAGAGCAGACAGATGAGTTATACAAAAATCGAATGAACAAGATCATACTTTATCTTAATTAACTGAACACTCAACTTGTTGCTTGTTATCTGGTCAAAACTGTCAGCTTTGTCACCCTACAGTTTTCCATTGACCTGTCCTTGTTTGCCAACTGGTATGCGCTAATGACAATATTTTTTTTCCCTCTTAGCATGGGCAGTGTGTTGGCTGCCAGCTCCCCAAACCCTCCTGCTGCAAGCAGTGGTGGAAACCAAGCTGGCCTAATGAACGTGCCCCCTGGGTTTACCATGCCAGTGGTACCATCGTCCGTGGGCACCACGGCCCAGCCTGGCACAGACTCTGAATCCACACTCCCTAACCCAGGCACATTTGAGGAATGCCATCGGAAGTGCAAAGGTAAAGTAACCATTTGTTTTAGACTTTCATCTGACCATCTCTTGAGATGAATGTTGAGAACGATGTGGAGGACGCATTACCCCTTCTTAGCAAGTTCTTTTTCTGGCATTTAGAGGTCTTCCCGGCGCAGATGGAGGGTGTACGGCTGGTGGTCAACAAGGGTTTAAGTAATCACTTCCAGGTCAGTGTGCACAACTTGATTGGATTCTGAAATGCATGGAGCTGTGCCTGTTTCCTATCAGGATAGTGGTCATGGTTTTACCGTATTATAGTGATTAGAGAGGCACTGAAATTCACCAATGACAGATTCACCTGTGGGACTGTGGTGGCCTCGTGGTTAAGGGTCCAGGGTTAGGGTTCAAATCCCACCTCAGCCAAAAGCTGCCGCTGTTGGGTCCTTGAGCAAGACCCTTAACCCACAATTGCTTGGATTGTAAGACTGTATCAATTGTATGTCGCTCTGGATAAGGCCGTCTGCTAAATGCTGTAAATGTAAATGTTCACCAACTGCATGGAAGTAATGAAGAAGTGAATAATGTTCTGTTAAAATTCATTCCTTCTGTTCATAGTGCATAGGAGTTAATTTAGTTTTAGAGCTGTGCTGAAGTCTAATATCAAATAAAGGCCGTTTAGTTTTGATAGTGCTTTTTGTTTCCCTGGTGTTATGGATGAAAAACTGCTGAGGTGTTGAGAGGTGGGACTGTGGTAGCCTAGTGGTTAAGGTACTGGACTCTGGCCCAGAAGGTCCAGGGTTCAAATCCCACCTCTGCCAAGCTGCCACTGTTGGGTCCTTGAGCAAGGCCCTTAACCCACAATTGCTTGGATTGTACCAATTGTAAGTCGCTCTGGATAAGAGCGTCTGCTAAATGCTAATAATTTTTTAATTAATTTATCTCTACAGTTGCTTTTGTACCGAACAGTTCTAGGGACTAATTTGGGCGGAGCTCCCCCGTTTGTTCCAGGGCCTTCATTGGTTTGAGTTCGCACCACCAGTAGGAAGGCTGTGTGAGGCTAGGGGTATGCTAAAAATTTTATATTACAATATTGAAAGACATTTTCATGATGCATGATGGTTATCGCCATACATCAGAGAGCAGAGACAAAAAGCATCAGTGACAGATTCTGATAAACTACAATTCAAGTATTATCCCACACTTAGTAAAATGATTTATATTAATGTGCTGCACTTCATCCAATTAAACAGAACTAATTACTCATGTTGAAACATGCAGTTTGTCAGTACTGACGATATCCTCGATATGCAAACCTTGTCTGTCACAATAGCTAAATGTATCACGATCCGATAAAATATCGTGGCGCTGAAGTGACCTAAGCCCACTTTCACTTAGATGACTTGAAGTTGCATATAGGCTCAGCAAAGCCTGGGTTTCAGGCGGTCCATTTGTCTGCGTTTTTCTTTTTAAGCCTGAAGATGTCGTTTGTATGACTTCTGGTGTCCAAGTATTTATTGTCACGATGCCACATTGATGACGTCGGTACGATACCTGGCTAAAGTATCTCGATACCGGTACTGAAACGATACCACGGCAAAAACCTAAAACATCAGGAGAAGTCATGGAATAGTAGATTAGAACATGGACCTTCAAAGTCTGTTTTTTTTTCTTTTTTTATTGAACAAAAAAATAGAAAATTGTTGAGAATTAATAGGTACATTTTCAACATTAATAATTTGAATATTGAAAGTAAATAATCTGATTAGAAAGGTCACATGGTTATTAAGGCTTTTGCAGTTTTTGTTTTTTGAGTTTGTGGGTTTACTTTGATAGGTTGGTTAACTTTTATATTTGCAGCCGGATCTCACTGGTTGAATTTCTACTGAGTGCATTTTCTAGCAACAGAAATAATTATTGACAAAAGATGCACATGCCATAATTACTTTGCCAGTACTGCTGAGTTGAGTAAATATAAGCTGATCAGATTTATAATTGGTATTGCTGATCGACTTGAGATTGTGAATGCCTGATTGTAGCAGTTTGGAAGTTATGATAAACTTAATGTTACCAGTGTGATCATGTATATAAAGATGTTTACCACATTGGTAAGGTGATTATAAAGAGGAGGCCAGTTAAACAGCTATTATTGTCTTTAACTTCGTTGTCAAAGTCGGATGGTTAAAAAGATCGCTTGTCATATAGTGAATCTCACTCGCCTGATTTATATTTGAGTTCATGAGCATGATGTGATGATTATGATGATGTTATGGATCATATGCTCTAACCTGCTGCTCTGTGAGCTCTTAGTACAATTTTTTATTTATATATATATATATATATATATATCTGTATGTGTGTATATATATATATATATAATATATCTATATATATATATATATTCTATATATATATAATATATATCTATATATATATATATATATATATAGCAGTATTGAGACTGATCTATCATTCAGCCTCATGGACGCAAACTTGTCTACACAAGCTCTGTATTTGTGGTGACAGGTTAGCCACACGATCACACTTGGCACCGCTGGAGACTCCGGTTACAGGTTTGCAGCCACGTACGTTGGGAGCAAGCAGACTGGACCTGCAGAGGTAAAATTTCCTGTTTCGTTCAATAATTCAATAATTTCCTATTTAGTTTAATAAGCAGTTAAAGAAAATCGTTACAGTTTCTGTCAATTAGGGCTGTGTTAAAAATGAATGTGTTGAATTGCTCATAATGTAGAAGTGATGCAGAATCAAGGCCTTTTCACCTCCGAGTCTGAGAAAAAATAATGGATGTGATTTTTAAAGTAGTGGGACCTTCAGACCAAGTCCGACGCGGTCTTTGTCTAAATGCTCTGAAGACTCTGTCCACTTTTGCTGTCTCTAAGTTCCATTCTCTTAATGTGTCTCGCCGTGTCTTTTTCACATCGACCGGAGACCAGTGCAGGAAGCTCTGGTTTGTTTTTTGTGGGCATGAACATGACTAGAATGCACTTGGATAAACAAGGAAATGCTTACATCCAGCCACTGTGAGGTTTATCACCATCATTCTCCAACCTTTGATATATTCCGCCAGATATTTTTGTAATGTGTTGTTATAGTCAGCGTGTTGCTTGTGCTATAAGCTCTTGTGCTTTGCTGCTAGCAGGATGAGCTGTTCTGCCTGACAACCTAGCTCTGATTGGTCAGCCTGATTTTAACGCATCCGACCAAGGCGGAAATTAGAACAGGCTCCGATTAAAAAATGTATGCAGCGTTGCAGTCTGTCGTGTTCTTTTTCAAAACTTGACGTGCATAAAAAATGTACTCCGTGAGAAAAGGCCTTAACCCGAGTACTTCTATACTGTTGTTCCTTAGTCATTCCCAGTAATGGTTGGTGATATGGATAACACAGGCAGTCTCAACGCACAGATTATCCATCAGCTCACCACACACCTCCGCTCCAAAGTGGCTTTACAGGTAAGCTTTGTGCATCTGGACTATATTGGAGGAATTCAGCAGAAGGTCTTGAGTGAGTGATGTACAGTGATGTTCTTCTGGGCAGATGTGCAGCTCATGCAGCAGGTGCATCAGAACTTTGCATGTTCTTGATTTCACTGGGGTCTTCTCTTGCAGACGCAGCAACACAAGTTTGTGAACTGGCAGTGTGACGCAGAGTACCGAGGAGCCGACTTCACGGCTGCTGTGACCCTCGGCAATCCAGACGTCCTTGTTGGATCTGGTATTTGCTCTCATGATGAAGTGCAATGTTGAATTAATTCCATATTGGTTTAGCCCCCAATTCCCATTGCCTGTACTGGAAATTAGTGCTGTCCAACAAAAATATTGAACCCATTTTGTCATGTTAATTGCATTTTGCTTGCTCGTATTTGACGCAAAAACCGATACTTAAATTCTTTAAGTTGCCATGAAATTGGAGAATTGCTTCAACAGAATGTAAAATGCAGTAAACGCAGTCATTTAAGATTCATTTTTAATCCAAAATATCCATTTCATTACATGCTTTTCTGTTGTCATGTGTGCCAGGGATGTTGTCAAATTGCGCACTTACCATTTTGACCATTTTGGACAGTGGCAGCTTGGCAGAGGTGGGATTTGAACCCTGGACCTTCTGTTCCAGAGTCTAGTAACTTAACCACTAGGCTACCACAATCCCGAAATTAATGAAAGTGTCAGCATTCGTGTTAAAAAAGCACAACGCTACACTACTAACCCTACTCGAAACGAAAAAAGTTTTTACTCATTTTAAGAAATTAAACCTTCCATCTAAAGAATGGCAATTAAAGATGGTGTGGCCGTACTGTAATGTGAAAGCTCGATAAAATTTGGCACCTAAAAGGCTCTGACTGCATGTCACCCCCGTCTCCCACATCAAACACACAGAGAGGATGCTTGTGTTGTCTCTACAGACTGTGAAATGACATTTTACATGTGTGTAGTACATTGTTGTTTGGCTCTAACATGGCAGCTGGGAGTGACACTACCTTCATGGTTTGTCTGCTAGGTGTTGTAGTGGCTCACTACCTTCAGTCTTTGTCACCGTCCTTGGCACTGGGTGGTGAGCTGGTGTACCATAGGAGACCTGGAGAGGAGGGCACAGTTACCTCACTCGTGGGCAGATACACAGGTAAGGAACTGGCACATTGTTTTCAGTAGCTTAGTCCTTACTGTCACTGATCTTCCAGAAAAAATGACGGACCAGTAAGCTTGACTTTTCAACTAGGTAGAGTTTTTGTCTGCTGCCAAGCTTATAAATTAAGGGGTGATGACTTGCCTACTAGTTCAGGGTTGGCAGATGAAATGTACAGTACTGTACAAAAGTCTTAGGACACCATTTGGATTTTTGTTGTTTAAGCCATGGCAATAACCATATGTAACATTGAGTGTGTTTACATGCACTTATCTGATAGTTCAAGTGGTCATGTATACGGCATACTCCGATCTAGAAATCAGACGAAGTAATCGGATGAAGAGAGCTGGATTTTATCCCAGTAATCGGATTACTCATGGCATGTGTACCAGTTACCCCATTATAAGTGGTGGTTTCAGTCTGCGCATGTGCGCGAGCCTTCCTCGAGGGTTGTCAGGTCTATCCGATCTACCTTTTAAACAGTCTGAACCCTGGTCCGGATTCTGAAACAGAGAGACTTTCACTGATGCATAAATTCTCTTAAGAGATTTGTGATGTTTTTCCTCTCAGGCAGTAACTACGTGGCAACGTTGACTGTAGGTGGCGTCGGTGCACATGCGTCATACTACCACAAAGCCAATGATCAGGTACTTCTTCATGAGTTCGACATTCACTGTACATTGAACTAATTGTAAGCTAGTGAAATGTAACTTTTAAAGTTAAGATGCCGAGATAGTGGGGTGTGTAGACCATGTAGGCAAATGTTTGTGGAGACCAAAAAACATGGGTGTTAATATGGAGTTTGTCCTCGTTAGCTGCTACAACAGATTGCGCTCTTTTGAGAAGGCTTCCCACTGGATTTAGGAAAAGTCAGGGATGTTGGATGAAGTCAGGCTTCATGAGACGGATGAAACCCTCCGAGTCTTATGCCTGTTTTGTTCCCACAGTTGCAGCTCGGAGTGGAGTTTGAGGCTAGTATGCGCATGCAAGAAACAAGTATGACTTTTGGCTATCAGGTGGACCTGCCCAAAGCGAATCTTCAGTTTAAAGGTACAGACGCACATATTCTGCCCCCTAAATGGTGCTGTATGGAAGTATAGTAGAGGTGTTTAATGTCTTAACAATTATAACAAATTGTAATGGGAAATAAAATACGTATTTGTAACATGCTGTAGATATATAGCTGATCCCCTAGAGGGCACTGTTACCTGTGTAATGTAGTAGAGATGCACCTGCTCTGTCGGTTTTTAGGGCGATCAGCTTCGCGTGGCTTAGACAGAAAAGCTGAATCGTTCGATCGTGTTTAAAAAGTAGGCAATCAGAAATCACGTCTCTATAATGGAATCCTCTGAGATGTTTGACTGTGGTAGCCTAGTGGTTAAGATACTGGACTATGGACCAGAAGGTCCAGGGTTCAAATCCCACCTATGCCAAGCCACTGCTGTTGGGTCCTTGAGCAAGACCCTAAACCCATAATTGCTTGGATTGTACCGGTGTTGATTGCAAGTCGCTCTGGATAAAGCCATACATGTGCCTGTCCTATTGTAAGTAGTACTCCCACTACCTGTATGTTCTCTCTTACTTCTAACTATATTAACTGGTTCACATTCACTTGAGTCTCTGTTTCATCTGGCTGATCTTCCATGTTGTTTGTAATGCCTGCCGTATGTCTATGCATTTTTGGATTCCGTCAAACAATTGGATTCCTGTGAAAATACCCACGGTAGCAAAAAAGTCTGGTCAACGTCCACTTCGGTCCACGGCCTGTTCCACAGAACATAATGCAGTGGTTAAATGGCGCACACCGGTAACGCATTCAGATTTCAATGCTATTTCTGTATCTGCTATTTGAAACATGGCCACCCCTGGCTATGTCACTTTCCAAAAACCCATGCCAGGGCCCTTTTCTATTTCGAAACACAACCCTAACCTCTCCTCGTCAGCGTAGTCCAGCATTGCGAACTTCAGTGCTGGACTACCCCGAGCTCATCTGGTTTGTATCCCGCCTTTGGCGAGGCGAGATTAGAGTTGTTACAGGTCAGTAATGGTGCCTGAAGGAGCAGGGGATTTGTGTGTATTCATACCTTCCGTCTCGCAGGAGGCTCCCATGTTCCACTTGGGAATGGTGGTTGGGTCTGCATGCTTGAACGTGGACTAGATGAAACTTTTGACTAAACTAGTTCATCATAATTCTTCCAGGTTCGTTAGACAGTAACTGGGTGGTAGGAGCTACTCTGGAGAAGAAGCTGCTCCCGCTTCCGCTGTCCCTGACTCTCGGCGCCTCCCTGAACCATCGTAAGAACAAGTTTCAGTGCGGTTTCGGGGTCACCATCGGGTAGCTTCACACCTGGAGCCCCGACTCCCAGCAGATCTGCGTCTTAAGCAGACTTGGACTGGTGCAAAGAGACAGGGGGTCATGGACCAACACTGAAACGGACTCTCCCAAACCTCACATGGACACACGAGGACTATCTACAATAAGTCAGCAAATCAGGCGCAAGTGACAGGCTGGTAATATTCGCCTCGTCACTTCGCGTGAAAAGAAAGAGCTCATTAAGATTAAAATATTTGAGAAAAAAAGTTTCTTCCTTACTGCTAAGGGTGCATCCAGATCACATGGAGATGCCTTTCATGCTTGGCCATATTCAAGGTTTTTCCTTATGAAAGCAGAAACATTATTTGTCAGCCTTCTTGTTGCTGCTCAAAAACAGACTTGGTGCCTGAACGGCCACTTTTTAAACGTTACTCATTCTTCGCTGCCCAGCACAGTGTTCAGGTCCAGAATTAAAGAATCAGAAGGTCCGCAGCGTCTTTTCTACAAGTCATAGTGTTACTGTTCTGCAACGCAGCGACTGTTTCCGTGTCCCTTTGTCTCTGACCGGAGTTTGGACAGGCAGCCTGTCTTGTACTTATTACTTTCTATGTTAGGTTCATGTGTTTTTTCAACGCAGACTCAAATCAGGAACTTTTTAAAGTCACAAGCTGGATCGGTTGTAATTAGTTTACAATCATTGTGCTGGACGGGAAGAAGAAAATATGCGTTCAGCTTACACTTCATGCTGTAGAGGTGAAGGGAAAATCTGGACTGTTAACAGAAATTCACCTAAAACCATACGAGCTTTCATTCTCCAGCCTCCATGGAAAAAAGATAGACGTCCAAGATGCCTGGATAGGCATGGGAAGCATGTTACACTAACTGATTTTATAAATTGTACGAATACCAGAGGTGTAGTTTCCAGCTTCAAAAAGTAAAAGTCCTACCACGATCTTCTAGCACCTATAGATAGGCCAAGACGAGAACTTTTCTTTTCTGAACCTGGTCCTGACGCCACTGATTTCCATGCCTTTGTGATGGGGAACGACTTAATGGCTGTTGTTAATGAAGTGGTTGTTTTACAGCGACATTAAACTGAATTACAATCAAACCTCTGCTCTGAGTTTTGTTAAAGCTACCCGGGTTGGTTAAAATGCTGCATGTTCATCATATCAGTGACTCTAAGGAAGGGTAGTGACCAATGCAGAAAAAACAATGCAACGTTTACTGAGGGTTAATCAAGATTGACTGACACAAGATGCGTGAAATTACATTAATCAGTATAAAAAAAGAAAATTAGTATCAAAAATAACGACTTGAACTCCGAGAGGAGAATTCAGCTCTTTCCACTTTGCCTCTTGTGGTGCTGGATCCTTCTCTTCATAGCCAGGTCTAGTTCCAGATCTGACTGCTTCACGTCACTGTTTCCGCAGCCAACCACGGGACACCTGAATGATGACGTGGTCCAAGAAATCAGTATAGACATTTAAATACATTGCTTTCATCATAGATATGAATCATCAGTCATATATATATTATAAGCTTATAAAGGGTTCGCAAATTGTCTGCATATGACCTAAATCATCATCAGGTTTTCACATAAGTCCTAAAAGTAGATAAAGAGAACCCAGTTAAACAAATGAGGCAAAGATATTATACTCAGTCATTTATTTATTGAGGAAAATGACCCAATATTACATATTAGTGAGTGGCAAAAGTATGTGAACCTCTAGGATTAGCAGTTAATTTGAAGGTGAATTAGTCAGGTGTCTTCAATCAGGTGTGAGTGGGCACCCTGTTTTATTTAAAGAACAGGGATCTATCAAAGTCTGCTCTTCACAACACATGTTTGTGGAAGTGTATCATGGCACGAACAAAGGAGATTTCTGAGGACATCAGAAAAAATAATTGTTTGATGCTCATCAGGCTGGAAAAGGTTACAAAACCATCTCTAAAGAGTTTGGACTCCACCAATCCACAGGTCAGACAGATTGTGTACAAATGGAGAAAATTCAAGACCATCGTTACCCTCCCCAGAGTGGTCGACCAACAAAGATCAGTCCAAGAGCAAGGCGTGTAATAGTTGGCGAGGTCACAAAGGAGCCCAGGGTAACTTCTAAGCAACTGAAGGCCTCTCTCACATTGGCTAATGTTGATGTTCATGAGTCCACCATCAGAAGAACACTGAACAACAATGGTGTGCATGGCAGGGTTGCAAGGAGAAAGCCACTGCTCTCCAAAAAGAACATTGCTGCTCATCTGTGGTTTGCTAAAGATCACGTGGACGAGTCAGAAGGCTATTGGAAGAATGTTTTGTGGACGGATAAAACCAAAACAGAACTTTTTGGTTTAAAAGAAAAGCGTTATGTTTGGAGAAAGGAAAACACTGCATTCCAGCATAAGAAGCTTATCCAATCTGTGAAACATGGTGGTGGTAGTATCATGGTTTGGGCCTGTTTTGCTGCATCTGGGCCAGGACAGCTCACCATCATTGATGGAACAATGAATTCTGAAGTATATCGGAGAATTCTAAAGGAAAATGTCAGGACACCTGTCCATGAACTGAAGCTCAAGAGAAGGTGGGTCATGCAGCAAGACAACGACCCTAAGCACACAAGCCGTTCTACCAAAGAATGGTTAAAGAAAAATAAAGTTCATGTTTTGGAATGGCCAAGTCAAAGTCCTGACCTTAATCCAATGGAAATGTTGTGGAAGGACCTGAAGTGAGCAGATAATGTGAGGAAACCCACTAACATCCCAGAGCTGAAGCTGTTCTGTACGGAGGAATGGGCTAACATTCCTCCAAGTCGGTGTGCAGGACTGATCAACAGTTACAGGACACGTTTAGCTGCAGTTATTGCTGCACAGGGGGGTCACACCAGATACTAAAAGCAAAGGTTCACATACTTTTGCCACTCACTAATATGTAATACTGGATCATTTTCCTCAAATAACTGACCAAGTATAATATTTGTGTCTCATTAGTTTAACTGGGTTCTCTTTATCTACTTTTAGAACTTGTGTGAAAATCTGATGATGTACACCATATAAGGCATCATATGCATTCTGGTACTACCACGTTACCTAATAAAGAGGCTGGTGAGTGTACAGGGGGTTAGTTGTTCATAGAGAATTAAAATACCCCATATGTTATATGAATATGAATTTTGATAAAAGGAGTTCAGATAGCAGGGTCTGACCTGTGTATCTGCTTCATGTAGTGTTAGTTACACTGTCCACCATCTGAGGCTATTAACCAGCACACGACAGCAAAAGTACGGATCGGCAACTCTGCTTACCGACAGTTCTTCTTATTGTTGCGTTTGGTCTTGATCAAGGACAGAATGGCTTCTTGATCGTAGTAATGGCTGCACGTCTTGTTCTTCACCGGATTAACCATCTCAACCTGATTAACCAAAGTGAAGGATAAACACATTCATACGCTGATCGTTACAAATGTACTCATTTTAATCTTTCGCCAAAAAAAAAGAAAAATAGTCGTTACTTTCCTATTACAACTTACATAAATGAGAGACCTTTAGACTCCTATTTAAGCATTTACTGAGCTCAAATGTACCTGGGTAAGAGGGCAGGTGAAGTTTGTCTGGCTCTGGGTTACAGCAATGTCCTCGTCCAGCTCCTCTTCCACACTGGTACCTTCCGTCTGATTTCCTTTACAAAGACACACATTACATCTAAATGAACTGCAAAGTGCCATGGTCTCGAACTAGTCCTGGAGAAACACATGGCTCATTTCCAATCGCCTCACAGCTCCAGCCCCATCATACCCGGGCCACTTAATGCCGATGTGCATACTTCACATTGTACTCGAACTATGACTCCATGACTTTAGTTTCGTTCTTAGATTTATCATCTACGCCGCCCAAGGAGGTCGGGTCCCTTTTTGAGTCTTGGTCCTCCCAAGGCTTCTTCCTCATAACACTTAGGGAGTTTTTCCTTGCCACTGTCGCCCTAGGCTTGCTCAATTTGGGATTGGACGTAGTTATTAGGAGATAATCTAAACTTGTAAAGTTGCTTTGAGACAATGCTCCATTGTAAAAAGCGCTAACCAAAAGAGAAACACTTCGTATTATTACCATGTGGCAGAGATTTCCTGATGCTGTCTCTGTAGGCTACCACCTTAATGTGCCGTTCAATATCGCCATCCGAGACGGCATCCATGAGTTCAGTGAATCGTTCCTTTACAGAGTCTTTCAGAGTGAACATGGCCTGTGGAGGTCCATTTCTCACCTACAGAAGTGGAAAAGCAGCACAGTTTAGCTGAGCGGAGGAAACCGGTCCGGACCGAGTGAGGGGGGAAATGTTTCACTGCTAACCCGAGCTGTCATGTGCTCCACGGATTCCACAAAGAGGTTAATTTCTCGGTCCAGTTTGGCACACTCCAGCATTATTCGCTCCAGCTTTTTCAGACCAGGACTGTCATCGGTACCTGAAACCAAATAACACCAGGTTCACCTGTCTGATTTCCATACATGGAAGCTTCAACCGTGAAGGGACAGGTATCTCTAATAAAGTGGCTGCGTATATTCATATGAATTATCCAATAGCAGGTCACTGCTTAACTCACCCAGAGCTTCGACCAGATCCAAGGCGACTTCTGATACGATATCCATCCCTGTACTGATATCGGTCTGGCATGTCTTCAGACTGGACAGTGTGGGCTGGACTGAACTGAGCGACATCTCTGTGTGACTCTGTCTCATTAACAAGAACCACGAAATACAATGTGGTGGACGTGTTTCCAAGCGCTTACTAGTGAACTAAAGAGTATGCGCGTCAAACTTACTTTGACTTTTGTCTTTATATAAGTAGGGCGCTCCTTCGCTTCACTATTTAGTGTGCTAGTAAGCGGTTTGGAACTTGAGCCCTGAATGTGTTCGGTTTACGCTAGAGATTAGCCAGGTGAAGTATTTCGTTGTTACACAATAAACAGTAAGTTCATGTCATAATATGTCGTCTAAACTATTACAGAAACAGATAATAAAATGAAGACATTTAAGGCAAAAGTTACCTGCTAAAAATAACGCGCCAGAAGAGACGCTTTCCTTTACCGGAGTAACCGGGTGACAGAATAAAAGTCTCTAACCGCATCAAAATACCCCATCAAGAAGCCATTCAGCGGTAGAGCTTTTAAACTTTTTCGGCAGTCTTCTAGTAGTTTCCTAAGTTTTCACAAGTTTCTTCTAATATGCCCATGTAGATTTTCATATACCACTCAAACAACAAAATACAAAATAAAACAACACGTTAATTTGGCATTCACAAGAACTTCTCTGCTGATGATAACTCATATAAGTCAAAATGAAAATATCCAGTGAATAGTGAAAATGCCTTGTTGCAAGAGGTCTAAGAATAGCCAGACTGGTTCGAACTCATAGAAAGGCAACAGTGACTTAAATAACTACTTGTTACAACAAATGTATGCAGAAGAGTTGAAGACATTCAGATGGTCGAATAAGAATTTGGTGTCATCAACATGAAAGCACGGATCTACAGTTCTGGCTGTTGCTGGTGGTGTAATGGTGTGTTGGATATTTTCTTGGCACACTTGGGCCAACATAATACTAGGACTGTGGTAAGGTACTCTAGCGGGTAAGGGACTCGACTATGGACCAGAAGGTCCAGGGTTCAAATCTCTGCCAAGCTGCCACTGTTGGGTCCTTGAGCAAGGCCCTTAACCCACAGTTGCTTGGATTGTAAGACTGTATCAATTGTAAGTTGCTCTGGATAAGGGCGTCTGCTAAATTCTGTGAATGAATGTAATACCAACTGAGCATTGTTTAAATGTTACAACATAAAATAAAGTGCAGGTTTAATTTAATTAAACTCTAGCCGTTTATACTCACTATAGTCAGTATATATCTACGTTTAAATAGCGCTATGAAATAAAGAGCATCCATTATGCTAATTCCCGTACTCCAAAGAGAAAGCGTTTAAACCAGTGTTTCTCAATCCTGGCGCCCCACCGCTCTGCACGTTTTAATGTTTTCCTGCTCCCAACACACCTGATCTAACTACTCAGCTCATCAAGCCCGTCATTGAGTTGTTTAAACAGGAGAACCAGTAAACTGTACAGAGCGGTGGAGCGCCAGGACCAGGATTGAGAAACACTTGTTTAAACTATTAATGCACGGCTTTTATTTTGGCAACATAATGAATGCGCAGAAAACCACAACTTTAGTTTTCCCACCCGTATTATGAACAGCTTCGCCTGGTACTCGGGGATTGGCTTAAATTAGAACAGGAACCACGATCAGCGTCCTGATTGGATACTGCGCCAAAAGCGTCGCGGCTGTATGAACTGTCAGCCAATCACAAACCAGAATACGGACGACCGTTGGAGAGCCTAAAGCAGGAATACAAGTGGGAAAGAGAGCGCTTGGTGCGCAGCCACGTCATTGTAAACGGACAAAAAGTGCGTCTGAACCAAAATAGAAGCTTCAGCATTCAGAAGCGATCACACACAGAGTGTTAAATACAGAGCTAAGCTCAGACCAGAAGCACCACTCAGGGTTGACACCTTATGGAAAGATGTCGGACATCGGGGACTGGTTTAAAAACATCCCGTTCATCACTCGGTACTGGTTCGCGGCTTCCATCGCTGTGCCTCTTATAGGAAAACTGGGCTTGATCAGCCCCATGTACCTCGTGCTGTGGCCGGAGGCGTTCTTCCACAAGTTCCAGGTAGGTTCAGCCAGACAACTAAGCAAATTTAATATTGCTGTTCAAACGAACAGGCCTTATAGGTTACCTAGGAGTGAAACTCAGGTTGAATCTCAAATGATCACTTGCTCCCTACGTATGTACACTACATAGGGTCACTACAAGTACAGGTGATATAATCCCTACTCCCTACATAAGTCTCCCGTTGATATAGCTGTGTGCATTACTGCTCAGTGCTCCGTGTTGCCAGATGTTTTTTTAATCATTAAATCAGCTGGACCAGACTTAAACCAGATTTGGGACTGTGGTAGCCTAGTGGGTAAGGTACTGGACTATGGACCAGAAGGACCAGGGTTCAAATCCTGCCAAGCTGCAACTGTTGGGTCCTTGAGCAAGACCCTTAACCCACAATTGCTTGGATTGTAAGACTGTACTAATTGGAAGTCGCTCTGGAAATGCTGTAAATGTAAATTTTACTTACAGTGGGAGACTGGTTCTCCATCTAGGATATGAAATTTATCTGGGCCAAATGTTTTAGATCTCTAATTTGAAGATAAAATTAAATTTCATCCTCCTATCCTTTGTGCATAACTGCTCAATGTTCCAGTTATTTTGGTATAGTGTTAAACCAGGTTTTACTTTCAGTACAAACCTAACAGTAATAAAATGCATTTAATAAGCGCCTTTCTAGTCACCCAAGGACACTGTACAATCAGTAGGGAGTGAAATGACACAACTTGAATGCTTCTTCAGTCTTCAGCTTGCTTCAGTCAGGTTGTCAAAATAGTTTTTAGTCTCAGATTCAGTCTGCGCTTTGTCATATTGGTTTAAACTGTACCAGAACAGAAACAGTTAGTTATTGTGCAGACTGTGGGCGCCTAACGGTTAAGGTACTGGACTATGGACGAAAAGGTCCAGGGTTCAAATTACGTCTCTGGCAAGCTGCCACTGTTGGGTCCTTGAGCAATGCTTGGGTTATAAGATGGTCAATTTGGATTACGGCGTCTGCTGAATAATTGGATGAGGTAAATTAAGACTAAATTAGTTAAGCCCTTGTTAGCTGCAAACATCATAATGTAACGCTGATTAATTATTGTTGAACGACGGTGATATAATACGATTTGCCTCACCAGGTGAAGTTGTACTATATCAAAATTTCCACACGATGGCGCCAAA
This sequence comes from Ancistrus triradiatus, assembly GCA_025084515.1. NCBI lineage: Eukaryota > Metazoa > Chordata > Actinopteri > Siluriformes > Loricariidae > Ancistrus > Ancistrus triradiatus. The sequence continues at coordinate 2,410,106 of JAJAGP010000002.1, read as the reverse complement.
CACAGCTAGCGTTCTTTCAGAATTTGCCTGTTCACTGAACCGCGATTTTAAGATGACAAGAGAAACGAATTAATTCAAAACAAACGCGTATTTTTGTCAAATGTTTACAATCCCATCTCTACAAATGCCAACCTCTACCTAGGGTTATGAGAGAATAGCTTTGTGTTGCTAACAGGCTTCTGTTTGCTTTTCCCATCGAAAGAGATGTTCATCAGTAATGCCCACTGAAAGGCTTTGTGAAACATAGTGGTGGTAGTATCGTGGTTGGAACCGATTTTGCTGCATCATAATCCGTCCAGCTTTGGTTTATGGAGGAACGAGGTTACGTTTCTCATATTTATCCAGAAATATTGAATATTTTAAAGGGTTCACCAGCTGTAACCTACCCAAACACCACTGTAGGTTAATAGTGTACAATAATAATAATTCTGCACTGTAAAATAAGTTACTCTGTTATAACCTCATGGGACCACATGTGCAGTTAAACACTATACACTAAGTGCGCTGGGTACGGGATGTCCAGTTAATCCTTCCTTCCTTAATTCAGCTCTGTGCTTGATTGAATTCTGGTTCCGATTTGAATGAGAAAAAAGCAGCTGTCAAAGGAATAAAGACTAGTTGTTATAGAAAATCTGAGTTGCTAATCAAGCCACACCACCTTCATTATTAATTGTTGTCTTTTTGTTACTGAAACGTGTCCTTTCGACGTGGGCCGGGTTTCCATGCTGTTTCGAGCTGGCAGGTTTGCTGCTCAGAGGCTATCTGCTTGGCGTCTCCCTCTCCCTCAGTCTCCGTTCCCCTCCCATGCAGCCCTTCTGCGCTTTTTTAACCCAATTTTCTCTGCTGCAGTGTGCAGCCTGGCCCAGAGAGCGCAGTGGAATTTTATCCGAAATTTACTCGATGGTACCCAAACAAAGAAATCTATCATGGTTTTCAGTACATCTTGGTTATCAGCTCAGAGCCATCAGCAGAACTACAGTAACAGGAACTTATCACTGCGGCTCAGCAGTTCAACTCTGTCTGAAGTAAGAAAAGTCAAACCTTTTTAAATGGACAATCGCTGTGGGCTTATCGTTACCATGGATGCCAAGACTTCAGGAGCTCAGTGCGACTGGCAAATTTGCAAAGATGTAATTACTCATTTTAGGAAATTAAATAGCAATTGTTTTTAACAAAATAATGAGTCACAATTCTAAGCAAGCAGAGTGCAGTCAGCACAGAATCACAAATTCTCATTATGCTTCATGAGTCTCTACAATCAGAGCATGAGTCCCCGGCTGGAGGTTCCGAGTCGAGCCCTGCATCCCTGGCATGAGGGTCCGAGTCTATTCCCGGGTCCTCAGCTGGAGGGTCCTACTCACAACCCGGGTTTCCTGCATGAGAGTCCAAGTCTAGCCCCGGGTCCCCTACACAAGGGTTCCAGTCAAGCTCTGGGTCCAAGTCACACCCCAGGTCCTCAGCTGGAAGGTCCGAGTTGTGCCACGTGGGTCCGGGTTGAGCCCCGGGTCGAGCCCCGGCTGGAGGGTCCGGGTCGAGGCCTGGGTCCTAAGCTGGAGGGTCTGAATCAAGCCCCAGGTCCTTGACTGGAGGGTGCAAGTTGTGCCGTGGGTCCCCTGCACAAGGGTCCAAGTCCAGCCCCGCATCCCTGGCATGAGGGTCCGAGTCTAGTCCCGGGTCCTCAGCTGGAGGGTCCTACTCACAACCTGGGTTTCCTGCATGAGGGTCCAAGTCTAGCCCCGGGTCCCCTACACAAGGGTTCCAGTCAAGCTCTTGGTCCAAGTCGCAGCCCAGGTCCTCAGCTGGAGGGTCCAAGTTGTGCCCCGGCTGGAGGGTCCGAGTCGAGCCCCGACTGGAGGGTGCAAGTTGTGCCCTGGGTTCCCTGAACAAGGGTCCAAGTCCAGCCCCACATCCCTGGCATGAGGGTCCGAGTCTAGCCCCGGGTCCCCTACACAAGGGTTCCAGTCAAGCACAGAGTCCAAGTTGCACAACAGATCCTTAGCTTGAGGGTCCGAGTTGTGCCACGTGACTCTGAGTCCAGCCCCAGGTCGAGCCCAGAGTCCCCAGCTGGAGGATCCGAGGCGAGCTCCAGGTCCCCTGCACTAGGGTACAAGTCAAACCCCAGGTCCCAGGCTCGTCGGTCCGAATTGTGCCCCGGGTCTCTGGCTCCGTGAGATATACAGAGCAAAGAATCACTCTGTGTGTGTATAAGCTCACTCCTCAATACATAATCTCCCAGATGGGGGTAAACTACACCTGTGCCCTAAAAACAGGCACTAAATAGAAACAAATGCAACATTAACACAAACCCGAACTAAACACGACGATAAATCACTTCAGCTGATTCCAAGCGATGGGCCTAAACCTAATAACATTTTCTATCTTGTCCTTATCTATACCTGTGTAGCATCATTTTCTTATCACAGTCACACCCTACTTTAGCTCAAAGTCCCTCTGCTCTGTTGATGCCTGAAAGAGTGTGAAAGTGAAACTGCAGGTGTGCCTGGTATAAATAGAACTTTCAAAACTGGTTAATCATGCCATACAATGAAAGTGGAGACATTTAAGAAACGTGTGTTATAAAAACATCAAAAGTGAAGCTGTTGAGAGAGTTTTCGTTTTGGGATGATTTGCATGGTTACTGGAAACAGTACACACACGTACACACACGTGCACACACACGAGCTTCCTGCTCTTGAGCTAAACACTGCAAGTTGCAAAATCTGAACATACAATGACAACACCTTCACTACGGCTGTCTGTGGCGTTCATGTTTCATGTGCCTCCACACTGCAAGATCAAGTCAGCAAAGTACGTGCAGCATATGGTGCCTGTTAGCTAATGTCTGATGTCACGAAATGTCACATTTCTGCCTTTGTTTATTTTTGCATGTTAAGCATTATTATACCTAGTTAGTAGGCGTGATCTGATCATTCTTAGGTTGATCAGAAATGGTGTTTGTGATGCCATAACAGGTGAATTATTTACAGCCATGCCATGACCCTGAAACGTTTGGCAAACGCTACTTTAGATAGACCAGGCATGTGCACAGGGAATGGGAGGCTGGGGAAGATATCAGTTCTTTCCCTGCCTGCTCTTCCATGCCAGTTTGGCTTTACAGAGCAGCTGCATTATCAGTGGTTAGATAGGCAGCGTATCTGCAGTTCAGCAGTTAAAGTTCTGAAAACTCCTTATTGCTATTGGAGCTCCATTTCTTTACTTGTCCATCCACTTGGCTCACGCTTTGATTCATGATACCTGATTTACAATTCAACGTTTTCATGATCCCGTACTCTAAAAAATACCTGTAGAAAAGGTTCTGGCTCACTAGCCTGCCAAAGCATATCCACTTGGTACTGCACAAATGCTGTTCGCCCTGTCTGAGGGAGGGAAGGACTAAGGGATCATCTCCCTGCTGTCCCCATCAGCCATTGGAGGCATCAGCAAGGATGGCGGGTGAATACAGCAAGTGTAGTCCGTTCCTCTGTCCGGATGCCAAATGCTGGCGAAATGAAGCGATCAGCAGACGTGAATTCTACAGAGTCACTCGCCAGCTTATGGAGGTGGGGGGATGTTGTGAGATTTGGAACTGGCCAGACCAGATTGTATAGAAAACAGATTGAAAAGGATTAATAGCATGCCCACTGGGTGCAGGATAAATAAAAATAGACCGATCAGTGGATGGGGATGGATGCCACTTTCGGGGCAATCAGTCCTAACTGTTTTTAGCAGACGCCCTTATCCAGGGCGACTTACAATTGGTACAGTCTTACAACCCAAGCAATTGTGGGTTAAGGATCTTGCTCAAGGACCCAACAGTGGCAGCTTGGCAGAGGTGGGATTTGAACCCTGGACCTTGTGGCCCATAGTCCAGTACCTTACCCACTAGGCTACCACAGTCCGCTGTTGTTTTAGTCCCTTTCTCCAGTGGTTCCCAACCTTTTTTCCTTGAAGTTTATTTTCGAGTATCTAAGAAAAGCTACGCCGTCCACCCAACCCCCAGAAAACATTTCTGAATCAGAAAACATTAACATGGCTACCTTTTATAAAGCTTTGTTAGAACTCTAGTCCACTAAGAGAGGAACTGCCATGTTTGGGCAATAACCACGATCAGTGATCTTACTAATTGTTCTAGTGGTGGGCCATATGAGGACATTTCATCGTATTGTGATCAAATGGATCATCATGATAGACGATAGTGCTGAAAGAACCCGGACCAACTCTGTTTCATTGTAAGAGTGTAATTAGTGCAGCACCTGAACAATGTATGGGATGATATTTGAATCAGTTTTTCAGAATTGGTCAGTACTGATGCATTTTCTGTGTGATCACATGTCTCGTGATAAATATCGCGTATCGTGAAAATGTCTTGGCTTATTGTGATGTGTTTTTACCAGATGGCCTATCCCTACACTGTTCATTGTTGTCTTTCTGCAGATATGGAGACCCATCACGTCAACGTTTTATTTCCCAGTTGGCCCTGGTACAGGCTTTCTATATATGGTCAACCTGTACTTCCTTTATCAGTACTCGTCCAGACTGGAAACAGGTACGACTGCGTACATCTGATCTGTGTCGCATATTCATTTTATGGGTTAGGAGGAATTGTAGCAGATCATTAGCTGTAGAGCGGTATGACATGGCTAAACCATAATCCTGATCAATTAACTAAATACTGACATCGGGTGACGTCCTTGATCCCGTGCACACCACAGACCCTGACCTCGTGATCTGAGGAACTCAGACTCCAAACTCATGGAACGGAACTCAAAGGAACTGAACTCAGACCTCATCTTGCCAGAGGTAGGATACGAACCAGTGTGGCTCAGCAAAAGAGTGCTAGTTTGCCGTGCTGAGCCACCCTGGTTGGTGTCCTGCCTCTGGCTCTGGTGAGGTTTGAGTTGCATTTAGAGTTGAATTGGAGGGTTCAGAAACAAAGAGTCATAAAATGGCAGTGTATTAACGTGACCATTGTGCTACTTATTAGCACCGAGATGGGATGTGAGAACCAGGTGTGGATCTCAGAACGGTTGCAGTTGCAGTTTAGTTTCCGTTTGTGCAGGTGGCAGTAAACTGACAACCAACCACTGATTGCATCTAAGAATTTTATCTCAAAATGTCACTCTCCTATTTAAACCTTTCCGATTTGAATAAGACCCCCTCACTGCACGCTTACATCAGCACACGGGGATCAGCCCAGGGGCACCCCTAGCCTTGATCAGAAGGAAAACAAAAGTGTGAAAACATGAGGGGTTGCCATTTAATTTCACTTACAGTACTAACTAGGCTGAATATCTAACAAAGGTACATATTGGATGCATTTCCTGTGGACGAGGTTACTTTTCGGTTGCACATTTTTATTTGGATTGAATTGTCACTCGCACATCTTTTCTTTCTCTAGGGGCATTTGACGGAAGGCCTGCAGACTACATATTTATGCTGCTCTTCAACTGGATTTGCATTGTTGTATCCTTCTGCTTTGTTTGTGTGTGAGAGTGAGAGGGTTGTAAAAACCGTAGTAAGAGCAATACAACTGGTTTTATACTCGTATAGCTTCTGGACAGAAGCCAGTTATTGTTTTGTCAATCCTTGTTATATAAGCGTGTAAACACATTAGTTGGGCTAAGTGACTGGGTGATCTGTTACAGATAGCGCTGCTTTCTACCGGGCCAAATACATTATATATACACAGAGAAAAATAAAACTAGAAAGAATTATATTAAATTATTTTAAAAAAAGTAAAATGTCATGTATTATGTCATACAGTGGGGCAAAAAAGTATTTAGTCAGCCACTGATTGTGCAAGTTCTCCTACTTAGAAAGATGAGAGAGGTCTGTAATTTTCATCATAGCTACACTTCAACTATGAGAGACAAAATGAGGAAATCACATTTTAGGATTTTTAAAGAATTTAATTGTAAATTATGGTGGAAAATAAGTATTTGGTCACATAACAAAAGTTCAACTCAATACTTTGTAACATAACCTCTGTTGGCAATGACAGAGGTCAAACGTTTCCTGTAAGTCTTCACCAGGTTTGCACACACTGTAGCTGGTATTTTGGCCCATTCCTCCATGCAGATCCCTCTAGAGCAGTGATGTTTTGGGGCAACACGGACTTTCAACTCCCTCCACAACATTTTCTATGGGGTTGAGGTCTGGAGACTGGCTAGGCCACTCCAGGACCTTGAAATGCTTTTTACGGAGCCACTCCTTCGTTGCCCGAGCGGTGTGTTTGGATCACTGTCATGCTGGAAGACCCAGCTACGTTCCATCATCAGTGCTGTTCATTGATCAAAGGAGGTTTTGGCTTTAAAATCTCACGATACATGGCCCCGTTCATTCTCCCTTAACACGGATCAGTCGTCCTGTCCCTTGGCAGAAAAAACAGCCCTAAAGCATGATGTTTCCACCCCCATGCTTCACAGTAGGTATGAAGTCAGCATTCTTCTTCCTCCAAACACGACGAGGGTTTTTTTACCAAAAAGTTCTATTTTGGGTTCATCTTACCACATGATATTCTCCCCAATCCTCTTCTGGATCATCCATATGCTCTCTGGCAAACTTCAGACGGGCCTGGACATGTACTGGCTTAAGCAGGGGGGCACGCCTGGCACTGCAGGATCTGAGTCCCTCTCGGCGTAGTGTGTTACTGATGGTAGCCTTTGTTACTTTGTCCCAGCTCTCTGCAGGTCATTCATCAGGTCCCTCCGTGTAGTTCTGGGATTTTTGCTCACCGTTCTCATGGTCATTTTGACCCCACGGGATGAGATCTTGCGTGGAGCTTCAGATCAAGGAAGATTATCAATGGTCTTGTATGTCTTCCATTTTCTTACAATTGCTCCCACAGTTGATTTATTCACACCAACCTGCTTGCCTATTGTAGATTCACTCTTCCCAGCCTGGTGCAGCTCTACAATTTTCTTCCTGGTGTTTTTCGACAGCTCTATGGTCTTGGCCATGGTTGAGTTTGGAGTCTGACTGTTTGAGGCTATGGACAGGTGCCTTGTATACAGATAATGAGGTCAAACAGGTGCCACTAACACCTTAACCGCTAGGCCACCACAGTCCAAACTCCAAACTATAGTGAAAACTCCAATAAGTCTTCACTAGATTTTGAATCATGGCTCATCTATTGGATGAGATGGATGTAATGTCTCAACTTTTCCCACACCATGCTGAGCAAACCGTTTGTTTATCAGCTCTAATGTGGTCTTTCTCTAAACTGGAATCAAGTACAAACCATTGAGAACAGATTGAGATTGAGTTTCAATGGGCGTTACACAGTATCATGCATGGTGAGTTTGGACTTCATCTGACTGCTCGATAAAGTAAACCCATTCCATGGAGGTCCTGAGAAACACGATGCTGACGATGGCTCCAAATGCACTTCTGAACTCTAGTAAACCTTGCTTGGCTTCTCTTTTGGGACTGAGCTGTTGTTGCTCCTGCACCTTTAACAGCACTTCTAGGGCGTTCCATGGGGTGGATATAGAACACCTTGACCTGCTCTTGTAGTGCAGCTGTTGAACTTTCGGTGTGTTTGGGCTCCTTGCTAGTCAAACATTACTCAAAGCTTAAGAAGATCTCAAATGTTTAATAGGGAGTGTGTATAAACGTGTGCTCGTGCTGTCACATGGTTAATGAAACTGACATTTACCTACGTTATCTTGCTGATCTGAGTTGTTTGCAACTGTCCTTAACACTACAATGCAGGTCACTGGATTAATGATGGATATGCAGGTGAGTCTTATGGCTTGTCCTTGAGACAGTGTCTGTGTAACGATACACTTGGATCTTCTCATGATTACTGAATTTACAGACATTTATCATCTATAAGACACTACAGGGCCGAATGCTCAGGAGGTTGAAAGTTTAGGTCCTGGCTCTGAAAAAGCTGCCACTGTTCAGCCCTTCAGCATCAACCTCAGTTGTTTGGATGATACCTCGTTTAAATGGTCATTTACCTTATAAAATGTCCTTAGTCAAGGACTGGCTTGTTAACGTGGTATTTGTAGTTATATTGTTGTTCTAAACAGTAATGCCCTGCTTTTTAAAATCTGATTTCGGCATGACAACTGAGGGCAATTTTATACATGCGAAAGCCTCCATGGCATACCATATTTGCGGGTTCTTGACGTGGGTTGTCAATTGAGCAGTAATCATTAGTAAATCACCCACAACACACTCGCTAATGACTCATGCAATCTGTTGGGACTGCTTGTGCACCTTAGTGAATCAGTGAGCACACTGAGCTCCTGCGACATACAGTTTAGATGCCCTCTAACATGCGTCATTTTTTGGTTTTCAGCTCCTGATGATCCCGCTGATCATGTCCGTACTGTATGTGTGGGCCCAGATGAATCGAGACATGATCGTGTCCTTCTGGTTTGGTACAAGGTTCAAGGTATTCGTCAGCTTTCCGGTCTGTTGTCGTTAGCGCTGTCAAATTATTCAAATAATGAATTGTCTAAATGACTGCAGGAATTACATTGTTTAAACTCAATTCCAGTGGCGTTTGACAGCAAACGACGTACGTGTCAGAGCAGGGGCGCTCAAAATGAGGGCGATTTGGGAACTGCTGGTCTAAATCATAGTAATTTTATCACGTTAATCGCATTTTGCTTGGTCGTATTTGACACTGAAGGAATATAGGTGTTAAGCACTGTGTAGTAATTCGAGTGAGTGGAAATTATAGGCTTCAATAGAATGCATTTGTACTTTGTAATGATTCAGTAAAGTAAAAGAAAAATGAAATGCTGAGCCAAGAAACTAAACTAAATGTGTTATATTGTTAATTATTGATTATTTTTATTACATATTAGTGAGTGGCAAAAGTATGTGAACCAAGGATTAGCACTTCATTTGAGGGTGAAATTAGAGTCAGGTGTTGTCTATCAATGGGATGACAATCAGGTGTGAGGGGGCACACTGTTTTATTTAAAGAACAGGGATCTATCAAAGTCTGCTCTTCACACGTTTGTGGAAGTGTATCGTGGTACGAACACAGGAGATTTCTGAGGTCCTCAAAGAGTTGTTGATGCTCATCAAGCTGGAGAAGGTTACAAAACCATCTGTAAAGAGTTTGGACTCCACCAATCCACAGTCAGACAGGAGTGGTCGACCAACAAAGATCACTCCAAGAGCAAGGCATGTAATAGTTGGCAAGATCACAAAGGACCCCAGGGTAACTTCTAAGCAACTGAAGGCCTTTCTTACATTGGCTAATGTTAATGTTCATGAGTCCACCATCAGAAGAACACTGAACAACATGGTGTGCATGGCAGGGTTGCAAGGAGAAAAAGCCACTGCTCTCCAAAAAGAACAATTGCTGCCCGTCTGCAGTTTGCTAAAGATCACGTGGACAAGCCAGAAGGCCATTGGAAGAATGTTTTTTGTGGATGGATGAGACCAAAATAGAACTTTTTTTTTGAAGGAAAAGCGTTATGTTTGGAGAAAGGAAAACACTGCATTCCAGCATAAGAACCTTATCCCATCTGTGAAGCATGGTGGTGGTAGTATCATGGTTTGGGCCTGTTTTGCTGCACCGGCCAGGACGGCTTGCCATCATTGATGAAACAATGAATTCTGAATGATATCAGAGAATTCTAGGAAAATGTCAGGACATCTGTCCATGAACTGAATCTCAAGAGAAGGTGGGTCATGCAGCAAGACAACGACCCTAAGCACACAAGACGTTCTACCAAAGAATGGCTAAAGAAGAATAAAGTTCATGTTTTGGAATGGCCAAGTCAAAGTCCTGACCTTAATCCAATGGAAATATTGTGGAAGGAGCTGAAGCGAGCAGCTAATGTGAGGAAACCCACCAACATCCCAGAGCTGAAGCTGTTCTGTATGGAGGAATAGGCTAAAATTCCTCCAAGCCGGTGTGCAGAACTGATCAACAGTTACAGGAAACGTTTAGTTACAGTTATTGCTGCACAGGGGGGGGGGTCACACCAGATACTGAAAGCAAAGGTTCACATACTTTTGCCACTCACTAATGTCATATTGGATTATTTTCCTCAATAAATAAATGACCAAGTATAATTTTGTCTCATTTATTTAACTGGGTTCTCTTTATCTACTTTTAGGACTGAACAATGAAAATCTGATGATGTTTTAGGTCATATTTATGCAGAAAATTCTAAAGGGTTCACAAACTTAAGCACCACTGTACATTTATTAGAAACAGTATGAGCAAGCAGTTAGTGTGCCAGGAATGTTCCAGTTACACTAGACTCTTGTGTTTATGCGATGAAATCTGTCATACAGTACTAAGCAAAGCCATATAAGGTAGTGTTCCAAATCATTTACAGTTCTGTTCCCTAAGCTAATAGTGCTATATATGGTATGGAGAATATTGGGACTAGTGATCAGGGGGCCATTTTGGACACAGCCCATAACTACGGGTGCCTCAACTGATCAAATGCATGTGAACTTTGACAGTCCTAATTACCACCTATAAATACATGCATACATTTAGACACTAATTTCAAAGTGTTAATGTTTTGTTTAACATTTTGCAGGCCTGCTACCTCCCATGGGTCATCCTGGGATTCAACTACATCATCGGTGGCTCGTAAGAAACTTTCAGTTTTGTTCCCTGCGATCTATGACTGCAGACATGAAACGAGTTTTAATTTCGTCCAAAGTGTTTAAACGGGGCATAATAAGGTTTAGTGCGTTTGCTGTCAGAAGCTTCAGACCATGTGGGGATGAGCTCTGAGCGGTCACACTTCATGGTATGGTGTTAAAATCTGATGCTATAGCTGGTAGACTGTGAATGACGAATCGGTTTGTTCGCCAGTGCCATGACGTGTGCTGTGACTTTAAGCAGATGTCGTCTCTGCCGACTTGCTAAAGATCAAACTACAATTTGAGCCCTACTGGAGAAATTGATTGAGATTGACTTAACCTTCGTCATTTTAATCCTTTCCTCCCCTCCCCCTCAGTGTTGTGAATGAGCTAATTGGAAACTTGGTCGGCCACCTTTATTTCTTCATCATGCTCAAGTACCCGATGGATCTGGGCGGCAGATCCTTCGTCTCCACCCCACAGTTCCTGTAAGTGCATGTTCTCTCTTCCCAAGCAACTCTTGACAGAGCTCGCTATGCATTCTGGGCAGTTTCGGACTTCACACAGGGCCAGCTGAGAATAAGATCTGTCCTTCAATCTCCTTTCCCAACAGATACGGCTGGTTCCCAAATCGACGAGGTGGTGTTTCTGGATTCGGCATTCCTCCCGTCAGGAGGCAAGTTCCTCAGGATCAAGCAGGAGCTCGTGGTGGACGTCACAACTGGGGCCAAGGCTTTCGGCTCGGGGACGACTGATGATTAGCTCCTCCTTAAGCCTTCACGGATGCTAAAGCTCAGCGGGAGCATATCGGGACATTGATGCAGCAGAACACGAGTTTTCTTACGTTTCGGGTCACGGTTCAGTTTCTGGATTTCTCCGTCCATCTCCGAATTAGTCCCTGTGATCACACAGGGCTGCTTCACAGAACGGCTGCGTGTTTTACTCCTGATGCACTATTGTATATCGCACTGTATTAGAGTTCCTCGCTGGGCGCAGGCAGCTGGCGCAGAGGCAGAGCTCAGACTCGGTGTTGGTCAAGGAGACGATCAGATAACTGAAATGAGTGACTTCTCTACCATCCTAAGGAATGTTCACACAATGGCAGACTGTATACTAGTTTTATCTGTCTCCGTCCTGTTGATTTGTTTAGCACCCATCCGTGATGTCCCTACCTTGTGGCGATTGTTTTTATTTCTAAAATGACAAATGCATCTAAAGAGCTTGCCCTGTAAGAGACTTTTGGTACAACACTGGAGAGTGGCTAGAACGAGCAGTATATCAATTACCCAAATCCTACCACTATAAGAAGCCGCTTGGCAGCCAGGATGTTGAAATTAACTCTTAAACTTTTGTAAACAGTGCTACAGCAACTGTCTTGAGCAATTCCCAGCATCATATTCCCAGCATTTAGCAGACGCCCTTATCCAGAGCGACTTACAATCCAAGCAATCCTTGGTTAAGGGCCTTGCTCAAGGAGCCAACAATGGCAGCTTGGCAGAGGTGGGATTTGAACCCTAGATCTTTTGGTCCATAGTCCAGTAGCTTACCCGCTAGGCTACCACAGTCATATCAGCAACGATCGGACTGTCAACTGAAATTCTGCTTAACACTTAGGTACTGACAAAGCTATGACAGCGCTGTACACGCCAGTGTTTCCCTGAGCCCACAGTGATAGTCAAGATGTTTTTTTAACCTTTTATAAGAAGTCAGGTTTCACAGTGGGAAAACAACTCACTGTACTGGTGTGACCTGGTAAGACTGGAGCTGTATTCGGTAGTTGCTTGCATAACTGTGGTCTGTAGCCTTTAGCTCAGTGTCCTTAGAGAAAAGGTAAAAGAGAAAGCAATTTACACTTGAACAGACTGGATAAAATGGTAAGAAACTACAGAGCAGAAATGTTTTATGGTGGCACCTTGCCAAAATCGTTCTCATAAGGAAGGTAAATAAAGTGTGTTCCTGTCATTGTGTCACTGTCATTTGGGTACTTATCTGAGAGAGTGACCGCTGGGTATTAGGAGTGTAACGATACGATACCGAGTTCCAGATTCAAGTAAGTGGGTCCAGTACCAAGCAAATCAAGCAGAGAACTTTTCCTGGTCGAAATGCGTCAAGAACCGAATTCGACGAGTTCTGAGGTGGTAGACAATCGATTTGCTAGAGCTCGAATGTTGACGTTATAAAGTGAAAGGCTGTGTTGTGCATATCTGCAACATGTACTACAGAGTTCTGCACTGCCTTAGCAAGCAGTAATTTATAATAGTTTGTCGTGACTTCTGGAGCAGTGGAAACCACAACTCTACAGCTGCACCAAAGCGTTTCAGCCTAAACTTTCAGCATTTTTTTGGGCCTGAGGGTGGAGACCAACAGATTGAAAGCTTAAGAAATGAAGGCTTGGACTCCGTGCCCTAAACATCAAGTATAAGCCATTTAAATTATGTTTTTAATGGAGAGCGCTAGTATTCAGGAGCATGGAACAATCAACGAGCACAGAGAAGCAACGGTTTGCAAGAGCACCGAGCAGTGTCTTGTCACTTTCTCGCCACTGCCTGCATCTCACTCCCGACTCAAGCTATTCTGAGACACCTGGTAATTGACATTACTACTAGAACTGAGTCACAGATAATGATTGAAGGCGTTTCTCTGATCTCCGAACCAAAGTCTCAATTCAGCTTGAGTTAGGGCTGGAGAGAGAATCGTGTGACACCATTCAATGCCCGCCCAATGGAAGTTCTTGCCAGCCTCAGAGCTGGGTTGGGGCTCTGTGAGGGAAAGAATGGCTCAAAGATCACTTTAATGATTAAAAAAATTAGAAAGTCTAACTTAATCTTAAAATCAACTTTTAACCAACCAACCTTTTGGTTTTCAGCCAATCGTTTTCATTTCAGTGCATCACTAGTGAAGACATTCTCTAAAAGTAGAAGGCAGATGCCAGAAGTGGAAGAAAATGAATGATGAGCTGGGATGTGTAGTTCCAGTGAACAGAAAATGTGAATGCTACAGGTTACAACGCCTTCTGGGGGAGCTACGGAAAAGCAGATTTCTAACCAATCCAACATCTGTCAGATGAATCATGATGTTGACTGAACAGCACTGTCACTTCTAGCTAACACAAATGCATAGCCAGTCATGTCCTAATGCTTTTCCAGCAGAGATGTGGCTGTAACAGTTGTAAAAGGGAGACTGATGTGACTCCATATTAATGACCATGCTGTTGCATGTTAATTACATCTGCGTCATTTAGCAGACGCCCATATCCAGAGCGACTTGCAACTGATAGTCTTACAATCTAAGCAATTGTGGGTTAAGGGTTTTGCTGAAGTACCCAACAGCAGCAGCTTGGCAGAGGGGAGATTTGAATCCTGGACATTCTGGTCCAGAGTCCAGTACCTCAACTGCTAGGCTACTACAGTCCATTTTCCAATGTGGGTGACACTCAAGTGTCCACAAGTTTTAGGCCACAATGTATGAACTGCTTTTATTTCATTGTCGTTTTCCCCATAGATTGTGCTAAAATTATTTTATATCCATAACTGGAAATGTCTTTTTCTGGAGGGAAAAAAAGACAAGCATCGACCAAGTCTTGCGCTTAACACGTACAAAACCGCCCAATATAAACAAAACACAAAAGTCTGCCGAGACCTGCACGGAAATGAAGATACAAAGAACAGTGTAGTTGCAACTGGTTGTTTTATTGAGTTACAGCAGAGCTTAAGACAGAGCAAGCATGATTCTTAATACCCATACAGTATTCCTGATACATGTCTGAGCATGTCACAAGAACAGAAATAAGAAGGAAAAGGAAGCAGGCTACAGCTGAGATACTGAACTGGAACTCTGCCTAAGGTATCAGGAAAAAGCCAGCCAGCATTATGCAGTAATGAACTACAAACATTTAGTGCCTCACAGCAGAGATTGGAGTTATGATTATATCCATACATGACCGTCTCCTCAAAGGTAAAATGTAGTAAATGACTGAAGTAAACGTTTCTTTGCTCCGAATGATTTTTGAAATGAGAAGCTTTCCATAATGAGCACTGCTTGTCTTTGTCCTCCTGAAACATTAAGTGCCAATGCTTATCAGTAAGTGATTCCTTTTCCAGTCCTTTCACAATCGTTCCCACCGGAGGGGTTTAGCAAAATGACTCGGGGGGGGGGACGTCTTCAGCATTATAAATGTAACAAAATTCTCATCCTCAGAAAATTTTACAAATCTATCGAAAACTTATTTACAAAAGCTTTTGCTAAAAACAAGTAGTAACATTGCAGTCTGACTTTGGCACTCCATGGTCAGTTCCTGGCCAGTGCTTTATACATCTTAGTCCTTTTTTCCCCCCTCTGATAACACAGTCCAGATATTAGGTCATTGGTTCCATATATGTCAATGTAATTACATAGTTCCCCCCTTTAGAGTTAGTCATAGCAGCCTATGCTCTGTCCTGCAACACAAAGACCCAAAGACACATTTTAGCATGAATTAAATTTAGACATCACATGAAGAAAACCACAGAGTGTGTTTACATGCACTTAATAATCCGAACATAATCTGATTTGTGCAGTTCTCTAATTATTCAAGTGGTCAGTTAAACAGACTTTGATCTTGAAGAAATCCAATACATTTTAGCTCAGCAATTGGGTTTCTCAGAGCATGTATTCATTTACATTTTACATTTAGCAGACACTCTTACCCAGAGCGATTTGCACCTAATACACAAAAGCATTGTGGGTTAAGGACCTTACTCAAGAACCCAACAGTGGCAGCTTGGCAGAGGTGGGATTTGAACCCTGGACTTTGTGGCTACCACAGTCCCCATTTTCCCATATTCTGACTTCAATCGGTTTTCTCAGTCTGTGTGTGTTCACAGAGCGGTCGTGGAAGTGGCTAGCAGAAACGAACAAGGTTGCCAGGTCCTTACTAGGTCCTTTTGAAGCCTGTTGTGGGATCTGGCAACCCTCAAGTTAAACTCAGCATCCATGGAATGGCTAAAACCACTTGAGACAATAAACAGTATATGCTCGAGGAAATTAATTTCATTATTCAATTATAATAGTCTACATCACATCCTTCTGTGAGATTACTGGCTATGTCCAAAGCATAAATCTGATTATTGCCCGAGTCACATTAACCCAGAGCCTTCCCTTTGTCTGATTACCCAAGTACATGTAAACTCGTTTGGATTACTGACAAAATCTGATTCTTGCAGTTTTCGGATTATTAAGCGCATGCAAACGCACTCACTGATTGAATACATCATCTATGTAGACACACTTACAGAACTTGTACTTCTAAAGGCAGAAAGGATTATGACTGCCGGGTTTTCAGTGCTACTGTAGTGCACAGACTTTGAGGGAGCCAATGATAATACGAGTCAAAACACAAAATACAGGATTTTTTTTTAATTACACTTGAAACCTGCTACATGAGGGTGTACTCATGCTATCCCCGCCGGCCTGTGCTCACATTGCATTTAAACCTTCTGGGCCCGAGCATGCTTACGCCATCACGTGTTTTTGTGGTGGAGAAAGGTGTGCCTGTACAGCACAGTGGTTTTTATTGGATTCGTTTTGGGTGCGCTGGCACCCAGCCCTCTCATCTCTTACGCAACGCGTCAATTTTTTATTTTGTTCGTGCCGCACGTATAAGAAGACTTTCAGAGGCAGCTGACGTAGTGTTTCGTGATCAGGCATGGTTTGGGATCACATGCATAGTGTCCCCAAGCTCAACTGAACTTTGGTTGCCAAACGCGCTTTGGTGCGGTACAGGTTGCCTAGTGTGAGCACACCCTCAATGCATCTCGTTCCTGAAAATGGTCCAGAGTGTGGAAATCAAGTTTTGTTTACTATCTGCAGAACAATTCCTACTATGGTCCTGTATATTTAAATCCACCTACTTTCAAAGATAAATGTATGGTATGGTGGTGCAGAAAGCTTTCTGGTCAACATACCCACCCCCATCGGTCGTCTGTGGATTTGACTAATCCCTACAGTTTTAAATGAAACTAACAATAACACAATTAAAAAATATGCAATACAAATGCTTAGGCAGAAGCAAGTATCCATTCAGGACACCTTCTTTCACCATTTTCCTGAATGCCATTCGTTTTAGTGGGTAAGTTACAAAGATAGCTGGTTAGGGGATTGAAAAAACCCAATATGTTATAGCAGGAATGTGGATAGTGTGTTTTACTGTAGCAAAATTCGACATTTGGGTACCATATCCAAAAATATGTCACCCCATAGCCTATACATCACAAAGAGAAGTGCTGCAACTACAAGCTAGTTTATCCCACACATCATAGACCATGTTAGATTGGTCGTATTAGCGATGCCGAACAGGCTGTTTGGGGAGTAACAGGCTGTTTGACACACAGTCCTACAGCTCACAGGCGAGTATCCAAATATAATATCCAACAAAAATGGTTTACTGATCACAAAATCAAGCTTCTGCTATGGCCAGCTCGGTCCACTTATCTAAACCTGTTTTGTGAGCAAAGAAGAGGGTGCACAAGAGAGGACCCTGGACGATTTGGAGAGATTCTGTAAAGGAAAAATGGTCTCCAATTCCCCGCTCTGGATTCTCCAACCATATACGATGTTTAGGAGAAGACCAAGTGCTCTTTTACTGGCTAAGGGAGGTGGTACAAATGGACTAAATGGAAAAAGTGACAAATTTGGCACTTGTGATTATGTTTTTATTTTAATCTTGGAGGGATTTTCCCCCCCTCCCTCAGTGTTAGATTAAGCTCATTCGCCAAAAGGTCAATTTCTAGTAACGTTTTTAATTCATCTTTAACAGTGGTGCCAACAGGGGGTCACATCAGACCCACTGTAACAGGGATGTGCCCCAGTAAAATGTCAATTTTATCCTGAATTGCTGAGCAGAACTACAGAGCACGCCATACAAGTTCACTACAGGCACTACATTTCCCATAATGCCCCAGCATTTTCCCAAAAGCTCATAATGCCTCAGCGTCTTACCAAAGGTTTGTGCAGCTAACACGTTCAGTTTCTGTTGGTTTTGCGCATAGACTTGAGCCATCGGTTACATATGAATAAACAAAATGAATGCGATTAATCAATCATTCTTTAGTGTTAATTTGTTCTTCCTTTCTCATCCATGGCAGAGTAATGGCCACTTTAGTGTTAAATCACTTAATGTATGTAATTTTTAACAGGCTTATGTTTAATGCACAGTTACAGAGTAGTGTCCCTCTAAACTGTGTGAACCCCAGTATAAGTAGTAGTCTAGAAACCCCCCTGGGTGCCAACTATGGTGGAGGGGACTGTAAGGTTCATCCTGACTGGCCAAGACTTGAGTGAATCTGTCTCCTTTTTGGTGTTTATTTGTTGAATCAACTCAAATCAAATTCATTTCAAACTCCATGATTAAGGTCAACTGTATGCAGCAGTGTGGCCCTGGAACTTATCCAGTGTGGCCAATATTTCTTTTACCAAATACAATTTCAAATTCACTGTTGTAATCCAGATTATAGAAACGGAGAACACTTTCTGCCCTGAGAAGCAGTTTGAGCAAATGAGCCAAAAAATTCAAAAGTATGTGTACATGCTTGAAAAATTCACTGCGATGTTGGTCCTACCTTCCTTAATCTCTCCTGACACTGTGCGCTCTGTGTTCAGGACCTCAAGTTCTGAGGCCACTCTCTGTGCCTCGGAATCCTTCCTTTCATTCTCAGCAGCCATAGAAACTTTAACCCATCTCCCATTGTCCACGGTCACCAGCCCATGTTGGTCCTTGCTCTTGCTAATTTCCTGCATGTTGTGACCTAGCTTATTGGTAACCCAATTCACAAGGTCTTGGTTGAGGAGTTTCGATCGCTCTGCCAGCTTGTCTTCATCCTCTCGTTTTAGTGCCTTCGCCTCTGGGAAATTTCGCTGTACAACAATTTGGGCTGCTTCAGCGCCGAGTGAGCTGTTCTGTCCGAGTTGCTTTTTGTTGCTCTGATTCTCAAACTGCTCCATCCATTCCAAAGTGCCGTTCTTAAGGGCAGATCGGTTGTCCTTAAACCAGCGCACGATTTCAGTACGGGCCAGCCCCGTTTGAAGTTCCAGTTGGTTATACTCCTCGGGTGATGGCCAGTGCGTTTGCAAGAAAACCTCTTTTAAAAGCCAAAGACTCTTGCTGTCGATTTCCGAGCAAACAGAGGCGGTGAGAAGGGAAATGGGAGAGGACCTGGCCCAGAACTCCTGCTCATGTACTCCATTGAGAGAGCCTCTCTCCACTCTTTTGGAGGTCAGAGAGCTAAGGCGGGCTTGTTCAAGGTTATCTCTAAGTGCACGACGCTCCAAGAACCAGCCATCAATTTCCGTTTTAGACAGTCTGGTGTCAGTTGCAAGGTTTTCAATCTCAGCCTGTGATGGAAAGCTTGTCTTCTGGAAACACTCCTCTAGCATTGCCATTTGCTCAGATGATTTGCCCTTCACTCTTTCCAAAAGGGGAAACTTTGTGGGCACTGGTTTCTGAGGCTGGTTTTCCTTCAAAGGGAGGTCAGTCTTTAATGCCTGCATCGCTTTATGGTTTCCAAGACGCTGATCACTAAACCACTTTTTGATCTCGCCCCACGAAAGGCCAGTCGTCTCAATAAGCCGATATACTTCTTCATCATCAGGAAACTGGCAACGAGTGTAGCTCGCTGCAAGCTCTTTTATCTGTTCGAGAGTCTTTTTGCAATCCGAAGAAAAACTGGGCATAGGGGAAGCAGATTTAGAAATGGTCTGAACCGTTTGGATTATCGAAGGCCTCTTTACCTCAGACACAACCACAGGGGACAAGAGGGATCTTTTAGCAGCCTGCACCGCTTGATTTGCAACAGTCAGTGCAAGCGGAGCAGAGGTCACATTAGAACCATTGGCTACTGGTGTCAGCACCAAATTGGACTGTCCAAGAACTTGGCAAGGGACAGTCTGAATAAGGGACTGGGATGCTTTTGTGGACTGAGTCAACTGGGCGGGCAAGACAGTGAAGGCTTGCTGTACAGGCTGAATCGTTCCATTGAACATTTTTTTACGTGCCTCCTCAACCTCTTCAGGAGACCAGCTGATGCCTTGTTTTAGCCTTTGGGTTGTGAACCACACTTTGATTTGTTCTTCTGGGTGCTTAGAAGCTGCGGTGAGCCATGAGAGTTCGGCTTGGGTAGGGTACGGGAACTTGTTGAACGAAGTGATGAGAGTGAGGTTGCCATCAAGGGAGGCGTTGTATTTTGAAGTGTTTAGAGGAACAGCAATTTTTGGTACCAAGTTGTAGTTCGGTGGACGCTGCAGTGACGGCATTATGTGCGACAGACCGTCTTTTAGTGTTGCATCTGGGATTATCACTGTCCCATTCACATTCACGGCAGTTATTTGTTTTTTGGGTAACTCCGGCCCGAGTTTGTCTGTCTGACATTCCACCAACAGGCGCTTACCCTCCGTTTTCGGCTTACCCATCCTCAAGGCTGTGGATTTGCTCAAAGCGGAGATGTCCTCTCCGGATTGAGGACTGGCCGAATCGTAAATGTCCGCACAACCTTCGATCGACTGCTCCAGGATGGTCTGACTGTTGAGTTTGATTCTCTTGAATTTGAAATTGCTCTCTCCGGGATGGCACTTTTCATTGTGCTCAGACAAAGAATCAAACTTTTTGGTGTTAAAGTTGCAGACAGCACACAGGTAGAGAGGATTGAGGATGACATTAGGGTGGTTGGAATCGACATGTTCTTTGAACTCGTTAAGGTTCTGCGTGGAGAAGGTACAGTATTTACACTCGTAGCCTCCTTGCACTTTCTTCTGTGGCTGAAGTACAGCCTCGGGCTTTTCGGAATCGCTCATCTCGCGTACACTGTTCACAACCGCCTTCTTGTCTGTCCAGTTCTCATCAGCCGGAACATGCGAAGAGCCATTTTCCAGCGCACTGTCCGCGCACTCATCCATATCCTGATCGACCAAGTCATTTGGCCGAATCATACACGGGGTGGTAGACTTCCTCCGACTAGCCATGGCCCGTTGCGGGACAGTGACAGTGCGACCTTGAGGGACTGTCGGTGAAGGATTGATGATTCTCTGGCTGAGAAATCACACGTGAATATTCCCGCTGACTTTTAATGTCAGCTACAGTGGGCGACTTCATGAGCCGTCATCCCAGGCCACACAATCTAAATTAAGGACACAGAAGAAAACAAACGGTTAAATACAAATGGCGTAAACGTACAAACAGCTAACGACGGCTACGAGGACCACTAACTCAATATGAAGTATGCCCAGTAGCTCCTGCTTGGTTGGAGAAAACCTGCAGCCGCATTATCCCTTTCAGATAACGTTCTCCACAACTTCAATAGCATTATTACACTATTACTGCAATCGTTTCATGTATCAGGGTGTCAAACTGCAGTCCTGGAGGACCCCAGCACTGCAGAATTTAGTGTTCTACATCATTTAACCTAGATCAGGAACAATGCCTTCTTGGACTGGTGTGTTAGAAAAGAAGTGCCGTAGGACTGCAGCACTCCAGGTTTGACATCCCTGCTTTAAATCCTCTGTTTCTTCCACTATTCATAACCACATTACACCTAATAACGCATGAGCAGACTGAGAAAACCGACTGAAATCAGAGTAAGGGGTATGTGTGTGCTGGGAAATCCGATTACAGAGATAAAATCCAGCTCTCTTTACAGTGTTTCTGTATTTAATCGGACTTCTAGGCCTGAGAAATTGGACCAAGCTGTTTATAGGACCGCTTGAATAATCAGATAACTGCAGAAATCCGATAATGATCAGATTATTAAGTACACGCAACCCCGCTCAAAGAATTCATTTAGATGACAGAGTGGGACTGCAATGAAATTTTTCAAATGATCCATTGAGATTTCCTCTTAAACATGGAGTTTAGCGAGATCTGGAGTTAATTATAAACAAAACTGCCGGCGGTTTTATCCTAAACAGTCTATTTCAGGGCTTTCATCCAAGCACATGGTAATTTACATTCAAATTTATGGGAAACAGAAAAAGGAAAACAAGCAATAGAGCCAATATTTTGTCACATCAACAACCAAACATGTGTTTTTATGAGTAGCAGCTCGCAACGGAGTTCACTACGCTAGTGTAGAATGAACTGTAACTCTTACCCTGGATCTACAGAGATCCTGCTTCTTGATTCATGTGAGGTTGTTCAGTCAGTCAGGCCACCATTAAAAATGAAGGTAGGAATCATTTCCATGCTCTAGTTAAAGCAGCTGCATTGAGACTGACACCCATGCCATGTCAGAGCTGTGGTTCAAAAGGGTCCAAACAGATTTTAAACAGTGAGGAGAGAGGTGCAGCTGCATGACAAAGAAAAACCGACTGGTGCCAGGTCTGGCTGGTTGGTTATATTGTTAACCTTCCTCAGGCTTGTACTGACCTCAGTGTCTCAGTACAGGGAAGACTGATGAAATATGCATGAAGCTACGGTCATCTCATATCTCACCCTCAACTCACTCCAGCAGAACCAGCAAAATAACCGCTATGCAAAAGAACCGCCTTGAGTTATAAGTGCCTCTTGTTTGTTTTTCTGGAGCTTTTTTGTAGTCACTTTATTCCTTATTTATTTTGTTATTTAAAGTTGCATTAGCATCAATGACTACTCACGACAGGTGCAAGGTTACACGGAGTGCGTTTACATGCACTTAATAATCCAATAACTGCAGAAAATCAGATTTTGTCACTTTAGTAATCAGATAATGGGGAAACCTCTGGATTTCTACTTTCCAACCAGCCAATAATCTCAGAAGGACGTGACAAACTTCAAATGTCAATATTAAATAATCAAATTATTCTTTTTCCTCGACTCTCCAATAAGTGTCTGATAACCGTTTCCCTGCCCTTAATTCCGAGGTTGCCACATCCAGCGAGAATGAAATGGAAAAAGAGGCAAAATAAAGACAAGTCTGTAGAATACGAGGAGCTGGCAACCGTGGGGAAGGCTCGAGGACATGCGCAGACTGAAAACACCGATTGCAATCAGGTAACTGGTATACATGCTATGAGAAATCCTGTTACTGGGTTAAAATTCAGCGCTCCATTGGATTTCTTAATCTGATTTCTAGATCGAAGTATGCTGTTTACATCACCACTTGAATAACCAGATAACCGACTACGATCAGATTATGAAGTGCATGTAAACTCACTCCTTGATAACTTCGATACATTCATACTGGGCGAATTTAGAGTGACCAATTAACCTAACACGTCTTCGGAATGTGGAAGGAAACCGGAGTACCTGGAGTAAACCCATGCAAACTCCACACAGTCCAAGGTCGAGATCGAAGCCAGGACCTCAGGGGCTGTGAGGTGGCCGCACTAACCACTTACACCACCTTCTGTTTCACACTTCCTCTTCTTTCTGACTAACAGCACAGCTATTTTGATCCTCACAAAGACATCTAGTGGCACTTTCACTGTCAGGAAAAATGTTTTAAACAGTTGCAGAGCACTGCTGCTTAATATTTATATTTGCTATTCACTTTCTGAATGAACAAGTCTAATTAATGGATCTCATCTTGTAACCAAATGCTCCAGAAATGACATACTGACTTTTCTGGGAACATGCAAAACTTATGATGGTCTGGTTTTGCATCATGAATGTGACATGTGACCACCAAGTGAGTTGGTTTCTGAGCACACTATTTTTCCATGGAAAGATTTACACTTGCACAGAATTGCATACAATCCAAGTTACTCCAAATAAACCATCAGCGACTCGGCCATAACGCTGCAACTCAACACAGAATGACTCGAAAGCAAACTGTTAAATGCTTCCGCTCAAGTACCATCCCTCACAGCAAACCAGCAGCACCCAGGAAAAATACTTTTGCTGCCTTTATCCACCAGACAAGGTTCTTAAAGCTGGATACCCCAGTGAGGCAGACAGAGGTGGCAGAGTGAGACAGTAAAAGTGCACTGTTCCCTGGCTGAGCTGCAATTCTTCATGTTCCTGTGTTTCTAGCGTGAGGAGGCGGAGACAGAGTTCTGTTCATACTGCAAAGCGAAGAAAGGGGGAGAATTTGGATGGGGCCTAGAAACCATGCACCACAGCAGAAGAAATAAAACGCAGTGACGTGTTGAAACTTACTGGGGACTGCTTAAGGATTCTGACAGCTGTTCTAACAGCATGCAAACCTGCTCCAAGTCATGGGGAGTTGCTCTTCCCAACGCGTCTGTCCAGGTTTCTGTAGTTTTTTGGGGTACCTTGAGACCAGAGTCAGAAAAAAAAACCTACACTCTCACACAGATACGGATACTGGGCCTCCTGGGTTGCCATGGAAACGGCGCAAGGCACGAGGGTGGGAGGGTTTTTCTCACTAGAGGTCCAGATGAGGATCTGCATTATTCCGCATTCCTATTTTTGGCTAAGTCACTTCTTTTGGGTTTTATTCAAAGCCACACTGATTTTATTGCTGGTAAAGTTGTTTTTAATGAGTCTTAGAGCTTCGTAGCAGCAAAACTATGATACTATTCATCCACCACGAAGAGATTACTAAAAGAGAAACTCAGCTGTTCAATCCACAAAAAAATTACATTAAGGAAAAAAAACCTTGTTCATCGTTTCTTGCAACTTTTGCTTTTAGACAACAGTAAAGACCGAGCCTCAATGTGAACAGTTTTTACTTGCAGAAAGTCTCTGCTGTTGGCTAGCATTCCGGTTGTGAAATAGTAGCAATTACAGTACACAAATAATAACAAAATTTCAGTTCCAAGCATAAAATAACACACAGACCCAAAAATCCCACCATGATCGGATTATTAAGGGCAGGCAGTCATAATGACTCTTGATGCTGTTAACTTCAGATGGATGGTTTCCTGAAACGTGCACGTCCTTCTGCATGTTTCCCAAATGAAGATAGACTTTATCGATCCCCTCAGGGAACTCCGGGAGGTTCCCAAGGTCTAGGCTGGGTCTGTGCGCGCCCACGCCTTACAGTACGCATATGCATCGATCAAAAACCCCCTGATATTGTACACTTTATTTATTATTTACTCTTTTTTTTTTTAATCACTACAACCCAGAGTTGGGCGTTATGTTTACTGACATCTGCAGTATCTCAACAAGGTCCACTATACGGCAGGAAACAACAAACATATAAAACATGTTCAAATAAACTACAATTTGTAAGCCAACCAGAGATCTTAAGGCCATTTCTGAAATGAGCCCTTGCAACGCTGACTTCACTAATCTCACTATAAATCTCTGCCTGGGTTTGCCAACCTATGATTTAAAAAGCAGAAGCGAGATTTATGAGGCCCATGCTGTCATGCTGTGTGAGGCTGAGTCACAGTATCCAAACGATTGAATCATGCACATCCCACAAATGTCCCACTCCCTTGCAAAAGGTCATGTGAGGCTGCAAGAAAACGTTTGAGCGGTGGGGGCACAACTCACAACCTTGCCTAGGTAGCCTATGACGATTCCTGACCATAAGCATGGCAGACTTTCATCTAAAACCATTTTAATACAGCCAATTATGACATTACTATGATGTTATGATCTCCTTTGTATAGGTAGAAGTGCAAATGTATGGGGTGGAGCAGCGGTTAAATACATTAGCACCTCACCATAGAGACCAGAGAGGCCATGTGTTCAACAGGTACAACGCAGGGCTTGTAATGTGGTGGAGAACCAGATAAAGTACTGGACTGTGGACTCAAAGGTCCAGAGTACACAACCCACCTCTGCCAAGATAATGCTCTAGTGCTGTTAGGTCCTTGAGCAGGACCCTAACCCAGAATTTCTGGATTGTAAGAGTGTATGACAGTAAAGAGTCTGAGGGAACAGCTTCATCGGCGTATCAAGTCTTCAGCAAAGATGGCAGACGGATACAACACAGTCATACGTTCCTCCTCTCGCCGTGGACATCCACTGCCTAATGTTTTAACGCCATGAATTGCATTTTCAAGGACCTGTAGTTATGGGCCGTGTCCAAAACGCTCCCCATTAATTACGTCATCCAATGAAAAGTGGTGGAGAAAAGATAAGGGCGATGTGAATAATTCAGCCATTTTCATACCCCACTTAATCCAATTCAGGGCAACACACCAGGGCGCCAACCGTGATAATCGTCTTTAGGGTGAAATGGGACTACGTAAACAATACGATTACGCAATAAAACCGTGTGATTAACGCATATTTATTTGTCCGACACCCTAGCTGCCATTCACAAGAAGGTTCAAGGTGGCCAAGTGTTGCAAGAAGGTGAAAGTGAACCGAGTATTTCACGATAGCGGTGAAAAAGGGGAAGAAGAAGAAAAAAGGCAAATGAAGATTCTTATTTATCATAACGTCAATCAGAAGATACAACCACTGCTCTATACATCTCAGAGTGACAGAACTGCTTTGCACTATTTATACGAGGGCAGTGGAAGCGAGGCACTGGAGAGCAAGATTTCTGTTTCGCTATGATAGTGCTGATCTCAAATAGCTGAACATGCGGAGCCGTAATTAAAAGGCATGCGACGGCTATTATGTCATCTCTCGTGTCAGAAGATGATACAGATCTACTCTGTTCAGCTAAACTGAGCAGAAATAACTTTATCACCATAAAACAACACAGTACTGGGTTTACTGTGAATTCATTTACTTTTAGAAGTTGTTAGTGTTAGACAGACTTCTGTAAAAAATAAAATAAAATAAAATAAAGAGGATGAAGCTTTAAACATGGCTACCCCTCAGTAATATAATGAAAACCAAAGAAAGTAGCTCTTATGCACTGATCCACAGGATCTACACAACCACACCAGATGAACACTATTACTAAAGCCCTACTATATTGACAGGGAAAATGTGCTTAATTTCACGGACAACGTTTTTCAAAGACCACATATTTCACGGATTTTTAAGAAACTGGCACGTTTCATGGTGCTCACTGAAAAGTCCTCTAAAATCGTGCAGACAAAAAGCCAGGCTCAGTATACTAAACTCCGCTCATACGGTTTTATAACAACCACCTCGGCGCACACGCTGTTGCCAGTCCTGATGGAGGCTTTATACCAGTACAGGCATAGACATGGGTTCAAAGGGAAGGCCCAAGCATTAAACCTACCGGTCAGAGATGGCTTCCCCTTGAAACAGGGTTTATGATCCAGCGCAGGTCCTTTTATTTCTCCACAGCTGTTCGTTTGAGATACAGTCCCCTGCTGGACCTGCATAAAACGGAAATGCTGACATGTAATTCTCACATATGTTCCAAAGAGTTCTACTTTATATGTTGAATTATACCAGAGTTAGTTCCGATCCCGACGCTCTAGAAGTATTACTTTGAGGGATACACACATAACCTAGCAACAATGCCTGCCCTAAAAATCAGCCAAGCCACTGATTGTGCAAGTTCTCCTACTTAGAAAGATGAGAGAGGTCTGTAATTTTCATCATAGGTACACTTCAACTATGAGAGACAAAATGAGAAAAAAAAATCCAGGAATTCTCTTTGTAGGATTTTTAAAGAATTTAATAGTAAATCATGGTGGAAAATAAGTATTTGGTCACCCACAAACAAGCAAGATTTCTGGCTCTCACAGACCTGTAACTTCTTCTTTAAGAAGCTCTTTTGTCCTCCACTCGTTACCTGTATTAATGGCACCTGTTTGACCTCGTTATCTGTATAAAAGACACCTGCCCACAGCCTCAAACAGTCAGACTCCAAACTCAACCATGGTCAAGACCAAAGAGCTGTGGAACGACACCAAGAAGTATATTATAGACCTGCACCAGGCTGGGAAGAGTGAATCTACAATAGGCAAGAAGGTTGGTGTGAATAAATCAACTGTGGGAGCAATTGTAAGAAAATGGAAGACATACAAGACCATTGATAATCTCCCTCGATCTGGGGCTCCACCCAAGATCTCATCCCGTGGGGTCAAAATGATCATGAGAACGATGAGCAAAAATCCCAGAACTACACGGAGGGACCTGATGAATGACCTGCAGAGAGCTGGGACCAAAGTAACAAAGGCTACCATCAGTAACACTCTACCCCGAGAGGGACTCAGATCCTGCAGTGCCAGGCGTGTCCCCCTGCTTAAGCCAGTACATGTCCAGACCCGTCCGAAGTGTACCTATGATGAAAATTACAAACCTCTCATCTTTCTAAGCAAGAGAACTTGCACAATCACTAAATACTTTTTTGCCCCACTGTACATTCATACACACAAAATATATTGTTTTTGAAAACAATTTAAATTTGGAAGATGAAGCTCTTAATGAACCTGGATTTGGAAGCGCTGGAAAAGCGAAACAAAGTCAGTCCTTTAAATCAAACGTCCCCAGGTTCTTAATGGATTCACAGCTCGACTGAAGATCAGTTTTACTCCCATCAACAAAAATGAGCTACAGAAATGCACACAAAGACTGAACACCAACACAACTTCACAACCCAACAGTAAATACAGCAAAATGCATGAAACGGCAGTCTGTAAAACAATAAAGTAGACAAACAATAAGACACTAGACAGGCACAATGCTCTTTTGTTCTGGATGTGCAGTAATTCACATATCCTGCAGACAAACGTACACATGCACGAACACAACTGCATACGACACACCCACCCACACGCAAGCGTTTGTCTCTCTATACTCGTCAGTAATTTCCACTGACATGATTGCAGTAGCTAATCCATTCAACACCTACATCTAACCCAAACCACAGCAACTAAAAGCAAATCGGTTGGGTTTTTCAAATCAGAGGTGAACTTTTTATAAACACAGTTCTGAGGAAAAGCAAAAAAGCCCTCAAGTCAAATTTCTGAGATTCATCTACCCCTGTGGGAGCATACAGTCCATCTAGCCTACAGACTTCACTGGCACTCTCTCCGAATACAGACGATCCACTAGACATACTGACTAGCAAATGTTTAAAACAACAAACATTAGAACAACACTGTATGACAATTTGGAAAATAGTTTCGATAGTGGGAGCCCCATTTCATAAAGCACAGAGAATGAAATGACTATATGACAAGTATAATATACACAACACTACTCACAAATTTAACACAAAACTAGTGCTGTCAAATGAACCCTGTAGAATTTTCTATATTTCTGCATAAATATGACCTAAAACATCATCAGATTTTTACACAAGTCCTAAAAGTAGATAAAGAGAACCCAGTTAAACAAATGAGACAAAAATATTATACTTGATTATTTATTTACTGAGGAAAATGATCCAATATTACCATATAGTGAGTGGCAAAAGTATGTGACCCTTTGCTTTCAGTATCTGGTGTGACCCCCCTGTGCAGCAATAACTGCAACTAAACGTTTCCTGTAACTGTTGATCAGTCCTGCACACCTGCTTTTAGGAATTTTAGCCCATTCCTCCGTACAGAACAGCTTCAACTCTGGGATGTTGGTGGGTTTCCTCACATTAACTGCTCGCTTCAGGTCCTTCGACAACATTTCAATTGGATTAAGGTCAGGACTTTGACTTGGCCATTCCAAAACATTACCTTTATTCTTCTTTAACCATTCTTTGGTAGAACGACTTGTGTGCTTAGGGTCATTGTCTTGCTGCATGACCCACCTTCTCTTGAGATTCAGTTCATGGACAGATGTCCTGACATTTTCCGTTAGAATTCTCTGATATTATTCAGAAATCATTGTTCCATCAATGATGGTAAGCCGTCCTGGCCCAGTGCAGCAAAACAGGCCCAAAACCATGATACTAACTACCACCACCCATGTTTCACAGATGGGATAAGGATCTTATGCTAGAAAGCAGTTGTTTTCCTTCTCTCCAAACATAACGCTTTTCTTTTAAGCCAAAAAGTTCTATTTTGGTCTCATCCGTCCAGAAAACTTTCTTCCAATAGCCTTCTGGCTCGTCCACGTGATCTTTAGCAAACTGCAGACGAGCAGCAATGTTCTTTTTGGAGAGCAGTGGCTTTCTCCTTGCAACCCTGCCATGCACACCATTATTGCTCAGTGTTCTACTGATGGTGGACTCATGAACATTAACATTAGCCAATGTGAGAGGCCTTCAGTTGCTTAGAAGTTACCCTGGGGTCCTTTGTGACCTCACCAACTATTACATGCCTTGCTCTTGGAGTGATCTTTGTTGGTCGACCACTCCTGGGGAGGGTAACAATGGTCTTGAAATTCCTCCATTTATACACAATCTGTCTGACTGTGGATTGGTGGAGTCCAAACTCTTTAGAGATGGTTTTGTAACCTTTTCCAGCCTGATGAGCATCAACAACTCTTTTTCTGAGGTCCTCAGAAATCTCCTTTGTTCCTGCCATGATACACTTCCACAAACGTGTTGTAGAGCAGATTTTTAAAAAAAAACCAGGGTGCCCACTCACACCTGATTGTCATTCCATTGACTGAAAACACCTGACTAATTTTACCTTCAAATGAACTGCTAATCCTAGAGGTTCACATACTTTTGCCACTCACTAATATGTAATATTGGATCATTTTCCCCAATAAATAAATGACCAAGTATAATATTGTGTGTCATTTGTTTAACTGGGCTCTCTATCTACTTTTAGGACTTTTGTGAAAATCTGATGATGTTTTAGGTCACATTTATGCAGAAATATAAACATTCTAAAGGGTTCACAAACTTGCAAGCACCACTAAGTGGACTATAAAAGCTTCAACGGAATGCATTTATCACTTTGTAATAACTCCATAAACACCACATGGAACAATACATTTATAGTGCAAAGTACTCTGTTCATTAGGTACTTCTATTAGAGTAAAAGAAAGGCCGCAAGCTGTTATCTCGTGTGCCGGGCATGTTGACAAAACACATGGTTACGCTGGACCCTTGTTTGTTTATGTGACAGAATCTACTGTGGCACAATAAGGAAGCATCCCAAATCGTTTACAGCTTTGTTCCCTATAGGCTACAAGTGCTCTACAATATGTAGTATGTATGGAATAGTGACTAGTGGAGCGTTTCTGGTACAGCCCATAAGTTCAGGCACCTCACATGGACAAGTAACAAAAAAAAACTTTTTTTTTTCCTTTTTAAGTACACATTATATAAATTTGACAGCGCAAACTGTAAGAAGATACAAAAGCCTTGATAAGACTGTTGATTCCCACCAGGACAGAGATCCACAAGAATGCCAAACTAACCACAGGATCGGAACTAAATGAGCAGCTATGTGGGGGGAAAAAAGGAACTACACAAGTTTGAACAACGATCTGAAAGATATGCCTCATACTGTATCTTGTACTGTGCTGCTACTTCTATCAGACACCTGTGAGAGTTACTGTATTCATGTTATGTGCCAAAAACTGAACCCAGGAGGACAATTCCTACCCATGAGCCACGATATTTATACTTCTGCATAATTTTTCAGTTTGCTTACCTTTAATTACCAATTTTCTTATTTATATTACACACACACACCATTCAATGTATGCGTTATGTTCTGTGAAAGGTCGTTGACCAAAGCTGACTAGAGCTGCAACCAACAGCTGTAGCCCAAACATGAGCTAATGAGAAAGCAAGCACATGACCGGTGAGGTAATGAACTTTCTTGTTCTGCTCTTAAACTCCCGCCTCTGCTCGTGGATCCTCAGCACTGACTGGATGTTCAACGTTGTCGACACGATCTACAGGTGCTTGTCTTGCCAAGCACAGAACCCTATTTATTGGACGAGAGCGCAATGTGAAAGGAGGCAGAAGAAGAAAACCCACTGCAATAATTAAAATTAAGCAATTAACATAGGAATCTGTTAGAATTATTAATTGTATTGGAATTTATGAATTACTGATATGGTAATTAGAGTTCAGTACTGTATACTGTAACATCTTTGCTGTTTTGAGTCTGCTTACAGCTGCAATGCCAAGAGTTAGGAGACAAATGGTTATTTCCCATAATAATTTTTAAGACCTCAGCCATTAAAGCAAATGGACATTGTTCGGATGGTCTTTAAACAGCACATATCCAGCTCCAGCCCAGACAGTAAGATGTTCCTCCGCTGCAGCTCCACCCAGGCTGTTCTTCCGTCATCAGCTCCAGCCCCACCATACTCAGACCACAAAGGGCATGCCACCAAGACTTTCCCACCGAGGACACAAGATCCTAAAGTGACTCTTTGTACTGGACTAAATAATGCCGTTACACACATTTTTAGGTTATTCTATTCGATATTTCTCTCCACTATTAACTTACACCCTATAGCCTTTATATTCTCTAATTTATTACACTCTTCATAATATTTAATGTTCTCTAAAATGTTAGTCTACCTGCTTTTTTAATTATTATATTTCTAAATATATGTTCTCACTGTTAATATTTAATAGTTTTTGTTTCTTTAAACTATTATTATGAACTTATTAGTCTTGGTCCTCCCGACGTTTCTTCCTTATACCGTTTAGGGAGTTTTTCCTTGCCACTGTCGCCCTATGTTTGCTCAGTTTGGGATTGGTGTCATAATTTAGAAGATAATCTAAAATTGTAAAGCCACTGAGACGATGCGCCATTGTAAAAAGCACTAAAGAAATAAATCTGACTGAACATAGTCATATTTGTTAAGGATACGATACAGGAGCGCACTGTAACTTTAACTGGAATTCGATTTAATGACAGACAGAAATATGTTGCCAAAAATAGAGACGGCGTCATCGAGAAAAAAAGAAAATCCAAACTTGGCACGTCTAGTTCAGAAAGAAAAATGACAAATAACTTGTTGCACTCCTTTCTGTTTCCACGGCACAAAAGTACGAGAGCAGGATGAGACAGCTTTGGTCACAAAAGAAAGTGAACTGTTAAAACCACCCACCGTCGTCTCTCTTTGCAGGGGGAAAGTACAAGAAAATGAGTTTCACAGCTTCGAGTGGAGATTACTAATAGAGAACGTGAAGCAAGACACCCTCAGAGTGAACCTTTCCATTCAGTGAAGTCATGACCACCACCAGCAGCACAGAATACACAGCTTTGAAAGGAGCCCGGCCCACGGCTATGACATCATCGCCTCTGCTCGCTTAGTCACGGACGGCCTGGGCAGCGAGGCCGCCTCCTCAATGATGTCAGCACTCCAGCACCAACGCAGGCAGCCATTTTGAATCCAGCCAGTCACCTGGCACAAAAAAAGCATTTGGTGCCACAACTGGGGAGGCACAAGAGAGGTCCAATATTTTCACAGCCCGACTACAGCAGGACTGTTGACTGATTCTAAGCACTACTAAAAGTTTTCAGTAGATTATGGGTTCTGGCTCAGAGGGGGAAATACATATTTGAATGCGTGGCACATTTTCTAGTTATTCGTTGTGAGGATTCAGGCTGACGCTGATTTCTGTCACTCTATACATAACCAAGGGCCAACAAACTGTTTGTGAAGCTCTGTATTCCAAACGCAACCGATTATTCCCATTAGTTGAGTTCAGATAGCGAACTCATCACTCAGGTTGGCGTGCCATGCATGTACATAGCACTGCTTTCCGAAACACACAAAATAACCCCGGGGTACGACTGTTAGTGGACGGGTAGGTGCAGGTGTTGTGGTTAAAGTGATGCTGGGAGGGCTTTTCCTAAATCAATACGTCTTGAGTAATGTTTACAATTCGCTAATAATGATACTATATACACTACAAACAGCATGTCATTGACTGCATCAAGCCTGCTTAATTGGTGCGACCATTTGGCGACGTTTCTCTAAACTGACTCGTTGAACACGGAAAAAAGTCGGCGTGATTGACCTGTCGTACTTAAAGGTTACTCAAGAGTCTCAGTGCCTGTCCGTCCGCTTCCGGGCTGGCTCTCAGCTAGCAAGGAGGCTCGAACAAATACATCAGGTCAGGGGTGATCCAAGTCATCTCATAGAACATCCACCAGGTGTTTCCGCATCGAAAAGCTTCTGGAAAAGCTCAGCACAGTCACCTGCATGAAGGTCTGCATGACCTTCTGGTGTCCACATGGATTGACCCTGGGTGCTCTGGTCTCCTCCAATATCCCAAAGTCATCCCATAGGTTAATTGGTCGCTCTAAATTGGCCCTGTATGTGACTGGTATTGACGTAACCGTGTTCCTGTCCAGAAGAGCCACCGATGCAGAAAGTGTCATTTAAGGTTGCATAACAAACAAAAACAAATGAAAAGCTTCTGCAACTTCATCCCAGATCAGGGTTCAAACATTAATCACAGATGCCACTCTACAAGCAAGTCACCTATCATAACAGAAGTCGCCTTCAGGATGGAATTTGTGGAATCAGAGTAGATGTCCAAGGGACAAGTAGGTCTGTTGTTTATGTCTATACACCGATCAGATTTGCACTCTGACAACCAGGCTGAAGCGTGTGCACTCCATGCAAACTCTGTAGAAAAGTCTGGTAGCCGTTAAAGACTGTGGTGCTGCAGTGTGGACTCGAGGGGGGAAAAAAGAGGCGTCACCTGCCTACATCACAGCCAAATCAAAGTCGCTAGTTAGATTATTGCTGAACTACTCGGGCTATCTTCACTCGCTCCATGAGCCTGAATAGACGCCAGCGCGAAATTGCACCGGAGTCGGTTATTAAAACGGGAGGGGAAGTCGGACGGACCGACACCATTCCGTGCAGGCGACGTAAACGCCATGTCGACATTGGGAGCCATATTCTACTGTTTATTTCGTCGTCTAACCAGAAGACACGTTTACGCATCCACACGTCCAGTCTCCTTTTAGTAGGCTTTTAAACAAGCCCTAACCGGTCCGGGCTAACCTTTAAAATCACAGCGTGGAGCTGGTTGAGGAAAACGAGGTTATCCGGACGCAGCGTGGGTTTCTTGTTTTTCCCCCAGCCTGTACAATATGGCTACAGAAAACAAAGTTTAATAGATAAGTTGAGACATGATACCGACCGGCGGCTGAAGAGTCCAGGCCACGGTACTGGCCGTTCGGTTAGCTAACTAGTTAGCAGACATAACAGTTACAACTTTTTAGGTTCGGACTTCTCATTAGAGGCTCTGGCAAATATTCATTTCAGCGCTTTTCTTACCTGGTCACAGTCCAGGAGAAGGTGCGAGGCCAGAGTACGGGTCCAGAAGTGCGTTACTTTTCCTCATAGAAGGTAAACAGACGGGCCGGGGCTAAATGTAAAGAATCTAACCGAACCCTAAAGACAACAGCCGAAAAAAATGCGCGAGCTCGGGGGGAGCGACGCCAAAACCCACGTGACTGCGTACGTCAGCGGCCGCGTTTGCATACGCTAGAAGAAGCGCCTCCATGCCGTCCTTCAGAAACGCGCTTTCTAACCGTGCCGCTCCAGCCAAGGCTGTGTCGAGCCCTTACGAGGTGAAGACAGCCTGTCACCGAGCCTGACCCGCCTCCTTTCCTGCTCTCAGATGAATGAAGCGGTTTTAAGGTGATAGGTCATTGAATATTCAGCAGTATCTCGGACTCAATCCAATTCATGGAGCTCCCATGCCCCACTTCATGATACTGTCCTTTTTATTTACATGCTCTCCCTGTGTTGGTGTCGGTTTCCTCTCTGTACTTTCCAGATGTGGGTGCAAGTCTCAAGTCTTAACATTCAAGTCTCAAGCAAGTCCAAAGTTACTGTGGTAAGATTCAAGTAACTCAAGTCAAGTCTCTGGCGTAAGTCAAGCAAGTCTCAAGTCATACGAAATGATGCTGCAGCTCCAGTTACCCCATTTAAATCAATCACAAGACAGTGGTCGTAAAGACTTATCTCAAACTTTGCGTTATCAAACTTGCTAATGTTTGACTAGCCAAAAAGTTCACTTAAAAGACACAGTCACGTCCCTTTCTCTGTGGATTTTGATGGCGTTGGATGTCTTTTTGATCCTCAGACCTTGCGTATCGCTGTTCTCTTTTTACTAATTTCCTTGACGACATAATCCTTGAATCCAAACTTGGCAATTTTTGGAATAGCCGCCTCCATGTTACCAGCCAACTCTGCTGGTTTCCCGCATTCTCATCGGTTGCCAGGTTTGCTCACATTGAAACAGAAATCACCCAAACGTTCCAAGAAAAAAACTTCACCATAACTAAAAATGCAAATGTGTAATGAAATTCCGTCTCAATTCTAAGTTAATTCTCAAATCATGAATATCATGTCAAAGTCGAGTTTTTATCAATTAGCCAAGTTAGTCTCAAGTCCTTAACTTTGCAACTCGAGTCTGACTCAAGTCAAGCCATGTGACTCGAGTCCCCCAACTCTAGTACCTTCCTCCCACCACCCAAAAACATGTCAGTAAATGGATTGATTTCTGCAAATTGGCCATAGGATTGAGTAGGAGGGTTTTGTGGCAACAAATTAATGAGCAACATGTCTATCTATCTATCTATCGATCTAACGATAACATTTTCATGACCATTATACAATGCCAAAGCAATGAGGATGTATATAACAATAATACAGCACAGACTGAATCTATAAATACCACAATATAAAGTATATCTGATCTGTACAATCTAAACATAGCACAGATAAAACAATATTATAAAGTATTTCTAAAACAGTAATACTAAATAGTATTGGTCCTGACCATTACAGAACAGAGTAAAGGGGGCTAACAGATGGACTACAATCTGCAATTGTAGAACGACAAGTGCAGTGACCACTAACTCTTAAATAAAGAATGAGCAGGACATAAACAGAAAAATATTGAATGCCTAAGACGTTTGCATAGCACTGAATAATGAGCGCATAAAAGTCTATTATAACATAGTTATTATAAAGCAACACTCTCAAATGGAGTACATAAATAAAAGAGCACTATAAATCAGAATTACATAAGCATGTTTGAAATGAAATGGAGAAAAGTTCAGAAATAAAACAAATCTGGAGAAACTGCTGAAAACAGATTACTTAAACCAAAGAAAAATAACACTACAACACAGTGGAATAAATATTTAAGCAAACAGTTTGTAGCCTCCTCCCACTCGCTTGTAGCCTGCTGCTACATTAACTGCTCCACAGCTGAAAACATGAAACCCTGCAGAAAGCTCTTGGGAATGTTATGTGAGAACTAGACCGTTAGCTGTGTCTTCATATCCTTCATATTGTTCACAATGAAGTCTGTAGCAGTCTGTACAACGTGAGCACGAGCGTTTGAGTGGTGGTACAGTAGGCCAAAAGGTTGAGGGTTGAAGTACAAGCACTGCCACGCCGCAAGGCACTTAACCCTCAAGGAAGGCCCTGAATTAATTCAGTTGTACTTTGCAAGACTGTATTAGTTGTAAGTCACTCTAGTTAATGGTGTGTGATAAATGTAGTGTAGACTCACTGAGCACTTAAATAGGACCTCTAGCCCATATCCCAAAGGTTTTCTATTGGAATCAGATCCAGTGACTGTGAACTCCACGGAAGAACATTGGACTTGTTGTCATGGTCATGAAACCAGCTTGAGATGACTGTTATGTTGTGACATGGTGCATTATAATGATGGAGAAAAGCCATTAGAAGATGGGTAAGTTGTGGTCATGAAGGGATGCACATGGTCAACAACAATACTCTAAGGGGGCATGGTCGCCTCACAGCTCAAGCGGTTCCATCGTGACCTTGGACTCCGCCTGTGTGGAGTCTGCATGTCCTCCCCGTGTCTGGGTGGGTTTACTCTCTGTGCTCTGGCTCCCACCCACAGTCCAAAGACATGCATTAGGTTAATTGGTTGGCTGAGTATGTGTCTACCTCATTTAGCAGACACCCTTATCCAGAGCGACTTACAACTGATACAGTCCAGTCCAGTCAAGTACAATCCAAACAATTGTGGGTTGCTCAAAGACCCAACAGTGGAATCTTGGCAGAGGTGGGATTTAAACCCTGGACACTGTGGTCAATAGTCCAGTACCTTAACTGCTAGTTTACCACAGTCATGACTAGTTTTGATGCAACCTTGTATCTGTCGTCAAATAGCCATTGATGCTGAAAGTGACATTAAATAAACCAACCAAACAAACACACAAAGGAGGCGCAAGGCACTGTGCTACTTCTTCACTAGAAGTCTTAGCACCTCTGGTGGTGACTGAACAAACTACGTTTCACAAACTGCTCTGGGGCTAATCAGCCCCATGTTGTTTGCAGCTGCCTGTGAAAGTATTTAAGATGGAATCAAGCCATGGTTCATTGCCATGGCTTTATTTCACTTTCAAAGCTGCTGACAGTAACAATAATTGTTTGTCCCTTTATGCGTGTGTTTCAGAAAACAGAAAGTTGACAATGAACAAGGTAAGAGGAGAGTTTTATAAAGTAAGTGAGAAGATTGGTATGAAGTTCATCCTGTCATGGAGCTGGGTCTGTAGGGGCTTTTGTAAAGCCGCGTTCTACATCACTATTATCTATTAATGTGTCCAGGTGATACACAATTGATGTGGACTCAGTTTATTTTCATTCATTCATTGTCTCATCCTAGTCAGGGTCACAGGAGAGCCCTTGCCCAGCCGGTGACACAGGGCACAAGTCAGGAACCAATCAATCATAGGGCACAAAAACTCACACACTAAGGAGCACTTTGGAAACACCAATTAACCTAACACATGTCTTTGGAATGTGTGAGGAAACTGGAGTACCCAGAGAAAACCCACGCAGACACGAGGAGGGCATGCGGACTCTACACATTAAGGACCCAGGTCACTCCTCCTGGGATCAAACCCCGGACCTTCTTGCTGTGAGGCGACAGCGCTACCCACTGAGCCACCCAGTTTAGTTTCAGTTCAATTCATTTGTATAGGACTTTTTACAACAGGCATAATGTCAAAATAGATTTGTAAAGGGCAAGTCTTAACCCCAATGAGCAAGCCAGAGGCAACAGTGGCAAGTAAAATCTCCTTGAGATCAATAAAGAAGAAACCTTGAGAGGAACTTGGCTCAAAAGGGGAACCCATCCTCCTCTGGATGAGACTGGAAGAGAAAAATAATTTGAAAAGCAGTAGTAAGTCATTAGTCATAAGTCATTAGAAGCTGTAATTCTGTAGAAGACAGAAAATGTCCTGTAAGTTGAATAGTAACAGTTAATAGTCTGGTCTGGTTACTAAACCGGATCTGATGGTCCAGGCAAGGGGATGGCAGCAAAGGAAGGATCTTCACCAGCACCAAGTGCAGCTTGACAGATAACAAAAATGTTAGGGTTAAGGAGAGGGAAGCAAATCTTAAATAAGATGGAAATGCTGAAGCACAGACAGTTAGGCAGGTATAGCTATTACAGCATAACTAAAAAGAGAAAGCCAGAAAGGACACGAAGACAAGCTGAGACCAAAGTAACCAACCTCACCAATATCAAAGACCTCATGATGTTGGATCATTCTGGACGAAAACCTAAAACTTTTACATTCATAAAGCCAGGTATTACATCAGTCAAACCTAGAGCTAAGAAAGCATGAACTATGTTTATAAGGTGTGGTCCTGGTAATAGGGTCTGTATGAGCTTCAAATGAGAGCCGGGGATCAATAAACACATCAAAGTCTTTTACTGCTGCAAGTGACCAAAGATAGAAGCGGTCAAGTCCATTTATCAACTGGCCCACAGTGCTCTCTTGTGGCCCAAAAAGGTACACGGCGAGATTTAATTCAATGCTGTACCCTCACTCACCCACGCATTCACTCACTTTCCGTACCAACTTCAACCAGGGTCATGGACGCGCTCACATACAGTACTGTTCAAAAGTCTTAGGCCTCCATTAGATTTGTTGTTTTAGCAATGGTATAATGACCATACATAACATATTGTTGACGATTGGACCCAACAATTTCAAACTTAGATTTGTCCCTCCATAATAAATGTATGGTGGGGGATCTAGAAGCCATTCAAAAAATGTTTGAAATTTTATTATTAATAATGCAAATAACCTCTGTGGGTCGCGCTGTCGCTTCACAGCGAGAAGGTCCTGGGTTCAATCCCCAGGTGGAGTGGTCTGGGTCCTTTCTGTGTGGAGACTGCCGGTCCTCCTACAGCCCAAAGATGTGCGTCTCAGGCTAATTGCTGTCTCTGAAGTGTCCTTAGTGTGTGAGTGAGTGTGCCCTACGATGGATTGGTGCCCTGTCTAGGGTTGTTCCTGCCTTACGCCCTGTGCCGCCGGCTAGGCGCTGGCTTTCCGGCGACCCTGATCAGGATTAAGTGATTAAGATAATGAATGAATAAAACAACCATGTATACAATATACCTATAGGTTGCACCTGTAACAACAGTACACCATTTTGGGTGAAAGTCCTGCACTGCAGGTGTAATTCAACAGGTGCTAACGTAGCACTGTGTATTGTGCTGTGTTCCGGGGAGACGGCACGTTGCTCCTATAGGCTACGCCAAATCTCCCTGGGAACAAAGCGAACGAGGGCAGACTTTACCCTGCACAGAGTGTTCAGGACACACAGCTACTGTGAAGCAGAGTGCGAAAGGTAAGGTAGACTTCAACAAAAATAAAGCTAATATAACTAATTGCTTGTTTTAGACCATTTATTACTAATTCAACGTTCTGAAATGAAATTAATAGCAGAAATTAAGCTTTTATTGAGTGAGTTTTTATTTTCCAAAATGAGAACAGGTTCACTTTGCATTCTTGTGTATTCACTTTCTTAAACTCTTTAATATACTGAATGGAACTGATGTATTTAGGGGATTTGGTGGTCATTGTGATACTAGATACTATACTAGGCTGCGTTTTGAAACTGTGGACTTTGTAGTCTATGTAAATATGTACCACTTGTTGTTTTCACAGCGAAATTAACATCTTATGATTAGCAATATATGATGTATAGGGTAACACTTTTGTTCGTCTATTTTCCCTTCTCCATTTTTCAGTTTCATAATCTGTTATCAGGATCCCATTATCTAGTGCTCCTTACCTACCTAGGCTTGAATGGAGAATCCGGCAGTGGCCAGCAATAATCAGTTCCCCCCTCCGTACAACCCTGCGTCCCCCAACTACACAAACAGAGCCGGGTATGGCGAAGAGGCAGTGATTCCTACAGTGGCTTACAATGGCGACAATATAGAGATGGGACACAGTGAACCACCAGAGTACACGCAAGGCTTTGAGAATGTTAATGTGTTTTCAGAAGCTTCTATCAGGCGAGGTGGGTTGATCTGTGAGAACTGTGTAATCAAATCATATCACCTTTTGTATCTGTTCATCGACAGCATTGACAGCATGTAGCAAATGCCGATATCCAGAGGGACTTACAACAGATACAGTCTTACAATCCAAGCAATTGTGGGTTAAGGGTCTTGCTAAAGCGTCCAACAGTGGCAGCTTGGCAGAGGTGGGATTTGAACCCTAGTCCAGTACCTGAACCGCCACAGTCCCCATTTTACCTCTATTAGGTGTGTGATAGCTTGAGATACGAGTTCATGTACTTGTGATTTCAAAGTTTTGACTTGGACTTAGTGGATTCATCTCCTGGTGCAAAGGATTTTTTTTACTTTTTAATGCAAGTACCCCTGAACAACTGTATTTAAATATAATACAAACACACTTTTGTAGATGAAAAGTTAATAAACCTTTTCCAGGGAATTAATACAACACATACTTCTTCAGTCTTATCCACGATTACAGTGGTAGCTCAGTTCTCGTTGTTAATTCGTTCCAGAAGGCTTGTCAAGAACCGAAAACAAGTACCGAGCAAATTTTTCCCATAAGGAATATTGTAAATTGAATGAATCTGTTCCATACCCCAGAAAATCCACATTGTATAAGCATTATATGCATTAATGGAGTTGTATTGTACAGGACCTCTCTGATTTACATAGTGGATATGTTCCGACAAATCCATTATAAGCGAAATGTATCATGAACTGAGGAGTTTAATGAGTGTTTGGTAGAGCGGTCTATACTGTATCATAGCAGAACCTGTAATAAGTAATAATAAGTAAGTTAATTAATGTAAAAATAATGTAATGTTAGTTAATGAAAACACTTACATTAACCTACAGTTGGCCAAAATCATTAACAAAAAGCTTGCTTTATAATATAGTGCTGCCCATGGAATTTAGAGTGATGGATTGAAAGTGAAAAATCAAAGCAACACACTTACTCTATTGATGAACTCAGGGCACATAGCGACCAAGCTAACTGCAGCCTGTGTTTTCTGTCGGTTTTCTCTCATCATTAACAACTGTTAATTATATTGTTAATTATAAGAGTACTCAGCAAGTGCACCGAGACACATTATTCTAGTCAAAATGCGCCGAGAACTGAATTCAACAAGTTCCGAGTTGGTCGAGAACTGAGGTACCACTGCACTACCTAAAAAATGAAAAATAGGAATATGTTTAAGCATATTCACGAATAACACTATGTAACACAAGTTTTGTTCCCAGCTTATTAATGTTATATTCCAATTGCTTATGTCTAAAACAAATAAAAAATGGCTTACATTCATCATAAACTTCGCTTTTGTGACCACGGCAACGAAAATTATGAATTTTTATTATAGAAACAGGTCACCAACAGGCATGCCGAAGTATGCTTTGTAGGCCTCACACATCTTAGCAGATGCTTCCACAGAGTACTTTTTCGCTCTCGTCTTTGATAAAATGGCCACATACATAGCAAAATGCGTCTGCTGGATGTATGCAACCTCTTGATGCCATCTAAATGGACTAAGTTGCTGTGTACTGTGAGGAAAAAGGATGTCTCTCCAAACTCGATAAGAATGGTCAATCTTTATTCCATGCAGTATCAAAGTACAAGAGTGTACTGAGGATTCAGCAGAGCAAGACTGATGACCCGGTAGCAGAGTAACACACAATATATACATTTGAAAGTAGTGGTCCTTCCTAAGCTCCTCCTGTAATGGGTGTGGGGTGAAGTGTGAATGCTGTCGTTACCAGAATCTGAATAGAGAATGAATTCACACCTGTCTGTCTAGGTCAGTTCCCCTTTGTCTGTGATGGCTGTTGCCCACTTACTATGCAATCCCAATCAATTAGATCATGTCTCTCCGTCTCTCAGGAAGGGCTATAGTGGCCCTATATAACTGTAGTTATGCAGCTACCTACAATTCTGTACAGTCCCAGAAAGTTCTAGATCATTCTGGACAGTTCTAGAAACTTCCTTGATAGTTCTCACAATTCCAGAAGCTTCTTAAGTATCTTGAAATATGGCGAATATCCTTAAAAATAGATCAATTTCAAAATATCATTGTGCTGACCACAAAAGCAAAGTTTACAGGGAATAATAACTTTTTTCTATTCATTTAGGGTACAAACAATCAGGAAAACACACTTAACAACTGGGAACAAAATTTTTTTTTAAAAATTGTTACATGGTGTAATCAACTATTATATTGTATAAGGTTTCAGAACTGAATTGCCTTGTTAGCCAAATAGGCAATGTGCTTGTTAGGCTTTAATCACAGAGAGCTGTAGACTCTTCCAGAACTGAATCAATTCTGTTTCTCTTCAAGCCTCTCAAGCTTACAGAGGAGCTGAAAAGAAACAGAATTGCCTCTCACAACGCAGGAAAAGCTATAAAAGTATATTTAAATGAGTGCCGTCATAGGATAAAATACTTACTTGCGATTAATCACGAGTTTTGGAGCACTGTCATTCCATTAGTAATTAATAGTGAAAAGCAGCAGCAGTTACCAGAACGATACCTTTTAATGCAAAATAATTATTAAATTAGGTCATTTTATTAGAAATAGCAAGTAAAGGGAGCTATCCATGTGACAGGTACAATCATGAGATTACACTGGACGTTTAGTGTGTTTGCGCAAGAGTAATGTGCAAAGCTGTAAAAGGGAGTGTCCGAAATGATTACTCTCACCAACTGTGTCCCCTATAGGTTAATATTGCCATACGTTCACTGAATTAGGTTCACCTCCTTGTTTGTACACTCATGGTCCATTTTATCAGTTCTGCTTTCCATGTAGATTTGTAGTTCTACAATTACAGATTGTAGTCCCATCTGTTTCTCTACATTAGTTTCCTTTTACTGTTCCCTAATGTTCAGGACCCCCACAGATCAGGACTGAGCACTGAGCACTTCTCAGCATTACAGTGACACTGACAGGCAGACACAGCGGTGCTGCTGGAGTATTTAAACCACCTCATTGACACTGCTGGACTGAAAAAAATCCACCAACCAAAAATGTCCAGCCACATACACAGGTTGAGTTTATGTAGTGTGTACAATGTAGGGAAACAGTATTCAAGGCACCATTTGTGATGAAGATGCCTCACATGGTCAAGCAGCAAAAAGGCATTTTAACTTGCATTTGTGCCATTCCAGCCTCGTCATTCATTCATCGATGGTTTCTGCTTTTGTCCATAGGGTTCATAAGAAAGGTTTACCTCACCCTCGGGGTTCAGTTGCTGATAACGTTCGGAATAATCTGTGCATTTCTGTACTGGTGAGTCATGGGCTTATCAGGTTACTCATTTCAGTACTGTCATTTGACATTTTAAATGATCCCAGGTGAAGGTTCAGATCTTTACACACTTCAAGATTTAAATATGATTACATAGAAAAATGTCCTTGTTGCTTGATCTCGCTTTGTCTTCTCTTCACAGGCAGACTCTGAAAGTCTGGGTGGCACAAACTGTTTGGTTTCCCTACACCATGATGTAATTATTCTACAGTACTTATGTGTAAACTGCATTTTTGAGCATTTTCTCATTTATTTTCCTCTGGA
This sequence comes from Ancistrus triradiatus, assembly GCA_025084515.1. Classification (NCBI taxonomy): domain Eukaryota; kingdom Metazoa; phylum Chordata; class Actinopteri; order Siluriformes; family Loricariidae; genus Ancistrus; species Ancistrus triradiatus. The sequence goes on along the minus strand of JAJAGP010000002.1, from coordinate 2,365,981 downwards.
AGACGCAAAGTTTAAACTAATTTAACTGGTAACTAATTAGTGATAATAGAATTTAATAATAATAGAACTGCTTTTTTAAGATTATATTTTTGGACAATATTAGTATTGTTCCAATTTGGTTCACTGCCAGATAAATACAATAAGCTCTAAATAAGGCAGAAAATAATGATTGAAAACACTTGACTAATTTCACCTTCAAATTAACTAATCCTAGAGGTTCACATACTTTTGCGACTCACTAATATGTAACATTAAATCATTTTCCTCAATAAATAAATGACCAAGTATAATATTTTTGTCTCACTTGTTTAACTAGGTTCTCTTTATCTACTTTTAGGACTTGTGTGAAAATCTGATGATATTTTAGGTCATATTTATGCAGAAATATAGAAAATTCTAAAGGGTTCACAAACTTTCAAGCACCACTGTAGAATGATAGCAGGTTTTTCTATGTCTTTCAAGACTGCGATTCACTTTTCTGTCAGCAGCTGTTGCAAGGGTTCGCACGTACAAGGTTTCTATCATTCAGACGTGAATTAGATGTATATATGACAGATTTTTATTTCTTAATATAATTCTTAAAGTCTCAGCCGTTAGTAAACTGTTACTGGATGGATGTTGATTTAAAACAAGCAATAGTTATAACTATAAAACGCTGCTTAATAACTAGACTGCCTTTTGAACTGCTCTTGTCACAAGGACCTGGTAACCTTGGAAAAACGCACAGTCATTTAGTGTCTATATAAAGATATGTCTCTGTTTATTACTGAAGTAATTCTTTATTCCTAAGCTTTCCGATGGCTATTTGGTTTCCACCAATTCACAAAATCCTGCACCGCACACAGAGCCACAGTTTGTATTATTAGCTAGAACGTCAGACATTAGGTCCTATTTTGCACGAGTACCACTGGTACATACATCTCTATACAAGTGTCTTGCTGTGAATTGTGGGTCATCTGTATATATGTGATTTGTTCACAAAGGGCGATAACAGTGGTTCTCATCATTGTGCTTGCCTGCTGTCCTGACGTGCGACGAAAGGTTCCCTTGAACTTCATCTTCCTCACTCTGTTTGTAAGTAATCGGCACTTATGTGGGGGGGGGGGGGGGGGGGGGGGGGGGGGGGGGGGGGGGGGGGGGGGGGGGGGGGGGGTGCATGCGGTGTGTTGTTTTCTAACATGTTTCTCTCAAACAGACAGTTACAGAGGGACTAGTGCTCGGATCAGTGACAGTGTGAGTAACATTTATCAAATACACTTTATATTATTAGGCTTACATAAGTCACTTGATTTCTTTCAGCAGTGTCTCTATATGTTAAGATGCTAGTTTAATTTTGCTAGACAACAAATTATTATCCCTTATCCAGAGTGACTTACAATTGATACAATATTACAGTCCAAGCAATTGTGGGTTAAGGGCCTTGCTCAAGGACCCAACAGTGGCAGCTTGACAAAGGTGGGTTTTGAACCCTGGACCTTTTGGTCCATAGTCCAGTAACTTAACCGCTATGCTACCACAGTCCCATTATTGAATTTAATGGACTAATCAGTTTTGAAACAAGTAGTTCTGCTTTAGCTTTTTAGGTTAGCTCAGACATAGCAGTGCTACTGGAGTTTATAAACCACCTCAGTGTAACTGCTGGACTGAAAATAGTCCACCAACCAAAAATGTCCAGTCACCAGCATCCTGTAGGCAGCTTCCTGTGAGCACTGATGAAGGATTAGAGCCATGGCACCCAACCCTCACAGGGGCATGCCAAACATCACAGGAGGTGCACGAGGCTTTGTCTGCTCTGAGGTGCTCTGAGATTGTCAAAATACAATGTGCACACATTAGATAAAATTAAAAGAACAAACCCACTGGATAAAATATATGTGTATAAAATTACTTTAAAAGGTATTTCATAAGTATGTGTTTGATTTTAGCTAAATGTTTAGCTGTCTTGAAAATAGAAAAGGAGCCAAAACAAGGGAAATAAGAAGCTATAAATTTAAAACCATGAGAAAAGGAAAAACCCAGAACTTATGTTAATTTTGCCAATAAAGATTTGCAATGAATCATTTTATTCTTTTGGTCTGTGTATGTGCGGGTTGGGGGGCTCCAAGGAACCACTGGATTAGGGGATGACTAGCACATACCATGCAACAACAGATGAGCAATAAGGTAGATGTGTCTAACAGAGTGCACAGCCAGTGAACCCAGTGTTTACTCCAGCAGCACTGCTGGGTCTGAACCACTCATTCCAGCACAACACACACTAACACATCACCAACAAATCAGTGTCACTGCAGTGCTGAGAATGATCCCCCACCCAAATAGTACCTGACCTGTGCTGGCTAATTACCTGGTGGTCATTAGAGAGCAGAGTAAAGGTGAAGAACAAAGTATGTAGAGAAACAGATGAACTACAAATTGTAATTGTAGAACTACAAATCTATATGATAAGTGGAACTGATAATATGGACAGTGAATACAGAAACAAGGAGATGGTCATAATAAAGTGATCGGGGAGTGTATATTAACAATCATCTTTTGAAGATAAAAGTGTGTTTTTGTAGATTAACTCAGATTTCAGTAGTGGACACCAGTCTTAGCCCTTTTGTACAAATTAGGGTGTATATGATTCAAGAGGTTGTGATGACGAGAACGATAAAATAAACTGGAAAAACTAAACAACCTGTTTGTTTTTAGGTATTACAGTGCGGATGCTGTTATGTGGGCTGTAGGAGCCACGGTCTTGGTGTCCCTGAGTCTGACTATATTCGCCATGCAATCGAAGGTCAGTAGCACAAAAAAACCTTAGAAACTTCTCAAAGACTAAAAAATGTGTGTGTGTGTGTGTGTGTGTATATATATATATATATATATATATATATACATATATATATATATGTGTGTGTACAGTATATACATATACATGTGTATATACGTATATATACTGTAATGTACACATATATATATGAACCAGTGACATGGTTTTGGGCACCCAAGTGTCATCTATACGCGATGACACTGCCATAGGCTTGTCATTCAAAATCAGTTCATCAAATGACAGCAATTGCATAAAGAAATGATCTTACATAATCCTGAGTTAATTAAAAAAACTATACAAAATGTACAAAATACGGAAAAGGTAGATGGGGCCCAGTATGCTCATATATGTATGCTCGCCCAAGGAGGTTGGGTCCCTTTTTGAGTCTTGGTCCTCCCAAGGTTTCTTCCTAGAACTAGGGAGTTTTTCCTTGCCACTGTCGCCCTAGGCTTGCTCAATTTGGGATTGGACGTAGTTATTAGGAGATAATCTAATCTTGTAAAGTTGCTTTGAGACAATGCTCCATTGTAAAAAGCGCTATATAAATAAATCTGACTTGACTTGACTTGATATATGTAACACAGTGCTATTTTGCCTTGACAACTTGTTTCAAAGTGTGCCAAACTTTGTGTTTCAGTTTGACTTTACACCAGCTATTGGATCCGTTTGGGTTATATGCTGGACTCTGATCTCATTTGGGTTACTCTGTGCTATCATCAGATCCAAGGTAAATATTACGCTTTTCCTTATGATGTGTCATCCAGTCAATCCTTCATGTCTAACTTTCCTTATTATACTTTTTTTCGACAGTTTCTTTATATTACTTATGCATCGTTGGGGACATTGCTCTTCTCTGTCGTAAGTATTTGTACTAATCGTCCTAATTTAGATGGTGAACATCATGTTATTTGTCAAATATGATAACATGCATACTAATGATGATGGCTGCAGAGGGAAGTATTCAGTAATACCGATTACTCTCTCTCTCGCTCGCTCTCTTTCTCAAACTATCTATCAATTTATAGTACCTGGTGATGGATACACAGCTAATTCTGGGTGGGAAGCACAAATACTCCATCAGTCCAGAGGAGTACATTTTTGCCGCTCTGAATCTCTACCTTGACGTTGTGACACTTTTCCTGATGATACTTCAACTGATCGGCCTTTGCCGCTGATGACCACACGACCTACATGCCTCCTACAGGGCTATTTATTTATTGTTTCATTGCTAACTGTAAATAATTCCATACACTGATACTTGCATGTATCAGTATTTTTTACCTGAACTACAAACTAATGTAACTCAGATCTTTATTTTGGATACAGGAAACTTATTCGGAATAACATTTCTCTCATTTTATAGATGTTCTGCAGATCTCACAATTTTAGAAACAGACATGGAAGTCTAAATATTAAAAATTCAGGACAAACAGCAACACTGTCAAACAGTGTGAGGTGTGGCTTGTGTCATCTTAAGGTCCATATGTGATATAGGCAGTCAATCATACACATGTAATACAAATGCTGGGTTATGAAACGATAGGGAGTCTAGACATATCATGTAATTAGTGATGTTTTCAGAATTGTTTTCAGAATTGACTTGTCTAATGTTTGAAAATCATATTGATAATCATATTTTTGCTGCTTGACCCTTTGAAGGACCCTGTGTTTTGACCTGTTTTTGAAATGCTCCCCTACTGCCTATGTTCCACATTTTATATAGAACATTATTAGCTTCTAGGGAACAGAGCTGTTGAATATGATAGATGAATTCATACACTTTCATCACTTTGCTCATTAACATGTGTCAGCGGATTTTGTCATATCAGCATAGCACTCTCGGCACACACGGTAACAGCTTGCCTTGCTGTTTTTATTTGTAAAAGAACCAAATAAAAAGGATATTTTGCATTAAAATTGTATTGTTCTGATAATCTTGACATTCTCGGAAGCCCTCTATCAGACATCACAATTAAATACTGTGATACAGCAAACAAGATAAGATGAGATGAAAAAATATTGTTATTGAATTATTAAAAAGGAATACATGCATTCTGTTGCAAACATTCATCAAAAATCCAGTCTTTTGTCTTGTGTCTGCAAAATATTTTGAATATCACTGGCTGCTGTGCAAACTTGCATTCTATTCTTAAAATACTTCTTCCCAACGTATATTTGGTGATTGTAGCCAAAGAGTTTGATCTTTGCTTCATTTCCAAAAGTCAAGTCAAATTTATTTATGTAGCACTTTTTACAACACAGCATTTTCACAAAGCAGCTTTACAAACATATTGGCTCAAAGCCCTAATTGAGCAAGCCTGAGAAGACATTGGCAAGGAAAAACTCCCCTAACGTTACAGGGAAGAAACCTTGGGAGGACCAAGACTCAAATAGGGACCCAACCTCCTTGGGCAGCCTGGATGTTATATATAAGAATTAAAGAATATATGTAAAGAAAAAACCCTATGTAAAATTATAATAATATATCGGCTAAAATGCAGTAAAGCAAAAATAACTATAGTATATAGAGTATATAGAGATGCTCCTATGGTTTATCTTTTTTTTGTAGTTATGTGGCTTTCTTTTGATGATTCTTGCATGCCAGACTCTACCAGCCAGACTGTCTTGCATGTCCACAGCAGTACATCACTGAGGGTTTTGATTTGTACACATAACCAGTATATGAGTGGTTCTATTAGATCATTTTCTTGTTCTTCCAGATCTTGACTGCGTAATGACATTTCAGACAGTGGAACGTTTTCTACAAATTTTAAACCCTACTTATAGGCAGTGACATGGGGGATCCAGAGCCTACTAAGGCATTCACGGAGCGGAGGCGGAGGTGAGCACTTGACTGGATGCCAGTCCACTGCAGGGCTTGGCAGGGGTCGCTGTTGCAGGGCTGGTGAATGATTTCCCCATCTGTCCACCTCCCCCTGAGACATGGACAATTGTGCCTACATGACACCCGACTTGGCCTGGAGACACTAAATCAATTGTTGGGATGCAAACATTTTTGTTAAATAATAATACTTGATCCACGAGCTCATAGGACTAAGAGTGAAACTGGAATTGCTGTGTTGTAACGTTCCCTTGAACGATGTTTACTTTCGCAACCTCACTATGTTTTGGAACAGCCCGTATTAAAACCGTATTACTTAGTATACGACATACCGAGTTCCAAATAACTCACTGCGTACTGCCTAAGCACACTACATAGGATAAAAAACATGGTGTCTGTGCCCTTTGTAGTGAACTATAGATACGATACGAAGTCATTTGGATGCAGCCGCAGACAAGTGACGATAACGGAGGTGTCATGGCGGACTCTGAAGGCAGAGCTGACGACCAGGAAAAAACGAACGGGACTGAACGCAGCCGGGATAATAACGTTCTTAATAAATCGGATTCACAGACCGAATGTAAACCGCTGACCACATCGCAATATTGTCAAAAACTACAGGAATGGATGTGGCAGTACTACTGCGGCTACGTGAACTGGCAGAGCTGGATGACCGTGTTTCCTTTTTCACCTTTCCCTACACAAACGACTGGGACTCCAGGACCGCCAGCATGGGGGGCGGAATTCCCTAACGCAGACCTCCGCAGCTGGTTCGGTCATTCGTTTGGAGCCCCACTAACTTCTAATCCGCTTCTTTCTCTCATTCCTACGACACCTGCTAGTAATACGACTCAAAGAGGAGCAGAAGTTAATGGACACACTCAGAATGCCCCTGCCCACACCCCAGTGCAACAAAATGGAAACGCCCAACAACCAGGTACAGCGTTTAGACAGTGAGCTCTGCTATTAAACTCCCTTTTCAGACATGAATTATGGCTTACTAATAGTAGTTTAGGTTTCATTTAAATCTAGTTGCTTCCTACTAGTAAGCCAAGTGTGGAGCTTGGACTCTGAGGGCATGTTTACATCTTGCTTGTGTATACAAAACTAAGTTTCTTCTCTTGTATCTGAATCAGGGCGAGAATATTTGATTCCGTCTCCTTTCCACCGCTTCTTGGCTGAGATGGTGGACTTCTTCATCCTCTTCTTCATCAAAGCAACCATCATCCTTGGTATAATACACCTGAGTGGAATGAAGTAAGTTGGTCCAGTTTGATAAGCCCCTGCATTACAGTGCACACTGAGATGTTATAGCTTCAGTGTGTAATGGTCCAATTAAGATAAGTTTCTTAATTATGTTACAACTACTCATCAGTGTCTGTGATAGACGCTAAGTGAATGGTCAGTTCTCATAGTCAAAGTGTTGGATGCAGAAGAAATGGGCAGGCATAGAGACTTGAGCGGCCTTGAGAAGAAGTCATTATGGCCAAATGACTTGGTTAGAGCATCTCTGAAATTACAAGCATTGTATTGAACACCAGCCAACAGTGGTCCAAGGAGGGACAAATCACAAGTCAGAGACATGGTGTTCAGCCATGCTGTAATGCCTTTGTTATCGTTGCCTTTGCAACAAAGTCTATCCTGTGTGGTCTGAATAGACAGAAGGACATCAGTGGCACAAGTCACAGAAATTATTAATGCTGTTTGATTGGGCAATGCATCACAACAGACAAAGCCTCAGACCGGTCAGTATGCTAACCCTGTCCACCATCAAAAGCCACTACAATAGACTTGGAATAGTAGAACTAGGGTTTATAGTGTTAAATTGGAATCGGAATCGGAATCAGTAAAATGCAAACGTTACCCAACACTAGATGGAACTGGTACTTTATCAGAGACACGCTGTCTACCTTAATGAATTTGGAGAAGCTTGTAATGTGTTTATTCAAATCCGAGCATGCAAAATTCAGAAAAAATCCTAGACTCCGAAGCTTCCAATCAATTCCGGGTTGCCAGATCCCACGATTAAAAAATCCCTCTTGCAGTCAGTGGCAAAATAGAATAGATGGACCTGGCAACCGTGTCAGGTTAGGCTCACGCACATGCACAGACTGAGAAAACCGTTTGAAATCGGGTAACTTGTATACATGCTAAGAGTAATCCAATTACTGGGGTAAAATCCGTATTACTTGATCTGATTTCTAGATCGGAGTATGCTGTATACATAACCACTTGAATAATCAGAAATCTGACTATAATTGGATTAATAAGTGCATGTAAACGCACTCAATGTCAATACGTGAGTCTGCATCCAATTCTGATTTTCATTAATGAAATTTAAGACTCGCTGGTTCATGAATGGAAGTCATTCTTTAAATTGATTTATAAAATGGTCATTATGTCAGTGTATTTTTGGTGTAGACCAAGTTACATCATCATCACAAATACATAACTAATTGCGTTCATAAGCTCAAAACCTTGTGCTGTACTTTTAGGGATATATCAAAGTTTGCCATGCATTTCATCGTGGAAGAAATAGACGAAGACACGTCGATGGAGGAGCTGCAGAAGATGATGCTCGTGGCTCTTGTGTATCGGATATTGGTCTGTTTCTACGAGGTCAGCTTTAAGGCGTGGATTTCTTAAACTATTTTGTTGGAAAGCTGATTGTAAACCCATGAGCTCACAACTATTTTTATCTCTTACATTCCCTGGATTGTAGTTCATATGTTGCCATGCAACCAACAGCTGTCCTCAGTAGTTGTGTATTATATAAGCAGTCAGCATGTTCTTCATTTCTCAGATTATATGTATTTGGGGAGCCGGTGGAGCAACACCCGGGAAATTCCTGCTTGGCCTGCGAGTGATCACGTGCGACACTTCTGTATTGGTGCAACCCAACCGAGTGCGAGTGGTACCAGCAACGAACGTCAGCCTTTCAGCGTGAGTTCAGGTGTTTTCCTAACGCAACTTATCAAAATATCGTCAACAGTTTAATATCGTCTGGTTTTCTGCAGTCGTGGAAATTGCCACGATTGTACAAGTTGGGTTAGTGAGAGATGTTGGAATTGAAAGAAAATTTATATAACTGTACAATTGAAAGGAGGCTCTAGTTGCCTTGTTGGGGCACCTCTAGCCTGGTGCAAGATGAGATGCAGTTGGGCATGGAGGTACACGGGTTCCGTATGGTATTATGTGGTACATTTGCGGACAGATTTTGCAGCTGGGTCTGTAGATCCTGCACTCTCATAGGTTGCCGAAGTTGGCATTTCGGCTGGTTCCATAAATGCTTGATTGGCAATAAATAGCACACTGTGTTAGAGCAGGGTAGGGAATTGTTACCGTTGCATAGCAACAACTCACTTATTGTGGATCTACATTTTGTAGAACGTATTGTCAATATTAAAGCATACAACATTAAAAACTGTTGTATAAAAACAAAAGAACACTCGAGTTCCTGTGTTATCGTGAATACTGTCACTGATGTGATGGTCTACGGCACTCACCTTCTGCTCATTCCTTGATATTTTTTGTGATAATACACTCCCTCTCGTGTTCTGTTGATGAAATATTTAGCCAATTCCACGTTAAAATATTTCCAGTTCATAACTTTTCCAGTACTTCTCCAGCTGCTACTTGTAGCCGTGTGTCATCACAACACTTTTTGTATGACGCATACCGATTTCTGAAGCTGAGAACATGATGAACCCTCAACCTTATCACTTTCATAGTCCTGTGTCTCCTTTGAGGTGTAAGTAAAGCTAGTTCTCCTCTCCGGTGCTTCTTCTTTCTCACTGCAAGATCTCTTGCCAAAGCAATGCTAACTGCACCGAAATGTGACTGTTGGCGTCACCAATCTTCCAGCCCCACCTATTTCACAGAGCCACGCGAACTGCAAATGTCCAGTGTGACCACGGTTTTACATGAAACTGCAGTTTGCGTAGATTCAAATGTAGCACAGGTCTATTACGAGTGAGTAAATGAGTCGCACCGAGAAAGCAGAGCTTATTCGAATACGTCTGACAATCTAATTCTAATGAGACGTCTGTTTCCCCCTCTTGCTTTAGGTCAACCATCCGAGCCTTGAACAAGAACTTTTCCATTGCCTTTTTTTTCCCGGCGTTCATCACGCTGCTGTTTTTCCAGCACAACAGAACCGTGTATGATATAGTGGCAGGGACTATAGTGGTCAAGAGAAACCGACTCAGGTGATCTCTGTGGTGGTATCTCACCTCCCGGGAAAAAGACTGCACACAAGAAACCTGAAGCGAGCTCCAGCTGAGACTGCAGGAGAGTGGGAACTTCAGGTTAACTCCCAAGTTATTTTTCACTCCATGTACACAGACGGAGAAGGAGAGAGAGGGAGAGAGAGAGCACTCCTGAGAGAGTTGCTTGCTCATTTAATTTGGATCCTAGTGCCAAATTATTATGTTCCAGAACATGTGGTCGAATCGGTGTCACTTTGCTGAGCTATAACACTCGGTACATGTAATTTATTATTTGACAATCAAATTGAAGCTGTAATAAATGCTTTGGAAACACCTCAGACAATCTGTGTTGTAATTTGGTCAGTTTGCAGAGTGCACTGTTTATATATTACATCCATATACGTGCATATAAAGAGGGCGTAACCTTAGATTTATGTTTTTGTTGGATGGATATTAGGCTTTATTTCACTGTATGGGTTGGGGTTGGAGGTTGGGGTCCAAAACCTAGCCCAGAATTCCCTGTTTGCTAGGGGTGTCACAATGTGCATCGTAGAGACATTTACAGAATTTTACAGATTTTAGCAGACGCCCTTATCCAGAGCGACTTACAAATGATACAATCTTACAATCCAAGCAATTGTGGGTTAAGGGCCTTGATCAAGGACCCAACAGTGGCAGCCTTGGCAGAGGTGGGATTTGAACCCTGGACCTTCTGGTCCAGAGTCCAGTACCTTAGCCACTAGGCTAATTTTTGAACACCATATGCTCCCATATGCATTTAAAACTACTTCCAAGTTAGTTTGATTGCAGCAGATGTTTTTTCTTTAAATTATGCAAGAAAAGTAATAATATTTTGAATTGTTATTTATTTCACTTGGTATTTAATATATGGTGAAACTACAATAGAGCATTTTATTTACAACTTTCAACAATTTCTGTTTTTTTTTTGTATAAAAACCTATTCAAGAAAATGAGCATTGTTTTGCATTGTTTACAGAAATAATAAAAATCAGCGTGTATCATTACAACCCTACTGCAGGAAGTACATCCTGAACAGGACGCCAGTTCATTGTCGGGATTGGCACTGGTTGCTCTTTCAGTGCTGAGGGGTGATCCCCTCCACCTGGCCTCCCTTTGTTCAGACACCATCAGTCATGCACTAACCCACCACCACAGAGTGCCAGCTAACCCTAACCCAAACAGTGCCTTCTTCCCAGGTCGGGTATTACACAGGTACAATTGGCCATATCAGAGTTGGGAGAGGCTGGGTGGGATCTTTGAGTCCTGGTGGGCCCTGTGATGAGCTGGCGTTCCATCCAGGTCACGTTTGTGCCTCCATGTGGGACTGTGGTAGCCTAGTGGTTAAGGTACTGGACTATGGACCAGAAGGTCCAGGGTTTGAATCCCACCTCTACCAAGCTGCCACAGTTGGGTTCTTGAGCAAGACCCTTAATCCATAATTGCTTGAATTGTAAGATTGTACCAATTGTAAGTCGCTCTGGATAAGGGCGTCTGCTAAATGCTGTAAATGTAAATAGAGATGATTCCAATATAGGCTGTACAAACCCCTGCCCCCTCGACCAGCATAAGTGGGGTTAAAACAGGAAAAATCCAAATAACCTTACGCTCCACTGACAGATGAATCTCTAACATTCTAGCAAAAGTAGTTCTCAAATATTTTCTGCAGTGCCCCCCACACTGAGACACTGCTTCCAAACAGCACTGGAATTTATTTTAAACATTGGACAAAACTGCAAAATAAAGTGACAAATTCTACAGGGGAATTATGACAAGGGACATGCATTATGCATCTTAAACATGCCTCATTTCTTTGCCTTGGTGTGCCAACTTCCCCTCCCCGCAATAGCTCCGCAGCACCCCTGGAGGCCCCACCACCACCGGGCCAACATTATCAGCAAGGTGTGCAGGTTTATATTGCAAACAAGAGGCTGCAAAACCTAATTCCACTTGTATAAATCAATTGTCCTGAATCTTGAAACTTCTAATGAGAAGTATCAGATGCAGCTCCTGCTAGGTTTGAGATGGAACCCTGCAGCCACTCGAGCTCCAGAGATTAACACTTAACATTCATTATGCCGTGTTGTTTACTTCGCATAATAACCTAAATCACCAGTAGATGGCATGTGCATGCTACAAATTCTTCAGAACTTTTAACGACCACAATCACTACAAACGTACTTCACTCAGGGTTCCTCTTTCCGTCATGTTTCCACATCCAGTGGACAGCCGACCAAAGGGCTGTTAAAGCATCATCGGGATGTAACTCCATCTTAATACCCATGGTTTGGAATGTGATATTCAGGTGTCACATGACCTTACTTTTTGATGAGGTGAAGTCACAAACATGAATAATGAAACAGTGATATTAAATTGTATGGCAAAAAATATTATGCCCCCAATTGTATGGCACAAATTTTATGCCCCACAGTGACAATAGCTGACAGGGACAGGTGGTTCTCCCTCATAAACAGACCTTTCTCTGCTGTTCCCCATCAATGCTTATGGATGCAGTGTATAATCCAGTGAGCAGCGCTGACTGACAACATGATGTCAAACTCCTGATGGATTTATAATCTTAAAAGGAAGCTTGATTTTTGGTTGTTTAGGCTAATAGATGCGAAGTGTCCAAAAAAACCAAAGGGGATTCTATTTCCACCCACCCTCAACACACAATCTCATCAGGCCTGTTGCTTGGGAAATGTTCGATTCTGAATGCAGTCTTAAATTTTCATTATATGCTCTTTTGCATCCAGTTTGCCACAACCATGTTTGGTCGATGTTTGGAAAGGCATGTCCTTCATAAATAATGGTCTGTAATTATTATTAATGCCTCAGATGTCACTTGATGCGTGCTTTTATTGCTGCCTTGCGCTAACAGCCTCCAGCAGAAGGATTCGTGGGCATGTATGTAGAAGCTATGCATGCCGTTTCCCATGTGTCTGGGTCTGTGTGTGCACTGGTGCATGCACATGTGTGAGAAAAAAAAAGAGATGCCTTAGTAAGGGAGAGAAGAGAGTAGGTCAGACTGTGTTGTCAAGGGCTCCCTCTGAACAAACTCATTGGCTCATTGTGTAGCCGTCCTGCATTAATCGATGATGCATCTGGCATCTTGTAGTAATGACGTCATGTGCAGCCAATCCAAGTCCTTAGTGACTGCATTTGGATCGTTCTGATTGGCTGTTCGGTGAAAGACGGGAGGAGGTACGGCTCTGCCATCAGCCAAGATGGATATGCAGTCTGAGGAAGGATGGCTTGTATTTTTACACTACAGTAACAGCTGAACATGAGAAACAAAATCTGCTTCCCGTAATGTTAGTACATACTAGCGAAATTCCTCCCAACGATCATTTTGTGTGGTATTTTAATACTATGAATCTGCAGCACACAGCCATAACGAACTGTAATCCCTGTTTAATGCTCTGTAGTCCCTTCATTCAGAGCTTCATTTGCATCAGTTCAGGTCTCACCTGTGCAGGTTTGCTTAAATTTACAAGCAGGTATGCTCCATTTAATGCAAATCTGATCGATGTCTGTTCGCTTTAACAGCCATGGTCATAAAAACTAAAACAAATTATGTTATGTAGTAGCAAACAAAACTCTGGACATTACGACCATAAACAGTTGGTCACCTCAAGAACCAATCAACACTGCAGGTCCACGAGCAGAGGCAGAAGCTAAGAGTTTAAGACTAAGTTTAAGCGTAGACGTCCACCATTCACTCGAAAGCTCGCTACCTTATGGTTGTGTGCTGTGCTTGCTTGTTAGCTCACATTTGGATAAACACTGTTCTTGGTTGATGTGTTTAGAGACTTTTTTTACCTTTATATTTACATTACAGTAGCATAAATAGACTATGTGACTCTGGTAATGTCTGGTTGACGTCCATTTTGGTCAATGTCCTGTTTCAGAGAATGTAATGCGGACGTTAAACAGCGCATACCTGTACTAATTCCAAGACTACAGGTGATAGCAGTTATCAGTCAGCATTACAGCTAATTCAAAAGCTTTTAGATGAGGTTAAGCTCCAGGTTCTGTGTGTTTCAGTCATGTTCTTGCAAATCAAACTCAGCAAACAACTTCTTTCTGGAGATAGCTTTTTGCACAGGGCTACCGGCATTACGAAACATCAAACAACCTTCTCCAAACTCTGACCACACAGTTCTCTAGAACATCATTGCAGAAGACTTTTCTTGGTGTCTGCCAAGCCGTATGGTCTACTGCTCCAGAATCCAGTGCTGGTGTGCTTTACATCACTCCAGGCAACACTTAAGGTGTTCCCACTCTTGGGCTATTTTAGCATTACAAGAGGTCTAGGACTTGAACCCTTGACCTTCTGATCAAGGTTGCTTTTGCATATGTGAACTCTCAGAGCTCAGACTTCTCTAAACAGACTCTCAAACAAACTTGCTAGTGGTTTGTTTTGTGGTCCACTTGAACTGTGCATTGCAATAACAAAACAGTCTCAGGCTGCTTCATGTTTTGCTTCACAACTAACAACCTTGCTGTAGCATTAGCAATTCTGTTATTTTACTTAAGTAGTTAAGTACTAATATATTTGACATCTGAATACATCTGACTGTGACAGCACAATTGCATTTCAGCATTTGGCAGACAGGAACTTACAGCTGATTCAATCTTACAACATACAACTCAAGCGATTGTGAGTTATGGTCTTGTGCAAGGTCCCAACAGTGGCAGCTTGTCAGTGCTAGGACTTGAACCCTTGACCTTCTGGTCAGTAACAGTCCAGCGGTCCAGTATCTTAACTGCTGTGCCAGCACAGTTCTAAAAATACAGTGGTGCTTGACAGTTTGGGAACCCTTTAGAATTTTCTATATTTCTGCATAAATATGACCTAAAACATCATCAGATTTTCACAAAAGTCCTAAAAGTAGATAAAGAGAACCCAGTTAAACAAATGAGACAAAAATAATATACTTGGTGATTTATTTACTGAGGAAAATTATCCAATATTACATATTAGTGAGTGGCAAAAGTATGTGAACCTTTGCTTTCAGTATCTGGTGAGAGCACCCTGTGCAGCAATAACTGCAGCTAAGTGTTTCCTGTAACTGTTGATCAGTCCTGTTGATCAGGCTTGGAGGAATTTTAGCCCTGGGATGTTGGTGGGTTTCCTCACATTAACTGCTCGCTTCAGGTCCTTCCACTACATTTCCATTGGATTAAAGTCAAGACTTTGACTTGGCCATTCCACAACATTAACTTTATTCTTCCTTAACCATTCTTTGGTTGAAAGACTTGTGTGCTTAGGGTCGTTGTCTTGCTGCATGACCCACCTTCTCTTGAGATTCAGTTCATGGACAGATGTCCTGACATTTTCCTTTAGAATTCTCTGACATAATTCAGAATTCATTGTTCCATCAATGATGGTAAGCCGTCCTGGCCCAGATGCAACAAAACAAGCCCAAACCATGATGCTACCACCACCATATTTCACAGATGGGATAGGTTCTTATGCTGGAATGCAGTGTTTTCCTTTCTCCAAACATAACGCTTTTCTTTTAAACCAAAATGTTCTATTTTGGTCTCGTTCGTCCACCAAATATTCTTCCGATACCCTTCTGGCTTGTCTGTGTAATCTTTAGCAAGCTTTAGCATTGCTGCAGACGAACAGCAATGTTCTTTTTGGAGAGCAGTGGCTTTCTCCTTGCAACCCTGCCATGCACACCATTGTTGTTCAGTGTTCTTCTGATGGTGGACTCATGAACATTAACATTAGCCAATGTGAGAGAGGCCTTCAGTTGCTTAGAAGTTACCCTGGGGTCCTTTGTGACCTCGCCAACTATTACACTCCTTGCTGTTGGAGTGATCTTTGTTGGTCGACCACTCCTGGGGAGGGTAACAGTGGTCTTGAATTTCTCCTCCATTTGTACACAATCTGTCTGACTGTGGATTGTCTGGGTCCACCTCTTTAGAGATGGTTTTGTAACCTTTTCCAGCCTGATGAGCATCAGAAATCTCCTTTGTTCATGCCATGATACACTTCCACAAACGTGTGTTGTGAAGAGCAGACTTTGATAGATCCCTGTTCTTTAAATAAAACAGGGGGCCCACTCACACCTGGTTGTCATCCCATTGATTGAAACTCTAATTTCACCTTCAAATGAACTGCAAATTCTAGAGGTTCTCATACTTTTGCCACTCACTATTACCTAATATAGGGATAATTTTCCTCAATAAATAAATGATCAAGTATAATTGTTTTGTCTCATTTGTTTAACTGGGTTCTCTTTATCTACTTGTAGGACTTGTAGGAATCTGATGATGTTTTAGGTCATATTTATGCAGAAATATAGAAAATTCTAAAGGTTTCACAAACTTTCAAGCACCACTGCAACTACGGTAGATTACTACTCTAATATACTGTTTAAACACTTCAAGTGAGATGAAATTATTGGCTGCCCGTGCTTGTCTTCTCTATAGCTTTTCACACAGTTTAGAGTATTTCACATCAGTTCTGTTCTCTCTTCTTATTTCCTCATTTTCATAACAATGTAGCAGAGCCAAACAACAGCAACATGACAAGTGGTTGAATTACTTTGAATAATTCAAAGTTGCACAACTGGGCTTCTAAAGGAGTTGTGGTGTGAACAGTTATAGGTCCCATCAGTGCTAAAGAGAACCAAAAAGTCCTCTTTAAAGTTTGCTTAGAGTATTGTGTTAAAACTGAACAGAAAAAGAACTGAGATCATTTGCAGTTGGTTCACTTTTACAGAATTTAGACCGTATGTGGAAACATGATGGCACAGTGGTCATCTCACAGCTCCAGAGAACTGGTTTCAAGTTCCAACCCAGCTGCTGCCTGTTTGGCGTTTGCACATTCTGTCTGTGTCTATGTGGGATTCCTCCAGGTACTCACACATTCCAAATTTTGTGTTAGGTCAGTTAGTGTCTCTAAAGTGTCCCACTGTGAGTGATTGAGTGTGAGTGTGAGTGTGTGTGTGTGTGTGTGTGTGTGTGTGTGTGTGTGTGTGTGTGTGTGTGTATACCCTGCCATGAACTGGCACCCTGTCTAGGGTTGCTTCCCATCTTGCCCCCTGGGCTGCAAGTATGATAACCTGGTAACAACACAGATATTTCTAACTGAAAATATATTTTTGGCCATGTAGTGTACTTGTTTGCTTTTGAGTTGGTGTATTTGAGCCCCGTCAAAACATTTAAAAGGATGACATGATTCATGACTTAAAGAGGAACTGCCTTCCAGGAACATTGTCTTGTGATCAAATTAAACACATGCTCAGAAACAAAACATGTTGTGGTAATTCTAGAGATTTTTAGAAATGCATAACATACATCCAGGCTGAACTGCGCTTTCTTTAGACCAAGTGGCATGTTAAGAAAAAAGAAAGCATAATTTCTATCATATGGAGGCTAAGGTCATATTCCTAACACCATAGTTTGTCATTACTACTTCAGTGAGCATTTGGCTACATTTTTAGTGAACAAACATCAGTCAGTATGCCAACTTGTACTGTCCAGGTTTGTGCAAGAAGCAGTAGCTCTCCATCATAGATCACAGAAATGTAAAAAGTGTTTAGCTGCAATTCTCTCCCTCTTTCACAAATATATTTATGGAATTACAGTGGGGCAAAAAATGATTTAGTCAGCCACTGATTGTGCAAGTTCTCCTACTTGGAAAGATGAGAGAGGTCCGGAATTCTCATCATAGGTACACTTCAACTATGAGAGACAAATAAAAAAAAAAATCACAAAACAATCCAGGAAATCACATTGTAAGATTTTTAAAGAATTTAATTGTAAATTATGGTGGAAAATAAGTATTTGGTCTACAATTTTCTTCCTGGTGTCCTTCAACAGCTCTTTGGTCTTGGCCATGGTTGACTTTGGAGTCTGACTATTTGAGGCTGTGGACAGGTGTCTTTTATACAGATCATGAGGTCAAACAGGTGCCATTAATACAGGTAACGAATGCAGGACAGAAGAGCTTCCTAAAGAAGTTACAGGTCTGTGAGAGCCAGAAATCTTGATTGTAGTCATGATTTACAATTAAATTCTTTTAAAATCCTTCAATGTGAATTCCTGGATTTTTTTCCTCATTTTGTCTCTCATAGTTGAAGTGTACCTATGATGAAAATGACAGATCTCTCATCTTTCTAAGTAGGAGAAGTTGCACAATCAGTGACTGACTAAATACTTTTGGCCCCACTGTAGAACTGCCTTCTGCCTGCAATGTATTTCTTGTTGCAGTTACCAGGAAGGTACTATTGTGACACAACTAACTGAAAGGATTGTTGGGAATAATTTCCAAGTGCCTGACCATTAGCCTGCATGTCTAATTAATCTATATAATCTTCAACAGATAAAAAGTAACATTTGGTAGTAGTTGGGGGTAAAGCTAACTGAAGTGTACTTGGCTAGCCTATACAAATATCTGTATTACTTCCAGTAGCTACTTTATACAGGCTTACAAAGACAACAAGGGTTACTGAACTAACAACATTATTTACAGGGACATTGGTGTTTCATATTACCTTACTTACCTTTCTGAACGAATTTACCAAAAAGAAAACGTACTAGTTTGAAGTAGTTGACACGCTGGCAGCCATATTTGTAAGTTAACCAAAACCTGCGGAGTAATACATTTGTAATGTGTATCAAACTCTATCTGGGACTTCTGAGGTAGACATCACTCTCCCCTGAGGTAGATTTACCCTTGGCGGTCTTGCAGTACCACATTTGATCGAGCGATTTTGTATAGAAATCAGAGAGGCGCTGTTGGGCAGTGAGACATCCTGCCACATTTTGTGCTATGGTGTTAAACCCTGAAATGTTATTTTCAGTCGCATTTTTGACGATGGCTTAGAAATAACTCCCTTCGCGAATTTCAGATAAACACTTAATAAAAAACAACACTTAACACGTTGTAAGTCAACAACAGTTATGTATGATATGGAACTATGTTTTGAAGAGGATGAATATGTTGGTGCTGCTCTGCCCGAACCGCTCATTATGTAGCAGCCATGCCTGACTTACTTTGTATTTTGCGTTGTGCTGGTATGATAGCGTCAGGTGCAGGTCATTTTATTAAAACTTACCTTGTTTGATTTGTATTGGTCTTCCTAGTCTTTCATCGCTGTCCGTTTCTGACCACAGGGCTCGGATTGGATTGGACATTGGCAAGAAAAGTGCCTGACTGAGCAGTTCTTAATAAAGTGGCTAATATCTGTGTTACGTTAGCTGGGTAGAATTATGAAATGCTGCCCTGTACTACAACCATTTATTCATTAAACACTCCCTTTTCTAAACAATGAACTTCTTTACAACCGAGAAAAGAATACTGTCACTTCAGCAAGACTTCAAGTCTTATCATCAAACTGGTGTATGGGTGCCTATACTGTGATTTCTAACGACTCAGGACTCACTCATAGTCCTTTAAGATTTATTTCTTGGGGTGTACTGATAGAAACTGTAATTACTTGGTTGTTACAGCAGCAGGTGATTGGAGACTGGAGTTTTAATTAAGAGGATTTTCGTTATAACCAAGAAGCGAGGACTAGACTCCCTGAAGACAGTAGTCATTTTTACATGTCCCAGTTTATTTACTGGATTCTTCAAATCCAGTTCCTCAACTTTTATGCAGAATATGCACGACTTCATTAAGAATTGAATATAGCCTACAATAGGTTTTTCAGGCATCAAAGGGGTTGGTTGTATCCAATCACGTTTGGTGCTCTGATAGATCTAAAGGCTGTATTACGGTTCCAAACATGCCTTTGGAAGGGTTTGCACTGTTGTTTATGTTCTGTCATTAACCACAATGCCCTATTGGCTATGAGTAACAAGGCACTTATTGAATGAACAACAACCATAGAAACACTCCAACTTTCCTCTTTGACTTTAAGCTGTGGACATGCCTGGCTACACGCATTTTGCACCAAACAAGCCACAACTCCCCTCTTTCCCAGCACATGGGGGCCAATATTGATGGGATTGATGGGACTGTGGTAGCCTAGTGGTTAAGTTACTGGTTAAATCCCACCTCTGCCAAGCTGCCACTATTGGGTCCTTGAGCAAGACCCTTAACCCACAATTGCTTGGATTGTAAGATTGTACCAATTGTAAGTCGCTCTGGATAAGGGCGTCTGCTAAATGCTGTAAATGTAAATGTAAATATTGAAATGCTTGTCTGGATCTTTGTGCAGAAGGATTAATACTGCAGTCTCAAAGCTTTGCAACCACTACTTGAAGACCAAAGAAGATTAAGAAGTACTGACTGTCATGGATTTTCAACAACAGGAATCTGAAGCATTTATGTGGGCACTTGAAGAGAGAGAAAACTGATCATTCAATGCCATCATAAATTGCTCTTTATAATATTGTGAAATCATGCTGGGAGAACATGGCTCATCAGATTTTGTCCAGACTTGTGGAGTCCATGTCTGCTCAAGTGTATGCTGTCATTACAACAAAATAGGCAACATACAAAATACTAAGAAATTCTGGAATTTAACAAAATATTTGTTTCAAAGATTCACCTTTTTACTCTTTATTAAGCTGATTATATGATTTGTAATGTAAAGTACTGTATTACATTTGAGAAAAAATCAAAATGTTTTGTCCCCACTCTACATAAGACTGATATGATTACATTACTATACAGTGTAGACTGCTAATTTGTATGAGATTGATTTTATGAAAGTCCAAAAACCAGAAAGCATGGGTGAGTCCTTTCTGCACATAGATCAAGTCAATAATAATTTGCATTTTGTAGAAAGGACCATTGTCAAGTAACATGTTTTGTCCAAACATGGATGTGATTTACTGGTTCAGACGTTTCAGGAAAAAGAGTGATTAATCTTAAGCATCTGTAATTGTTCATATGAGTTGGCTCTTACAAAGGTAGTTAGTTCATGGTGGGTTTTGTGAGTGACCAGGAAATACTTCTAACAAAGCTCACGTCTGTAGTTCCCATATTAAGAGGTAAAAATCAATTCTCCCGCAAGTTCACCGGGTCCAAAGTGGACAGTCAGAGAAAGATCTCTCACCATGATTTTATCCTTTCCTCCCTGTTTGGCTGCCAGACCGCTGGTAAAACTGGCTGTGCCCTTTGCCTTATGCTCAGCTTGTTATAAAACCAACAGATAAAGGAGCTGTTATGCAACTTATTGCAAGCAGCCAAAAAGCCCCCTAATAACCACTCTGGATTTCAGTGTAATTAAGCTCTGAGATCTTTTGACCCATGCTGTCGCTGTCCACCAGTGTTTTTCATGAGTGTAAATATGGAGGAGCAACTGCAACTGTCGTAGAAGTATGTGGTGGAATGGTTGAGTCAAACCTCTGTAGTTTTGTTTTTCTTATTTCCTCCTTCTGCTTCTTGGGTTGCATTCTTACAGGGCTATGCGTAAGCAAGTCCAGGCTATTTTTGGGATGAATGGAGCTCTTGGCTCTGTGAGACATGGGAAAAATGTTTTAGCTGTGAAGAACCTGGCCTGCCCGTTGCTGTGGTCAGGCTTGTTTAACAAGAGGAATCCAGCCTTTTTCATTTTAATAGAGGGCAAAGGTTTTAGCCCAGGGATACACAGTTTTGCAAACTCGCTTTGAGGTTTTGTGGGAAAAATCACAACAACAGTCTGGTGATTTTGCAGGTCCCATCAAAAAGTCTAAATCTTAAGACATTTCAGGAATCCTTACCTGTCAAACTGGAGATGTTGATAAAAGCAGAGGGAGTCCCAAACAACTGTTAACGTTTGACTAATTTTTTGTCATGGAAGTTTATGTGCTTTACCAACCACACACACAAAGAAAAGAAATATTCCAGATTATAAGATAATGTATTTCCTGTTCTAAACCAACAGTGAATAGGCCCTATTACAAGGAAGTATATCAGCATTGCAATTTTGTGTTAGGACCTTGGATGTCCTGGAGGCAAGCAGATAAAATAAAAGCGCTTCTTTACCGAACCATTTTTTATACTCTATTGGACTGCTAAGGGCTTGAAGAAAGTAAAAACAGCAATAAAATAACCAAACAGGTCCAGAGAACAGAGCCCTTTCCTTTCCTCAGTAAGTTATGTTTCAGTTTATGCACATCATATTTCTAGTCTATATTCAGTCCTTTCTGGCTGACTCTTTTTATATTCTATGATTGATAGTCAACGATAAATAATATTTGCAAAATATGTTTGTTTCTGCAATATTATATTTGATGACTTCTATGAAGTTAAACCATGTAGGAAAAGGAATAAATTTTAGATCATTCCACCTGATGTAATGACATTTTGGTCAATATACAGTGGGGCAAATAAGTATTTAGTCAGCCACTGATTGTGTAAGTTCTCCTACTTAGAAAGATGAGAGAGGTCTGTAATTTTCATCATAGGTACACTTCAACTATGAGAAACAAAATGTGAAAACAAAATCCAGGAAATCACATTGTAGGATTTTTAAAGACTTTAATTGTAAATTATAGTAGAATAATGGTAGAATCAATAACAAAAGTTCAACTCAATACTTTGTAACATAACCTTTATTGGCAATGACAGAGGTCAAAGGTTTCCTGTAAGTCTTCACCAGGTTAGCTGGTAGATGTAGCTGGTAGATGTTTTGGGGCTGTAGCTGGGCAACATGGACTTTCAACTCCCTCCACAAATTTTCTATGGGGTTGAGGTCTGGAGATTGGCTAGGCTACTCCAGGACTTTGAAATGCTTTTTACGGAGCCACTCCTTCGTTGCCCGAGCGATATGTTTGGGATCATTGTCATGCTGGAAGACCCAGCCACGTTCCATCTTCAATGCTCTCACTGATAGAAGGAGGTTTTGGCTTAAAATCTCACGATACATGGCCCCGTTCATTTTTCCCTTAACATGGATCAGTCATCCTGTCCCCTCTGCAGAAAAACAGCCCCAAAGCATGAGGTTTCCACCCCCATGCTTCACAGTAGGTATGGTGTTTTTGGGATGCAACTCAGCATTCTTCTTCCTCCAAACACGACGAGTTGAGTTTTCCCCAAAAAGTTGAATTTTTTGGTTTCATCTGACCACATGATATTCTCCCAATCCTCTTCTGGATCATCCATATGCTCTCTGGCAAACTTCAGACGGGCCTGGACATGTACTGGCTTAAGCAGGGGGGCATGCCTGGCACTGCAGGATCCGAGTCCCTCTCGGCGTAGTGTGTTACTGATTGTAGCCTTTATTACTTTGGTCCCAGCTCTCTGCAGGTCATTCGTCAGGTCCCTCCGTGTAGTTCTGGGATTTTTGCTCACTGCTCTCATGATCATTTTGACCCCACGGAAACCCCACAAGGTCAAACAGGTGCCATTAATACAGGTAACAAGTAGAGGTCAGAAGAGCTTCTTACAGAAGAAGTTACAGGTCTGTGAGAGCCAGAAATCTTGCTTGTTTGTGGGTGACCAAATACTTATTTTCCACCATGATTTACAATTAAATTCTTTAAAAATCCTATAATGTGATTTACTGGATTTTTTTTCTCATTTTGTCTCTCATAGTTGGAGTACCTATGATGAAAATTACAGACCTCTCATCTTTCCAAGTAGCTGAACTTGGACAATCAGTGGCTGACTAAATACTTTTTTGCCCCACAGTACATTACTATGCAAAAGTCTTAGGCATTCTACATTTTTTAGTTTATATTCTGATTATTCCTTATTTAAGTTTTAGTGATCCCTGCACTTTAGTTCTACAATTACAGACTGTAGTCCATCTGTTTCTCTACATACTTTGTTTGTTCCTTTTACTCTGTTCTCTAATGGTCAGGACCACCACAGATCAGGTACTATTTGGGTGGTGGATCATTCTCAGCACTGCAGTCACACTGATGTCGTGGTTTTGTGTTAGTATGTGTTGTGCTAGTGGATCAGAAACAGCAGTGCTGCTGGAGTTTTAAACCACCTCAGTGTCACTGGTGGACTGAAAATAGTCCACCAGCCAAAAATGTCCAGCCACCAGCATGCGGTAGGCAGCATCCTGTGAGCACTGATGAAGGATTAGAGGATGACTAACACAAACTGTGCAACAACAGATGAGCAACTGTCTTAGACTTTACATCTACAAGGTGAAGCACTACGGTGAATATCTATAATAAAGTGGACAGTAGTGAGCAGTGGTTTAGCTGAATATATACTTCAGGTAAAAATGTATACTTTATCTGTGTATAGAGTCAGACAGTTGCACCACTTGATATTTTTGGACATGATAAAAAAATGCCTACGGTTTGCTTGTGCTCTGTCCACATATCTTGAACTCCAGTGCATGAAGCTTCCTCTTAATGCCTGCATGTCCAAACATGTTGGGGCATGTCTCAGGGATCTGGTGAATAGTATGAAGCACTAGTTGAGGTATGTCATCAAGCTGTGCAGAGTGAGGAACAGGTGCTGACCACGTAAGGATATGCTATTTTTACTGGAATATCCCACATTTGAAAGCAACATGGTGAGTCTGGTGTTGTTCATTTAAACAGGGCCAGAGATTGCGCTTTGCTGATGTGTCCTTGAAGCCTCTAGAGTTGTCTGAGGCTGAACTATTTTTTATGTCTTTGTTATACACATTGATGTGTCATTCACAGTGTTGGAAAATGTATGTGTAGTCCTCATATAACACACACCCTTAGCTGGCCAGGCTTTCACAGTGGGGAGGAACAATTTGGGACCATTCTTTGATTTCTTGTATAAAAAGTAAAGATTAAGATTCCAAAACACAAAACTTTCTTCTTCCTAACAAATCTTTTGTTTACTTAAACTATTTGAATGGGTAGTTCCCAGTGTATGTGCCTGCCCTGTGACGTTCCCACCTTCCAAACTGGATAGGACCTGAGATGCAAAACAGCTCCAGGCACTTTCAAAACAGAGGAACTTCTTAGAACTGTGCCTCCTTTTTTGTATGTTCTTTCCGCAGGAACTAGGAATGACTGTAGTTTTTAGAACGCCTTTAATAGGGACTATTTTAGCTCCTACTTCAAGGTGCTTCTAGTAGCTGGATAGTAAAACTCTAAAACTCTAAGAGTTCACTCAGATAATGTGGGGCCAGGCCATGTAGTGCTTTATAAGTTATAAGAAGTATTTTGTAATCAATGCGGAATTTAACTGGTAACCAGTGCAGTGATGATAGAACAAGACTGATATGATCAAATGTTGTAGTTCGAGTTAGCACTCGGGCGGCTGCATTCTGAACTAATTGAAATTTATTTATAGATTTACTAGAGCATCCAGTAAGTAAGGCGTTACAGTAATCCAACCTTGAGGTTATAAACGCATAAACCAGTTTCTCTGCATCATTAAAAGAGGGGATATTTCTAAGTTTAGTGATATTACATAATTGAAAGAAAGCAATTTGAGGGATGCTGCTAATGTGCGCATCAAAGGAGAGATCTGAATCAAATGTGACCCCTAAGTTTTTTACAGATGGACTGGGTAATACTGAACAGCCATCTAGATTTAGGATAGAAAAAGCACTCAGCACATAGCACTCTATTTACCTTTTAGTGTACTATTTAGGGTGTCGGACATTTTGTAGCATTGTCCAAATTCTCAGTGGACAAATCCCTATATAGTACACTACATTGCTACCCATAATGCACTGTAAACATAGTGAACAACTGATGTATAGTTCTTGAGGACTAATGTATCACAATGAATAGTGGTTTCAGAAACCTCTGGAATGATGAATTTAGTCTACAAATATAACTACAAATATTATTTAATGACAATTTATAATTATTGATTATTGATAATAATGTGTTTACTGGTGACATTATTGCACTTATTATCAATGTATTCGTGGTTTTTGTTTGTTGGAGAAATGATTGATGTTTTGCATTTATTAAAGTCATTACAGAACACATTAGAACATGGAAAACATTGCTAAACTGCATTACTATCTTGTTACAGTACTGGTAGCCTGCATTGCTGATGATCTGGACTGTTCCTATGACGAAAGGTCAAGATGATTTGTTTCTGGCCTAAGTAAGTGTTGTCTGAATTCCCTCTTTTGTGTTGCTCACTGCTATGCTATATAGTGTTTTAAATAGAACAGTCCATGTAGTGATCAGTGAATGAGTAAACGAGTGGACCATTTCAGATACACTCCCAGAGTGACATAAGTATGTGGTGACCGGCCCAGACATAGTGATGTAAAAGTATAGTGATCGGTCCAGACATAGTGAAGCAGGACTACAATGATTAGTTCATGACACAAGTGAACAAAAGTGAAATTCAGGCTTTACTGAACCACTATGTGATAGAGGTGGTACCAGGCAATTTTATACTGGCGGTGTGAATACCAACCAAAAAAGGCCCTGGAACAAATGTAGTTCTCAGGGGAGCTCCACTTGGGAGTAGTTCCTTCCAAATTAGTCCCTAGAACTGTTTTCCACAGTTCATGTTGCTCCCTCCACCATGCTTTATAGTTTAGACTAGATTTTGGTGTTAGTGCATTGTCTTTTTTTTCTTTCTATATTTCTCTCATCTATCCATGGAACATGAGCCCATAACATTGGTTTTCGATATTATATTGTGATTTCCAAGCGTCGGGCACCAGTGAAAGAATATCCAAGTTTACAAAGCACTGTTTTGTGAAAACAGGCTCACACGAAGACAGACAGTGACTGCTTGATAACTGTACTAACCCTGCCAAAAGCCACTGTCTGTTAAGAGGAGTGGAGCTATCAAAGACTGTCACTCAGCATGGCTTTGTAGGTTTTAGACACTGAGCCCCTCGAGCTGAATGCACACATTGTCACGCACCAACTCTATCTGTCTCCTTTATTGCACACACTGGCTTCTCTGGCTCCTTTTGTACACCTGTAGATGGAACCCGTTCAGTTTAATCGTCCTCTGCGATGAAAAGCCACAATATAACAGTGTATTATTATATTGGATCTGCACATACATACTTACAGAGCTGTTATAATAAACACTGTGGTTCATCATGTTAATTCAGTATGGCAACATAAGCCTACGATTAAAGCGTCTAGTCCAAATAAGACATTTAATCACGTATAAGGTGTTATTGGATCTGACAGTAGCGTGCATCTGAAAGGGGTTCCCCTACATGACATTGGTTCATTTTGCTGATATAAAAGCCTCCAGTCTTCTGGGAAGGCTGGGAAGTATCACTAGATTTTTGCATGGAGTTCCCCCAGAACATATTTCCACTGTCCCCGAGACCACTGTTGTTGTCCTTTAGACCATTTACCTTAACACTTAAGTCCTTTGGCAGACGCCCTTATACAGAGCGTCAGATAATGAGAACTTATACAATTCAAGCAATTGTGGATAAAGGGTGTTGCTCAACAGCCCTAAGGTTGAAGCTTGGAAGAGGTTGGTCTCAAACCCTTGTGATCCAGAGTACACTACCTTAACTGCTAGGTAAGTGGTTCCCAACATTTTTTCCTTGGAGCCCCCCTATGAGTATCTAAAAAAGGTTTGCCCCTCCAGCCTGTACACACAGACTAAAAGAATAAAGTGATTCATTGCAAAGCTTTATTGGCAAAAATTACCATGAATTCTAGCTTTTTTTCTAGCTTCTCTTGGTTTGCTTTTGTAGCTTTTTTCCCCCTTTTTCCATTTTGGCTCCTTTTCTCTCTTTAAAACAATTAAACATTTAGCTAAAAATCAAACAATATATTTAAGTACTTTTATATAAACTTTTTTTATGAGTGAATGTGTTATTGTAATTTTATTTAACATGTGCAATTTGAATTTTGACAAACTTGGAGCATCTCAGAGCAGACCTTGTGGTGTTTTGGCCCCAGGTTGGGAACCATGGTGCTAGGTTACCACAGTCCCTTCAAAAGCACTTCAAACAAAGAATGGCATTGCACATGGTGGTCTTAGGATTGTGAGCTCCAGATGAGCTCCAGACGAGCTCCAGAATAGTAGATTTAGCTGATTTTGCTTCCAGAGGTAAAGTAGTTTGGAACTCGGTAGTGAGTGTTTACAGTCAAGGACAAAATACTACACACTTCAACACCCAGGTGCTGCCCATGGTGTATACATGTCCTTTTTTATAAAATGGAAGACAAATCTGATAATATAAAGAGCAAAAGATTGTCCTTTATACATACAGTGCTGTGCAAAAGTCTTAGGTCACCATTAGATTTCTTGTTTAGCAATGTATAATGACCATATATAAAACGTTGTCAACAATTGGACCCAAAAATTTCAACTCCATTATACTCTTCTCCACTGATCTTCATTGTAATTTTTGTGAGCTTTAGTATATCTTAGCCTTTCCACCGTTTCTCTTTAAAAAAGTGGTTTCTTGGCTGCCAAACCATGCCAAAAACCATTCCAAATCAAGGTTCTTCAGACTGTAGAAGGGTCAATTTGGCATCCCAGTGAAGCTGCCAGATGCTGCTATTGCTCAAGTGTAAGGGGAGGTCACAGTAAATACCTTCCATTGTAGCCTTTAGAAGCTGTTTTTTTTTTCTTTTTTTAATGCTGCATACAAATTTCCTGTGCTTTCTCGTTATACTCTAACAAGGAGACTGATAACTTATTATATATTGTCATTATACAACAGTATCTAATCTAATGGTGGCCTAAGACTTTTGTACAGTACTGTACATGCCTCTTGTTCAGAGCTCATTGCTACACAGCAACATACTGCTCTCTATTCTTAAACTGTACTTTGTTTGGTTGCTGTAGCATAGCAATTTCCCTTATGGGATTAATACCTTCCTGCCTGCCTGCCTACCTACATATGCTTCAACTGGTATGACTGCGTCATCGTGTTTTTCTCCCCTATAAATGGCTCTATGTCCTATGCCTGGGCATGCTAGACACAGAAAATGTGGAAGGACATGACCAAGCTAATATTAGCCCTTGCGCATAGCTAATGACCTTTTCATGTTCCACTCGTACAGATTTGCCAACGCCTACAAGCACTTTTCCATTTTCATGTCATTTTATTGGCGGAGAGGAGCCAAAGGCATTAAGGTGTCAACTAGAAGAATCAGTTTTCTGTTGGTGCAGGCTTGTCACAATTATGAAATTTTATCTGACATTTATATTTCCTTACAGCATGAATAGCAGATGCCTTTATCCAGAGTGACTTATAATTGCACTTTAAGGGCCTTGATCAAGGGTTCAACAGTAACAGATTTCTGATTTGTAGTCCACAGTAGTGCTTCTTGCTTAGCCATCCTATCCTATGTATTATTATGTATAAGGGCCAAAAATATTAAACCAAGGTGGCAGTTAGTTCCCAACGTAACCATCCTAGATTTTTGGATAAACTGGCCGGGATTTAAACAATTGACAGCAAAGTTATGACCGGGTAGGTTCCATCCTCACAGAACCCCTCTGTCTACCACCCCCTTGCTAATTGTTAAATACAGGTAGTCCCCATTTTACGATGGGCATACGTTCACATAAATTCATCACAGGTTGAATGTATCGTAGGCAGAGGAGTTTAAAATATACATTATGTATATATATTACTTACAAGTACTGTATATATCATAGTGCAAACATACTTCAAAAATCA
Organism: Ancistrus triradiatus; assembly: GCA_025084515.1. Classification (NCBI taxonomy): domain Eukaryota; kingdom Metazoa; phylum Chordata; class Actinopteri; order Siluriformes; family Loricariidae; genus Ancistrus; species Ancistrus triradiatus. The sequence continues at coordinate 2,336,611 of JAJAGP010000002.1, read as the reverse complement.
TTAAAACAAAGCTTATGTTATAATAAGGTCTTGACTATCTCGTGTATTTCATTGAATAATGTAATGAAAATGAAAACACGACCACGGCTTTTCCTCACTCCATTTCCCAGTGCTCATCACTCCCACCATGTCACTCCTACATGATTTCCTCATTGAGAGCAGGAGAGTGTTGGAGAGCATAGTGCCTAGAAAAATCTAAATTCTAAATTCAGAGTACGGTTTCTGCTGAATGTGCATTTATGTGTATTATCGGATTCCCATATTTCCCATTGCAAAGTCCAAAAAATGTAAACTGGACCATCGTGAAATGGGGACTACCTATATGTACCTATATGTCGGTAAATTTGTGGGTTTTTTTAGAGCAAACATCTGTTGTTTATATGGCTACTGGTGTACAAGTATGTTTAAAAATGGCGGTTCCCCTCAACAAGGCGCTTGCGTCTCTACGTCTTGACCAATCAGCGCATACTTACATCGCTCAGGGTTCCTATGCGCCGAGAAAGGATCCTACCTTGAATTAGGAGCTTAAACAGTCCCTAAACACGGCGTTCTGAGAACTACAATCGTTCCTGCGGTGCAAACACATGAGAAAGGGGCTACTTTCCCCAACAGTTCTTAGAACGTTGAAGAAGTTCCTCCAGGGACGGTCCCACATTACAATCACACTAACACTTGTCCCTCAACAATTTATTAATTTACTGGGTAGCCTTAAATTCATCTAAACATACATTCTAGGCAACTGTCAATTCACGGCTATCTACTTTCAGACGTCACGCAACTAACCTTCTCATTTTTGCCAAGGATTAACTATGGGCTTGATGGTTTCTTCCCAGCCTTCAGCTTGCTTTTGCGTGCCTGTAGATAAACTTGTGATGACTACAGGCCCTTTGTTTGGTTTGATGATACAGTGACTCCCAGCAGGTGCCTTGGAGGTTAAACGAGGACACTTCTCGGAGCGCACAGGCATGCGAACACAATTCGTTTCAGATCTACCACATGTACGAGCACCAAAACTAAACATGGCTGCAAGGGAGATGATTAGATAAGGGACATAGCTGCGGTGGCGGACGGACCATTTTCCACTGAGGAACGCTTAATTAGGTCACAACCCTGCAAATTCGACCTCTGAATGATAAATCAGAAGCATTGCAGGTGCACGACCGTGAACAGGCATGCGATTGTCGTAATGGACGGAGCGTGTTGTGGTGAGTACGTCCTCCTGTGCGTACTAGGCTTCCTGCTTTTGCCTCCTCCCTCCCATCGTAATTCTCTCTCCTATTCTCCCTCCCTCCCTCGTTGCTAGTGTAGTCTGGGCGTTGTGCCAAGTGGAGTGTGTTTTTTGAATGAATACCTGATGAGGCTGCTGAGGCTGACTGGGGGAGGAGGAGCTGCATTCAGTAGAGCACTGAGCATGTGTGTGCATACGTGTGAGTGTGTGTGTGTGTAGAGTGAAAAAGAGAGGGAGGGCGAGAGATAGAGATGGGGAGTGAGGCAGTCTGTTTGCCTTGCATAACATACCCTGTGCCTCTCGTACGCAAGGGCTTCATGTGAGACAGCCCAGACAAGGGTACTTCCTTTCTGCTTACTCCTTCAGGGCCACCGCAATAAGGAGGAGAGGAGAAGAGAAAAGGACAGACGAGAGGATAAGAGAGGAAAAAATCAAGGGACGAGCACGGGACATGGAGGTGAATATCTGACAAAAGGACTATAAACGGATTGTGGATGGGACTTGGTTTAAGCCTGGACAAAGGATGGCATAGGGTGCTTTCCACTCACGCTCTGCATGGAGATATGTGAAAATGATGCGTTTGCTCCACCGGAAAAAGGTAGGCTCCTCACAAAGGAATCCTCACCGTGACACATTATGAGGTTTGGCGTAGTCCCTGCAGGCTTTCTACAACAAGATAGACATTTTTACATCGCATGTAGGTAACATGCTCATCATTAACTCCTAAATCTACAGGACTTTGTGTACTCGCGAGGAAAAAAACCTGTCAGATCCACTTTGCGCTGCCTTCCTTACTGAGAGCGGGAGAGCGCATATGTACAGAATAGCAGTCTGTAGTCATTGTAAAGCAGCAACAGCTCTGTTTGGATTCAGGACTCCACAGCCCGCCTCTTAAAGGCACATGCGCCTTTTTTGAAGGGTGGTATAGCGAGAGAATAGTACTTTAAGAGCATTACGTGATGAAAAAACCCCAAACTCTTTGGATTTCCCGAGAATAACATACTTACTTCTGTTCCTTTGTAGCATTTAGTTCTGTGGGTGGTTATAAGGTCAGGGTTGGGTTGTATAGAAGAAATACAGTCTGTCAGCTCATTTACTTCGAAGATGACATCATATATTTTAGGTCCCTGTGGTTGCAACGCTGACAGATCTTGTCGCTCTATGTACATAAAACGTACGTCAAGATCGTGGGATACGTCCTTAGAAATGGCACTAGCACCGTTTGGCATTCATAGCATGGATTTTTACAGAATGTGTTCGGGTACGAGTGCAGCGTAATACATTTGCATTTTCATTTGACTAGGGTTTGCCCTTTGGCTCATGCAGCGTGGCCTTGCATCACCATGTCACTGTGGACGCATTTGTATGTTTGAAGCAGCATAAATTTGTGTGCGTGTGTGTGTGTGTGTGTGTGTATGTGTGTGTAGTGGGGAGGGAAGGGGTGTGGGGAAGTTACGTCGGGGGCCCCGGCAGGCTATCTGCAACAGGGCAGCAGTGTGTGATGGCTGGTGTAGACAGAGGTTGAGTGATACTGCAGTACTAATCTCTCCGACTTTGTGGCCAGTCTGTGTGTGTGTGTGTGTGTGTGTGTGTGTGTGTGTGTGTAAAAGAGCATGTGAGTGAGTGAGGCAGATGGGGTTGCTATATTTCAGAGGAGCAGTACTTCTGGGAAAGACTTATCAGTCTGACAGAAATGAATGTCTGTATCAAACAATACTGTATCTAGTATATGTATTGCACTCTGGTATAAGTGCAGCACATTTCACCTGAACAACAGAACAGTGGGTGGACAAACTCATGAAAGCCAATAACTGGAGCTAGATTCAACCATTCCCTCCAGAACAAGTTTCATCCAGAATGGTTTGTGGTGGGACGTGGGACCAGAAGATCTTCCAATTTTTTGTGAGCTGAATGAGTTTGATGTTTACTTTCACCCAGAACTTCCTAAAAGGTTCGATATGTTGATTTTAGTGGTCATGGGAGGCATGTGAATTCATCCCTGTGCTCATCAAACTACTCTTGAATAATAAACCATTAACTAGACTCTGAAGGTTTTTAAAAGACATTTTGAATGGTCACTAATTGCAAGACTGCAACTAGATTCCTTTGAGACCTTTAAGATTTCATGTACCTGCTGTATGATTACACTATCTTTTTCATTATTCATATGTATGTATATATCTATCTGCATTGACTAAAATAACTCACCAAGAAGGAGTTGTTGGAATCCAATTCAACTTTAAATGTATGATATGTATGTAATGATGATATATGTTAGTGATTACAATATTATAACAAAAGGATAAGTTTATTGGGAAAAACTATATAATTGAAAGGAGGCTCTAGTATTCTGTTTGGCCACCTCAAGCCTGGATACAAGATCAGATACAGTTAGGCATACAGGTTCTGTATGGTATCCAGCAGCCCATTTGTCCACAGATGTTGCAGCTGGGCCTGTACACTCGTACCCTGCCTAAGCTGGCATTCCAGCTAGTCCCATAAATGCTCGATTGGAGATAAATCTGGCAATCTGGTGGAGACATTCCTGGGAAAACCCTTGCTGTGCATGGGGTGAGCATTATCCTGCTGAAAAATGCCAGTTGGAAGCCTTGCCATGAGAGGCAACACATGGGCCTCAGGATGTCCTGCAGATATCACTGATCTGTTAGTGTTCCTCGTATCACTGCCAGAGGTGACCGACTGTCATATTCGAGGGCTCCCAAGATCATCACACCAGCTGTTGGGGCAGTGTGAGGCTCCACAGCAAAGTCAGGAATGAAGCGCTCACCACGTGGCCTCCATACTCTAACCCGACCGTTGTCGGATCCCAAACAGAACTTGGACTCGTCGCTAAAGATGATGCGGTTTCAGTCCACCGCAGTCCAGGTTTATTGTTCATGACACCAATTTCTATCAGGGTGCCTTATTTTTTGTCAATAACACGTGACGGCAGAAATTATGCAATTTCGAGGCAATTCCAGAAAACACTGTTGATTTTATACTGACTTTAAAAATTCATCTGTGACTGTGAAATCACTGGAAAATCCTTTCGTATAACACCAGCATTACAAGGTACAGTCCAAGCAACCGAGGCTTAAGGGCTTGTCAGCACATGCAGTTCAGGCACCATCTTTTTGACCTGTCTGGAACTTTTTTATCATCCTGTTATAGCTGATACATGCTGTTTCCTGGCAGTTAATCTACAATTTCTGTTCATTTGTCCACTCCCCTCTATGTGAATTATGAAGAGTGTCTAAAAAGGTGTGTAGGAGTCAGTGTGCTGGAGTGATTCTTTATCTTCCCTTTTGTGATCTGTGTTGTGTTGTGATCCTGTTCGTATACTGTGGGCTAACATAATAACGTTTCATAAATCCACACACATGCAGCTCTGTGTTTAGAATTACTTCTGGTCTTCATTAAGGCAAGACTACATGTCCAAGCTTTTATAATATAGTCCAGGTTACAAGCTATTGTTTATGGATTTGCTATTGTTTTCTGTCTGATAAAGGTACAGACAGTCAGCAGAGGAAGTAAGATGATGCCGCAAAAAGTCTTCGATGACCGGAAGACTAACTAATCTCATTTACACCATAAGAAGAAGGGCAACATTCGAGACACAGATAAGCTGTGGAACACTGAACTTACTGACAATGAAGTCCTATTCTTCTTAATTTAATCAACCATCCCGTGTAGCAGCACAAGAGAACCGAGGACCAGAGCAGCAAGGCACCATGAAGTCCAACCAGGAGCGCAGCAATGAGTGCCTGCCTCCAAAGAAGAGAGAAATCTTGGCACTTGAAGAGCGCCAGGTGCTCGTATCATCAACCATGAATGAGAGCCAAAGTGGGGAGAACCTGGCATGGCTTGCGAGCGTAGCCAGTATGGCCAGCATGGCCACTGTGCCCAGCCACGTTCCATCACGAAACAATACTACTGAAGCTGACAGCCCCCCACCATCAGCCAAGGCCCTGAATATAGTGTCAGAGTACTTACCTTCCACCTCTGCCTCCAACAGCAACTTTTCATCATATATGAGCTCCACACTCAAAGGAGGCCTTTCTGGGACCACCACAATAACAGCCAACCCTGCTGTTCTCTCCTCCAACTGCCCCCAAGCAGCAGGACCCATTCAGCCTACGCAGCTGCCACCTAACCTACAAATCATTGGCCCTTACACCAGTTACATCTCGTCTCAGATAGTTCCAGCTGCAGCAAGTCCGACCCAGTCATGTAGACCCACACAGGAGATCTACGCCACCACAACTCTCATTCCACAGGCTTCTAACGGAAACCCACAGAAGCAACATGTTATTTCGCCCTTACCTAATGTAGCCCACACTACCAGCCAGTGCATTCAGGTAGAGAGCTCCCCCGTTGGCTTGCCAGTGATCTCTCCAACCTCTCAAGTACCCCTTCAACTACATCCCCATTCAGCTGTTCTTGCCCCTCATGGCCTGGCTCTTGCTCCCTCTCAGGTGCTTGTACATTATACTGATAGTGTCATCACCAAACACCCAGACTCCCAAGGTAGAGATCTGCAGAATGGTAATCTGGGAGATGTCACAGTGGTCAAACACAGCACCAGCATGGTAAAGGGAATGTCTAACAAACCAGAGAATGACGAGAGCCAAAGGCATCAGAACCTGGGCCTCCAGGCCCAAACTCAGGTCTTGCTCCCTACTGACTATGCTGCTCATGACAGTGTAGGACTTCAAACGTCAGTCATGCTGGTGTCAAGCAACCCCCTGGTAGCCAGCAATAGCACTGAGCTTCAGAATGCCCTCAATAAAGACCAAGCGTCTCTAACTCGCATGGAGAGAACAGGATTGTCCATGGGGAAGCCGGTCCCCAGAGTTTCTTCTCTCACTCTCTCATCTTCAGACAACTTGGCAGCATCTTCTCTAGGTTCAGCTCTTTTGCCTCACACCGTCCTGCACACATCTCCCTCGACTCAAACCCAGGAGCTTTCCACAAGCATTTTCTCTACCACACAGCTGCCTATTATTGGCTATATTACTAGTACATCCGGGGAGCCCCAGCAGGCAGTGGCTAGTTACCATAGCAACCTCCCACAGCATCTAGTAATCTCAGGCAGCCCCTCCCTTCTCATCCCCGTGAGTGCTGGTAACATCAACACGTCAGCACCCGAGACAGAGGTTACTTGCTGCTCCATCCCTACCATTTCTACTTCCAATATACAGACTGTAACCACAGGCCTGCCTCAGGCCTACATCACTGCAGCCACACCCGCTGTTGCACCCTCCGTCCTCCCTAATGGCAAAGAGATCAATGGACCTGAGGGACAACCTCCAGAACCTCTGGTGCAGAATTCCACACAGCCAGTCCTTTCAGCCAGTTTAATGGCATCTCCAGCTCCTGTGCATGCCCCGACACCCACAAACCCTCCAAATGCACCCCCGTCTCCGTCATCGGCCCTGCCTCCATACTTCATGAAGGGCTCTATCATCCAGCTGGCTGATGGGGAACTTAAGCGTGTAGAAGACCTGAGGACGGAAGACTTCCTCCAAAGCGCAGAAGTGAGCAAAGAATTAAAAATTGACTCGAGCACAGTTGAACGGATAGACTCCAGCAGAACACCCGATGCAGTTATCATACAGTTTTCAGTTGGTGAACACAAAGCACAGGTCAGTTATATTTGTGTGGTTGCAGTGTTGGATCTGTCATAATTTGAATCAACAAACCTGCTTTTGAAGGCTGAGTAGTTGTACTGTTTTTGGATTGTGATGCGTTAAACTCAGTGGCGTGCAGTCAGGTCCTTCTAACCCATCAGAGAAGGGGTAACATAAGTGTATAGAAACGTTATATAAATATTTATTTCATGAATAAAGTAAAATCAAAAACATCAACCAATTCAAAATGCGACTGTGTTCTCTTGGTTGCAGTAGGACGCACATCTGCCCATTACACAGTAAATGAAGCTATGAAAAACAGGAACATTGTTGTGCTCTTTCATACATTCTGTGATTTGTAGTTGCATTTGTCGATTTGTGTTTTGAAATCCATATATTCATTTTTTAAATTTACTGTGCATTAACAATATGTGTGCTAGTTCCAGGGGGGATGGTACCCAATATATGCACTGCACGCCACTGGTTAAACTATTACTGATTATGCTGGCTAAGCATTCCAAGCTTTTAAAGTTAGTTACCCAACTTCATGAAAATGTTCTCACAAGTCCTGTTTGTTTACTACTTTTCTGCAGGTATGTGTGGAAGTTCTCGTCGAGTACCCATTCTTTGTGTTTGGTCAGGGTTGGTCATCCTGCTGCCCGGACCGCACTACCCAGTTACTGGCGTTGTCCTGTGCCAAACTCTCTGTTGGTGATGTGTGTATATCCCTCACGCTGAAGAGCCTGCGGAACGGTGCACTAAGGGAAGACCAATCCTTTGGCCCTGTGAAGAATCATAATAACAATAATCTGAATGCAGCGAAGATGAATGGGCAGGCTGGAGAAAGGCCAAGTCGGAGGGACGACCAGACAGATTACAACGTCATTAGATTAGCAGATCAAACGAAGACTGGAGGTCCTGGGCTTGAAGGTTTTAACAGTGTGATCGTTTCAAAGAATGGCGAGGAAAAGCCTCTTGCTGCAGGAAGTCGCAAGAGGAGGTGGTCAGCCCCAGAGAAGGGCGAGACTAGAAGGTCACAAGAGAATGATCTCCCAGAGATTCTGCCCAAGCTCTCCTACCTCTCACAAGAGGTCAAGGTCAGCATAGAGGGAAGGTCCAGTATGGGTACATGAGGTACTTTCTCCGTCCACAAAGAGTCACCTTCAGTCACCATCACAACGGAGGGCTTTGACTCACAAGGCAAAGAGGTCCCTAATAAGAGGGGCATTGTAGTTCAAACTATTAAAGAAACACCCTCTACTTGTTACATGAGGTGTTGGATGGCGTCGATTGTTCCAAACCAGTGTGTTCACTGACAAAGAAAACACAGCAGTACAAGAACAAGAATCTTTTGGTTAATTCATGTTTTTAGTGTAACATAAGCTACTTTTGTGTGACAGTATTTACAGTATGTGTTTTTGTAATAAAAACATACATATAGTTCCTGACATTTGTCTTAGGGCATATATATTGAGAGGATACTTATTTTTCTAGATTTATCGTCTGTTTGGCACTTTGTCTATTTTCATGTACAGTGTAGCATCGTTGTATATCAGTCATCGAGCACTTACAGATTAGTAGGCTGGACGGAATGGTGAAGATTGGATTTGATATGAATTAGTTTTTTGAAGGTAGTACTTTGTATGCCCTAAGTAACGTAAAAGAGATATTAGTCAGAATAACTATTTGCTATATAACTATAATTTAAAAAGACTACCCTGAAACAAATCTGTATAAATAACCATTCTGCAATTGACTCAGCACGGAGGATTGTGGTTGTGAAAGGTTTCATTTCAGATGAGTGGACGTTTATATCCTAAAGAGTTGGGACAAATCTTGTTGAACCTTGAGAATTCTACATATTTTCACCGATGGGTTTGGAATTTAGCGAGTCAAAATGTTCTAGATATGCAATATTACGACTATTCACATACCTCAAAACGTGACACAAGGCTGTTTCAGGTTCCTCTTCAGGAACTGTCCGAATTTCATGCTCATGTTCATGTTCATACGGTGGATATGATCAGGTGAATCCTTGCTCAGCCCATGAATATTAGCACTTTACTGATGGCAATGGATGGTTAACACCTTCACCTCTGCTTTGCTGCTTAGGCAACTCTCATTTGCACAACGTCGAGTTTTGAATATTGTCAGCCTGTCCTGTGCTTTTTAACCCCAGGTGAAACCACAAAATCGACACAGGCATGTGTTAAAAGCATCCTGTAGCTATAGTTAGGCAACTAAGTTTCATTTGTTTAGCCTACCAGTATAGACCCATATAAACATGTAGTACGTTATATATTGGGTAATAGCTGAATATATGGATTCAGATAAGCATTCACTTTTGGTCCATATATAATTTTTAGCTCTTAGTAAAAGCCAGTAGCAACGACAGACTGATCAGAGTGACAACGTTTGACAAAGGTCATAAAGAAGTCAACAATGAGTCATGTTTGTAAATGACAAGACAGTAAAACTCATGTGATTGTTTTCTTACATATAATGCTGTACAGTGGGTCAACCACACAATAACCAAAATGTTTCACAGACACTTGATGTCAAGTCATAATGGCGTATGATGTTTAAGCAACTTTTTTTTCCCCCTAATACTCTGTATCTAACACTTACTTCAAGACTTGGTCGGGGGTGTATTCTTTTTCCGTCGCAATGTACAATACACACAAGTTTGCTGGCTGTCTAATATGAGAGCTCTCTACTATGTTGAAAAAGCTATAATTTGTATACCAGTCATTACGGATTTTGCAATTTGCACAAATAGAAATATTAAAGTAGGTTTATGGAATGTTATCTCAATGTTATGTCTGTCTTTACTTTCTTATACCTAATTGAGTTTGGATATCCTTTTGTTTTTAGCCTGTGTGTGAGAGTACAATGCCTGTGAAGACCAAATGTTCCCACGAGTGTGCATGTGTGGGAGCAAGTGTGAGAGGCTGGATCTCATGATACACCCTGTTTTTAGAGGAAATAACCTTAACTCTCGGCTGGAGAAGGGAGCAATGCGCGATTGCACATTTAGGGTAGGTTTCTAAGCACTTTCAATACGGTCCGGATGTGTGTTCGAGGTGCAAAGGAGAGATTTTCGGTCCATGGTCGTGGGTAGACTAAGTGTCTTTATATGTGTAAAATTAGCATTTACACACATTCCTAACTGATGCAACACAACGGTTGTGTGTTGGTATGACAGCGAAAGGTCTGGTGCTATGACATTAGAATAGCCGTCTACATCAAACGTCTCTAGTCTCGTATCTCATTTGTTTTTGTCAGGGTGTTACAAAATGTTTATTTACTTTAAATTTGAGGGACTGTATCCATCTTTCTAACCTATTCTGGTCTTACTTTATTACCATAAATGAGCAGATTTCAGCTCGTCCAACATCAATTCTCTGGACGTTTACTATTGATTTTGTTTGGTTGATTTCTTGAGGAAAAAGTACTTTTTTTTCAGAAATATGGTCCACTGTTGATATTCCCAGACATTTCAGCAGTGACATTCCAGGATAAATGGTGAGATATGGCACTTCATCTAAGGTAATATAACACTTTTTGTCCAAAGGGAGCTGATTTGGCCTCGTTGTTTTATTTGTTTTTTTTTGAAAGATGATGTATTTAGTTCAATATCATTCAGGCAATCTCAGGTGAAGAGAAAGGTTTAGTTTGACTTGCTAAAGGTTTGACTTGCTATTTTCATGTTCAACATCCTACAATATACAGCATACACAGACGGAATTTCCTTAGCTCGCTAGCATCCGCTTTTTGTACCTGGGAACGGAAATCATACCACTGTGTTTCATTCACAAGTGTACACTGCATTTGTGTATTCCTTGGAAATGTTATAAGTACTGTTGGGTTCATGTTTGCACACCTGAATACCTTTATCTTTTGGATTCAGTTGAATTATCACGCCTCAGTGACCAGGAAAAGCCTCAAGCAATAGCACCACAACTGAGGGTGAAACCCAGCTAAAGTCGTCACTAGTCATGGCTCTCCAGCACTCACTCGAGCTTTAAAAAACATTGGCCATCTTTGTTCCTCACCTACCGCCATCTGCTGGACAAAACGTCCATTGGGCGACTGTAATATCTGCATGATTTAACATTTCCTCACCGAATCACTGAACTTTACAGGTTTTCAGAACAGACGTTCGAGAAGGTACTGGTGGAAAATCCTTCAACTGACCGTGTATAACCTCAAAAAAACAAAAACAAAAACAAAAAAACCACAAAAAACCCAGAAAAAAGTTTTCAAACTTTCTGAAATGTAAGCAATGTGTTATACTATTTACTCTTTGTGTGGCTAGTGTACCTGTATTAAATACTGTTCTCCTTCTTGACTTGTTCTTTTCGTATAAAACCAACAAAAAGCAAATAAGACAGAACTAAACCTCACCTGTTGTTGTGGTGTGTCTCTGTGAACGATGCATCCAAGACTGTTCAGTGGAATCAGTGCTCTCTTTCGTTTGACGGTGCTCTAGACTTTTTTTTTTTTAATAAGTACTATATTATTTGACCTACATGAAATGTAAAGAAATGTGGGATTCAGCTTTTGTGGGCTGGTTTAGAAATGAGCTGTTGTACAGTACAAAATGATTGTCTCTGTGTACTCCAATAAAACTCTGTGCAAGTTTTAGGTGGCTTCTTGTTTTATGGTGTTGCTTGGCACTAGGTGAATGCACACATAGCAATAATATGATTGTTGACATGGTGTTCACTGTAGAGTTGCTACTTTCCAGCAGTGCAAAACAACAATGACACAATGATTTACACACACAACACATTTGTGTTTAAGACGGCGGAACACCCTAATCAGGTAGTTCTAGTTCTAGAAAGGTTAAAGGGATAGAAAAATAAATACAATATACCTTTAAAAAAAAAAAAAAAAAAAGGTTGTCATATACACATGCACACATAGATATGGTCTATATATGTATACATACATACAGTGGGGCAAAAAAGTATTTAGTCAGCCACTGATTGTGCAAGTTCTCCTACTTAGAAAGATGAGAGGTCTGTAATTTTCATCATACTACACTTCAACTATGAGAGACAAAATGAGAAAAATAATCCAGGAAATAAACATTATAGGATTTTTTTTTTAAAGAATTTTTAATTGTAAATCATGGTGGAAAATAAGTATTTGGTCACCACCCACAAACAAGCAAGATTTTCTGGCTCTCACAGACCTGTAAACTTCTTCTTTAAAGAAGCTCTTCTGCCCTCCACTCATTACCTGTATTAATGGCACCTGTTTTGACCTCGTTATCTGTATAAAAGACAACCTGTCCACAGCCTCAAACAGTCAGGCTCCAAACTCAACCATAGCCAAAGACCAAAGAGCTGTCGAAGGACACCAGGAAGAAAATTGTAGACCTGCACCAGGCTGGGAAGAGTGAATCTACAATAGGCAAGCAGGTTGGTGTGAATAAATAAACTGTGGGAGCAATTGTAAGAAAATGGAAGACATACAAGACCATTGATAATCTCCCTCGATCTGGAGCCTCTCACAAGATCTCATCCCGTGGGGTCAAAATGATCATGAGAACGGTGAGCAAAAATCTCAGAACTACACGGAGGGACCTGATGAATGACCTGCAGAGAGCTGGGACCAAAGTAACAAAGGCTACCATCAGTAACACACTACGCCGAGAGGGACTCAGATCCTGCAGTGCCAGGCGTGTTCCCCTGCTTAAGCCAGTACATGTCCAGGCCTGTCTGAAGTTTGCCAGAGAGCATATGGATGATCCAGAAGAGGATTGGGAGAATATCATGTGGTCAGATGAAACCAAAATAGAACTTTTTGGGAAAAACTCGACCTGTCGTGTTTGGAGGAAGAAGAATGCTGAGTTGCATCCCAAGAACACCATACCTACTGTGAAGCATGGGGGTGGAAACATCATGCTTTGGGGCTGTTTTTCTGCAGAGGGGACAGGACGGTTGATCCGTGTTAAGGGAAGAATGAACGGGGCCATGTATCGTGAGATTTTAAGCCAAAATCTCCTTCCATCAGTGAGAGCATTGAAGATGGAACGTGGCTGGGTCTTCCAGCATTGTCTCTCATAGTTGAAGTGTACCTATGATGAAAATTACAGACCTCTCTCATCTTTCGAAGTAGGAGAACTTGCACAATCAGTAGCTAACTGAATACTTTTTTATATTAATTTCCCCCCCCCACACACACACATACATATACATGTATATACACACACACACACACACACACTCACGTGTTATACAGTCTCAAAACAATGCTTGGACAAAGCCAAAAAATATCAATAACATGTCAGTAAAATGTGTATATAAAATATTTTTTGTTGTTTTTCATAGATTACGTAGATGTATGCAAACTGGCCATTTGAGCTTGCCAAATCCATGCTACAGCACCACTCAGTGCCCCTTACAGCAACCGCTGCTGCCAGGATTCAACAGCCCGATGTGTCATTGGTATACGATGTCTTGTACCTCGGTTGTGATACAGCAGTTTGTAACGGCTTGTTCGGTGATGCATGTATTGGCAGCATGTGGTGCAGGCTCAGAAGTCTGAACTGGCAGAGCTGAGAAATGCTTGATCGCTCCTGTAGCTTTCTGGCATGTCGCTGTGGGGTTCCAGCTCTCCGTGTTCAGTGTTAGCATCCCCACATGGCTCTGACAGGCCCAGCAGACTGGCACAAGTGGGCAAGTAGACATGCTGGACGCGGCCAACCTCAGAACGACACACTGGGCAACACTGGAGAGAGACGACGCCACACGTGTTAGGGGTTTTCAAAAATATCTAGGCTGGTGTTCAGTTAGTGCTGCAACTCTAGCAATTCTGTTTATTAATCTAGAGTTCATCTTGCATTAACTGGACATTTTATAGCAACATAAAAACAGGATTGGCATCCTGCCCAGGTTACACCGGGACGAGCAGGGATAAAATGTGAAAGAGCGATATCTTTACATTTTAAAACCAGTATTCTGTTTAAATAAATTACATACAGTGCTGTGCAAAAATCTTAGGCCACCATTAGATTTGCCATTTCGGCAAATGACTGGACCCAAAAACCTCAAACTCTGGATTCGTCTGATGGACTTTGTCACTCTTTTCCATTGAGCAAGATCCAATCTTTGTGAGCTTTAGAATATCTTTGCTTTGTCACACCGGTTCCCTTCTGTAAAAGGTTTCTTGGCTGCTACCCTTCCAAAAAGACCATTCCTGATCAAGCTTCTTCAGACTGCAGAAGGGTCGGCTTGGCATCCCGATGAAGCTGCCACATGCTGCTATTGCTATTTGCCACTGTAGCCTATAGAAGCCATTTTAATACTGCATACAAATTTCCTGTATCTTCTGATTGTATTATAATAAAGAGACTGAGAAATAATTATACTGTTACTAAAACAATTCTATATCTAAATATACAATGGTGTGAAAAAGTGTTTGCCCCCTTCCTGATTTCCTATTTTTTTCATGTTTGTGACACTTAAGTGTTTCGGAACATCAAACCAATTTAAATATTAGTCAAAGACAACACAAGTAAACACAAAATGCAGTTTTTAAATGAAGGTGTTTATTATTAAGAGAGAAAAAAATCCAAACCTAATAACTGGTTGGGCCGCCCTTAGCAGCAACAACATCAATCAAGCGTTTGCCATAACTTGCAATGAGTCGTTTACAGCATTGTGGAGGAATTTTAACCACTCATCTTTGCAGAATTGTTGTAATTCAGCCACATTGGAGGGTATGAGAGCAGGAATGGCCTTTTTAAGGTCATGCCACAGCATCTCAATAGGATTCAGGTCAGGACTTTGACTAGGCCACTCCAAAGTCTTCATTTTGTTTTTCTTCAGCCATTCAGAGGTGGACTTGCTGGTGTGTTTTGGATCATTGCCCTGCTGTAGAACCCAAGTTAGTTTCAGCTTGAGGTCACGAACAGATGGCCGAACATTGTCCTTCAGGATTTGTTCTTAGACAGCAGAATTCATAGTTCCATTTATCACAGCAAGTCTTCCAGGTCCTGAAGCAGCAAAACAGCCCCAGACCATCACACTACCACCACCATATTTTACTGCTGGTATAATGTTCTTTTTCTGAAATGCTGTGTTACTTTTACGCCAGATGTAATGAGACACACACCTTCCAAAGAGTTCAACTTTTGTCTCGTCAGTCCACAGAATGTTTTCCCAAAAGTCTTGGGGATCATCAAGGTGTGTTCTGGAAAAACTGAGACGAGCTTTAATGTTCTTTTTGCTCAGCAGTGGTTTTCATCTTGGAACTCTGCCATGCAGGCCATTATTGCCCAGTCTCTTTCTTATGGTGGAGGCATGAACACTGACCTTAACTGAGGCAAGTGAGGCCTGCAGTTCTTTTTGGATGTTGTTGTGGGGTCTTTTGTTTGGACCTCTTGGATGAGTTGTTGCTGCGCTCTTGGGGGTAATTTTGGTCGTCGGCCGGCCACTCCTGAAAAGGTTCACCACTGTTCCATGTCTTCGCCATTTGTGATAAATGGCTCTCACTGTGGTTCGCTGGAGTCCCAAAAGCTTTAGAAATGGCTTTATAAACCCTTTCCAGACTGATAGATCCCAGTTACTTTTCTTTCTCAATTGTTCCTGAATTTCTTTGGATCTCGGCATGATGTGTAGCTTTTAAGGATCTTTTGCTGTACTTCACTTTGTCAGGCAGGTCCTATTTAAGTGATGTCCCCTGATTGAGAACAGATGTGGCAATAATCAGGCCTGGGTGTGGCTAGAGACAGTGATCTCAGGTGTGATAAACCATAGTTATGTTTTTAACAAGGAGAGGCAATCACGTTTTCACACAGGGCCATGTAGATTTTTGGATTTGTTTCTCCCTTATTAATCAACACCTTCATTTAAAAACTGCATTTTGTGTTTACTTGTGTTGTCTTTGACTAATATTTAATTTGGTTTGATGTTCCGAAACACTTTCACACCACTGTATATAATGAAGTGGTGGCCTAAGACTTTTGCACACTACCGTATGTATGTACAGTATGTACTGCTCTTGGTCGCTTGTTTCCAAGGGAAAAAAATATTCACACATATTTAATTGTTTTTATGTTTTGACTCATACTTATTCACTGTTGTAAACCTTATTTATACAGATTAAAACACAACATAATGAAAACATTACAAATTAACAAAACACCACAAATGTCTATAAAGTTTCCTGAATCTGTTAACTTATGTCACAACTTTACTTTGTGCTATTACCAGACGCTTAAATGGGAATATCTGATGGTCTGTCGGGGCGGAGGTTGCTGACCAGGCATCAATAGCCACATGACTCAAACAGCAGTAACTGCTGATCTGTCAAACTCAGGACGTGTAAGGTTAACTAGCAGCAGTCATGTACATTTATAGTGTGTGCTCTCCCTCTGGTTCATGTCATAGGTCACTGGATTGACCGTGGTCAAGCACTGGGGCACTGAACTTGTGTTTATTGACCAAGATAAAAAAAAGGAAGAGCAAATCAGATTCTCAGTGGCACAATCCCTTAGCTCAGGTTTGAGTCTGATCGATCAATCAAACACAGGTTTAAATATAGAGAGATAGAGAGGAGAGAGAAGGATAGAGAGATAGAGAGAGAGAGATAGAGAGAGAGAGAGAGAGACAGGATAGAGGATACACACACACACACACCACACACACACCACACACACACACAAACATACAGACAGACAGACATACAGGACAGACAGGATATAGATATATAGATATATAGAGATATATATATATATATATATATAGATACACATATATATATACACCATACACATATATATATATATATATATATATATATTATATATATATATATATATATATATATATATATATATATATATATATATATACACACATATTTTTATTTTTTTCCTCTGGTCATTTCTGCATTTCAGGCCTACAACTCATTCCAAATAAAGTTTGCTACAACTGAGAGAGCAGGTTTCTTTTACCTGAAGCTGGGCCAGCACAGTCTTCTGCAGCACACCATGTGACCACAAGGGGGCAGAAGGCTGTATCGATCGCTCGATCACAGCACAGAGCACAAGTCAGAGCCTCCTGCAGGACTCCGGAGTTTGTCCCGTAGCGCACGAGTGCCTCGACAGCCCTCGCAAGCGCCCTCGCCATCCCACTTCCTCTTCCGATATCCGATTTGGTTGGGAAGAGTTAAAACAAGGTTCCGTCGAGCCCGGTCGTACGCCTCCTTCGACGTGCGCTGGACATCGAAGATGTACTTCTTACCCACGTCAACGCTCTCGTTTGAGGAAACAGAGAGGCCAGGTGGCCCCTGAAATCGCGACTGTACTGCATCATTACAGTGCGGGTCACCGTTGTCACACCTGAGGGGTTCCGATAAACACAAAACCTCATTAAACTCTGTGGCAGAAAACTGTCTGCAATACGGGTATCAAGGATAACACGTCTCATAATACTGGTGGAACAAGTCACAAGACACGTTCATCGTTTGGTGCGTTTCAACATATTCTACAAGTGTTATCTGATTTTAAACCTCTAACTTGTTGCTCTGGTTTCTGTTTTTCGGGATGATCTACATGACGCTTAACCCTAGATTTGGATCTGTGAAAGGCTAGTGTCGATCCCATACAGAGCTGCCTTTGGTCCGTGAAGTACCAATTTTTTTTCCCGCAAAATCTGTCATGGTGATCATCAATAATGATAATCCATTTGTGGAACCCTCAGAACCTTCTAGGGCTTTAGAGATGGCCTAAGGTTTTTAGGAACTGACATGTATTATCCTCATTGACACAGCCTTTTTTTTGTTTTTTTCCCTTCCTTTATTTCCCCATTATTTATGTGAACAATTCTGTTTTATGGTATTGTCCAAATTTCGTTTCTATGTCCTCCTTCTTTTTGAAGACCTAATAGATACATAATGACATATGTACTACCAAAAACAAAGCATTTAGGTCCTCCAAAGAGCAGGGGGTGGCAGGGCCAAAAAAAAAAAAAAAAAAAAAAAAAAAAAAAAAAAAAAAAAAAAAAAAAAAAAAACACACAGGGGTCTCTGATAACCAATTAAGGCAAATGAACTGTACCTTGATTTAAAAAAAATAAACATAAAAAAATAGGTGATTTTGGAATACTGAAAGCTGCTGTATATTTTATATTATTAAAACATATTTTTATTTACAAAAAGCTTGTAATACAGGTATCACGTTGATCAAAATGAGCGTTTACAGAACATTACCATAGTCACATAGTCCATTTATGCTACTGTTCTGTAAATAGAAAGGGTATTTTCCACAAGAAAACGGCGTGCAAACAATATGTAGATCCTTCAGAGTAGCGGAAATATAGACAGAGGGATCTGTACTTAAAATAAATACCTCATTTAAGCATAAGAAACATGTCCTGTATAATGCACGATCCTCCAAGTTCAGATACGAATCCTTACCTGTAAAACGCATGGATCTCCGTAATGGCCCGGTACAGTCCACTAGCAGCACAAGCGCTGATGAATTTGAACAGTAGCACGAGGTGCTCTCCACTATCCTTAGTAACGGTCACGTACACATTCTTCGCAGACTGTGTGGCCATTTGGATGGCTGGGTACGCAAATCTGTAAGGAACAGCAACAGCATCCAATAGGTATTCTACTACAACATAGTGCATTCAGTATAGGGCTGCACTTCAGTCTTTACCTGCTAACAGGTGTGAAGTCCTGTTTGCAAACGGACAAGCCCTCTGGTCCCACGCCGACGGCCACCTTATGACCCTCAGGGTCTCTTGCCCAGTGCCACTCCACACCGTAGTTCTCCAGAGTGGACACCAACTGCAGAGCTTGGTACTCAGCTGAGGGCTGACTCACACCATGGAGCTCTTTGTGTCTCGCGATAATGCTGCCAAAGCAGGGTGTTATACTGAATCACAAATACGTGCAGGAATAAGAATAGTCTTATAAAGCAAGCGGAGTTTCTGTAGGTAAGGAACTCGCTAGCCATATTACTACAAATACCACTAATACTGAACAGGACCCCTCTTTGTCCTCTGAACGCCAATTTCATTTCAACGTTTGTGGGTGGCAATAAACAGTAAAATTTCTTAAGCGCTTGAGAATGTGCTAAATGTGCTACCAAAAGTACTGTTGTATTAAATGCATGTAGGCGACAGGTTTTAGTATGTTCAGCCATACCATGAATGGCCTGTAGATGGCGCACTATATATGGATGTAGTTATGGCACGAAGTCATCTAACAGAATCTTAATCGAGAAGCATCATGAGGATGGATCAGCACCTCT
The DNA here is from genome assembly GCA_025084515.1 of Ancistrus triradiatus. Classification (NCBI taxonomy): domain Eukaryota; kingdom Metazoa; phylum Chordata; class Actinopteri; order Siluriformes; family Loricariidae; genus Ancistrus; species Ancistrus triradiatus. Next base: position 2,317,476 of record JAJAGP010000002.1, on the reverse strand, counting down.
ACTACATTAGTGTTACAATGAAAACACTTGTGTTCAATGAACTTCAATGAATAACCAAAATCAATGCAAATATTCTTAAGAAATATTTAGTTATTGTATTCGTCTTTACAAACAAGCTACGGACAGTTATTACGGACTGTGGGAGGAAACCAGAGCACCCGGAGTAAACCCAGGTGAACCCAGGTGGAGTGGTCTGGGTCCTTTCTGTGCAGAGTCTGCATGTCCTCCCAGGTCCTCCCCAGAACCTTCACGGTGTGAGGCATCAGTGCTACCCACCAAGCCACCGTGCCGCCCTCGATCCGTGAGCAGAAGCCCCAAAAGTCTTTGGCCAGATCACGTTACATCATCCCAACATTTCCCAATTCTGATGCTTAATGTGTACCGCAGCTCTTGACCTTCATGCGTGGCCCTGCTTCCATATATGTCTCGGTGGTTAGATACTTGCATGACTGCGCAGGTGTACGCATTCTTCTCATGAAGTGGTCAGTGAGTGCAATGGTCTATTTAAACAGAGACCCTTTTCACGTTCCTGTTTGCTCATAGTGTTGCAATTCCAACACTGCCCTGGAAGCAGTTGTGTAACGGACTTGGGGAAGCTAGTATTGGGGAACTGCCAACGAATACAAATGGGAAAAAGGTGCAAATGTGGTTCAAATTAAAATCACCCTGACTCCTAACCCCACACCAGTACTAGATGAGTTAACAACCGGAATTTGATACTGAATCAGTGCTTGTTCTTTATTGTATGACACTGCCAACAAAGAGTATATATTATAACTCAGTAAAAGGAACATCTCTTCATTTCATTAAATGGTAGAAACCAACACAGCCTAAGTGTATACAATAATGAATGGTTTTGTAAGAATCGTTTGGATTTACCTGTTCATGGTGCTCGGGTTTGAGTCCTGCCCATAGATGTGCGTGCAGAAATATTTGGCTGTGTCCTGACTGTAATCGCCAAATTCCGCCTGGGCCAGAAGCGCACAAAGTTCCACGACCTGCTCCGAGTCCAAGCATAGGCTCCCTCGGACCAGTTCCTCCTTCACATGCATCAGGAACAGATGCCTTAAAGGAAATAAAGCTTTGCTAGAAGCTATTTGAGTCCGCAATGGCTTTTTAACACGTCTTCTAGACACTAAACCCGCTTAAGACAACCCTCTGGTCATTGTTCGTCTTGAAAGAGTCTTGTTTGTCTTCTTTTAATGGCTGATAGTGAATAGGGATTTGCTGTGCCTTTAGGGTCTTATAAATATCTGGTATAAACCAGCTATGTGTTTTCTGATAGCACCCCTGTATGATGCTTTTTTGGAGCGGTTTTCTCTCACTCACTTACCTTAGGACGCTCAAGACATGCATACTGTAGATCTCTACCTGTAGACATCTGTCACTAATGGTTCTACTTAAGTGCTTGTTTTCAGACTTACATCAGATATAACCAACACACTTTTAAGAAAAAACAAGACAGGAGATATTTTGGAAGATTTGGAACACTCAGATATGAGTAGGATCGAGATGCGCCCCCAACAGGTCTCAGGAGTGCATTTTACATTTACATTTACATAACATTGACAGCATTTAGCAGATGCCCTTATCCAGAGCGACTTGCAATTGGTACAGTCTTGGGTCTTGCTCAAGGACCCAACAGTGGCAGCTTGGCAGAGGTGGGATTTGAACCCTGGACCTTCTGGTTCATAATCCTGTACCTTACCCGCTAGGCTACCACAGTCCCCCTACCACATTTTCTTAGTCATAGCTAATTTTCTTACAACGATTTAATCTTAAGACTAGTGGTGGACCGGTATGGGTTTTTTAATGGCCGATGGAGAGATTCAGAGAGCAGGGCGACCGATGGCCGATATATAATGCCCATATCACTTTTTTTTGCAACTGATAATACTAATAATAATAACTGAACTTAAATGAACATATTTAAGCTATAAATGCACTGTTTCTGCACTTCTTTTTAATAACGGTTTTATTGCTCTTAACAACATCATCAATTAACAGATAACAGTATCTTCTTCCTGGGAAAAAAATTTAAACGTGTAAATACTTCCAAAGAAATAAACAATGTTAGAGTAGTGCACATGGTAACGGAGTCTTTTTGTTTTCAATCCCAGTTTCAGTTAAAAGCAGCCAGATATAATGCTGGAAGTTTACATCTTCTCATAAGTGGTCCCACCAACACCAAGTTTCTCTGCATTTTCCACTATTTTTATATATTTTTTAATATTCCACTTATTTTATATAGGAGTATCAGCCTTGTGGGCAAATCTCAATATTTCAAAATGTCATTAATCGGTCTATCAATAGTTAAGACATGTTAAAAGCTTAATATTTTGCAGTTAAACATTTGGCCCATTTTTTTGCCCAAGAGTGTAGAATACATACTATGACTGGGAGATCCAATATCCATTTTAATTCACCTGCCCAAAAATCTGTATCAACTACTTAAACTAACCTAAAGAAAAATTCTGGTTTTACAAGCATGTGCGATGAGAGTCACCTGGTTTGCTCCTGTAGGATGAGGTGTGGCTCCACAAAGAACTTCACACGTAGCTTCAATCTGCACGGGCACACGGCGTCCACTTGCTGAGATATTCGGTTTCTCAAATTCAGCCAAAGGCTCTCTCCTTTACTCCCGGTAAACTGCAGTCCAAAGTAGTCCATCTCAATGATCCCCAGTCTCTGACACACCTGCAACAGTACATGTATGTGTGTTTATATCTATTTATATGTAATATATAATTGTTTTATTCACCACTAGTAGTTCTATACCTGTATAGATTTAATGTTTCCTTAATAAATGAATTCCTCCCCGCACAGTGCTTTCTGCAGGACAACACCTGCTCATAAGGAGTGCAATGCCAGCCAAACGTTCCTCAGCATGCAGTCTGCTCAACGAACGCCGCATGTGGATGTTAAGTATAAGAACCAATAGAACCACAGGCACTGTCTGGCCAAAAAAAGTCTCGTTGGATTCATTTGACTGGATAATTAAACTAATTATTAATGTGTCAGCTGGCCATAACTGATCTAGGGTTGCTTCAGTCGGTCAGGTCTAGGCTCAGCACCATCAGCAGATCAGCTCAGCAGTCTGAATGTAGTCCATGGAGTTTTCTTCCCTGATGGCACATTCCAGGACAACAATGGCAAGACTGATCAGGCTCAAACTGTGAAGGACTGGTTCTGGGAGCACAGGAAATCATTTTCACACATAGCCACCACTGGAGTCCTGACCTTAACCCCACTGAGAGTCTCTAGGATGTGCTGGAGAACACTTTAGAAAGGTTCGTCTCTCATGTCATCAACAAATGAGCTCAGCCAAAAATGAATGCAACTCCATTTGTTGGATTCCTTGTGCTTTATTCCACTGGAACAAATTTGTGATAAACTGGAATAAAATCTGGACTTTATCACGTTTAGTCTCGTTTAAAATATTACACAGATACTATCCAACAAACCATTATTTGACTACGTTAAGAAAAAAATCCCCGAAACCTTACTTCGTTTATTTTGGCACTGCCATTCTGTAAAAGTGTTTTGGAAAGAGGGAGCCAGATTTGTAATCGATCACATTGATGCTGATATTTATCTGTACCTGCAAAATGTTTTATTTATTTTTTTTAAATGTTTATAAGGATTGTTTGTGCTTGAGTTTAGACTGTATATTAAAACTACTCTTGACTCAACAAACAAAACACTGGATTTTTCTGCTTCAGGGAATTCGAAAGTGAAATTAAACTAGGAGAAATATACAAGTAGGAACTGATCAGGTCTAGTTAGGTACCTACTGATCCTGCACTCTAATGTGTTGTCTCTTCCAGTAACAGCTGAATAAATACTCGCCTTATTGAGACAGTCCTCTCCATTCGCCTTCGGATCGACCTCCACCTCCATAACAACTGAATCGGGCCGGGTTACGTGGCAAAACATGGTCAAATATGTTCGCACAAACTTCTGCACAGCATGGGCCACCAGCAAACGCAACAAAAGGGCTTTACGAAGCCTACCAGCATCTAGTGATCTACCAATATCAGCTCCTCTTCCTCTAACACCAATCACGGGTTCTACCAGCCAAGGGGCGTCAATGGACTAGTGCTACCTTCACGTGCCCTTCAAATGCTCGTATTTCTCACTTGTCAAAGTGTTCGCAGTTATACATAAAGTTATTCCGATATGTTTTGGTCTGAATAGCGTGGGACTGTGGTGGCCTAGTGGTTAAGGTGCAGGAATATGAACCAGAAGGTCCAGGGTTCAAATCACACCTCAGCCAAAAGCTCCTTGAGCAAGACTTGGATTGTAAGAAAGTATTAATTGTAAGTCACTCTGCATAAGGGCGTCTGCTAAATGCTGTAAATGTTCACTAGCTGCACTGAAGTAATGTAGAAGTGAATAATGTTCTGTTAAAATTCATTCCTTCGGTTCATAGTGCATAGGAGTTGTTTTGTGGGACTGTGGTAGCCTAGCAGTTAAGGTACTGGACTATGGACTAAAAGGTCCAGGGTTCAAATCCCACCACTGCCACGCTGCCACTATTGGGTACCTGAGCAAGGCCCTTAACCCACAATTGCTTGGATTGTAAGACTGTACAAATTGTAAGTCGCTCTGGGAAGAAATTACGCTAAATGCTGTAAATGTAAATGTTTTCCCTTTTTGGTCAAAGCCGAATTCACGGTATACTGCAGGTTGTATTGGTAAAATAAGGAATAACCTAGTCGCAAACTTGGTTGTTTTGGGAATCAACTGGGTAAAAGGCATTTTTGTGTCTCATTAATTACAACATAGATATGTGATATACTGTATGTCACGTCATTCAACCTCCTTATAGATAAACACATTTGTAAACGCATCAAAATAAAATTTCTCTGAAGCATTTTTGCATCGCAAAGTCCCAAAATTTCAGATGGTGTGACTATTGAAAAGCAAAGCACCCTTTACCCTCACGTATCCTGGCAAGGGTTGCAAGGGAGGGTCTGGGTCTCACCAGGAATTCTCTGGGCACAGGCAGATGAACACCCTGGACATGTTGCCAGTTCATTGAAGGTTCCACCCAACCTTCACTTTGCAAGCCCTATCTGGAATCAGATACTATATTTGTACTTTATTGTATACTTTTTAACCTGTATTTTCTGGTCAGAGAAAATGGTATGATTCGGTATCTACCCAAACTACACGTCTGCACCATGGATGAATCACCAGTCCTTCGCAGGGCCAGAAGGGGTCGCTGTTGCAGTGAGGAGTGATAATGCCAGACCAGGTTCTTTTCCCTCAGGCACAACTAATCCTACCAATGTGTTTAGCCTGGCCTGACCAGAAGGCACTGACAAAACACAAATCTCCCTGTCACCACGATGAGGGGCTAAACTCAGCTTGGCTAAGCCTGGATTTGATCTCACCACCTTTCATTAATAGTCCAAAGGCTTATCCAATGAGTTTCCATCTCCATTTAAACAAAAACAAATAATAAACTTTACAATGTCTCACATAGCAATGGAATTTGATGAGCGGTGCGACATTGAACATTAATCTGTGAATGTATGCCAATGTGTGCTATATAAATATAAAATGGGTTATATCTTTAAGTCTGTGCCCACACTGGGCACAGAAAAGACTACACTGGCTGGGTAAAGACTACAAACATGTTTTAAACGTCAACTTATTTACTAGTTTTGCCATGCATATATGCTAACTCTACGTGAAATAATGTGCGTTAACTTAAAATTTATGTAATAAATACTACATTAATGTTGTTGTTATGGTTATGCGAGATTTAAATTTCTTATTTGACCGTCCTAAGCTCAGCCATTTATCGCTTTTTTGAATCTAAGGGGAGATTCAGCTTGCACTTTCAGACTGGGAACTCAGATGGACGGCAATTTCGGCAGCATTTGAAGGTAGCATGCTGCACACTGAGATGAAGTCACATGAACGGTGTCATTTCGAGTAATTTTCTTACACACCCGTATTCGGGCAGGTCCAGCCTTATAACCTAGCCCGATCAGTCATTGGCTAGAATTAGCTCATATTTTTCACGTCCCCATAGTATCCAATCGTAGTGCTGAACAGAGTAGAACAAGCCAATCATATTGAGGGGGAGGGTTTTTATAAATACGGGTAGTAAAGTAAAAGTAGTTCTGTCATCACATAAGTGACAGTATGCGCTGCGTTTGTTGACAACTTTACTGTGCTTTGATTCAGAAAGGTGGCGGTTTGTGTCACGTTGAGATAAACTATCCGGTAGCGATCGGAAGCCCTAATGTATACTCTTGACTGCGTCGTAGTGTTATTACTCAGGAATTAAACCGATCCGAGGTCAGAAATGTTTGAGAATTTCAGAGAGAGGTTGCAGACCGTGCAGCAGGACTTCACATCAGGGTAAGTATGAATCGACCTGGATCGTTCACGCCCTTGTCTGGTTTTTATACCTGTTAAATGCATCAACGACAGCTTTACCTGGTGCCGTGACATTTATTTCAGCGTAAACTTGACACCGGATTGGGTTGTTTATCTGATTTATGTGCGCTTGAGCTTTGAACGCTAAAAGACGCGGAACATACTACACTAGCGTGCTAAAGAGTAAGTCTGTTTAGTATGTTAGTGTGTTTGGACGCGGCCTCAGTTCCTAGCTGGTTAGCTCTTCCAAAAGAACGTCTCTTGGCTTTAGTCAACAAAGGATGACTTCCTGCACACATTATCAGACAGAAGAAGGCGCTTACAGGTGTAAAGTCATTTTTGTAGCGCGATAAAACCTGAACTCGCCTTCCACAGCATTGCTTGAGTGTAGTACTCAATTACTTTCAGATGATAGTCATGTGACAGACCACAACAAGCACATTTCTAGGGTGGCTTGAGACTTTCAGTCTTTGCCAGGACTTGCTCTTATATCTTTATGCAATAATATTAGACTTTCACTAGTTACTAGTGTACTGAGTACAAAGAGGAACCAAGGCTGAACCAGATAAGAATCTACAGTTAAAATGAGCAACACCATGTGGTAGTCTAGTGGTTAAGGTTCTGGACTCTGGACCAGAAGTTCCAGGGTTCAACTCCCACTTCTGCCAAGCTTCCACTGTTGGGTCCTTCAGCAAGACCCTTAACCCCAAATTGCTTGGGAGGTTGGATTGTATCAGTTGTAAGTAACTCTGGATAAGAGTGTCTGCAAAAGCAGTATACATGCTGTGTTTTGTGTATTTGAATTGTTTATGCTGAAACGAGAAATGGCCTTATCCAAAGTTTCCTTCATCCAACGTGTGTGTTGGCGCTTTAACCTCACAATTCCAGATATTCAAGTTTGCTATTGAGGAATTTGCTCGTTCTCCCTTTGTGTGGGTTTCCTCCGTACACTGGTTTACTCCCACATTTCAGGCACAAGGGGTCAGTGCAGTTGCTTCACAGCTCGAGATCCCCGGTTCGATCCCAACCTCAGACTATGTCTGCATGGAGTTTGAAGGTCCTCCCCGTGTCCGTGTGGGTTTACTCCGTATACTCCGGATTCCTCCTACATTCCAAAGACATGCGCTTGGTTATTTGGTCTCTCTAAATTTGTGCAGAGTGAATATGGCTGACTGGTATCAATGTAACCTTGGTGCTGTTGGGAATAGGTTTTAGATTATAAAAACACTGGAAGTTCCCATGAAGTTTCAGAGTGTGATTATACAAGTACAAACAATAAAAGTTATGATGCATTAAAGGAATCAGATCAGCCGTTGTTATAAAGATCTAATGTGAATGCTATTCTAAGAAGAGGGACTGTTTTGATACTTTATGCACTTCATTGCTAGCATTTAAATTGTTTATACTTGGACTTCTAACTCTTTCAGAATTAAGAACCTGAGTGACAAGTCCAAGGACGCCAAAGTGAAGAAGAAACAGAGGTATGTACTGTGTAATGAAACACCGCTGTATTGTTTCCCATCTATTTTATGCAAAACAGTGAGAATTATAGAGAGTGTAGGCGATAATTATAAATAAATGCATTAAGTACTAATTATTTTAAGTATAAAAAAAATTATTTTTAAGCATAATGTCTAAGTAATATAGTGTAACATAAAGAATATAGTACAATAATTGTATGATCATCTGTTCAAAGCAGCACTAACCTCTACTATATATATTTTTTTTTTCCAGAAAGGAAGAGTATCTTCCTCAGTACTCCCCTGGACTGGACCTATTAAATCGGTATTTGTTTTGCCTTTTTTATTTGACATTAAGATAAAGCTTTATTTTGGGACTGTGGTAGCCTAGCGGTTAAGGTACTGGACTCTGGACCAGAAGGTCCAGGGTTCAAATCCCACCTCTGCCAAGCTGCCACTGTTGGGTCCTTGAGCAAGGCCCTTAACCCACAATTGCTTGGATTGTAAGACTGTATCAAGTGTAAGTCGCTCTGGATAAGGGTGTCTGCTAAATGCTGTAAATGTAATTTGTTTCTGTAGTTATGAAGAAACCTGGGTGACTCTTCACAAACGAACAAAGGAATGTGCCAAAGCTGCAGAGGTGAGCAGATGAAGCCAGATTATTTGATATCAATCTATTTCTTCATTCTCAGCATGGCTGTCCGGTAAACTTGGCACATATGAAGTTATTTCTATAGCGCTTTTACAGCAGAGCTTTTTCACAAAGCAGCTGTACTAATATCTAAGTCCAAGTTCTAACTGAGCAAGCCTGGGGCGACAGTGGAAAGGAAAAACTCTCTAACTGTTCTGAGGAAGAACTTCGGGAGGATCAAGACTCAAAGGGACCCTTGATGATATACCTAAGAGTTAAACTAAGTTCCCTTATTAATAGGTTTGTAGTAATAGTTTGAATAAACAGAAGCTAAATATAAAGTAAAACGAGAGAATATTTCAGGAAAATATAATAAATATAATGTATAGACTATGGTCATTTAAATGTAATGCAATGTTATGAAGAGGATAAAATGGAGAATATAAAACTATAGAATATAAAACAATAGTATATACAGCAGGCCAGATTTTCTTAATATCAGCATATCTCCATGTATCCTCCTGAGACCCAGGAAAACTAAAGTTTGATCATTTCAGTAATTTTTTTTTTTTTTGTTCTTCTCTGATATGATTCAGAATTCATTGTTCCATCAGTGATGGCAAGCCGTCCTGGCCCAGATGCAGCAAAACAGGCCCAAACCATGATACTACCACCACCATGTTTCACAGATGTGATAAGGTTCTTATGCTGGAATGCAGTGTTTTCCTTTCTCCAAACATAACACTTTTCTTTTAAGCCAAAGCCAAGTTCTATTTTGTTTTCATTCGTCCACAAAACATTCTTCCAATAGCCTTCTGGCTCGTCCACGTGATCTTTAGCAAACTGCAGACGAGCAGCAATGTTCTTGTTGGAGAGCAGTGGCTTTCTCCTTGCAACCCTGCCATGCACACCATTGTTGTTCAGTGTTCTTCTGATGGTGGTCTCATGAACATTAACATGAGAGAGGCCTTCAGTTGCTTAGAAGTTACCCTGGGGTCCTTTGTGACCTCGCCAACTATTACACACCTTGCTCTTGGAGTGATCTTTGTTGGCCGACCACTCCTGGGGAGGGTAACAATGGTCTTGAATTTCCTCCATTTGTACACAATCTGTCTGACTGTGGATTGGTGGAGTCCAAACTCTTTAGAGATGGTTTTATAACCTTTTCCAGCCTGATGAGCATCAACAACTCTTTTTCTGAGATCCTCAGAAATCTCCTTTGTTCGTGCCATGATACACTTCCACAAACATGTGTTGTGAAGAGCAGACTTTGATAGATCCCTGTTCTTTAAATAAAACACACCTGATTGTCATCCCATTGACTGAAAACACCTGACTCTAATTTCACCTTCAAATGAACTGCTAATCCTAGAGGTTCAAATACTTCTGCCACTCACTAATATATAATATTGGATCATTTTACCCAATAAATAAATGACCAAGTATAATACTTGTGTCTCATTTGTTTAACTGGGTTCTCTTTATCTACTTGTAGGACTTATGTGAAAATCTGATTATGTTTTAGCTCATATTGATGCAGAAATGCAGAAAATTCAAAAGGTTCACAATCTTTCAAGCACCACTGTATGTATATATATATCGTATTGGCCTATAGTACGTAAATGATGGGTTTTTAAAGCTTTTAGCTACATACATGCCACCTAATGAACAACGTCAAGTAGCTACTTTTCTATAATAAGGTCAGGACAGACAAAACCTCTGTTTTCTCCAGTGAATTACATTTCAGTGAAACAAACATGACCTCCACAGCAGTGTCGTAACCTGTGTGTTTGTGTATTTACTGAGCACAAGAACACACACAAGTGGATTGTTCTAGTCTCAGTTTCTGAGTTTATGCTGCACCAGGCCCTTCTTTGTGTACTAACAAAGTATTTGTACTATACAGTATGCTTTATCTGCAGTATCTACTATAAAGTATCCTTTACTATGCAGGCTTGCGTCACTTATCGTCTGCGATGCTGCACTCTGTACTTATATGCTACATTATATGTAGCAAAGCTATATGAGATACTGTAGTGCAGCACTATGCACAAAATAGCCAAGATACTGTACTGTTGTTACGTCGTCTCATCCTTGGCCGATGCCCGGTTTGCATGCAGTGGCAGATTCAGTCTTATCAGTGGGATGCTTCTAATGACCACTACACCAGCCAAACGGCTCACGCTGATGCACGCCGGTTCATCTTGCTTCACGCTGACCCAGCATGCTCACGTCTCTACTTTGTGTTATATAAATTTTCCAAGCCAGAATCTCTGTTTTCTGCCGTTACAACTGTATTTCAGCTAACGTATCTGGATATATGGGTTGATAACCTTAATAATAACGCGTACTTAATAATGCGTACATGTTCCTCAGGCAGTGGATGGTGAGGTGGTGATGCTGTCTGCTCACTGGGAGAGGAGAAGAGGAGCTGTGCTGGAGCTGCAGGAACAGTTACAGCAGATTCCAGTTTTCCTTAATGACCTACAGACCATGACCAGCCGACTTGGTGAGAGACTTGTATTGTATTTTGCTGTACCCATGGATCTACTTAGAAAATACAGAGGTACGTCGGTTTCTCGTCTTTACTCGTCGAGAACCGAGGACGCCGAGTACCGAGCAATTTTTTCCCATAAGGAAGGGGGTTCCAGACCCCCAGAAAATCCAGGTGCTCCTTGTACAGGTGCTCCTTGATTCATGATGGGGATAGTAGTGTTGGAAAAAACTCATGTAATTTAGTTAGTAATAGATTGAAAGTGAAAAGTAAAAGCAACACACTTACTCTATTGGTGAACTCCGAGCACCCGCGTAGCTGCTAATGCTAACTGCAGCCTGTGTTCTGGAGTATTCCTGATTTGCTTTCAGCTGGGGCTCATATAACTAAGCTTTTTAGGTTCTACTTCGAGAGAGTGATATATATATATGACTGATGCCGATGGCGGCATTAACAAACAAAGTGAGCAGAGCTGTTTTCAGCAACAGGAATTGTGCTTAGGTGAAACAACCAGATCACCTTGAGCGACTTTGCTGAGCAGTTGCTCACTGATCTATGAAGGTATTGTGAGAGAGCTCCCGTGGAGCGCCATCTGCTTGCTCTGGCAGCTAGAGGAGTTTCATTTTCACTTCCTTGGCTCATTGTCAGTGAGCAACATGCTGTTACTAGCATTTCCAGGAGATGCAGTGCAGGTGACAAATCCTGGTGCTGTCGAAGCTTTAGGGTACAGGCTGCCTGGTGTGTGGGCTTCATTTAGTATGGAAATCAACACTAGTCCCTTATTTACATATATTTTCCTGTTAGCGGTGTCAAAGTCAGTACAGGTAGTCCCAGTTTTTAATGTTGATATTTCGACGTTACGATGGGAATCCGATAATAAACATAAATACACATTCAGCCGAAACCATACTGTGAATTTAGAATTTTCGGTGCAAACGATACGTCGTATATGCAGAACTCTCTCTCTCGCACACTGATGAGAAAGTCGGCAGGGTGTGCGGTAGGGAGTCACATGACGGGAGTGATGAACGCTGGGAAATGTAGTGAGGAAAAGTCGTGGTCGCGTTCATGATTTGAACTTGTTTAATATAGGCTGCACTATGTTATATACAATATATACAATCTTCTCGAGTTACGATAAATTCAACTTCCGATGGATTTGTAGGAACGTATACCCAACATAAATTGGGCCACTGAGCTTTCTTACCACATAAAAGCATGAAATTAATATAATGTTATGAATTCTTGTTCTTGTTTCCAAGTTAATTCATTTCTTGTAACAAATATGAATAAATACAAGACATTTAATTACATTATTCTACAATGTAATACTGTTGATATGAAAACAGGCCAGCTAGGTATGTCCCAATGCAATCCGAAAAAAACATCCCTCTTTAGCGGTCACTTTCCTTGGTACTACTTGTCCAACTGTCCTACTTCCAGGGAGATTTTGTGGGGAAAAAGTTGATTTTTGGACTCATATTTCAGCCCCTAGCTTTATATGAAGAAGACTGGTCATTTACAACATCATGGTTTTCTTGATTAAGCTCTTTGTTTATGCTCTTTTTTGTTTTTTAAACAAGGGCTGTGAAATATAACTCTTATCTTTTAAAGAAAGTGATGCATAAGATGCTGTCCTATTTGTACCAACTGGGATGGAACTTCAACAAGCAATGTGAAGCAACTGTTATGATAAATATATCTATATCTTGGGAACCGTAGCTATATCTATAATCTATATCATGGGAACACCTTGCATGCAGAACTTGAAGTTGTCCTGTTGTCACCGCAGCCCTCATTAGGCGTGTTAAGTGAGGTGTTGGTTCAGTTTATGACTCTGTTTAAAGTGAAGTCCTTTCTAAAATACATTTTTGAAACGGTTTATGTTCGACAGATTTATATTTTGTTTTGAATCAGAGAACGTTTTAGACGTGCCGCTAGGTGGCACTGTGTCACTTTGTTTACGTTTGCCGCATGTAAAGTTTAATTAGTCATTTAAAACAGCTGTTAAGATTTATTTCACTTATTAGCACTGAAAACTACTATTTGCAACACCCATAATTTGATGTGCTTCACTAAGAACAAACACGTTTGGATATTGGTTTCGTCGTTGTTGTTGTTTTTTTTTTTTTAATAGAACGGTAAACTGTCTTAGCAGATCGACACGACGGCACAATGTGTACAATAGCATATATACAGCGCTGCTTGAAAGTTATTTTCGTGTTTTAGAAAGTTAGTTCCAAGTGTTTTTAGACATAAAACACTTGGTCATTTATTTACTGAGGGAAATGATTCAATATTACACAACTGTGAGTGGCCAAAGTATGTAAACCTCTAGGATTAGCCGCTAATTTAAAGGTGAAATTAGAGTCCGGTGTTATCAATGGGATGACAAGCAGGTGTAATTGGGAACCCTGTTGTATTTAAAGAACAGGGAAAGTCTATCAAAGTCTGTCCTTCACAACATGTTTAACATTATAGGATGTTAAAAAAAAGTTCTGGATGCAGATTATGAAACCATCTCTCATGGGTTTGGACCCAAAGTCCAAGAGCAAGGTGTAATTGTTCGTGAGGTCACAAAGGAAGCCAGGGTAACATCTGAGCAAGTAAAGTTCTCTCTCACATTGGGTAGTGTTAATATTTCATGAGTCCAACATCAGGAACGCATTGAACAACGATGGTGTGCAGGGCAGGGGTGTAAGGAGAACGCTACTGCTGTCCAAGAAGAACATGTAGCATGTGGACAACATTACATTTTGGTTTAAATGAGAAGTATTGTGTCTAGAGAAAGAAACTCTGCATTGAACCGTAAGAAGCTTATCCCAGCTGTGAAACATGCTGGTGGTAGTGTCACGGTTCGGGCCTGTTTTGCCACACATGGGCCAGGACGGCTTGCCATGATTGATGGAACAATGAGTTATAAATTATAAATCCTAAAGGAAAACCATATCAGAACATCTATCTGTATATTGAATCCCAAGAGAATGTGGGTCATGCAGTAATCCAGCGAACCAAAGCACTCAAGTCTTTCTACCACATAATGGTAAAAGAAGACTAAAGTTAATGCTTTGGAATGGCCAAGCTCTGACCTTAATTGTTTTGTTGTACCACATGCATTAACCATACTTTGTCCGCTTATCCAGTATTGTGTTCTCGTTTGACACAGCTCAGCTCGAGGCAGACTTTGAGGAGATGGAGAGTCGTCTGTCATACTTGGATGACCTGTGCGGTCAGTGTGAGCTGCAGCGCTTCAAGCACTTTCATCTGCTACAGCTGGAGAACTACAAGCAAAAGAAAAGGTGCTTACTCTCTAACAGCAGGGATTCAACACCAAAACAAAGTACAAAAAGCGTAAAGACCTTAAATGTGGGGAAGCCTAAACTGCTTTAGATAGCACTCCCTCTAGGGAATATGTTTCTTCTGTTTGCTACAAGCACACATTTACAATCACACACTGTAGAACCAGAATATGAACACACACAATAGAATGTGAACGTAAATAAACCTTTGTTTTGTAAGCTCATTGACCCTTGATCTACATACACAAGTGAATCCAACTATGAGAAAGGGTTAAGGTGGCCAATTGGAAGTTTTTCTCCTCTTTGCATCTTCTCTGAAGAGTGGCAACATGGGAGCCTCAAAACAACTCTCAAATGGCCTGAAAACAAAGGTTGTTCAACATCATGGTTCAGGGAAAGGGAAAAGAAGCTCTCTCAGAGATTTCAGCTGTCAGTTTCCACCGTGAGGAAACATAGTGAGGCAATGGAAGACCACAGGCACGGTTCTAGTTTTAAGGAACTAACGAAGTGGCAGACCAAGAAAACATCTCAGATAGGCAGAGGGCGAAGGATGGTGAGAAACAGTCATAGTCAAAGCCACAGGACCACCTCCAAAGACCTACAACCACATCTTGCTGCAGATGGTGTCACTGTTCATCGTTCAACTATACAAGCGCACTTTGCACAAGGAGAGGGCTGTATGGGAGAGTAATGCAGAAAGAAGCCTTTTTCTCTGCAGACACGCCACAAACAGAGTCACTTGAGGTGGTGCTACAGCACATTTGGACAATCCAGCTTCATTTTGGAATAAAGTGCTGTGGACCTGATGAAACTAAAAACTGAGTTATTTGGACATAAACCAAGGAGCGGAAAAAGAACACAGGCATCCCAAGACAAACACTTGCTACCCACAGTAAAATTTGGTGGCGGTTCCATCATGCTGTGTGGGACTGTGTGGCCAGTGCAGGTGTACTAAGGAATTAGGATGTTGTTAAAGTTGAGGGTCGCATGGATTCCAGTTAATATCTCCAGATTCTTGAGAACAATGTTCAAGAATCAGTGACAAAGTTGCACCGAGGGCTAGCGACCCCAAACCCTGCTCAAAATCTACTAAGGCATTCATGCAGAGGAACCAAGTACAACATTCTGGAATGGCCATCTCAGTCCCCAGACATGAATATATTACTGAAAATGTGGGCTGTCCATGCTCGGAAAACCATCAAACCTGACTGAAACTGGGATGTTTCTAAAGAAGAATGGTCCAAAGCACCTTCAACCAGAATCCAGACTGGAAGCTGTAGGAAGCGTTTAGCGGCTGTTATTTCTACAAAAGGAGGATCTACTAAATATTGATGTCATTTTTCTGTTGGGGTGCCCAAATTTATGCATCTGCCTAATTTTGTTTGAATAATTACTGCACACTTTCTGTAAATCCTATGAACTTCATTTCACTTCTCAAATATCACTGTGTTCATCTGCTATAGGATATATTTACCTCAAGTTGCTGATCTGAACAACCAATGATTTATAAACTAAAATCATGAAAATTATCAGGGGTGCCCAAACTTTTTCATACGACTGTATGCAAGTAGTTTAATGCAGAGTAAATCAATATTCATTAAAATAAATACAATTAATGTATGACATTAAAATGGACATTCCAGACTTTTTTATTTTATTTGACCAGCTGTTGTTTGCCACAGCGTCCAGAGTTAAGACAGATTTTTCCCCTATTATATATCTGTTATAATTGTTAAGACCTCAGTCATTAAAGGCAATGGACGTTGGTCATTAATCAGCGCTTTCCAGATATTTCCACATTACTTTAGTTAGTAAGAACAAAAGAAATTTGGCCAGTGACCCTTTTTAATATGTTTTGGCTATGTAGCTGAGGTTAATTAGGGCTTGAGATGTAGAATTCGTGGCTTTGCACCATCCTTAATGTCATCAGGCCGCTTCCTGGGCTTTTCTAGTTTTAACTCTAACCATGTGTGGTTCTGTCCAGATGTTTAGAACGAGCTCTCTTTTTCACCGTGCTCCCGAGTGCAACAGGATCTGTTCTAGTTTATGTTTTGGCTTTGCTTGATTACCGTCGCCGTTCTGTTTGATCTGCGTGCTTTGTCCTTGGTTCTCTCCTGAATAGCTCATCTTGCTTTGGTTATTTTTAGCACGTCACTTTACAGGGATATTTTGGAACGTTCATCAGCTGATCCGCGGTTAGGTTTTCTATTTCTAATTCAGTGCATTTCCCCACAGAGATCCGAGTAATTCTTTCCTCTTACCTCATTCTCAGCTTCTCTTTCTATTTTTTCTTTCCCCCCCCCCCCCCCCCCCCCCCCCCCCCCCCCCCCCCCCCCCCCCCCCCCCCCCCCACCGGTTCACTTTCAGTCCTATTACAGATGACAAAGTAGATCTAATGGATCTAATGGAAGTGAGGTGATGCTTATTGTGATCAGTAGGCCCTATTTATGAAGCAGAACAAGTAGAACTTCTGAGCATGACAAGCATTTATTTATTTATATATATATCCTAGATCTGAATGAATGAAATATTCTCATTGAGTACTTTGTTCTGTACAAAGTTGAATGTGCTGACAACAAAATCACACAAAAATCAATGGAAATCAAATTTTATTAACAAATGGAGGCCTGGATTTGGAGTCACACACAACATTAAAGTGGAAAAACACCCTACAGGCTGATCCAACTTTGATGTAATGTCCTTAAAACAAGTCAAAATGAGGCTCAGTATTGTGTGTGGCCTTCACGTGCCTGTATGACCTCCCTACAATGCCTGGGCATGTTCCTGATGAGGTGCTGGATGGTCTCCTAAGGGATCTCCTCCCAGACCTGGACTAAAGCACCCGCCAACTCCTGGACAGTCTGTGGTGCAACGTGACGTTGGTGGATGGAGCGAGACATGATGTCCCAGATGTGCTCGATCGGATTCAGGTCTGGGGAACGGGCGGGCCGGTCCATAGCTTCAATGCCTTCATCTTGCAGGAACTGCTGACACACTCCAGCCACATGAGGTCTAGCATTGTCCTGCATTAGGAGGAACCCAGGGCCAACCGCACCAGTATATGGTCTCACAAGGGGTCTGAGGATCTCATCTCGGTACCTAATGGCAGTCAGGCTACCTCTGGAGGGCTGTATGGCCCTCCAAAGAAATGCCACCCCACACCATTACTGACCATGTAAGATTGTTCTTACATTAAACGTTTGGTCTGCTTGATCATGTCTTAGATACAAGTGATCCTGTTAGCCAAACTGATTTAGAGTCCGATGCACAGCCTCCCCGCCCTTGGAAACCTTCACAATAGCCATGATTTAAGCTTTGCTTAGAAGAACTATTTGACTTGTAAGTCATTCATGTAATTTTGTTGCCATATTTGTTGCCACTCTTTGACCTTCCTTGTTTATTTTGCAGGAAAGAACTGGAAACCTTTAAAGGTAAGAAACTGGTTTTCCACAGTAGTTGATCTAGATCAGTCATCACTCGTGGTTTTTAGCAGTATCTCTGATGCCTTCACGTATGGAACTTAGCACATGTGTTTTTTTTGTTTGTTTTTTTTGGTAAAAATACATTACAGTAGCTGGACTAGACTTTGTGACTATGGTAATTGGGAAAATGGCGCATATTTGTTGTAGGCAATTTAAAATATAATGAACACTCCTTTTGGTTATGACCATATCTCTGTAATTATACTATAATAGTACCCTTCATTGGACTAATTGTTAGTTGTGATTAATTGGCAACCACCAGCTAAAATGATCGTGTCATTGAGCGCTGTTATTTTTCCATTATGTGCCAGGTACTTCCGAATGCGTGTGAGCATCCAGTTTCACAGTTGATGATTTGAGAAAAACCATCATTTTTCTATTCATTTAGATTGTAGGAGACCCGTCTGTGACTTTGCCCTCTTTAGATCTTACTCATATTATCGTTTATCTCCAGTCGCTCATTTAGCGCTCAGCAATGAGGAGAGCTGTTTGGTAATTACCTAGCAGACACCAATTAACCCCGGTGAGGGTGTAATGCGCCGGTGTTTGCCGTGAGCTCAGTTGATGTGCTTTTTGCGGAGCAAAGATGGCACCGATCTCCTGCTAACCCTTTGAATTGTGATTCAGTCTGAGATGAATCTCGTGGCCAGCCGTTCGGAAAGGTGCTGCGCCAAGCTTTCCATGCAATGGGAGATTTTAAAGATCATCATTTGGGGGAAAAACATACGACGGTTTGAAACCCGTGACTTTAGTGTAAGGAAATCCAATGACGGTCAGGCTGCTGTGGTTATAGTGGTCTAACCATGGTGGTTAAATTAATGGTCACAGTGTTAAAGTCACATTACTGAATGTATAACAGACTTAACAAGTAAAATAATTCTGGTGAAGCCTGACATTTGTGTTTAATACCGTTGTCAGTCTGTAACTGCCACAGCTTTAAGCCTGTCGCGTCTGATTTTGAGCTTATTGCTGAATGACAGGACGCTAGGCATCGCTAGTTTGGTTTGCTTTTTAGCTTTTTAGCTTACCAACAGAAAATTGCGGTTTTTGGGGTAGATTTTTTCTATTTTACTACGAAATGGATCACAGATAACATGAGTATGAAATTTCTCTCAACTCTACTAGTTACTAGGGGTGTAACGATACACTCTGCTCGAAATAGTTCACAGTTCGATTTTCTCACGATTATTGATTTTACGTTACAAAATTTGACCTTTTTTTGTTTTTCTAGTGTAAACAATGCACATTTTCTTGTATAAGTTTTTTAACAATAAAACTTTAGTCAAACTTTAGCCCTTGCATTTAAAAGGAGAGACGTTAGATTTAAAATTGTAAACAAAATGCCCTATTCCATCGGTGCAATACTTCAGTCTTTGTGTTTGACACTGAAGTCCAAAATCGTGTCACGATGCATCGATACACCCTTATTACTTACTAATAGTGATGAACCAAAAATGAAAAAAGTCATGTCCGAAACACCTTTTTAGCAGACGCCCTTATCCAGAGTGACTTGCAATCGATACAACCTTACAATCCAAGCAATTGTGGGTTAAGGGTCTTGCTCAAGGACCCAACAGTGGCAGTTTGGCAGAGGTGGGATTTGAACCCTGGACCTTTTGGTCCATAGTCTAGTACCTTACCCGCTAGGCTTTCATAATAGTCCCATAATAAAAAGAGTATTATTTATTAGGGGTGTAACGATGCATCAAGACAAGATGCATCGCGATGGAAAAATGTCACAATATCCATTGTGGAGCCGCACGAATCATTTCAACTGAAACTTGATTCATGAATCACGATTTAGTACACAGTGATTCAGTGATTCAGATTCAGAGTAGGCCTTTCTCAGTGAAGATCTCTGCTTGGGTTTATGATATTTTTCTTTATTTTTACATCTACAATACTGTATTATTACTGCAAATAAGTCTCCATGGATCCTAAAATAGTTTGTATTGACAGCCAACCGAAAGGAACTGAACCCTCCCGAACACAGGCTGCAGTTAGCTTAGCAGCTATGCTAGTGCCTGGAGTTCACCAATAGAATAAGTGTTTTGCTTTTACTTTCTGCTTTCAATCCATTACTCACTATATTACATGAGATTTTTCAACACTTTACTGTAAAATAAGCTTTGTGTTAATGATTTCAGTGTTAATGTGTAATAGACTCCCCTATGATACAGTATAGACTATATTAAACTCCTCAGTTCTTGATATATTTAACTTGTGATGGATTTGTCGGAACATATCCCATCATAAATCGGATCACCTGTACAATGTAACTCCATTAATGCATATAATGCCTTACCCAGTATGGATTTTCTGGGGGTCTGGAACGAATTAATTCAATTTACATTATTCCTCATGGGAAAAATGAGCTTGCTACTCGTCATTTTCGGTTCTCGACGAGCCTCCTGGGACGAATGAACAAGGAGAAACGTGGTACCACTGTCCTGCAAGACTGTTCAGTGCGTGGAACTTTTGCACAATAGTGCATCTCTTGATAGTAAGACATGCCTTGCACCCCCCTCTGAGCTGTGGATGGTATGTTCCGAGCTCGCTTCTGCTTCAGCACTGTATCCCTGAGCGGGCGATGCCTCAGCATCGTGCACACAGCGTAGGAAAGAGGCGTGTGTGTGTGTGTGTGTGTGCACGAGTGATCTTCAGCCCAGCAGTACACGCTTGAGAAGGTGCGGAAAGATGCGAATTTAACCATTTCCCAGCCGGAGTGTTTTCAGACAGATTTTTTTTTGGACTCTGGAGGAAGCATGTCCTCGCCTGGAACTCTGGATAGCAGTAAGGAAAAACTGTGTAGGTGTTTAAAAGCCTGTTTGTTTGCCTCACTGTACTTGCAATTTAGCTGCCATGGTGATGAGGGACGATCTGGCAGGGTTGTTTGAAATTTATTTTAGAAATGGAATCCGTGAATCACAGGTGCGTTTGCCGTTAGTCAGATGGATCCATGGGAACCTTTCTGAGCTTTGGTGAAACTGGGGAAAGGTTTACTCGTGGATTTTCGCCTGGAGTCCTGCATAGTCGCCCAGTGCTGGTCTTTGGAAATAAGTCCACTTTGGCTCTCGTGTAAAGATCTCATGCTGTTCAGTTCATCTGTTTTGCTGACTTTAGCTTGTTGTCGTTCTGGTTTCAAGAAGGATTTGGTCTTTTGGAGGGTGACAGATATTATTATAGTCTTAACTTTGCACATCAGTTTTAACACGTTTATGAGTTTTTAAAAATACACTTTGATTGTGCTTCATTTATAGGAGATGGTGGATTCTTTTAGATTTAATCTTTTTTTGTATGTAAACGCCATTAAAAAGGCTCAGTTGGTCTGTGCTTAGATTCCAAAGGACTTACAGCTGATACAATCCTATCAATTGAGGCTTAAGGACCTTGCTCAAGGCCCCAACAGTGGCAGTGCAGAGACTTGAACCCTTAACCTTCTGGTCAGTAGTCTAGTACCGCAGCTACTTCCAGCGCACATTTATATTTTGGTCTTAACTATGACCAGGTTTGCCACATGTCTAGGTCCCCCTCGTGCCAAAACATCAAGGCATGGACTCCGTATTAAGCTCTAAAAGCCAAAATAAAGACACTGTACACTAGTCCTGCACGATATTGGAAGAAACTGACATTGCAATTTTTTTTCTGCCATATTTTTTAAAAATGCAGGAATTTTCACCTGATTTCACCAGAAGTCAATAACCCAAAATATTGTAATAATGCACGTTGCTTACCCTAAATAATAGGCTCAACTGTGGATGAAGAAGGTGGTGGGAGACTAGAAGAGATTATAGGAAGTTACATCTTTGTACTCATGGTTTAAACAGAGCATTCAACTAAGAAAGCTTCAAATATTGCATTTAGAGAATTAACACACATGACAAAATGGGTCATTTTAACAGTTTATGTCACAATGAAAACATTAAAGTAGTAAATATTATTAAAACAAAACAATACAAATAAAGGAGCGGCTTTTTTTTTCCCTTCAGAAACTGCGAGTGTGTTGCGGCGGTGTGTGCCCGCGTGGTAGGTGTTGGTGTACCTGGGGCCGAGTGTGCCAAGTTTTGTGGTTGTAAATCGAAAACTGACTGAATTACATTCACTGCCCTGCCAGGGACCTTGTGACCTACCAGGGACCTTGGGGGGGCCCCATGGGCATCAGATGACGGGTCTTGGTGTATCCGGTCAAACACTGTCTGAATTACAGTCAGTGACATTCCAGGCATCTGTGTTCCCTGCCAGGGATCTCAGGTGCCCCATGGGCATCATATCTCAGCTTGGGGTGTACCCGGGATCGAGGGCCATGTCCGAGACCTGTGTGCCCTGCCAGGGACCTCAGGGGGCCCCAATTGCATCAGATGATGGGTCTTGGTGTACCCGGGTCTGAGCGTGCCAAATTTCGTTCTTGTAATTCAGTGAATTACAGCAGGTTTTTTAAAATCCTATTCAAATGAATGGGATTTTTTTTTCTCAAAAATGCAGATGCAGCAACATTTCTCTTAGCTGTATACAAGCACATTTCTCCCAAACATGCTGGATGTTATATTGTGTCAATATCCCATGTCGATATCTCAAACTGTAGGAGGAGATGCGCACAGAAAATCGGGTGGAATAATAATAATAATAATTAAAAAAAATTGCAACACTTGCGCAACACACTAATAAGGTGCATGGCAGTACTGGCCATACAGACGCGAGTGTATCCGCTTAAAATGCTAACTCTGCTAATCCTGGCCTCTCCCCTGCTGCAGAGATGGCCACATTAGCAGTTAGCACTGCTCTTATTAAGATGAGCCATTAACCTAAGAGCCCTATGGACCTCGCCTCTGCTGTTACCATTCACTCTAGTGCCCTTATGCTGATTAGCAGCCAGGAGACAGAGCACGGGTTATGTTTTGCTAACGTTGCGCCTGTCTGCTGATTACTGCGGTATTAGCCTATTGTGAAAACCAGTTCTGGAGAAAGCAACAGCATGCAAATGAACCTTCCAGTTTGCTGCGAGCAACGTCATTCGTTCCAGATGAGATGGACCACATCAAGCATGATTCAGCAATGGAATGGCATTATTTATTGCATGAAGTTCGAATGAGAGAATGTATAGTTCGCATTTTGGCTCTTACTCAAAACAGACTTTCTGAGAAGGTCTGGGGGGGGGAATATTTGTGGGTGATGATGAGGTCACAATCTTAACGATGCGGTACGATTTGGGTGGTGGATCATTCTCAGCACTGCAGTGACGCTGGTGTGTGTTGTGCTGGTACGACTTTTTAAACACTCTTCACTACTGTCTACTTAAGCAGAGACGTTCACCTTATTGCTCCACCTTGTAGATGTAAGGTCAGAGAGTAGCTCATCTGTTACACAGTTTGTGTTAATCATCCTCTAATCCTTCATCAGTGCTCATAGGATGCTACCTACAGGATGCTGGTGGCTGGACATTTTTGACTGGTGGTTCTATTTTCAGTCCAGCACTGACACTGAGGTGTTAAATCTCCAGCAGCACTGCTGTGTCTGACCCATTCGTACCAGCACAACCCAAACTAACACACCACCGCATCAGTGTCAGTGCAGTGCTGAGAATGATCCAGCACTCAAATAGTACCTGATCTGGGCTGGTCCTGTGGGAGCCCTGACCTGTAGGGAATGGAGTAAAGGAGACTAACAGAGTATGTAGAGAAACAGATGGACTACAGCAGTCAGCACTAAAACTTAGGTAAAGAAGAAGCAGGATATGAACAGAAAAATCTAGAATGCCTAAGACTGTATTTCTGAGCATGTATTGTATGATGGATCCAAAACCATCTATATTTCCATACATTACTCAAAGTAGTCCAGGCTTTGGAGTCTTTTTGAGATGCCACTACATTGGTATCTTGGTTCTCGACCACCTCGATGCATCTTGACTAGAAAAATCAGTCTCGGTTCTCGTCGTTCGCTCGGTACTCGTCGTATTGGCTTAAACTTGTATGAGTCGAGACTTGTTTCAGCCTAAACTTGATTCATGAATCACGATTCAGTACACAGTGATTCAGGTTCACAATAGCTGTGTTTTTCTTTCTTTTTCCATCTACAATACTGTATTCTTAGTGCAACAAAGTCTCCATGGGTCCGAAAAAGGTTAGTTTATAAGAGCCAACCGAAAGCAAAACAGGAATTGAATGCTCCAGAACACAGGCTGCAGTTGGCTTAGTGAGTTACTTTTCACTTTCAGTCCATTAATCACTAAATTACAGAGATTTTTTCAACACTTTATTATAAAATAAGCTTTGTGTTAATGATTTTGGCCATCTGTAGGTTAACATAAATGTTTTAATCATTAATAGACCTATCAATACTTATGGTATCCTTTCCATATCTCCGCTATGATACAGTAAATACCGCTCTAATCAGTTCATGATACATTGAACCTATGACGGAACTCCATTACCTCATACAGTGGGGATTTTTTGGGGGGTCTGGACCAGATTCATTCCATTTACCTTATTCCTTATGGGAAAAATTTGCTCAGTACTTGACATTTTCGGTTCTCAACAAGCCTTCTGGAACAAATTAATGACGAGAACCAAGGTACCAAAGTATAAACCTTAGCTTTAATTGACCACTGGATACCAAGCTCGCATTATTTACAGAAGAGCACACTCTTGAGGATATGGTCCCCCTGTAGGGCGGCTTTCATTTGTCGTTCCACAATGGCCACTAAAGTAGGTCAGATGCGGAACGCGTTCCCGTTGCCTTAGGTGTCAAAGGCAGTCATGAGTGCATAAAGGAAGCGCAGAGCGGAGCTACGTTCTGAACAAGCGTACGCTCTCAGAGCAATGCTTTTGCAATTTATTTGGACTCCCACGAATCTTCATGAGTGCAGCTTCTGCATGCTGCCTCGAGTTCATCGTTGTGTTCACTGCCACGGCGAATGTGCCTGCACGTCTGTGCACCATTTCCACAGGATGTTTGTAGGAGTTCTCCTTTTAACACGCTCTGCTTCTGCACTTCTAGAGTAGAGGCGATGCCACTTAAAAAGGCATGCTTCCTGCCCTTCAGTGGATGAGCACACTTCCTGTTGGAGATAAAGAAGATAAAGATAGAGCTCGCAGCACATGTTCACTCGTGTATTCAGAATCGATCCATTAGGTATTCAGCGCAAAGCTTTCCTTGAGAGGTATTTGCTTCGATGCAGAGAAGTTTAAGGCGGTATGTATGTAGAAATGGAAATGGCGTACGCATATCTGTGCAGGTTGCAGAACGCCATCCGGTATCCTACAGGACCAAACAGGACAGGGTGGTACAGGTAGTTTACCCCATAGCAAAGCTTATTTTTGCTTCTCTGTCTGTAGCGGAACTCGACGCTGAACACGCCCAGACCGTTTTGGAGATGGAACACGCTCAGCAGGCCAAGTTAAAGGAAAGACAGAAGTTTTTCGAAGAGGCCTTCCAACAGGACATGGAGCAGTATCTCTCTACAGGCTACTTGCAGATCGCCGACAGGAGAGGTGAGCCAGTCGGTCTGTTGGCGTTCACACGGATTTAGCAAAGTCAAATCAGAGCCTGTCAGAAGTTCTTTACTTAAGTCGAAGTACTGCTAAACAGGAGTGGGTTTAAAGAAATCTAGCCTGCATTGCTTAAGCATGGCTGGAGCTCAAGTGAAGGCGCCCCAGCACCTGAAAGCAGATGTCTGGTTACATTTTGGATTCGAAAACCATGACTGTAGGGAAAAGCTGGACAGAATCAAAGCTGTATATTAGCCGTGCAACATGGAGGTGAAATGTTGTTGGAATACGACAAATCTGAGGAACCATTTAGCAAAACAGCACCCTGATATTCAAAAACCGCAAGACTGCTCTTATACTGACCTGCTACATATTTGCTGGAGCAGCTTATTACAGTACCTGTAATAAGTTCTCCTAGTTAGACAGATGAGAGAGGTCTGTAATGTTCATCATAGCTACACTTCAACTATGAGAGACAAAATGAGAAAAAAAATCCAGGAAATCACATTGTAGGATTTTTAAAGAATTTAATTGTAAATTATGGTGGAAAATAAGTATTTGGTCAATAACAAACGTTCAACTCAATACTTTGTTAACGTATCCTTTGTTGGCAATGACAGAGGTCAAACGTTTCCATGTAAGTCCTTAACAAGGTTTGGCACACACTGTAGCTGGTGGTATTTTGGCCCATTCCTTCCATGACCGATCTCCTCTAGAGCAGTGATGTTTTGGGGGCAACACGGACTTTCAACAACTCCCTCCACACAATTTTCTATGGGTTTGGTTGAGGTCTGGAGACTGGCTAGGCCACCTCCAGACCTTGGAGGAATGCTTTTTACGGAGCCACTCCTTCGTTGCCTGAGTGGTGTGTTTGGGATCATTGTCATGCTGGAAGACCCAGCCACGTTCCATCTTACAATTGCTCCCACAGTTGATTTATTCACACCAACCTGCTTGCCTATTGTAGATTCACTCTTCCCAGCCTGGTGCACGTCTACGATTTTCTTCCTGGTGTCCTTTGACAGCTCTTTGGTCTTGGCCATGGTTGAGTTTGGAGTCTGACTGTTTGAGGCTGTGGACAGGTGTCTTTTATACAGATAACGAGGTCAAACAGGTGCCATTAATACCGGTAACGAGTGGAGGGCAGAAGAGCTTCTTAAAGAAGAAGTTACAGGTCTGTGAGAGCCAGAAATCTTGCTTGTTTGTGGGTGACCAAATACTTATTATTCACCATGATTCACACTTAAATTCTTTAAAAATCCTACAATGTGATTTCCTGGATTTTTTTCTCATTTTGTCTCTCATAGCTGAAGTGTGGCTATGATGAAAATTACAGACCTCTCTCATCTTTCTAAGTAGGAGAACTTGCACAATCAGTGGCTGACTAAATACTTTTTTGCCCCACTGTATATAGGGTAGCAGTGAGCGACATAAACGAGGGAATTCCGACAACACTTACTTGCGTCGGAAACGAATCATTTTGACCTTTCGTCACATAAACCAACCAAAACTTCAACAAGCCTGCCGGTGCTATTGCAAAAGTTTTCAGCAATGTTTGAATTTAGCTGTCAAGCGTAAAACTTCACTCATTCGTCCGACAAACTAAAACCATGACGAATACATAAATATTAAATACACTATTTTGACCAGTAAACACACTATTATCAACTGTTTGTCTTTAATACTAAATACTTATTTTTGTACACGAAATCCATCACTCCGGTGGTTTCGGATTTATCCGTCATCTTTAAAGCCGAAGGAATCCGCTATGCATTGTGGTACGTTAGTCCGTAAGTAGCGTACGTCGGTTGTCCACTATATTTACAGTGCATTATGGTTAACACAGTAGTGTAATATATATGGAGTCAATTTGTCCACTGAGAATTCGGACAACCCTACAAAATGGCCGACACCCTAAATGGAACACTAAATAGTAAATGGGGTGCGATTTCAGACAAAGTCTTGGCAGACCAAAAATGTGCTAATACCACAACCTAGACTTTAAAAGCTTAAATATTGACGTGGGTTAATGCTGGGAGCTAATGGAGCTCCAGTAAAAGTTTGTCGTCTCATCTTTCCTGTCTCGCTTTTTTCCCTGCCTCACGCTGCTGCTGTCCGGCTGTCCTTTCTGAGGTATGGTAGCACTACTCGTTCTTCTCCCTCCATCTCGTTCTGCCATTACTGCTGTGTACGTGTAGTGGTGTTAAGAATATCCAGCTCATGAAGTGTGGAACTGATTACTGTCATCCTCAAGTGTTACTGCATCATAAGATAACTGCTTACAACAATAAGTATCTCGTATTTAGTCTACAGGCTGTGATATTATAATATAAACTTGTATATAAGGACCGTTTTACTGAACTGGTTTCGAAATTAAGACTTGAAAACATTTATGATATGTATAAAGTCAATGGTAAATCGAATCTAATGCTGGCCTAAGACTTTTGCACAGTACTGCATTTATCTCTCAGTTAATGCACTGGGATTTAAATAGATCATACAAAGTCTTGTAAATAACTCCTTTTTTGAAATACGTCAATTGTTTTTTAAATCCCCTAATCACTGCTTAACATGGTGGGCAGGTGGAAGAATTGTCCATAGAAACGAGGCTTAAAATGTGTGTTTTTCCTCTGGGCAGCATGTCCACTAGGCAGCATGTCCTCTATGGAGGTGAATGTCGATATGCTGGAGCAGATGGATCTTACCGATATGTCTGACCACGATGCTCTGGACGTCTTCCTCAATTCTGGCGGTGACGACAATAACGCAGTGTCTCCAGTCCAAGGTATGTTAGTCATTATTAATACAGACTTGGAATCCTGTTTTCATTAGCTGTGTTTGGACCAAAGCAGCTGTTCAGAGGGTTTCTTATACTGCGTACACATTTTCTATATTTCCTGGTTGTATTCTAATAAAGAGACTGAGAAATAATTATATTGGGTCATTAGACCATTGCTAAAACAGTGCTACATCTAATCGAATGGTGGGCTAAGACTTTTGCACATTAATGCATTGGGGTTTAAATGGATCATATGCGCTGTGATCCATAATGTCCGTGATCTGATGACGTTATTGTCTTTATTACTAAGATTATTAATCTGTTTAACCCATATACTACCATCCTCTGGTGAAGGGTTTAGTAAACAAGTCAAAGTTTTGTTAAGCACATGCCGGCATGAGCAGATTGAATGCTTAGTGGATCAGACACAGCAGTGCTGCTGGAGTTTTAAACCATGTCAGTGTCACTGCAGTGCTGAGAATGATCCACCACCCAAATAGTACTTGATCTGTGGGGTTTAAATGTGGAAAATGTATTTTATTAGAAAGTATTTATTGCAGTTGTTGTCCATGCAAATGGCACACAGTGGAAAAATGTCATATTTCTTCATAATCGATTGAAAATGTTATTACGCGGTCAAGCGCTTTTTCCAGAATGTTTCTACACATATGCAATTATAGAAAGAGATTAACGTGCAAAAGACTCGCCGGACAAAAAAAACGGTGGTAGTAACTTTAGGCTCCTGCAGATGGCGTTGCACTAGGATGGTCGGGCTACAAATACCTGATAAATACCAAATAGTACCTGATCTGTGGGCGTCCTGACCATTAGAAAACAGAGTGAAGGGGAATAACATAGTATGTAGAGAACAGATGGACTACAGTCTGTAATTGTAGAACTGCAAAGTGCTTCTCTATGGGAAGTGGAACTGATAAAATGGGCAATGAGTGTAGAATCTAGGGGGTGTACCTAATAAAATGATTGTTGAGTGTATTATGTATTTAAGATATTTAATTCAGGACCGAAGTTGGAGTGAGTTTAGCTCAACCTGCTGTCAAAAGAACTACAAAGTGCAGTGACCAGAAAACCTAACTAGAGAGGTGCAAAACTGACTGAGTTACGGTCACTGGCTAGCCAGGGGCCCGGTGGGGATCGCATGTCACCTCAGAGTGCACCCGGGACCAAGCCTGCGAAATTTCGTGGGCGTAGGTCGAAAACTGACCGAGTTATGATTCGTTAACTTTGGGCCCAAAGGGAAAATTTCCGACTTTTCGCCCCACAGGGGCCCTGCAAAGTCCAACTCAAGAGCCCTATACAAGCACAACATTCCTGACCAGGCTGGACGTATTGGTGCTGGAACGGGGTCGATATTTCAAAAATTGCATCAATTGAAATGGAGACAAAAATGTGGAAGAATAATAATAATAATAATAATAATAAGACTTTCAGATAACAGTAGTGTACTAAATAAATAATAAGCCTAATATAACCTGAACTAATAGAACGCCTCAGACTTTTGCACAGTACTGTACCTTAGACACAGAACAGAACTGTCGTTGTATCTCGGTGCAGCTCCAGATGCGGACGTCAGCCTGAAGATCCCGAGCCAGAAGCAGAACGTGTCGTCCGTCTCGTCGTCCTGTACCGACTCTTTCAGCGGCGTCACCGAGGGCCCCGACGAGGAGAGCGACGAGAGCAGCGAGGCCGGACACTCGCCGCTGGTGCAGCGCGACGAAGAGGAGGTGCAGGCCGACACGGCTCTCGTGGGCCTCCCGGAAAGCGAGGAGCCACTCAAAAATTCGGACGACAGCGACACGCAAACGGCGTAGTCCCGACGAGCGAAGGAGGCGAACTGAAACTCGCGGACCGAAGCGAGACAGAGCCGCTGGCGATCAACCTGGACCTGAACGTGAACTGGCGGAGCTTCGAGAGGACGCTCGTTTTTTAGCACTGTGATCATGCGTAAGCAATGCTGTTCACTGCGGAGTATCGTATCAAAAAACCTGCAGTATATCAAATACTAACGTTTGTATTATCTGGTAAGTACTGGTGTATGCAGTGGGCTGAGAGATGTGACTCATCCTCATTGACGTATTTATGCTGTAGAGCAAATTTACAGATCAATGCATTTATTACTTTCCGAAGTCTTATAATCCTGTTTTCAATACTCGTGTTTGGACTAAAGCAGCTGTTCAGAAGGTTGCGTTCAATTCTGAGGTACCAGTGAAAGCCCAGAGAAAGGCATCGAGGACAAACTGGATATTTCCATAATGCTATATACGTTTACATTTAGAGCAGAAATTTTGGATTCACTCTGTCCTCCAACCCATTTTCCTTTTTTTTTTAACCAATCACAGCTCTGATCACCCACAAGACCTGAATCAGTAACCGAGTCAACCCCTGCAAAATCCGTGTAAAAGCCTCTATCATTAACTTAAACTGCTGCTGGATCAACCCTAACATTAGTTAGCTATAAATGGTGTCCAGTGTGTTCTCACCACTAGGAGGCACTGTAGAGCATAGTACTCTGTGTGTAATATGGGGAGTACCAGTGACCGTGAGGATGCCAGTACAGTTAACGCCCGTACTCCAAACCCACCTCGTTATGGGAAATGATTCAGATAAT
Organism: Ancistrus triradiatus; assembly: GCA_025084515.1. NCBI lineage: Eukaryota > Metazoa > Chordata > Actinopteri > Siluriformes > Loricariidae > Ancistrus > Ancistrus triradiatus. Next base: position 2,286,825 of record JAJAGP010000002.1, on the reverse strand, counting down.
GAAAATTCAGATAACGGGAGCACTATAGTCATTATTTCCTATAGCAAAATCTCTACCTCGTTCCGGCGTCCCCAAAATCTCACCTACTGAAGCTGATATCAGTTTAATACAGCATCCCAGAGAGTGACAAAAATGCTTTCTCACTCTCTGGTATATCTGTGGACTCTACACGTGTGTCTATTTGTGAGAACCACATGTGCTCACATCTGAATGCTAGTCAATGAAAACGTTGCGTGCGTTTGCGAAGGAAAGACGTGGAAGGTGCAGGTAGAGGCGAAACTCGTCCAGGTCAGTTAGGTTACACTGATGTACACTCGCTGGGTGCAGAATTGGACGACCCAGGTTTCCTTCTTCATGATAGTGGTTTGGATAGCAGGGTTTGACTGGACTGGATCAGCCCATGATCAGGTCTTTTGTTTACCGGTGTATTTGAAAAAGGAAAAAATGAGATTGGGTAATATTTGTTGTATTAGCTGCAATATTTTCAATCATGTCACCAAACTTAACGTAACACCCCCCCCCCCCACCCAACCCCAAATACAAAATGACCTTTTGTTGTTTCTTGAGATATTTGCTCCTACTTCTTATCGGACACCCAATAAAAATAATGCTTGGGAAACGTTTGAAATGGATCCTGGTGTGTTTCATTACAACAGTACGGCTCTGAGCTTCTGTGCAGCAGTAGTACCACATTTACTAGAGCCCCTTCACACTATCCATGCAACTGCAGATTAAGGGCCTTGCTTGAGGGCCCAACAGTGGAGCAGGAACTTGAAACTGGTGCCGTCTGTAGCTTGTTACTAGTACAGTAGCTTGATAGAATCCCACACTGCACCCTAGTGGTGGCAGGCACAGGATCCTGGAGCCTAGGGTTTGATTAGAGTTACTGCATTGACAGTGTGTGGACTTTCACATGTTCTCTGTGTGGGTTTTTCGAAAAAACATGACAGGAGATGGATCAGGATCGGGGCGTCCAGAGTTTCTGGGATGCGCTCCAAGCCTAGCGTAACCCAGATGACGCGTGGCAACAGAGACTACCTGCTACAGCAACGCTGGCCCATCTGCAACTTTCCACTGATCACTGTACAGCGTCATAAGCCCATCCACAGCCTTGCTGTTTCTAATCTCGTGCACGAAAGAGTGATCGTTTTATCACGGAGCACATTCAGAACATTTTTTGGAAGGATCGACACTGAATTGTTTATTACAACAAAATTATACAAACCTGAAAAGTAAAAAAAGGCCAGTAACCAAAGAAACGACACTAGATTAAGAATCGAGAAAACAACGCTTATAAATAAAAAGGAAGCCAAGCAAAAGGTTTACGATAGAAAACCCTGGGGAGTTTGGGAAGAGGGCGGACGGGGGTCGTGGGGGTGATCGAAAACATTTTAAGGCCATAAAAAGTTAACAACCACGTTATTGAAAACACTTCATTTGCACTATGCTCAAACACCAGTCCGTTTCCGAAGAGGGTGACTATGAGTTTGGACTACAGGATTTCCGTACAGTGCATTATGGCTAGCTACGACATGGTAAAAGGATTTTTTTTTTCTTCCGCCATTTTGAATAAAAAAGTAAAGCTAAAAAACTAGGGTTCACCACTATTCTTACGTACGTATTCATCGATTAAGCAGCACTTTTTCCGTGTTACACCAGCGACCCTGTGAACATTTAACTCTTAGACGAAGAAAGCAACAGCGGAGTAAGGCTTTTTCTTCATCCCGGTTTCCTCGGTCAGCCCCGTCTGCGTTTGATGTAGGAACATCTTGTCATGGGTTATTATTTGGAAATGGGGCTATACTGTGTATGGCAGAAAACTTTGGGGGAACACTAATCACAAACAGGAACCCAGAGGCTAAAAGGGAAAGTGCTAGTTCAATATGTAATCGCTTAAAATGTAGGTACAAACTGGTCTGGGCGTCATTTTCAATAGAGCTGTTAGGAAAGTAGCTTATTTTCCCGATTGAATTCTGTTTTGGAAAAAGGCCTCAAAATGTGCTTAGTAGTTCCAAGTCCTATTGAAGTGCCCATCGGAAAATGTGCGGTAAGAATCCACAAACACGCCTTCATATAGTACAGGGAGGAATACCGGTGGTCCAAGCTGCTTATATCTGTTACCGACATTAATAAATGGGAAGGGGTGGCTTTGTCATACAAGTGGGTTTGTGACGTTAAATAAAACTCTCCATTAAGGGACGAGCCCACGAAAAAAGGGAGGAAAAAAAGGCCTTGTGGAAGATTTGACACTACAGCACCAGTTCAACACAAATGGTAGGTACAGTATAGGATATATTCATATCTATGTATATGTATATTTATATCTGATTGAACGCTGAACCAACTCAAAAATACTCTAAAAAACAAACCCAAAAAAAAAACCCAAATGCAATTTCAGTACTAGTGCAAAAAGATTTCCGTGCGCGATCAGGCTCCCCAGTCTCGCTTCTATCGGACGTCCCTAGTTCTTCACTACGTTGCCATGTCAGCACTTATGATGCGTTCCGTCCATAGCTCGTACATTCAATTCACTTGACCTCCTTTAGCTACTCACTATGCATACCTAGTATAAAAGTGCCCCAAACGCCGCATCTACACGCGTCAACCGCGGTCTCGCATCCCCGGGTGAAAAGAGGAAAAAAAAGGTCGTAGGAACATCGTGGGTGAAACCAGACTGGACAGCCAGCACTGTTTGTGACGTCGGAAAGGAGGGAATGCTTCAACAGTTTGGTCAAGAGCGGGGAGTGTTTTTGGAGGCAGAGCGCGAGTTGGAGACCTGGCTTGGGCTCTTGTTGCGTGGACTTCGTTTTGCTGGTGCCGTGGTCGGATTAGCCGCTTTCCGCTTCTCGCCAGTCCGTTCTGACACTTTCCCACACACCTGGTTCACCAAACTGTTCAGCTGCTCCTGGGGGCGGTAACGGAAAAGAGATTAGTGCCTCGAGGCCTTTCTGGAGAGTGGTGATGCTTTTAATTAGGGCGGAGTATCATTAACATGAAGGACATTTTCAGAGACCCAGCTACCAAACTTTTGATACATAAACGAGTCGCAACAAGAGATATCAACAACCAAATTTTCAGTGCTCAGTTGGATAAGCCAACCACCGTCGTGCCTTGGGTTTGAGTTCTGGTGGTGTCTTCTGCTTGGTGAAATCATTCCTTGCCACTGCAACAGTGACCTCTACCCACTTCTGTAATGGACTGGCACCCCATTCAATATATCCGGTTAAGTGTCTTGCTCAAGGAGCCAACAGTGGCAGCTTGGCAGAGGTGGGATTTGAACCCTGGACCTTCTGGTCCATAGTCCAGTACCTTAACCGCTAGGCTACCACAGTCCAATATCTTATTAATAGTTTTTGCTCTGTGATTCTGCACTCATAGGACACCCTGTATCTCAGAAACATTCTTTGCTAATTTTTTGACCACTAAACGCAATCAAAATGAGCTGAGACTCATTTGAATTGCATCTCGCCAACTATGAACTAGTGGATTCCTAAACAAGACCATACGACATCATTTAGTACAGTGAAAGATGGCTTATTTTACACTTGCACAGCCAGAGGTGATCTTGTAAGGAATATCCACCTCCTCAAGAAGGATGAAACCTGGACTAATCAGGAACTCGGTCCTCATTATTACACTTGTAGCTCACACCTTGTGAACTAGGGCGATAATGTGGACGTGTGCGCTGTCATGTGCTTTCTATTAATTATGCAAGAGTGGCCAATCTTATCTGCAAAGGCTCAGTGTGGCTGCAGGCATCCTTTCAAACCGAGCATGAACTACAGCCCCACTTATTTAATCAGCAAATGACTGAGACGTTGGAATCAGATGTAGCTGAAGCCACACCAGCCCTTGGTGACCACCCTAACAGTGTACGCTTCTACCATGAGAATTCTCAGCACTGCAGTGACACTGCCGTGCTGGTTCAATTGGATCAGACACGGCATTGCTGCTGGAGGTTAACACCTCAGTGAAAATAGTTCACCAACCAGAAATATCCAGCCACTAGCATCCTGTACGCAGCATCCTGTGAGCACTGATGGATCAGGGTGATTTGTGTTCCGTGGCATCTCTCAGTGCTAATTAAGTCAATGGAACAGAAATGAGAGTAGCTGATGATGAGCACTTCCGTTATTCTCATTAGTGCCAGAGAGAGAGATGGAGACTGGAGTCTCAGACTCACTCATTCGAGTCCGTAATTTACTAACGACACGAGTCGGACTCGCATGCCAAAGACTTGAGATTCGACCTGGGCTCGCACACTAGAGACTCGACTCGAGTTCACACACTACAAATTAGAGATGCACCGATTGCGATTTTCTGTGCCGATTCCAATTTCTGATTTTTTTTTTTTTTTATGTACAGTGGTTCTTGAAAGTTTGTGAACCCTTTAGCATTTTCTATATTTCTGCATAAATATGACCTAAAACATCATCAGATTTTCACACAAGTCCTAAAAGTAGATAAAGAGAACCCAGTTAAACAAATGAGACACAAATATTATACTTGGTCATTTATTTATTGAGGAAAACGACGGTTACAAGGAGAAAGCCACTGCTCTCCAAAAAGAACATTGCTGCTCGTCTGCAGTTTGCTAAAGATCACGTGGACAAGCCAGAAGGTTATTGGAAGAATGTTTTGTGGACTGATGAGACCAAAAAAGGAAAACACTGCATTCCAGCATAAGAACCTTATCCCATCTGTGAAACATGGTGGTGGTAGTATCATGGTTTGGGCCTGTTTTGCTGCATCTGGGCCAGGACGGCTTGCCATCATTGATGGAACAATGAATTCTGAATTATATCAGATAATTCTAAAAGGAAAATGTCAGGACATCTGTCCATGAAACTGAATCTCAAGAGAAGGTGGGTCATGCAGCACAGAACAACGACCCTAAGCACACAAGTCGTTCTACCAAAGAATGGTTTTTAAAGAAGAATAAAGTTCATGTTTTTGGAATGGCCAAGTCAAAGTCCTGACCTTAATCCATGGAAATGTTGTGGAAGGACCTGAAGCGAGCAGCTAATGTGAGGAAACCCACCAACATCCCAGAGCTGAAGCTGTTCTGTACGGAGGAATGGGCTAAAATTCCTCCAAGCCGGTGTGCAGGACTGATCTTTTCACAGTTACAGGAAACGTTTTAGCTGCAGTTTATTGCTGCACAGGGGGGTCACACCAGATACTGAAAAAGCAAAGATTCACATACTTTTGCCACTCACTAATAAGTAATATTTGATTATTTTCCTCAATAAATAAATGACCAAGTATAATATTTTTGTCTCATTTGTGTAACTGGGTTCTCTTTATCTACTTTTAGGACTTGAGTGAAAATCTGATGATGTTTTAGGTCATATTTATGCAAAAAATCCTAAAGGGTTCACAAACTTTCAAGCACTCCTGTATAACCGGCCAATTCCGATGTTCTTTCTGTCTAAGAATTATAAATGACAGTATACCAATACAACTGGTAAAGAAAGACCACTCGAGCTGTTGGCTTGTACCTGGCTCGATTCTCTCACTAGCTTTAGCTTTGTGGCACGGAGCGGCAGAGCATTAAACGTTTAAGTTTAAAGCTCCTTACACACATGAACTGAATTCTGAATTAACTTTAGTCAGAGCGCTGTGCTGTTCATGTGTGTGACTGTGTTTGTGCCGCTGTCGGCATCACAAGTGCACAAGTCTAGGCTAAATGTGACTGGAACAGGATCGGTTATATGAGGCCGATCACGCCGAAAACCACCCGGTTCCGGTCACCGGATGCTCAATCAGTGCATCTCTACTACAGACTCAAGACTGGACTCCGGCTTGCATGCTGGAGACTTGACTTGAACTCACACTAGAGACTTTGGACTCTAGACTCGGTACACGCTCGCATACTAGAGACTCAAGCCTGGACTTGGTCTTACAAACCATTTCTATGAGAACTTGATCAGAACAGGAGAGGTACCTCAGTGTAACGAAACATCATCTTCAGACCTCGAGGGGACCTGCGCTTCTGGATGTAGCGAAGAGCACACTCCAGGCAGAACACCACATTATCACTTTCATGAACCACCTGGTTGGGGAGAAGTACAGTCGTGAGGAACACAATAGATGGCTAGTGGAATTGTGGAAATGCTTGTTTGCCAACTTTGTAAATGATGGTGTTTATCATTTATTTTTTGTTTATCATTATTCGACCTGTGTTTATTTAAAATGTTTTATTGTCCGGACTAAATTCCTCAATTAAAAGAAAATAATAAGCATAGCAACCTGAATGAAAAGTTGAACCTTTTTAAAAAAGGTTCACTATTTGCCATGTTCTTGCTTTTGCTTTAATGGCGCCATAACTTTGTGCAAAATCTGATGATCCATGTTCGGCATGATTTCACGATATTCCCAAAGAGCATCTTGCGATGTTACTGAATGCTCAGCTTTCTCTGTCTTCAAGTGCCCCCATAAATGCTCGATGGGGTTTAGGTCAGGGGACTATGGAGGAAAGTCCATGACAGTCAGCACTCCTTGATCTTCATTGGTCTTCAGGTAGTTGTTGCAAAGCTTCGAGTTGTGCTTTGGGTCCTTGCGTTTGTAATGAGAAATACTGTATTATATATTATATATGAGGAAGCACTTTCACTGACGATCTCACACTTTGGTTCCCTGCGGTTCAAGTAGAAATTCGGTATAAATGTAAATCTTTTGTTTGCAGATCCCATATAAACAGTGATTTATTTAGCGGCGTCCAAACATGCCAATATATCACTGATATTTACAGTATTAGGCGGCCTCTGTTATCCAGAGGTGTTTGATATAAACCAGAATATTCACTTTGGCTGCGTCCCAAACTGCACACAACCACACTAAGTACGCTAGAGAGCTACACTTGGCGTACAGTCTTGAGTTACATGATGTTTAAACACTGTAAAGGTACCAAAACCTGTCAAAATGGACTGTTAAAACGATTTCACTTGGGTAAAAGTCACAATAGACACTCACCGGACACTTTATTAGGTACGCCTCCTTGTTTCTACACTCATTGCCCATTTGATCAGTTCCCTTTACCTTATAGAAGCACTTTGTCGCCCTACAATTACAGACTGTAGTCCATTTGTTTCTCTACATACTTTAGTTCCCTTTACTCTGTTCTCTAATGGTCCGGACCAGCACAGATCAGGTACCATTTGGGTCGTGGATCGTTCTCGGCACTGCAGTGACACTTACGTGCTGGTTCAATTGGATCAGACACAGCATTGCTGCTGGAGTTTAACACCTCAGTGAAAATAGTTCACCAACCAGAAATATCCAGCCACCAGCATCCTGTAGGCAGCATCCTGTGAGCACTGATGAACGATTAGAGGATGACTAACACACTGTGCAACAACAGATTAGTCACAGTGTCAGTGCAGTGCCGAGAACGATCCACCACCCAAATGGTACCTGATCAGTGCTGGTCCTGTGGGGGTCCGGACCATTAGAGAACAGAGTAACTGGGGGCTGTGGTAGCCTAGCGGGTAAGGTACTGGACTCTGGCCCAGAAGGTCCAGGGTTCAAATCCCACCTCTGCCAAGTTGCCACTGTTGGGTCCTTGAGCAAGACCCTTAACCCACAATTGCTTGGATTGTAAGATTGTAAGTTGCTCTGGATAAGGGCGTCTGCTAAATGCTGTAAACGTAAATGTAAATGTAGTAAAGCAAGAAACCTACGGAGTACAGTCTGTAATTCTAGAACTACAAACAGCTTCCACATGATGCACTGAACGGATAAAAAGGACATGTGGTGTAGAACCAGGAGGTGTACCTAATAAAGTGGGCGGCGAGTGTAAATCTTCTTTCATTGTTATTGAAAAGACGTTGCAAGTCTATTAGAAGGAAAGTTGGACAATGTAGTTCATGCGGACTCACCATGGAGAGGTAGCAGAGGTGCTGGCACACCTGGCACCGGCGGTCAGCCGTGTCCTCGCTCAACCTGGTGCGCTGCGTTTTCTTCCTCTCTGTGGGAAACTGGTTATCGGTCTGGTTTCCATACCGGGCAGACAGCCTAAGACCGGCGTTGAACAGCTGCCGTCGCTGGCTAATCTCTGTGTCCCTGTTCAGGAAGAGTAATCCATTTGAAACCTGCACTGTGTAAAGTAAGCCTACAGACAATGGAAACGAATGTGTCAAAATGAATAAACAACAACTATATTGTAATGCTGGTATTCATATTTCCACTGCTTGCACCCCTTGGTGGCTCAATCGGGTAGAACCAGGTGCTGAAAATGGCCGTGTCTGAGGGCCTGGGTTCAGTCTGAGGTGGGATTTGCAACAAGAAGGCCGGTACAGGAAAAAAAAACAGCTGCTGGGGTTGTACTCCAAGCACCGGTCCCAAGCCCAGATAAATGGGGAGGATTCAGTCAGAAAAGGCTGGTGGTAGAAGCTGAATGAGGATCACTGGTTGATGCTGTGAAGGACCCCTAATGATGGGATGAATCTGAAATGGACCTCATCACTTCTCCCTGCATTCTACATCCTATATGAAGTACAGTCAAAGCCCGATTCATTTCTATAGAGCTTTTAACAATGGAACACTGTCTCAAAGCAGCTTTACAAGTTGATTCGTGATGTTAATAAGTGCCTGCTCTCTGAGTATTTATTTTTACAGTGAGTGTGTTCAATTTGATTTAACATACAAATTGTAGTTCGACAATCTCAGAGCACTTCAGAGCAAACAAAGCCTCGTGGAAACCCCTGTGATGTTTGGTGCCCCCTGTAGGAACTATAGTAATAATGTATCGCTTGCTACTGATGTGGTTTAAATGACAGTGCCGGCTTTTTTGAAGTTCGTTGAGCGAATCAACCAGACCGACACAGGAACCCACCTGAGATCTACAATGAGAGGGGAAGCTGCACTCAGAAGATGCTTGTCTTCCTGTCTGGATTCAGACACGACAATCTGGCAGAGCAGTTTCTCGGTGGAGAACGGTTCCTCTATGCGCCTTTGCTTCAGATCCTGCGAAAAGCAGCACAGCCATGAGCGGGCGCGAAGGAGCCCGGAAGCCACGCGCACACGCCCCACAAACGGACTAAGACGTGGAAAGAAAGAGCTTACTTTGGAAGAAAAAGCTGTTCTCTTTTCCTCTTTAGGAGAGACACTCACCTTTGCCGCCTCATAGCCCTGCTTCATCCACTCAGCTGTGGCAAAATGCACTGTCTCAGACACACTATAGCCACAACACACCTTGGACACGAAGGTCCCAGGGAAACACACCACGTACTGGCCACTCTGCTGCACCGTCCGGTGCACCTTCACTCCTTCTCGACGTAGCACCTCTGGAGAGATCTGTGTCAGGAAAGTTGCTTACCGTTATCACCACCATTTATTCGACTATAGGCTGAAAAATGCAACGCAGGCCAAGCGTATGTAGACGTCCAAGGAGGGAGAACTGAACAGTGCGTAAACACCATACCATGATGTTCTTTTCCAGCATCTCGAGCCCTGGGGTTCCATTGGCTTGCAGCAGTGTGTGTACTACTTTGTCAAGTTTTGATTTCTCACTGGCAGGAATACAGTACCTGAAAGGAGACGGAACAGACCTGTATCAAATTCAAAGTCAAAGTCGGGTTTATGTCTGTAGAGCATTCTCTCAAAACAGCTTGACAGTTTTCTAAGCCCTAACTGAGCCAGGCTAGGGTGACAGTGGAAAGGAAAAACTCCCTAAACGTTATAAGGAAGAAACCTTGAGATGCTGCTATTGGTCAAGTGTAAGGGGAGGTCACTTGCCACTGTTGCCAGTAGAAACTGTTTTTAGTATTTCTTAAATACTGCATACAAATTTCCTGTATTTCCTCGTTGCATTCTAATAAAGAGGCTGAGGCCTAAGACTTTTGCACAGTCCTGTATTTCCCCCATTTTCTAACAAGTTTGTGGCATAATCACATGGGGACAATTGTTTGGGCTGATGATCCTGGAACCTGTGGCTCAAAGTGACGTTCCTCAGATCCTCGTTCTCAGATCTGCACTTTCCCAGTGTAATACGCCTTGGTTAATCCAATGTTTTGTTTCTAACAAGCCCTTGTTCCATAGGCACAGAGAAGCCTCCAGCTGTAGTCAGTCATGAGAACTAGGAGGAAAAGCCACGTCTCCAAGTTAAAAGCCATTCTGGAACCTTTGGCTCCACCAAATCGATCATCTAAGTAGCTGTATGTATAATTCCGAACCCGTTATGTTAGGGTTATTCTCACAATAACAATGTGCTCCAAATTTGAGAATGCCATTTGTAATAAGGATCCATGATGCCCAATCCTTCTGTAACAGATACAGAACAGTTGCAGAACCCATTCAAAGTCTAATACTGCCATGGCATACATGCTATGTAAACTTTGGACCACAGCTGTATGTAACCTACTAATTTGGACTTTTCATTTCACAAGCACAGATGTGTAAAAGAAGGTTTCTTTGCAAGATGTAATATCTCCCATCTGTTTTTCATATATAATCATACACAGCATTGGCAGGATTAAAGCTTTATGAGGGAAAGCTTCATAGCTGCAGCAATCCTGCTGTGCCTGACGACAGCTCTGGCAGTTTATAGTTTTGTATAGAGTGCTGTGCAAAGGTTTTAGGCCACCGTTAGATTTGTTGTTTTAGCAATGGTATCATGAACATATATTGTTGTTCTTTCACCCCAATAGTAGGGAAGGTCACACTAAATACTAACCACTGTAGCCCACAGAAGCTGGTTTTTCCTGATTTTTTCAGTTTTTTAACGCTGCACACAAACTTCCTGTAAAGTGGTGCTTGAAAGTTTGTGAACCCTTTAGAATTTTCTATATTTCTGCATAAATGTGACCTAAAACATCATCAGATTTTCACACAAGTCCTAAAAGCAGATAAAGAGAACCCAGTTAAACAAATGAGACAAAAATATTTTGCACCAATCCACAGTCAGACAGACTGTGTACAAATGGAGGTGATTCAAGACCACTGTTACCCTCCCCAGGAGTGGTCGACCAACAAAGATCACTTCAAGAACAAGGCGTGTAATAGTTGGCGAGGTCACAAAGGACCCCAGGGTAACTTCTACACAACTGAAGGCCTCTCTCACATTGGCTAATGTTAATGTTCATGAGTCCACCATCAGAAGAACACTGAACAACAATGGTGTGCATGGCAGGGTTGCAAGGAGAAAGCCACTGCTCTCCAAAAAGAACATTGCTGCTCGTCTGCAGTTTGCTAAAGATCACTGGGACGAGCCAGAAGGCTATTGGAAGAATGTTTTGTGGACGGATGAGACCAAAATAGAAATTTTTGGTTTAAAAGAAAAGCGTTCTGTTTGGAGAAAGGAAAACACTGCATTCCAGCATAAGAACCTTATGACATCTGTGAAACATGGTGGTGGTAGTATCATGGTTTGGGCCTTTTTTTGCTGCATCTGGGCCAGGACGGCTTTTCATCATTGATGGAACAATGAATTCTGAATTATACCAGAGATTTCTAAAGGAAAATGTCAGGACATCTGTCCATGAACTGAATCTCAAGAGAAGGTGGGTCATGCAGCAACACAACGACCCTAAGCACACAAGTCGTTCTACCAAAGAATGGTTACAGAAGAATAAAGTTCATGTTTTAGAATGGCCAAGCCAAAGTCCTGACCTTAATCCAATCGAAATGTTGTGGAAGGTCCTGAAGCGAGCAGCTAATGTGAGGAAACCCACCAACATCCCAGAGCTGAAGCTGTTCTGTACGGAGGAATGGGCTAAAATTCCTCCAAGCCGATGTACAGGACTGATCAACAGTTACAGGAAACATTTAGTTACAGTTATTTCTGCACAGGGGGGGTCACACCAGATACTGAAAGCAAAGGGTCACATACTTTTGCCACTCACTAATATATAATATTGGAACATTTTCCTCAATAAATAAATGACCAAGTATACTACTTTTGTCTCATTTGTTTAACTGGGTTCTCTTTATCTACTTGGACTTGTGTGAAAATCTGATGATGTTTTAGGTCATATTTATGCAGAAATATAGAAAATTCTAAAGGGTTCACAAACTTTCAAGCACCACCGTACCTACACCTAGGCATTTAGCGGACGCCCTTATCCAGAGCGACTTACAACTGATACATTCTTAGCATTTACAGTCATTAGACTCCAAGCAATTGTGAGTTAAGGGCCTTGCTCATGGACCCAACAGTAGCAGCTTGGCAGAGGTCATATTTGAACCGTGGACCTTCTGGTCCATAGTCCTGTACCTTAACCACTCCGCTACCCCAGTCTGCTAAGACAATTGTTTATCTAATCTACTGGTGGCCTAAGACTTTTGCACCGTACAGTATGTTCGCTGAAAAGTAAATATGCATTAAAAGTAGACATTAATAATAAACAAAAACCTCAAAAGCAGGCTGTAGTGAGAAAGAAAATTAATATGGGACAGGAAACCCTGCCTAGTTTGAAATGCCTGAGTAAACAACACTACGACATCAAATAATTGTCTGTGTATATTTTGTGCTGCCCAAAGCATGACTGACAGTAACTAACTGTAATCACAACAAACTGTCAGACGAATCATAAATAACGGATAGAAATCTGTATTTTGGAAAACCCCAGCCACACTGCATGCAGCTAGTACGTAATAAGAGAGAGAGATGATTTATGTCAACTTGCAGTGGTTAAGGGATTGGACGATTCACCCAAGACTGCCAAGCTGCCTCGATTAGGTCATGAAAGATCATATTAGTAGGAAGTCGCTCTGGATAAGGGCATGTGCTAAACGCTGGAAATGTCGGTGTGCACAGTATTAGCTCTTTACACTCACGTATTAGACTGAACACAATCCTAAATGCATATATTTAAAAGCTCGTCTCTGGGGGGCGCTTTGCCTGGACATACTGCATGTTACACACATAACACTCCTCCTTTAATCCAAAATTCCTGTTCTTTAAATACAACAGGGCACCCTCTCACACCTGATTATCATCTCATCGGTGAAAACATCCGACTCTAATTTCTTCAAACTAACTGCTAATTGTAGAGGAACACATACTTTTGCCATTCACAGAAATGTAATATTGGATGATTCCCTCCATAAATAAATGACTAAGTATAATATTCTAGTCTCATTTCCTTAGCTGGGCTCTCATTGTCTGCAGTTATGACGTTTTAACTCATATTTAGGCAGAAAAAAGAAGACTGTAAAGAGTTCATAAACCTTCAAGCACCACGGTACATATTTACCAGGACATCTGTGATTAAATACATTTCCAAAAGGTTTCTTTAAATGCTTACCAAATGCAATCAGCACCAGTGTGTAGATAATCTATATATGGAAGGCTATTCTGGTCCCTGGACCAACATGAGGTAGAAAACACCATGCCTATATTCAGCCAGGGGATGGTCACTCCTGTTTACGACCAAAAACAAGCAATGAGCAATAGTGGATTAGTTGAACACCTAAAAAAATTAGTCAAGCGGAAAAAAAGAACATGTACAGTACAGGTATGCGCAGTTTAACGATCGCATTCGGTCTGTGAAACAGGTTGGTAACCGAAATGGATGCTGACCGGACATTACCATAGTCACATAGTGTTTTATGCTGCTATAATATAAATATAAAAGGTATTTTCACAAGAAAACTGCATACAAATGCTTCGGAGATACCGCTGAAAACGCGAGTGGAACGCTACCATCTACTCTCACAAAATTAGCATATTTCATCCGACCAATAAAAGAAAAGTGTTTTTAATACAAAAAAAGTCAACCTTCAGATTATTATGTTCATTTATGCACTCAATACTTGGTCGGGAATCCTTTTGCAGAAATGACTGCTTCAATGCGGCGTGGCATGGAGGCAATCAGCCTGTGGCACTGCTGAGGTGTTATGGAGGCCCAGGATGCTTCGATAAGCGGCCTTAAGCTCATCCAGAGTGTTGGGTCTTGCGTCTCTCAACTTTCCTCTTCACAATATCCCACAAATTCTCTATCTGGTTCAAGGTCAGAGAGTTGGCAGGCCAATTGAGCACATAATACCATGGTCAGTAAACCATTTACCAGTGGTTTTGGCACTGTGAGCAGGTGCCAGGTCGTGCTGAAAAATGAACTCTTCATCTCCATAAAGCTCTTCAGCAGATGGAAGCATGAAGTGCTCCAAAATCTCCTGATAGCTAGATGCATTGACCCTGCCCTTGATAAAACACAGTGGACAAACATCAGCACCTGACATGGCACCCCAGACCATCACTGACTGTGGGTACTTGACACTGGACTTCAGACATTTTGGCATTTCCTTCTCCCCAGTCTTCCTCCAGACTCTGGCACCTTTCCGAATGACATGCAAAATTTGCTTGCATCCAAAAAAAGTACTTTGGACCACTGAGCAACAGTCCAGTGCTGCTTCTCTGTAGCAAAGGTCAGGCGCTTCTGCCGCCGTTTCTGGTTCAAAAGTGGCTTGACCTGGGGAATGCGGCACCTGTAGCCCATTTCCTGCACACGCCTGTGCACGGTGGCTCTGGAATCGGCCCTTCTCCACAATCCTCCTCAGGGTCCGGTCACCTCTTCTCATTGTGCAGCGTTTTCTGCCACACTTTTTCCTTCCCACAGACTTCCCACTGAGGTGCCTTGATACAGCACTCTGGGAACACAGCCTATTCGTTCAGAAAATTTCTTTCTGTGTCTTACCCTCTTGCTTGAGGGTGTCAATGATGGCCTTCTGGACAGCAGTCAGGTCGGCAGTCTTACCCATGATTGCGGTTTTGAGTAATGAACCAGGCTGGGAGTTTTCAAAAGCCTCAGGAATCTTTTGCAGGTGTTTAGAGTTAATTCGTTGATTCAGATGATTAGGTTAATAGCTCGTTTAGAGAACCTTTTCATGATATGCTAATTTTGTGAGAGGAATTTTGGGTTTTCATGAGCTGTATGCCAAAATCATCAGTATTAAAACAATAAAAGACCTGAAATATTTCAGTTGGTGTGCAATGAATCTAAATATATGAAAGTTTAATTTTTATCATTACATTACGGAAAAGAATTAACTTTATCACAATATGCTAATTTTTTGAGAAGGACCAGTACAGGTAGTGAGGGAACAAACAAAGGAGTACTACTTACAATAGGGCAGGCACATAAACTTACGAACGCAATTAAAGCTTGTTACAGATAAGTGGCGGAAAGTCATCCACACAAACACGAGTAACTTACACAAAAAAGTCTCTAAACACATCAACCGACTAAGAACAGTCTGTAGTCCAAACAGTTAACGAGTAAACCGGTAAGGCTTATACACAGAGCCTAATTATGTACTTCCACTCTTTAACTCCCGCCTCTGCTCGTGGATCCGCAGCATTGATTGGCTGTTTACACCCACAATTTTTATTTCCTTTTCTAAATTCTTATCATTAAGACCTCGGGCGTTAAAGTGAACAACCGTTGATTGGATGACCGTTAAACAGCGCAGATCTGTATCTTAAAAGAAAGTCTTCTAGACCTAAATATGTGTAGAACTGAATATCTGTGTTAAGAATCCAGGAAAGTCAGCCTCACCTGGCACAGCACCAAGATGACGCAAGATGGATCCTGAGTTATTGGAAAGGACAGTGAGATTCCATCCGTGCCTGACGTGAGAAACGTTGATTGATGAATACCATTAAACCAAACACTAAACTGAAAGTGACCAATCAATTTGTGAGCCTCATTCTGAAGTATGAACTTTCCACGATCAAATAACAAAGAGTTTTGAAGAAGAATCAAGTACAGCGGTACCTCAGTTCTCACGAGTACCGAGCAAATTCCCATAAGGAATAATGTAAATTGAATCATGGTTCCAGACCCCCAGAAAATCCACACTGTACAATGGAGTTGTATTGTATAGGTGCTCCCTGATTTACAAAGGGGATATGTTCTGACACATTATAAGTTAAATGTATCATGAACCGAGAACTTTAATATAGTCTATACTGTGTCATAGCGGATCCTATTATACATTAACACTTACATTAACCTACAGTTGGTCAAAATCAAACACAAAGCTTATTTATAATAAAATGTTTTATAATAAAGTGAAAAATCTCATGTAATTGAGTGAATAATGGATTGAAAGTGAAAAGTAAAAGCAAAACACTTACTCTATTGGTATAACTCAGGGCGCTAGCTGCTAATGCTAACTGCTCTGCCTGAAAGCCCAGAGGATTCAGTTCCTGATTTCCTTTCACCGAGTCACTGTGTACTGAATTGTGAATCATGAATCGTGAATCAAGTTTTGGATGAACTGAATCGCATGGCTCGACTCGTACAAGTTTAAGCAAGTGCAACGAGTACAAAGCAAGAACTGAGAGACATTTTTCTAGTCAAAATGCATCGAGAACCCAATTCGACAAGTTCCGAGGCAGTCGAGAACCGAGGTACCGTTGTATTTAAGTGCATTTTTGTGCACATCCTGAGTTTATACCTAAATAAGAGCTTTTTCCTTACATAAAATTAGGTTCTTACTTTGAAAATGGCTCAGACTTGCTCACAGGAAATCCACTCCCATGAGTCTTTGTGTCCACCCGCCCACAGTGCACTGCAACATGGCATTCTTTTTCTTCTACCAGTCTCCAGTACTCTTGCTGCAGAAAGGCCAGGGAGGAAGAAAAACACAAAAGACAAAACACTTAATATTTCAATTGACTGAAAAATGGTCTTCAGAAAACCTTTTAGAAATGTTCCATTCATGCTGGGTAAACCCAATCAGCTTACGGACAGTAGTTTTCTATTACGGATGGAGTGAAAATAGCCAACATACCTCGACTTCAGCTGTATCTGGCATCCTGCTAAAGCACATACTCATGGTGTTCCTGGCTGCCCGATAGAACGTTGTTAGAGAGAACGATTTTCCCTGCAGAGCAAAAGGTCGGAAAAATCTTCCCTGTTACTGGACATTTCACATGTTGTAAAACACGGATCTGACTATTCAAACATCAAAAAAAGACAGACTCTGCACCTTGTATATGCATTTGGGGAGCTCGCTCAGCATGCCGTCTTCTTGTCTTTTCTCCTGCCTTGTCTGACGGCTACCCCTGGCCATGGGGTCGAGCTCTCGGAGGCGCTCCCGCACGCCGCTCCGGTGCAGAGCCCCGTTCACCAGGCCATTCTTGGGCTCGCAGCGTGGCAGGAGCAGAGCCGGGTGCTGAGAAATGTCCATCTGGCCCTCCAGGGGCCCGTTTCTTCTCTCCAGGCTCTCCTTCTCAGCCAGCACATCCTTCTCCAGCTGGGCCTGCTGAGCTGGAGAGAGTGAGTCATAGGAGAGCAGGTACTGGCAGTAGGCCTCCTGAAGCTTGGGAAGCCGATCCTGGGCAGAGCGCGGGATGCCCAGCAGGTCGGCCAAACGGCCCCACGTTTTCAGGTCCATCACCTGTTGCATGCCGCCCATGTCGTTCAAGAGCTGGAAGAAGCGTGCTAAGTCCAATTCACAACCCCCTATCACAAAATAAATAGGCAATGAGTAGATTCTTTTAATAAACCATTCACCGTGTAGACATATCACGTCAGATTATTACCCTGTTCAAGTTTTTATAGAATTTATAGGTTATGACAAGCACATGAAGACTCCTCTAGCTATGCTTGCACAAAAAACATTTCACATTAAAACTGGCAAGTCAAGTCAAATGAAGCTATAGAGCACGAGAGGGAGTGTGTTATCGCGAATACCATCACGGCTGTGAGACACAAACCGAAGGTGAGTGCCATAGATAACCACAGCCAGGATGTTATACATGATGCACACTCCTTCTCGTGCTCTATAGCTTCATTTGCCTTGACTTGCCAGCTAGATCAGGCTAACAATAAACAACTTCATGGTTCGTTATTCACACACAAGGACATATCACCAATTAATGGTAGAGAGCGTAATGATGGAGGCTTTCAAAGAGCCACCTTACAACGATATCCCAACATATCCACCCCTTATTTCTGAAGCATGAGTTTGGATATGTCTGTTTAATGAGCAAAGAGCAGCACAATGGAGAAACCAGATGGGACACTCCTAAAACCACCATGGTTTGGACGACGTTGGATCTCCTCACCACACAACTTCCTCAGAGAAGGAAGCAGAGTCATGTTTAATGATCCATATGCTTAATATGCTCAGGGACCATTTGGGGTATGTATACAGAGAGGCAATTGATGAGCCCTATGTCTGTGATTAAACTTCATGAAAACCTCAACTGAAAAAAACAAAACAAATTTCCTTTCCTTAGACCTGCTCAGACCAGAAATGGAACAGAGGAACAACCGTAAGAAAATCTGAGCTCTGTACTGCTTAGAATAGCATTGGAGCAAATATGGAGTCATATTTTGGAGTGGGACAATTGCTGTCAGCAAAGAGGAAATCTGACACAGGCTGATGTTCTCATTTGGCCAGAGGGTCTGGAAAGAGAGTACTGAAGGAAAATCTCCTATTCAACACTGATCCTCCCGTCATCTTGGAAGCTGGGTACTTGGTGGGGTAGTAAATTCAGGACATTCAACTTTATCTGGCTACAGCAGCTGTAGATGCTCCCAAGGATGTGTCTATTTGCAACAAAAGTATTTCAGCACCTTCTAGCATACACTGATCAGCCATTACTTTAAAGTCACCTGTCTTATATTGTGTAGATCCCACTTCTGCCACCAAGGATGGGACCCATAGACGCGTGAACTCCACAAGACCTATGAAGTTGTCCTGTGTCATCTGGCACCAAGATGTTAGCAGCAGATCATTGTCCTGTAACTTGTTGGTCCAGAACCTCCCACAAATGCTCGATCGGATTGAGTTCTGGGAATTTGAAGCTCTGTGTAGTGTTCCTCAAACCATTCCAGAACTATTTTTGTAGCGTGAGTAACATCATGACTTTTCTCCATCCTGGCACCCGGGTAGTGGAATGAATTTCCAATGGATGCCCGAATGGCTGAGTCTCTTGCTGTTTTCCAGCGGCGACTAAAGACTCACCTCAGGTTTTGTCTACTAAGAAGAACACCAAGCACTTCTTTCTGTAAGTCGCTCTGGATAAGGGCATCTGCTAAATGCTGTAAATGTAATCCGCAGGAATGCCATGACTCAAAGTTTCCCAGTAGAGCATCACACTGTCACGATCATTCACTTCACCTGTAAATGGCTTTAGTGTTAGATTTGATCGATACACAAACAAGAGTGTCGTCAGAATTAATGCATGTATATCTATGTGGGCCATTAAAATAGGCCAAGGTCTCTGCCGTGCCACTGAATAACCGAGGTAAGCCTTTTTTAAGCTAAGGTTACACTGAAGATGGCGGTTTAGTTGTGATCCTGTGAGGGCGAAAGTGCTGGGAAACTGCATTTGATTTGAACAAGTAGAGCACGGGCTGTAGACAGTACTTCATGATAGCGGGGTAATCAAAAATGGTGACGGTATTTGGAAAAACATGACGCACAACATTTTTGCCTCACATGCTGGGTTTAGCTATTTAAAGCGCCGCTAGAGCAGTCAAACGACAGCAGAGTTTTCAGGCAAGAATGCTGTTATTGACACATTATAGTCGCTAGATGGCGCCAAATAGATTACAAGGTCAACTTGCGTTCATTCCATAACCGTTGCTTCAGTTCAATAAACGTTTCTGGGTTTATATTCGGTGTGGATGGTATTGAAATTGAAAATGTTGAAAACGTTAATACCGCCCAGCCCTAACTGGGTGTAATGTTATCCAGCAGACGTTGGAAAGCAGAGGTGAAGGTGAAGGACGTCAGCACTGAAAATGGTTCAGAAATGTAATGGAAAAGGGCCAGCCTTCACCAGACAATATGGACCCGAATGTAGAGTAACAATTAGTGTTAATTTTGTTGATGAATGACTTTTATCAGTTTTCGTTAACGACGAGACGATGACTAAACTAAAATGAATAGAAAAACTAGTATGAAATGAAGTGACACTTTTGACAACGAACGAAATGTTTGGCAGAGACCACATCCAATCAGATCTGACAAGTTAGGAAAAGATCCAATCACAACTTGAGTACACGTGGAAAGGCGGGACGAGTTGGGTAGCGATCCAATCAGTAATGCGGTAAGACGCAGACGTTTGATCTGACCCGGGGAAGATCGTACTAGCTCAACAATGTCAACACCTGAGAGAAATAGTCGATATATTGGACACATCTGATATATTTTAACTTTGTCTAAAAAGTGTTCATAATGTCTTTCAGAAGTATTCGGGGTAACATAACTCCGTTTATACTGTAATTATAAATAAATGCATATAGAGCAGCACATATATCCGACCTTCTGAGCTTATATGTTTAATAAAGCTCATAATATATCACTTATTCCAGGTCTTCAATTTCATATTTTAGACGATTAAAGGCACTGTAGATTTAGTCGATTATAATCTTATTATAATTAGTCGACAAAAATTGGACTAAAACTAAAAACAATTCAGATGACTAAATCATGACTAAAACTGAATTATATGTTAGTCAAAAGACTATAACTAAAACTAACTTAAAATTCGCTGTCAAAATTAACACTGGTAACAATAAATCAGGTGGTTGTAGAACTTAGTGCGGTGTCCACAAAGTTTTGTTATGACCGGTCACATGGGCTGGGGTGTTCCGATGTTCTGAGAGCAGACAAGTTATTTTGCTTCTAACAAGCGTAAATTGGACTTGTTGTCGGATATGATCTTGACGTCTGCATTTCCCCTTGGCACAATGCCTGCCTTTAGTTTAGGAGGCCTTCCAAGTGCAGCTCAGGAGCTGACTGATTAGACGGCCAAGATATCACGTCTACAAAACTCTGAAGGCATTGTATCCGCTCTTCAATTCATTCATCTCAAGTTACAATTTTATTCCCGGTAAGAGCTGCAGTGGATCCAGAGCCCATCAGAGAAATACTAGAAGCGACAAGGGAATACGCACCGGCCGGGGCACCAGTTCATGGTGGGGCATCTGACACTCGCTTATTTATACTCACTCAAACCTTGGGGCATTAAGAGGAAACCAGAGTACCCAGAGGAAACCAATGCAGCATTGAGGATAGCAACCAGGGGTAGGGATGAAACTTTATGCAGAGCCCCATTCACAGAAACCAGTCTTAGGATATATCTTTCTGAAACCACCTTAAAATTGTGCATAGGAGATAATATGTGGATATGACTCTGCTGCCGAGGCAAGTGTTTAACTACTGAAATATTTTTGGCTCTCGCACTGCAGTTGATTGCTTTCAGGTTTTCAGAGCAAGATGTCAGGAGTGTGTTAAAACCACACTGATTGCAGATTTATCATAACACTGGGAAGCCAACGGTTTGGACAGCTAATGACCCAGCACGTCACACGGACTCATTTCTACAGTACAAAAGTGCAAAAGTCTTAGGCCACTGTTAGATGTGTTCTTTTAGCAATGGTAGAATGACCATATACACTGCCCGGCCAAAAAAAACAGTCTCCACCTGGATTTAACTAAGCAAATAGTTAAATAGTTAAAAAAGAGCCTCCCATCAGATAATTACTGCATTGGTGATGATGTTTCAGCTGGCAACAAGTTCTTTAACCCTAACTGATGCAGTGAGTAGCTTCTCATTTGTTAAACAACCATGTCCAAAGACATCCTGTGGTCGTGGAAAAGATGTTCATCTGTTTCAGAAGGGTCAAATTGTGAAAGTGTGGTTGAGGGAGCATGAGCCACCATTTTCCCACATGGATTGGCCACCACAGAGTCCAGACCTGAACCCCATTGAGAATCTTTGGGATGTGTTTAGAAGACAGTGGTCCGAATCTCCCATCATCAATACAAGATCTTGGGGAAACGTAAATGCAACTCTGGACAGAACTGCTTCTGCAATGTCATGTTTATTTCTGTCCAAAGTTGCATGAATTTTTCCCCCCAAGACCTTGTATTGATGATGGCAGATTTGGAACACTGCGCAAAGTCTTTTCCAAGACCACAGGATGTGTCTTTTGACATGGTTGTTTAACAAATGAGAAGCTACTCACTGCATCAGTTAGGGTTAAAGAACTTGTTGCCAGCTGAAACCTAATCATAAAAACAGGTTCCTGAAACAATCCATTGAGCATCCATACCAATTAATGGCGGCTCCTCCATGTTGATGCCTTGAGTACGCAGGTGCTTCCTAATGCACGCGAGCCGCTGCACGTTAGGACCCCAGCGTCGGCCCAGCTTGTGCACGTGCTGCCCGTACGAGACGAAGCGCATCTCCTCTTTCAACTTGCACTCGGGTCGCCAACCAGCTGGCGGCACCACTCGGAAGAGTCCGATCGGCTCAGCACGCTCGCGTACCAGTTCCACGTACGACAGCGGGTCATGGAACTCCCTCGGACTCGGGCTGAACACGGGAACCTCGATCATGTCCACGTTCTCAGGCGGCGCGCCACGCTTGCCTCGCTCCTTGTCCTGAGTGCCTTTGGGCTCTGCTGGTTTGTGGGGTTTGGATGAGTTAACAGGGTCACCAGGGTCAGGAGGATGGGTCGCTCTGACAGGTTCGCTAGGTCTGGATGGCTTGGCTGGTTTGGGAATTGTGGCTGGTTTGGGGCCATCCCTGTTGAGGTGATGCGCTGAGGTAGCGGGGCTGGTCTTGCCCCGAGTTGTGGCTTTACATTGCGTCCGCTTGACGAGCACCAGCTTCCCAGCAGATGCTCGTTTGGGTCTCTTGGGTCCCTTTGCTCGCAGTTCCATCGTTCCAGCGTTTGACGTCCCCTGCTGAGCTGCTGCTCTCCTGGTCCGAGTATCCAGAGGGACGACCCGTACTTTGACCTTTTTGACCTCCGCCTCGCTCCTCGCTTGGGCCGAACTCATTGCCGCCATCTCCAGCTGCCTCTTGGACTGCCGAAGTCCGTTCCGCCTGGCTGCCAGTGACAATAGCACCTGTTTTTGGGTCCTGTTGCGGCCAGGTTGGGCTTTTCCTGAGTTGCTGTGCTGAAGGTGTTTGTTGGTGGGTTTCAAGCTCAAGTGCCGTCTCTGCGCGCCGAGCTCGAACTTGGCCTCTTTCAACAGTCTTGCTTTGGTGTAGGTCACATGGCCCTTCGGATATTTCACAGCTTTGGTCAGGGGAGGAGCTTGTAAATCGTCCTTCCGTGTCTTCCGGGTGTTGGATGTAGTGACTCGCTGGGGTCGCTGCACTTTATGGGGCTGACCAGAGACAAGAGAAAGTGTCAGCATGGAATATGTGTCACGGAGTGCGTTTACATGCACTTAATATTCTGATAACTGCAGAAAATCTGATTTTGTCAAAGAGTAAACATATGCTTGAGTAATCAGATAACCTCCGGGTTTACATGACTCGGATTTCTACTTTGCAACCAGCCAATAACCTCCAAGATAAATGTGATGTAAACTTCAAACTTTAAATAATCAAATTCATTTCCTCAAGTATATGCTGCGTTTCAGGGTCTCCACAAAGTGTTCCAGGGTTGCCAGAACCCGCAAGAGAATCCCGCGCCAGATATTTGTAAATAAGCCTAAAAGAAGCAAAATCTCTAAGAATGAGAGGACCTGGCAACTCGCTAGCCACTCTGCGTGCATGGGCAGACTGAATAAGCCGATTGAAACCGGGTAAATGGTATACATGCTATGAGTAATCCGATTACTGGAGTAAAATCCAGCTCTCTTTCTCTCTGTATTTCCAGATTGGAGTACGTATACATAACCACTTGAGTAATCAGATAACTGGAGAAATCCGACAACCTTTGGTAGCGTCATTACAGTTTCCATGACACGCATAAAAAACCTGGCAACTTATGAGACAGTGAGTGTGTTTACATGCGCTTAAAAATCCAATCACACTCTGATTCTGCAGTTATCTGATTATTCAAGTGGTCATGTATACAGCGTAGTCCGATCTAGAAATCAGATGAAGTAATCTGATAAAGAGAGCTGGATTTTATCCCAGTAATCGGATTTCTCCAAGCATAAAAACCCATTTTCTCAGATTTTCTCAGTCTGCGCATGCATGCAACGTAACACGAGAGTGTAACACGTTTGCCAGGTCCGCTTTTATGCTTAGAGACTTCGCTACATTTGAGATCGTTTCCACAGACCTTGTTTGCTTTTGTACTCGAGGGATCTGGCAACCCCCGGAATTAAATCTGATTACTGCCTGGGCCATGTAAACCCGGAGGTTTCTCATTACCTTACTTATATTATAATACTTATATAGTTATAATTACTACCTGAGTCACGTAAACCCAGAGCTTTCCCATTATCTGATTATTCAGATGCATTTGTTACTGATTATCTGCAGTTATCCCATTATTAAGCGCACGTAAGCGCACTCACTATCACTGTATTAAAAAACCCCAGCTTTCTCCACTAGAGGGCACAATGAAGGACTCCCCCTCCCTCTTTTAGTGTGCGAGCACTGAAATTGTGTAATCGGTGGGGGAGGGGAGGACGGTTTACCCGAACCTTGCCACTAAGCATCCCATGAATTTCCCGCCTAATATGTGAATTCTAATACTCAGAGTGTGACTTGCCACGGTGCCTTGAGCTGGCTGTAGTCGTGTGAGAGCACGGGAGGAGGGGGGGGGGGGTGATACGAGGAGAAGTGATGACATCATGTGTTGCTATAGACCTGCTGCAGCACGGCTCGGGTGCGCGGTATAGCAGGCAGAACACAGGCGTGACGGTTTGTGTTTATGGAAGACAACCCAGTTTAAGGAAGCCAGTTGAACAGAACTACCCTTATGTGGTAAAACCATGTGAGGCTAGGGATACTACTGAACTGCAATGGCAGGCTTCATTTATTATCTCGTTGATCTAAAACAACATGTACAACAGTTTGATAGCAGAAGCACAAAAAAGAATTGGACTCAATTGATATTAAGCACCTAGGGAATTCGATCCTAATGAGGATACCTGCTGTTTGTGTTGCGGTACATGCTTGCTGGGTCGTAGATTGTGTGTGCTTGAAGCCCTGGTCATTTCCGGCCCTTTCTCCCTCCCCTGGGCTCCTTCTTTTCCTTTGACCCTCAGGCTTCTCTCCCGTTGTCCTGTTGCCTGGGAATGGCCATTAAATACTGCCACACAGGAAGACAGGGCACAACACGTTTAACATCACAATGACTAGAGCTGTAACATTTACATTATTTAGCAGACGCCCTTATCCAGAGCGACTTACAATTGATACAACCTTATAATCCAAGCAATTGTGGGTTAAGGACCCAACAGTGGCAGCTTGGAAGAGGTGGGATTTGAACCCTGGACCTTCTGGTCCAGAGTCCAGTACCTTACCCACTAGGCCACCACAGATACCACTGTATATCCACTCTTTGCCAAAAGTAACAGTTTCCTGCCTTTCATTTTAAGGTGACCCCTGAACTGGTTAGTTTAAACCATGAAGACATGATAGTTTTGATATATTATTATATTGTAAGGAGATACACTGCCTGACCAAAAAAAAGGTCACCCACATTAGTACTCCGTTGGACCGCCTTTAGCTTTGGTTACAGCACGCATTCGCTGTGGCATCATTTCCTCAAGCTTCTGCAATGTCACAGAATTTATTGCTGTCCAGAGTTACATTCATTTTTCCAAGATCTTGTATTGATGATGGGAGATTTGGACCTCTCTTCTCCAGCACATCCCAAAGATTCCCAATGGGGTTCAGGTCTGGACTCTGTGGTGGCCAATCCATGTGTGAAAATGATGGCTCATGCTTCCTGAACCACTCTTTCCCAATGTGACCCTGAAACAGATGAACATCTTTTCCACGGCCACAGGATGTCTTTGGACATGGTTGTTTAACAAATGAGAAGCTACTCACTGCATCAGTTAGGGTTAGAGAACTTGTTGCCAGCTGAAACATAATCACCAATGCAGGAACTATCCGGTGGGAGGCTCTTTCTTAACTATTTAACTATTCGCTTAGTTCAATCCAAGTAGTGACCTTTTTTTTTGGCCGAGCACTGCATATTAGACTTTGCCCTGCAGCATGCACATATGCAGCATGTGAATTCCCTGTGCTATAGAGCTAGACTGAGGCAAACGTAGGCAATCTGACAGAGTGCTGTGTATGGACACGCATTATTAACTACGTGGTGTGGGGAAAGCAGAGCCATAACTCAGCTGCCAAAGTCTTGACGTGGGAGCAAAATGCATGGTCTGTTTACGACGAGCTTCCAGTAACGTGCTCTCATGCTTTCGAATTTTAGATCTCAGAAAAAACCCCTAAATAAAACTATTTTCGAAGACAGGGAATCAAGATACCGTGTCCGTTCGCGACGACCCTGCTGAGGGCTTTACTCTTGCGCGTCGTGACCTGACAGGAGGCGGCAGAATTAGAGGCAGTCTGTTCCTTTTGCTCATTGTCCTCTTCCTCTTCCTCGTCGTCGTCTTCTTCAGCCCGTGCGCTCCCAAAGTACTTCATGTTGCTGGGCAACGCAGTAGAACCTGGATCACACAGACAGAGATAAGAAGCACATAAGTGAGGGTTCAAGCAGAGGGAAATTCATCCTTACCGCTCAAAATATAGGAAACTGAAAAAGACTGGTTGCATCTCAGGGCTGGGATGAAAATAGTCAGTCATTATTTAGTCGAGTCAAAACTGGGTTATGAGACATTTTAATAGAGCTGTTGGTGCTAATGGGAAGCAGTCGCCAGCGCCGGATTAGTCTGCGCGTAATGACATTCCCAAACACACACAAGTGTTACACTAATGAGAAGAAATAAGTACTTCAATGTGTTTATTTAAGGGCTGTCAAAATGAACGCCCTTGTATAAAATATTTTAACCTAGACCACATTAATGTACTTACAGGCTGTGTCCAAAATGGTCCCCTAATCACTATTCTCTACATCCTACATACTATACTGAGCACTATTAGCCCATAGAAGAGAGTTCTCGAGTGCCTGAAGGATTTTGGATACTTACATTTACATCTTACAATCCAAGCAATTGTGGGTTAAGGGCCTTGCTCAAGGACCCAACAGTGGCAGCTTGGCAGAGGTGGGATTTGAACCCTGGACCTTCTGGTCCAGAGTCCACTATCTTAACCACTGGGCTGCCACAGTCCCACAGTGCTTATACAAGATAGCAGATAGCAAGATCTGTTGTGTTTTTTGTGTTTTGAATACAGAGTTTTGCCAGTCCTCTGTCGAAGAAGTCGCAGTGAAATGCGTTTAAAAGAAATACTTGAACTATTTAAGTACGAAAACCATCATCGGGTTTCCGAGACGTCAGGAAATAAATATTACTGTGGTAGCCTAGTGGTTAAGGTACAGGACTCTGGACCAAAAGGTCCAGGGTTCAAATCCCACCTCTGCCAAGCTGCCACTGTTGGGTCCTTGAGCAAGACCCTTAACCCACAATTTCTTGGATTGTAAGACTGTATCAAATGTAAATTGCCCTGGATAAGGGCGTCTGCTAAATGCTGTAAATGTTAAAAATGTCAGCCAACATGCCTGGAGAAAATCAAACGTTCACAGTAGTCAAAAGCAACTGATTGGCTGTCAGGAATGCTGCTTTGTCTAGTTTTTTGTAACCCCATTAAGTCGCCAAACTCGCCTCGCAGAAAGCATATCAGCAGCTAGCTGGTAACAGCCAACACTGTTCCTATAAATCTCAACGGCACCTTTATCCGAACTAAGGAGCTTGTGTGCTTTCGCCGAGTGAACAAATGTCACAAAATGTCAGATATGACTGACTCCTGGGGGGAGTCCTGAAAGCAAAGCCTGCTGTATTGTAGGTTTAACACTGTCAACTCGAAATAAAAATGTAGTTCTAAGCCGGTGCTACATGACTGAAAGTCCTACATCGATATTAAAGAAGGATCGATACTGTTTTGTCCATTTTCATAACTACACCGCTATCAGAGCCCCAAACATTTGCTGATACTCAATACTCACCTGCCACTGGCACATCTTTGTAACTGAACCTGCCCTCTACGTTTCTAGCCAAGTGTGACAAGAGTGAAGACGGTTTGTGTCCCGTGTGTACGCTCAACATCACATGCCTACGGAAACCTATGGATTCTGGAAGGATTTCAAATCCAAATGCTAACCCAGGTGTTATATCAGCCCTGATACAGATCCCTAGTACTTACTATGAGCAACTCCTTCATTTAATATCAACGGACCAGGCACTTCAGTTCCTGTCTGACTTCCACTGCTTTTTTGCTCTCAGCCTAAGGCCGGAGACAGCAGACAGAGGTTAATGGTTGAGACGCCATCATGGCCCCAGTCTCTCTTCATCCGACCTGCTCCCAATCCTTCCTGATGGCTCTGGAGCTCATAATCGTGTCGCTGTTCAGAAGGTCTAAACATAACCTCTGAACATAACAGCCAGGAGGGTCACTGAGGGCATACGACCAAGCTGAGCTATAGCATGTGTGTGAATAAAAAGACTCGTTTCAGCCAACACTCGATTCAGTACACAGTGATTCAGGTTCACAATTGCCCTCAGAGAAGATCTCGCCTATTTTTATCGCGTTTTCCTTTATTTTTTCACATCTACAGTACTGTATTCCTAGTGCAAATCAGTCCCCATGGGTCCTAAAAAGGTTAGTTTTTAAGAGCCAAACCAGGAATCAAATGCTCCAGAACATGGGCTGCAGTTAGCTTAGCAGCTTAGAGTTCATCAATAGAGTAAGTGTTTTGCTTTTAATTTCACTTTCAACCCATTACTCACTAGATTACATGAGATTTTTCAACACTTTATTATAAAATTAGCTTTGTGTTAATGATTGTGGCCAACTGTAGGTTAATGTAAGGGTTTTGAACATTAACTTACTTATCATCACTTATACGCTCCGCTATGATACAGTATAGACCGCTCTACCCAACACTCCATTATATTAACCTCCTCGGTTCATGATACATTTAACTTATGATGGATTTGTCGGAACATATCTCCTTGGTAAATCAGGGCGCACATGTACAATAGAACTCCATTAATGTATATAAAGCCTTATACAGTGTGGATTTCTGGGGATCTGGAACGGATTCGTTCAATTTACATTATGGGACAAATTTGCTCAGTACTCATCGTTTTGGGTTCTCGACAAGCCTTCTGGAATGAATTAATGACGAGAATGATGTGGTACCACTGTACTATTGTTTTTGCAATGGTATAATGACCATTAGAATACAGCCAGAAAATCTGTATGCAGTATTAAAAAACTGAAAGCAACCAGAAAAAACAGCTTCTTTAGGCCACAGTGGCAAGTGTGACCTCTTCTTAAACTTAAGCAATATCAGCATCTGGCATGGATGCCAAGTCGACCCTTCTACAGTCTGAAGAAGCTTGATCAGGAATGGTCTTATGGGAAGGGCAGCCAAGAAACCACTTTTTCAGAAGGGGAACAGGGTGAAAGGGCTAAGATGTGCTAAGCCTCACAAAGACTGGACTGAAGATCAGTGGAAACGAGTCGTCAGTGGAGGGATGACTGTATGCTATGTACAGTCAAACCATTGCTAAAACAACACATCTAATGGTGGCCTGAGACTTTTGCACAGTCCTGTATACACAGACGGGTAAGTATAAGGAATCTACAATTGTTGCCAACCTCAAAAAGCCCTCCACATGTTTATGTATCAGCAAATGACACGCTTCGGGGAGGTAATGACATCACTGTCGTTGCACACGAGCTGCTCTGTGTTCAGACCAAGGAGTACCAGGAGGTTCGAACTAATGAGGAATAGAAACGAAACTAAGCGACGATGCTTTCATGCGCATCCTTTTATGAGTGAAAATCCACTAACCCACTCTTGTCCTCTGCCAAAACAAACCTAATCCGTCTGCTCTCGGGTCTTTAGGGCGCAGTGCTGTACGTAAGGGCAAAGCAGTGGAGAGATAATTCAATTTGAGCCTGCCGTGTTTGCTTTGACTTGTG
Organism: Ancistrus triradiatus; assembly: GCA_025084515.1. Lineage (NCBI taxonomy): Eukaryota > Metazoa > Chordata > Actinopteri > Siluriformes > Loricariidae > Ancistrus > Ancistrus triradiatus. Next base: position 2,257,040 of record JAJAGP010000002.1, on the reverse strand, counting down.
CTTGACGAAGAGGGAAACACTGGAGAAGGATGGGTAATGGAAACGGTGACAATGGCACGTTGTTGTTGGCCCATGAGCCGGTGTTGTTACAGCTGAGACTGGCTTGGAGAACATCTGCCTGATGTTTCCTAGACTTCATTTATAGAAGTGTACCCTCGGATTAAACCAAGGTCGCTCCGGTCTTCGATTCTATTTTAAAACCTCCATCTCTCGCTCATCTACGGTGATATAAAAACCGACCCAGATCTGACCCTCGGATCTTTCCGAGGACATTCAGCGTACCTGCTTGGATAATAGATCCCAGTGATCGTAAGAGGAATTCTGCTCCAGTGTGTCCACCGCTTAAAATAATCAGATAAGCCACCAAAACCGAACCGCCAGCTCTCGGGGGTTTTTCAGACCGAGAGCACTGAGGTTAAACAGATTTAGAAGCTGCAGCTCTGTGCTAAGCACGTAGTGCCAGAAAAGCCCGTTGCAGTCGCAGCACATCTGGGCCGGCAGCCAACACATTGCGCTGTCTACGAGCGAGTGGCAACGAAATCTGTTAGCCGCCATCAAGTGTAAGCAAATGGCTGTCTAAGAAGTATGGCAGCAGTCTGACGGCGCAGCTGTTCCCTCGTCCAGCCCCCCACACGTTCCCCCGTCCGTGACCACTTACCTCTTAGACACAGGAAGGTCAGAAAGTCCTCCGTTTTGGGTTTGCACTTGGTGAGATCACTGAGACGAAGGCTAGGGCTCGGTGGAACGGCCTCCAGCAGCTTCACCGGAGTGGCGCTGGGAGAGCTCGGCTGAGACTGGGCAAATTTCCTCTGTGCTTGCAGCCTCGGTCTAGAGGAAGAAGAAGAGGCGTGAAAAGCCCGTTAGACATGTACAGCACCTCAGAGCTGCTGTGTTTACATCCACTAATACAATAAAAATGATTACTGGAATTTGGCAGGTACAAGGTTGTTCACTTTTTGCACGGAAACTGCGGACGAGGACTGCAGAAACGTGGTTTGTGTTTATGTACCGTGCAGGCAGGCCTGGTCTGCGCCATCCATCATGGAGGCAGACCCAGCCCCCACTCCACGGGAAACACATACAGAAGCACACTCAAGAGCGTAAGCTGAACTGCCCCAAACCAGAACCTAACTGCACCAGAAGTTTGTGATTACAGCGCTGGACTCTACGATGCCAGGACACTAAACGCAACGTTCGAAATGTCCTTGAAACCTCACCTCACCAGAAGAGTTTGGGTATCGAAACCTGGTTCTGATTTGTAATTCCAAGTACAGGGTACATATAAAAAAGTGAATTGCGACTCCACTCATCGGTTCCTACTAGCTCATTTCATGCTTCAAATACACGGCTGTGATTAGTGAATAATATGTCTGTATTAACAAGGCGTTTAACTGCAGGACCAGTGTGTCATGTGATTTCACACATCATCATGAAATATTGTTTTGATCGGCTCCTTTAGAGCATTAGTGGAAGATGGACACTACATTTGGCACCACTTTGAGAGAAAACGAAAAGCCTAAACGCAGTATGTGTGGAAAGTTGATCTGTTGTCAAGCAGGTTCCACCTCCAACGTGGCAAACCATCTAAAGCACCAGTATGATACTGAGCTTCAGCACTGTACCGGGTTCGCCCGACTACGCAGCCCAAATGCTGCATTAGCCAGGAGGGTGTAAAACCAGAAGGTCCAGGGTTCAAATCTGCCACTGTTGGGTCTTTGAGCAAGGAACTTAACCTACAGTTGCTTGGATTGTAAGGCTCAACTGTTAGTCACTCTGGATAAGGACGTCTGCTTAAATGTATATGTAAAATGCTTAAGGTGAACAAATCTTAACGTGGTTTGATATCCTAAAACAATGACCTAGACACACAAACTTCTCTCAATTATTACTGGTCATAAGTAATCTCTACTGCTGAAATGACGAACCTTTTGGACCACATGTTCATCATTTCAGCAGAAGAAAGTACTCATGACCAGAAATAACTGAGAGACGTTTGGTGTTCTTAGGTCACTGCTTTAGTACATCAAGCCATGGTGAGCTTTCCACAATAACAGGTTTAAATGGGAAGACAAGATTGAAAGCAAAAATGACTACTTTTGAAGTTGAAATATCTAAACATTTGGCACATTTGTTCACCGGAATCAGAATCGATAAGATGCAAACCCAACCACCAGATACTCACCAGAGGTGAGATATGAATCAGAGTGATTCAGCACCGCAAACCAGAGCTCTACCACACTAAGTCACACTGCCGAGGTGAGGTTTTTTGGTTTGTTTTTCGGTTGTGTTTCAAAGCTGCATTCATACTCGAGGCACCATAAAGTCAAGTATGACCCCATGTCACAGTCCAGATGTGCGGCCCTTCCAGTGAAAATTGGCATATATATATATATATATATATATATATATATATAATATATATATATATATATATATATATATATATGCCAAGCTGCCACTGTTGGGTCCTTGAGCAAGACCCTTAACCCACATTTGGTTGGATTGTGAGATTGTATCAATTGTAAGTCGCTCTGGATAAGGGCATCTGCTAAATGTAAATGGCATTAATAAGTGCATTTAAACGCACTCACTGGGACGCGCTTCTAGTTATGGGCTGCGTAATCGATTTGCACATCAACCATTATTATATAAAAATCTCCTCAGTAACATAAACTATACTTTCCAGAGGATCAAAATGACAAACACCATCATACACCACGATCATGATGAATTCCACATCGACAGCGCCCCTCTGGAAGGACGCAGTACTACAGCACGACGGCACAGAAGACGTTACTGCCTACAGATGTCCTGCTGTTCCCTACATAAGCACGCCGGCTCCTCTGTGTTCCTGCGCCTGCCCTGGGGCTTTACAAGCGCACCACTCACAGCTGCATGCTGATACGAGTACAGCTAAAACCGCTGTGTCTAATGTTGACTGACTTGAACGCGGGACATTAATTGTTATTAGACTGGCTGCCATCATGCCACAGAGCTTATGTGTGTGTGTGAGACTGTGGATATCCATACACAAAATTTTCAACTGTAATTCACTGATAGTTGAAGCAAATTGCAACGTTTATCGGCACAAACCACTTTCCAGAATCCTCTAAAAGCTCCACTTAATGATAACGTCATTACGGAAACCAGACTTATTTCCGATGGCAAAAGAACCATTGCAGCGAGGAAACGTGTAAGACTCGCAGTGTAATTAAGTTTTAATGTGACTATGAGACATTAATCTTCGAGCCTAGGCGCTTGTCTAGCTTCCAGCCTAACCCACTTCTAACCTGTTTTGATAGCTATAGGTAACTCAGAGCTGTCGTGCAGGATTTTTCCTCTGAAAGAGCAAGGCTTTATTGTTAGTAATCTTAATTGGGCTACTACAATTATTCTAAAATTATCTCGCCAACCTCATCTCTCACCACCTGTGATGGCAGGATGGATTTCCCTCCATGCACCTCGCCTCGAAAAGCCACCAAGCTTGCCTCTAGTCCTTGCCAAGCTGAAAATGTGTCAAATGTCCTGCCAGTAATGAAATTCTACCCTGCTAAGCCGCCATGTTTCAGATCGTGATGGCGCTTTAATCCTACTTTAAACTTGGAACGCAGAATGATGTACAGCCCCTGTCTGTTATCAGAGATGCTATATAAGGAGGAGAGTAGTCACTGATTGAAATATGAATGGAACTGTAGTACAGAAGCCCCGCCCCGTCATTAGAAAGAACCAATCGGCATATTTGTAAATGTGTCAGAGGGGGGCCGCAAGTCTTGGCCCCTTTGTAGTGGCGGGATGCATGCGTAATAGCCAGAATAACCTTTTAACAAGCATATTTTTCATTGATATTTAAACCCAACAACACAAGTAAGTTATATCATTTTTGTCTGATTATATTATCGATTCTATATATGCATTTTAAACGTTAATTTGTCTTTCCGTTTCGGATATACAGGTCTCTCCCCTTTCAAAGAGATATTAGTCTGGTCTGGAACGTTAACAAGATGGCTGAACGAAGTTATCTTATAATAACTCATATTAGACTGGACTTGATGCGCTTGGCGTCACAGAAACAATCGCCAATCGCGAACTATTTTGTGTAAATGACTAGAAACTGTACATTTTTATGTACATTGTAAATGGGATTGCACGATCACGCAAGCTGCTCGGTAAAACACTAAATGATGTCAGAATCAGGTATGAACGTCACTTTGTCGCCAAATCCACCTCTCGCAAAAATACATTTACATTTACAGCATTTAGCAGACGCCCTTATCCAGAGCGACTTATAATTGGTACAATCTTACAATCCAAGCAATTGTGGGTTAAGGGTCTTGCTCAAGGACCCAACAGTGGCAGCTTGGCAGAGGTGGGATTTGAACCCTGGACCTTCTGGTCCAGAGTCCAGTACCATAACCGCTAGGCTTCCACAGTACCACAGTCACGAAAATAGCCATGAAACAGACATGGGCGAGATAACTAGATTAGACAGTACTTTCATCTCATTTGCGGCTTCACTGAGTAAAGGCACAGCGGTGACTCAGCAGGTAAGCCTGTGTATTAGTAATCTGAAGGTTGAGGTTTCATTTCCTGCTAAGCTGCCACTTCATTCAACGGCATTACTGCTCCTAATTCATTTCACACAGCTTCTGCTTATGATAGCACTGCTATTAAGGAGCCACTTCTAGCCAGAGTTAACTGCGTGAGCACATGTGGTAACATCTGGATGAATTTTTCTACAGAGCTGTCACCACACCAGTCCCACTACGTGCATTACAGCAAACTGCTTTCTATTGTTTCCATTACGCTGTGAATTTTCAGTGCAGTCCAACACGTTCAGATTGTCAGTATCAGAAACAAACAATCAAAACACATTCTGGAACTGGTGTCAGGGGTGTATTGCTATAAACTTATACAGCTGCTATTACAGATTTATAGTGTCTCCAAGCAGCTGCAGTGACTCAGCGGTAAGCTGCTGGAAATGGTCATGAGGGCCTGGATTCGAATCCTGGATGGGGCTTTGCACTGTGAAGGTCAATCTATGTGTTTAGGGAACCCTGCAATGGACTGGCCCTGTGTCGTGGATGTATCTGGATGTAAAATATGATGTTTTTGGTGGCACGGTCGAGTCCCAGCCTATATGTCCGCTGCCTGTGTGGAGTTTGTCGGTGGCACGGTGGCTCGGTGGGTAGCAAGAAGGTCCTGGGTTCAATCCCAGGGTGGAGCGGCCTGGGTCCTTTCTGTGAGGTGTCTGCATGCCCTCACCGTGTTCACGTGGGTTTACTCCGGCTACTCCGGGTTTCCTCCCACAGTCCAAAGACATGCATGTTAGGTTAATTGACTACACTAAATTGGTATTGACTTGAGTGTATGAGTGACTTGTCTTGAGATAACCGTCAGTGCAGGCGTCCTATCTGCCATCTCTTTGCAACTTCTTTTGTTTGTAAAACGGAGGAGGTCCTGGCATGATTTTTTAAGTCCTTTATAAATCATAGGAGTTCTTTGTGAGGTATCAGCTGGTAACAATAGCAGGACACATTAAGAAATCCCATGAGTGGGTTTAGCCCAGCACACAGCATTGTTGTGGACGTTGTGAAAGTTCAGTCCTGAAATATATGTCATAAAACCTGTCCAGTCAGCTTTTGACCTTATATGACATTTCTTCATACATTTTGGTTTGACGTTAAGAAGGTCACTAAGGTCACTAAGGTCACTAAGCGAAGTGAAACAGGAGTAAAATGCAAAATCGTTTCCACTTTGGTCCGGACCCAGTGAAACAAATTACAAGTATAAATGGACCATAAAATACCGATAACAAATCAAGTCTGTACTGAAGATTTTGTATTGTCATAAAACTGGAATACAGCTAAAAACAATGTTTTCAACAAAACAACTGACAGCCTAGCATCGAATAAATGCTCATACTGTTGATCCAAATCCAAACCAAGACCGTTTGGCTCTGTCAATTTAATAACTAGTTCCTTTGAGTGCTTCTTTTGTCTCCCCCAGCAGGTGCCAGAAACAGCAGTGCCCAGGTGCCTGGGTTCATAGTGTAGATCACACAAAATGCTCCACCACCTGCCTCAACAGGTGCCAGCCCTTAAAGCCTGGATTTTTTTAGGAGGAGGGTTGGGGAGGGCTAAACACCCCTCCCTGTGAAAACGGAACAAGCTCTGGATGCAAAATGTGTCTGCCCTATGTGCCATAATGTCAGGATGATGGGCCCGATAGCTACATCATCCTACGTGGCTCCCTTGTACATTTACATTTACATTTAGACATGTACATTTACAGCATTTAGCAGACGTCCTTATCCAGCGCGACTTACAATTGATACAGTCTTACAATCCAAGCAATTGTGGGTTAAGGGTCTTGCTCAAGGTCTCAACAGCGGCAGCTTGGCAGAGGTGGGATTTGAACCCTGGACCTTCTGGTCCATAGTCCAGTACCTTACCCGCTAGGCTACCACAGTCCCCTTGTGACACTTTTCTCTTTTCATGACAGTCTGTAAATAAGTAGCCTTATATATGCATATAAATGTAGTGAGGAAAAGCCACAGTTGTGGTTTTAATGTTTAATGTTTTTAATGCTTTAATGTGTTTAATGTTTTAATGTTTAATGTAGGCTACAATGATTAATACAGTACATATTAAACTCCTCGGTTTACGATAAATTCAACTTACGATGGATTTGTCAGAATGTATCCCCATAGTAAATTGGGCAGAACCTCTACACAATACATTGTACCACCCCAACATGGACGCCGTGCCCTGCATCTGAGTGTTTGCTATACAAATGATTATGAAATGAACCTTATTATGATTATCCTGATGAAACTGTTAAGTAGGGTGGAAGCTCTGCAATGTTGGCATGTTCTTCCATCCAAGACCCTAGGAACCTTGTACAGATAAAGGACCCCATAGATTTCATGAAGCACCAGAATATTTGATATGACAATCCAGCTGCCTCTGCCAAGAAACTACAACTGGGTCACGGTTGGATTTTCCAGCAGGACAACGATCCAAAACATACTCCCAGTCTCACTTTTGGACATGGCCATCCCGATCCCCTGACCTAAACCTCACTGAAGACCTGGGCAGAGATTCCACAAGAGAACATCTTTGTTGGACATGGAAAGATTGTGTATTCAGAAATGCCGTCCAGTGCATCCAATGTGATGGTCCAGTGCTGTACTTTTGCTGAACGGAGGTTTTTAGTGTGAGATTAACCTTGTTAACCACAAAGACATTCCGTAGTACTTTATCCCATCTGTACCAAAGGTGGCAATATTCTAAAGACGACCACAATGGAGAGCTTAGGCCTTTGTAGTTCCTTTCTCTATCAGGGAATGATGCAGGGTTAATCATCGAGCAGCAGAGTCTGAGAACCCAGAGCCCAGAATAAAGTCTCAGCGCTCAGGCAATTATCCGATTCTTCTCTGTCTAATGAGCGCCGGATTTTTCGACTGACGAGCGCATGAGCAGTCCCGATTCTCTCCGGCGACTACACACGACGATCCAGGCCTCCATTAACCTTCAACTCGAGATGAAAGGCTGTTCAGCTGGAGTAGCTACAATGTGAAATAGCCGAGTGTGTGATCACTGGAATGGAATGCAGGGGACTCCTACTCGGTTCAAGAGTTCGCCGAGTCGCTCGGCGCCGATAAAAAGAAAACACATGAGAAATGAAAGTCGTGCTCACCTTTTTCTCACGGGCCCTTCTCCTGAGAATTCGTTGTCAGTCGGACCGGAGCGTCGGGGCCGCTCTGCCTTACAGCTGCTCGTGAAAAGTCCTGTTTTCACTCCTGACCCTTTCAGATGTCCGTTCGCAAAGGAACCTGGGAGAAGAGACGTACAGTCAAGGTCAGACTGCAGACGTTACAGGAGCTCTTATGGACTAACTTCTGAAAGGAAAGGTTTTCCACAGACACTTCATAGCATGTTTAGGAATACAGACACTGCCTTTAGAAGAAAAATGAGTGATGAGCGCAGGGAAATGTAGTGAGGAAAAGCCATGGTCGCACAATAATCGTTTGTTTTTCAATAAATTAGTGAATAAATCACATGAGACATTCAATACTTTATTATAAACTAAGCTTTATGTTAACGATGAGTTCACCAATAGGTTAAGTGTTTTGCTTTTACTCTTCACTTTCAATCCATTACTCATTAAGTTACATTCGATTTTTCAACACTTTATTATAAAATAAGCTTTGTGTTAATGATTTTGCCCAACTGTAGATTAATGTGAGTATTTTATCATTACTTATCATGGCTCCATTATTACTCAGTATAGAACGCTCTACCAAACACTCGTTAAACTCCTTGGTTCATGATACATTTAACTTACGATGGATTTGTCCGAACATATCCTCTTCGTAAATCAGGAAGCACCTATACAATACAACTCCATTAATGCATATAATGCTTATACAGTGCGGATTTTCTGGGGGTCTGGAACGGATTCATTCAGTTTACATTATTCCTTATGGGAAAAAAATTATTGGTACTCGATGTTTAATTAAACTACTCAGTTCACGATAAATTCAACTTACGATATAGTTGTCGGAACGTTTCCCCATCGCAAACACAAAGCATCTTCATGTTAATCAGGAACTGTCTTCCCTTCCCTTCATTCACTAAAATTTGAAACCTAATGCCTGCATCCAGGCTCACAGTTTATGATTTTTTGGTTGAAGGGGTGACGCCCAATTCTCCGGTCAATATTCCCTGACTCACGCCAACCCCTCTGCTGATGACACAGGGGTGTAACTCTCTGCCTCATGGCTGTGACTGTTTCTTTGATGGGGTAACTTGCAGCATTAGGGGAAACAATCCAAGGTCCTAACGTCAATTCATTAGACGCGACCAGTGCTGTCTGTGGTCAAACTCTTGTCTCCGCGGTGATGGACTAGCATCTCTAGGGCTGTTTTCATGGTTTGGGCTGCATCCTAGAGAATTGTGAGCTTCCAAATTTGTGGTAGTTATTCTTTTAAATCAGAATGACAGACAGCAAGGTCTGCGAAGAAGTGGTTTGGTGTCGAAGAAGTACATTTATTTCAGCCTTAATAGAACATTGTGGACGTTTTATGCATTACCAAAGACCATAACACATTACTAGATGAAAAGTTACTATTTTATTGCATTATTTTTAGTCACACACATGTTTGATCCACTTATTTGATCGTCTCATGTCCTTGATGGGTACACTCGACACCGGTGTAGAATTTGGCCACCGGACCAGCATAGGTGCAACAATTGCATCACAAATGTAATTCACGTCTGACGTCAAGATGTTCCAATGTTCCGCCCCAAATCACGTTAAGGACACTCAGCACTCGGGTTCAGCCTCAAGAATCCCACTGGACCATCTCTATCATTGGCTTTCTCATTACAACAGTAAGCACACACAAAGATATCATCTCAGGATAATCAAGAGACTACTGGGAAGAAGAAAGCAGAAGCAATTAAGAAGTTACAGGCTTGTATCTAAGATTTCATTCACAGCAATCCTATCAGCTTAACAGCACTACATAATCACCAATTAGCCCCAGTCATCCTCCGACTGAGTCTTTGTTATTAACCTCAGCAGACTTGGCATAAGGAAGCAACAATAAAAGTTCTTTTCCAGGCTTATTCATGTACTGAATAACAGGCACAGCGTACAGATCAAAAGCACTGCGTAATTCTTTATTTTGCCCAATATTCAATACACATGTACGCAGTGCCGGGTTTTAAGGGATTATAAGATCTCAGCTGGATCACACAAACTCAACATCAGAAAAATGTTTGGAGTTCAAATCAAACGCAATTCATTATGTACTCTTACAGAACCCGCTACTCTTTATTCCTGCTCCAGCTTGCCCTGTAAACACTGCCTTTGATTCTTACTCCGTTATGTTCCTCATGATTAAGCCAATGATGACTGATTTCCCTGTGGTTTTATACAGTGATGAGAAAGTAACTACATCCTCTTGTAATTCAGTAATTGAATACAATATGTAGATATCCTCCTCCAATACAAAGATATCCTCCTCAAGGGCGACTTGCAGTTTACCGACTAAGACCAAACAATTTTCAAGCGATTTCAGACAAATTTCAGACAAAAGTCGGAATAAAATCTTGAGAGTCTTGCTGGAGTCGTGTCTTGTCTTCTGTCAGTCTTTTTCTACTCTTGATGTTCCAGGAAAATCAAACAGGAAGCAGCAAAGCGAGTACGTTCGTCGTTTCCTCGGTACTTGGCGCACTTGCTTAAACTTGTATGAGTCAAACCGCAAGACTCGTTTCAGATGAAACTTGGTTCACGATTCAGTACACAGTGATTCAGTGATTCAGATTCAAAATAGCCCTTCCTCAGTGAACATCTCCGCTACTTTTATGGTGTTTTTCTTTATTTTTACATCTACAGTACTGCATTCTTAGTGCAAACAAGTCTTCAAGGTTAGTTTATAAGAGCCAACCAAATACAAAACAGGAATTGAATGCTCTAGAACACAGGCTGCAGTTAGCTTAGCAGCTGAACATCCTGAGTTCATCAATAGAGTAAGTGTTTTGCTTTTACTTTTCACTTTCAATCCATTACTCACTACATTACATGAGATTATTCAACACTTTATTATAAAATAAGCTTCGTATCAATGATTTTATGGATGTTAATGGATTTGTCGGAACATATCCCCTTCTTACATCAGGGAGCACCTGTACAATACAACTCAATTAATGCATATAATGCTTTATACAGTGTGGATTTTCTGGGGGTCTGGAACGGATTCATTCAATTTACATTATTCCTTATGCGGAAAAATTTCCCAACAAGCCTTCTGGAATAAATTAACAACACGAGCTGAGGTACCACTGCACCGGAATGTCTATGGTTCATCCCCAAAATGTTTGAAATTGTCATATAAAGTCATAGCCCCCCCTACAAGTATCTACAAAAAACTGTAAGTGATTAAAGTGAATAAAGTGATTATTTGCAAATCTTTATTAGCAACAATTAACATAAAGTATATCTTTTTTCCTTTTCTCTTGGGTTCCCTTCATAGCTTTGTTCATTTTGGTTCCTTTTAAAGTAACCGTATGTACAGATTTTGTTTCCCGTGGATGTGTTACTTAAATTTTAGATATTAAATAGTTAAATATGTACAAACTGTATTTTGACAAACTCAGAGCACCTCAGAGCAGACAAAGCCTTATGCAACACCTGTGATGCTTGGTTGGAAGATTGGGAACCATGGGTCTAGTGTATAGTTAGAATAAGAGTAAGGGTCCAGCAGTGGCAAGTATCATGCACACAGGGCTACAGAACACGAGGAACCAGACACAGACAGAACCAGAACCTATATCTTGACGGAACAAGGCAGAACCAGGACCTTTCACCTAACAGAATTCCTCACAAACACAAAACAAACCTCACCTCACGGGACAGAATAAGAAGCGATCAATTTATAAATGATGAGGTGCCTGTTCTACCAACGGCGGGGTGGAAAACATTAGTAAATTGGAGGTGCTAGAATGCATGTCAGGACAGTAATATAAATAATGGTGCCTATATATAGCCTCCAGCCTCCATCATTTATTTATACACACTTTAACCCTCACCAGGAAAAGAGAAAGCCAAGTGGGACTGAAAGATTTATTAATGCAGTACTGATCTGTACAAGAAAAAACATATTTGATGCCCAACGTGGGAAAAGAGAACTTGATTTGTCTTTATCAAGATGGGCTAAGAAGTGCCGACTGCAGACTCTTAAAGCATTCTCTCTACAAGATGGCACCAGTTAAGTTAAGCTTTCAATGAAAATTACACTAGTGCATCATTCTAAAATATATAAGTAGCATAATGGTTAAGTTCAAGTGGCCATTTACAGGGCACCGGACACTTTATTAGGTACACCTCTGAACTTCTACACTCATTGCTGCCTTTACTCTGTTCTCTAATGGTCAGGACACCCACAGGACCAGCACAGATCATGTACTGTTTGGGTGGTGGATCATTCTCAGCACTGCAGTGACACTGCAGTGAGTGTGTGCTGTACTGGTATGAGTAGATCAGACACAACAGTGCTGCTGGAGTTCTTAAACATCTCAGTGTCACTGCTGGATGCCAGCCACCAGCATCCTGTGAGCACTGATGAAGGATTAGAGGATGACTAACACACACTGCAACAGATGAGTATCTCACTTTATATCAACAAGGTGAGTAAAGCACTCCAGCAGCACTGCTGTGTCTGATCCAACTGTAGCAAAATTTGTATCTGAGCTGTGTTGGTCATGTGAGAGTTCTGACCATTAGAGAACAGAGTAATGGGGACTAACAAAGTATGTAGAGAAACATATGGACTACAGTCTGTAATTGTAGAACTACAAAGTGCTTCTACAGTGGGGCAAAAAAGTATTTAGTCAAACACACCACTCAGGCAATGAAGGAGTGGCTCCGGAAAAATCATTTCAAGGTCCTGGAGTGGCCTAGCCAGTCTCCAGAACTCAACCCCATAGAAAATTTGTGGAGGGAGTTGAAAGTCCATGTTGCCCCAAAACATCACTGCTCTAGAGGAGATCTGCATGGAGGAATGGGCCAAAATACTAGCTACGGTGTGTGCCAACCTGGTGAAGACTTACAGGAAACGTTTGACCTCTGTCATTGCCACCAATGGTTATGTTACAAAGTCTCAAGTTGAAATTGTGTTATTGACCAAATACTTATTTTCCACCATAATTTACAATGAAATTCTTTAAAAATCCTACAATGTTTTTTCCTGGATTTTTTTTTCTCATTTTTTGTCTCTCATAGTTGAAGTGTACCTATGATGAAAATTACAGACCTCTCTCATCTTTCTAAGTAGAAGAACTTGCACAATCAGTGGCTGACTAAATACTTTGTTGTCCCACTGTATATGGTAAGTGGAACTCAAAGTGGACAAGGAGGTGTACCTGATAAAGTGGCCAGTGAGTGTATAGTGCACTACATAGGGAGTAGAGAGACATTTTAGATGCAGCCCTATTCCACTTTAACTTTCAGTTATCCCAAGGTTTCAGAACTCAGATCAGTTTAGAGTTCCAAGGACCTTGCCACAAATGATATCTGTGTGAGTTTGAATCTACCGCTTTGTTCTGAAGGAATATTTGCCCATTTCATTCACAACTCTGCTTTAGTTCACTGCTCTCTGAGGTCCCACCACAATGTTTCAGCAGGATTTCGGTCTAGATTTTTTTTTTCCTAAGTAAATTTATATTCTTGCACTATGGGTGTAGGATCATTATCCCATGACAAGAATCCGCTGCAGCATGCTTCAGCTGTCAAACAGGTAACTTCACACTTTTATTCAAGCAGCTATGGCATAACGAGGAGTTCAAGGGCGAATTGATGTCTGCTTGCTGCCCAGATCCTCTGCCTGGGAAATCATGACTCCACTGTCCAGTGGTGCTTGATAGTAGACATAAAGCGATCTGCAGTGTTTGGTTTACATCAAACATTGGATGAGAATTCTGATCCGACATCTTCACTTCTTTCCCATGTAATCATTGTGTCTGTTTTGGGAGAAGAGCTTTTTCCAGACTGTTCCTTAAAAGTCAGACTTTTCACACCAAGTATTTTTTTTTCACACGAAAAAAACAAATGTGATTTTTTACGTAGTGGAACCTTCACACCAAGTGCGCTACGTTTTTTTGTCTGAAAACTCCCAGTCCCTGCCTGTTTTGCTTCCTTTAATTTCCCCTCTTAACGTGTCATGGAGATTCCGCTGTCTTTTTCACATGATCAACTTAAAAAACAAAGCCATGAGCAAGGATCAGTGCAGGAAGCTCTAGTTTGTAGTTTTTTGTGGGTATGAACAGTAGAATGCACTTGGACAAATAAGAAAATGCCAACATCCAGTCACTGTGAGGTTTATCACCATCATTCTCCAGCCTTTCAGTTCTATTTCGCCAGATCTTTTCTTTAACCTCCATGTTTTTATAGTCAGCATGATGCTTGTCCTATAAGCTCTTGTGCTCTGCTACTAGCAGGATGAGCTGTTCTGCCTGACAACTGAGCTCTGATTGGTCAGCCTGTTTTTAACGCGTCCAAAAAACGCAGAAATTAGAACAGGTTCCCATTAAAAATTTTAAGCAGCGTAGTCAGTGTCAAGGATGGCGTTAATATAAGTGTGTTCTCTTTCAATACTTAATGCGCGTTTTTTTTTGTCCGTACAAATGGGACGGCCTTAATTCTCTCTTCTATTGCTAGGAGTGTCATCAAGCCCCAGATTAAGCTCTTGGGGTTTTCTCTGAGCGTTCACGAGTAACCTTGGGTGAAATTTGATGGGACACTCCTGGGACTTGTTAATAATCGTTGTCAGTTAGAATGACTTTCTGATTCAAATGGCTTTCTAGGCGTAGATTGATAAGCAGGAGCAATTGCTTATTCTGAAGTCCCTGCTGATGTGTTGCCTTTGGGCATGGCGCTAATGCTTGAACGCTTCAGCGCATTAAACTGCCAGAAGCTCTGTTTTAATGTAGGTGGCCACACCTCCTGAAGATAAGCCAAAGTGCATTTTAATAGATTCAAGCTGTAAACGACCTTAGTAAATTGCTGCTTGTTGACTCAAGGAACTTTGAAACGCAGAAGGTGGAAAGAAGGGGCAATGCTCTTGGTGAGTCAAACACAGACAGACAGCAAAGACCCAGGATGGGACCTTGTCAGGGAAGGCCTGAACAAAACTGACTGTTGTTGCGTTATTTCACTGATCTTTCAGGTCCCACCAAAATGTTTCATTGGGGTTTAGATCTAGAATTTTCTTCTACTGCGTTTAGGATCATTATCCCACGACACGATGCTATAGTGTCATAATTTCATAATATTACATTACCTAATTTATTAGTCTACACCTACAGTATTCTATTTTAATTATTATATTCGTAAATACACTGCCCGGCCAAAAATAGTCCACACACTCTAATATTTTGTTTCCAGAGTGGCATTCATTTTTCCCCCAAGATCTTGTATTGATGATGGGAGATTTGGACCAATCTTCTCCAGCACATCCCAAAGATTCTCAAAGGAGTTCAGGTCTGGACTCTGTGGTGGCCAATACATGTGTGAAAATGATGGCTCATGCTCCCTGAACCACTCTTTCCCAATTTGACCCTTCTGAAACAGATGAACATCTTTTTCATTACATACATCATCTAAGCCACCCAAGGAGGTCGGGTCCCTTTTTGAATCTTGGTCCTCCCAAGGTTTCTTCCTTATAACGTTTAGGGAGTTTTTCCTCGCCACTGTTGCCCCAGGCTTGCTCAATCTGTGCTTGGACTTAGACCATAGAAGATAAGAGAAATTCCTAAATGCTTTGAGACAATGCTCCATTGTAAAAAGCGCTTTTGAAATAAATCTGACTTTGATCAGAATCAGCTTCAGCAGCTAGCACACAATCATGCCACGATCAAAATCACTGAGATCGCATTTCATCCTGATGGTTGATGTGAACGTTACCTGAAGCTGCTGGCCTGTATGTGCATGATTTAAGACACTGCACTGCTGCCACATGATTGGCTGCTTAGATAACCGCATGAAAGACTGGCTGTACAGGTGTTCTTCATAAAGCACTCACTGAGTGTACACATTCTCAGTTTTCCGAGACTTTGTGTCTGGCGTTGTTTGTGCACCACATCTGAAACATCTCTGAAACCTGACCGTTGCAAACGTCTAAATAAAGTGCATAAATCCTACTGACGCTCGCTCATGTGCGATGCATATTCATATACAAGTACATTCTAGAGATGGAAAAGTTCTTCTAAAAGACGTGATGTAATGCAGAGAAAGCATACACATAACCAATAATGCACTCCCGCTGTGCTGAGTAGCTCGGCTCACAGCTGACTTCGCCCATTAAAGTGCAATGACTCAGACTGGCAGAATGTAATCCAGCCCCAGTGCATGAAACCCATACAGAGAGGGGCTTATTCCGGCTGTAATTTACTCCACTAACACACATTTGGTGCAGTCATGGCAGACCAGTAATAATCCTTAATGTGCCACTGAGTGGCTGGGAAAATAAAGAACAGCCCCCACGTACTCCATGACGTCACGGCAGAAAGCAGGGATCTGAGGGAATAAAGCAGCAGGGCTGTCGACTTGCCTCAAAAACAACATTTGAATGTTCCAGTTATTACCTGCCCAATTCCAATGAATTCAAATACAGTGGTACCTCGGTTCTCGACCACCTCAGAACTTGTCTCGGTTCTCGTCGTTTGCTCGGTACTCGGCGCACTTGCTCAAACTTGTATCAGGGACGAACCCCCCAACTCATTTCAGTCGAAACTTGATTCACGATTCATGATTCACGATTCAGTACACAGTGATTCAGATTCACAATAGCCCTTGCTAAGTGAAGAACTCCACTGTATTTATGGTGTTTTTCTTTATTACACCTACAGTACTGTATTCTTAGACCAAATAGGTCTCCATGGGTCCTAAAAAGGTTAGTTATAAGAGCCAATCAAAAGGAAACACAGGCTGCAGTTAGCATTAGCAGCTATGCCAGCACCCTGAGTTCACCAATAGAGTAAGTGCTTTGCTTTTACTTTCACTTTCAATCCATTACTCACTAAATTACATGAGATGTCTCAACACTTTAGAAAATAAGCTTTGTGTTAATGATTTTGGCCAACTGTAGGTTAATGTAAGTGTTTTAAACATTAACTTCGGCTCTGGTATGATACAGCATAGACGCTCTACCAAACACTCATTAAACTCCTCAGTTCATGATACATTTAACTTATGATGGATTTGTCGGAACGTATCTCCATCGTAACTCAGGGAGCTCCTGTACAATACAACTCCATTAATGCATATAATGCTTATACAGTGTGGATTTTCTGGGGGTCTCAGAAACTACTCTAGAACATCTTATTTACAACTTAAAACTTTCTAGTAATCCTCATGATTGTACTAAAAGTATACAAAAAAAGAAAAGAAGAAAATGTGCATTGTTTTGCCTTTTTTCACACTTGCATGAAAACCTGTAGGAAAACTGAATCATGAACACCACCATACACCCATGTAAGACATGAAATATGTCTTAAGTAACAAAGGACGACGCATTTATTGTGTGATGGTGTTACACAACGAGCTTTTACAGAAGATTCTGTACTGAGTGGAAAACATTAAAGCAGCAACACTCACGCTTTATTATCCCTGTGCTATTGTCAGCCTTGCTCTTCTGTGCTCTCTTGAACTCTTTGAGAGAAAGGTAGAGCACTCGGCGCACCACTCGCTCCTCCGACCAGGGGATCCCATCGTTATCATCCTGCAAAACAAAGAGAACATGAAAGATCATGACTCCAGGACCACGCTGCAGCATAAAGTGCAATATGTAAGTGCGTTTTAGTGTTTTCCTTTAAAGTTTGAAATGGATCATTAAGCCTATATAAGGCTGCATCATTCCCCAAACACAGAGTGAATAGACACTCACTGAAGCCCGTGTGCCTCTGGGAGTCTATGGAGCAAATATGTATCTCAGAGGATGAAAGACTAATGCTCATTGGACAAGTGGCTTGGAGTTTGAACATGTCATTTTGAGACACACCCGGAAGCAGAGGGGTTGAGGTCTGGAGACTAGGCCACTGCAGGACATTGAAATGCTTTTTCTGGAGCCACTCCTTCGTTGCCTGAGCGGTGTGTTTGGGATCATTGTCATGCTGGAAGACCCAGCCACCTTCCATCTTCAATGCTCTCACTGATGGAAGGAGGTTTTGACTTAAAATCTCACGATACATGGCCCCGTTCATTCTTCCCTTAACACGGATCAGTCGTCCTGTCCCCTTTGCAGAAACACAGCCCCAAAGCATGATGTTTCCACCCCCATGCTTCACAGTAGGTATGGCGCAACTCAGCATTCTTCTTCCTCTAAACACGACGAGTTTTTACCAAAAAGTTCTATTTTGGTTTCATCTGACCACATGATATTCTCCCAATCCTCTTCTGGATCATCCATATGCTCTCTGGCAAACTTCAGATGGGCCTGGACATGTACTGGCTTAAGCAGGGGGGCACGCCTGGCACTGCAGGATCTGAGTCCCTCACGGCGTAGTGTGTTACTGATGGTAGCCTTTGTTACTTTGGTCCCAGCTCTCTGCAGGTCATTCATCAGGTCCCTCTGTGTAGTTCTGGGATTTTTGCTCACTGTTCTCGTGATCATTTTGACCCACGGCATGAGATCTTGCGTGGAGCCCCAGATCGAGGGAGATTATCATGATCTTGTATGTCTTCCATTTTCTTACAATTGCTCCCACAGTTGATTTATTCACACAAACCTGCTTGCCTACTTTTTGCCCCACTGTACATTCATTCATTCATTCATTAGTCTTATCCGTTTATCCTAGTTGGGGTCACGGAAGAGCCAATCCATGGTAGGGCACATACACTCACACACTCCTACAAACATTCACACTCTAAGTATATGTATATATATATTTTATGTATCTACATTTGTTTGGCCAGTTCAAATGTTCATAAACACTGAAGGACTCTGAAGGCTCCACTTTTCATGGCTACAAACCAATCAAAACACTTGCTTTCCAAGGTTTGCTTCTTGCTTCTAGCATGTTGGCTAAAAAGACGGCTACTCTTATGTATTTTCCCTTTTGTTCGTCATATGAGCTGAAGACTACATAAAACTGATCATGTTGATTCCAACACGTTCACAAAAAGTGACAGCGTAATAAAATAAAGGAGGCGTGTATTCTGTTATGTTCACAAAGCACACATGCCACCCAGGAATAACCCAGTTATTACCCTTCTGTTTTAGATGTGGCACTGATTTTGATGCGTGTCTAAGTCTAGCGGAACTGGGAAGAAGGATTGGTGAGAAACAAGCAGAGGAGTGAAAACAGTTGGAGGGCTTTGTAGCATAAACGGAGCGAGAGAGGAGCGCAGTCCTTCGAACGCTCTATAAATACATGTAGTGCAGCTAGTGCATCACATCTGAAAGCTGTTTATTACTGTACACACATCACTCTTAAGCCTGTTCTTACAATATTTCTCTGTCATCCTCAGCTGGAACGGGTCCAGCATAGCTGAGCTCCTCTAGTGTATAAATGACTATCAATAAACTGCCATCGTAAATTACTTTCATGGTAAATCTTTTGTCAGATGTGAGATCCTGCCTGAAAAGACAGACTCTGCTGTCTTTTCTGCGTTGAATGTGAAACAAATTGATTCTCCGCCGGCTTATCGCTTATCACTCAAATCCGTCTGATTGAGCACTGCCCCAGCAAGACCCTCATAAAAGGCCCAGCGTGGATGACGGAACACGCTAATCTAGCCGCAAGATGATAAGCATCTGGTTTCTGAGGTTTACATTCAAGTTTTACATTGAGATCACAAATTAACATACAATAAAAGGGTATACTCACCCCTACTAATTAATAGGTTTGCCATTTCAGACACACACACAGGCTAACACTTTTGAGCATACATTAGTGCTTGAAAGTTTGTGAACCCTTTAGAATTTTCTATATTTCTGCATAAATATGACCTAAAACATCATCAGTCCTAAAAGTAGACAAAGAGAACCCAGTTAAACAAATGAGACAAAAATATTATACTTGGTCATTTTATTTATTGAGGAAAATGATCCAATATTACATATTAGTGAGCAAAAGTATGTGAACCTTTGCTTTCAGTATCTGGTGTGACCACCCTGTGTAGCAATAACTGCTACTAAACGTTTCCTGTAACTGTTGATCAGTCCTGCACACCAGCTTGGAGGAATTTTTACACCCCATTCCTCCGTACAGAACAGCTTCAGCTCTGGGATGTTGGTGGGTTTTCCTCACATTAGCTGCTCGCTTCAGGTCCTTCCACAACATCTCCATTGGATTAAGGTCAGGACTTTTGACTTGGCCATTCCAAAACAAGAAACTTTATTCTTCTGTAACCATTCTTTGGGTAGAACGACTTGTGTGCTTAGAGTCGTTGTCTTGCTGCATGACCCACCTTCTCTTGAGATTAAGTTCATGGACAGATGTCCTGACATTTCCCTTTAGAATTGTCTGATATGATTCAGAATTCATTGTTCCATCAATGATAGCAAGCCGTCCTGGCCCAGATGCAGCAAAACAAGCCCAAAACCATGATACTACCACCACCATGTTTCACAGATGGGATAAGGTTCTTATGCTGGAATGCAGCGTTTTCCTTTCTCCAAACATAACGCTTTTCTTTTAAAACCAAAAAAGTTCTATTTTTTGTCTCATCCGTCCATAAAAACATTCTTCCAATAGCCTTCTGGCTTGTCCACGTGATCTTTTGGAGAGCAGTGGCTTTCTCCTTGCAGCCTTGCCAGGCACACCATTGTTGTTCAGTGTTCTTCTGATGGTGGGACTCATGAACATTAACAATAGCCAATGTGAGAGAGGCCTTCAAATGTTTTAAAAGTGACCCTGGGGTCCTTTGTGACCTCACCAACTATTACACACCTTGCTCTTGGAATGATCTTTGTTGGTCGACCACTCCTGGTAACAATGGTCCTAAATTTCCTCCATTTGTACACAAATAAGTACACAAGTAAATCTGTCTGACTGTGGATTGGTGGAGTCCAAACTCTTTAGAGATGATTTTGTAACCTTTTCCAGCCTGATGACCATCAACAACTCTTTTTCTGAGGTCCTCAGAAATCTCCTTTGTTCGTGCCATGATACACTTCCACAAACATGTGTTGTGAAGAGCAGACTTTGATAGATCCCTGTTCTTTAAATAAAACAGGGTGCCCACTCACACCTGATACCTCACACCAATCCCACTGACTGAAAACACCTGACTCTAATTTCATCTTTAATTGAACTGCTAATCCTAGAGGGTCACATACTTTTGCCACTCACTAATATGTAATATTGGATCATTTTCCCCAATAAATAAATGACCAAGTATAATAGTTTTGTCTCATTTGTGTAACTGGGTTCTCTTTATCTACTTTTAGGACTTGTGTGAAAATCTCATGATGTTTTAGGTCATATTTATGCAGAAATATAAAAATTCTAAAGGGTTCACAAACTTTCAAGTACCACTGTATATCTATACACGCTACAGCGTGGCGCTGGTATTTGATGTTGACCAACTGTCTCCCAGTCTAACCAGTTAATCAGTGATCTGCCCCATAAAATGCATAAGCTATTATCGCAAAGGGGAAACATCTCTTTGCAAGCCAAATCCTCCATCAAAGTTGGCAAACAATTCATGGATGGCTGTGGTTCCCAAACTTTATTTTCTTCAGTGCCCCCTTTTGTACACATGACTATTTTCAAGACATACGTACACGTCTTTTGCTTCCAAACTCCACTAGGATGTATTTGAAACACTGTAATTCATACAAAACTACAATTCGTTCTTGAAAAAAAACAAACGAAAGTGACAGATCACCTTTAGAGTGGAATTACGACATGCGTTACGTATTTTACATTTTTCCGTCTGAATTTTTTCCGGCTCAAACATGCCTCATTCATTTGCCTTGCTGAAGCCTCACACAGAATGGTCCACTAAAGAAAAAAATCATAATATCCAATATGTAATCCAAGAAGAAAAGTAATCAGCAGTGGTCTCAGAGGAGCAACTGTTCCTGCTTATCAATCAGGGAGGTGTTATAATCCAATTTCCAATGTTTTAAATCCTTCAATTTACAGAGAGAAAGATTATGAAGAAATTAAGAACTATCTTGAACCCAGTAGAACCCAAGAGTTACAGCTAAGGCCTTCAATGCTTAAGTTCAATCAGAAACATCCCAACTCTGCATAATGGATAGAGATATTTAGCTGAACAGCCCTTCACAGAAGGGTGTGGTGCGTGTTAATCTTTCATTAGTACGTCTTACAATAATGGCAAATAAGCCAAAATGCGTCATCTATTCATGCCTACTTATACAATCTGCGATGGCCCAGGGTGTACGAAGGCAGTCACTGCCCTACAGCCCTATTTCCAGCTCATGGCAGTAAACACTGACAGTGGAATTGGGTATTACCTAACTGGTGGAGAGAAACCAACTAAAAACAAATACAAACCAATAAACCTTCTTACACCAGACTCACCTTCACTGTACCTAATAAGGCATGACAGTTACGTTCCAGTTTATATGAGAGAAATCTTTAAAAAGATTCTCATTCACTAAACATATTCTAAACAGTAAAAGGTTTAAGAAACACAATTCAAGAATCCAGGAAATACTAGGTCTTATTCTGCCATACAGAAAAAGAAAACATTTATCACTTGTATTACATCTCCACTGTCAAGGTTACAAGGCTTACTAAGCTAACAAAGAATTACTCAACCCATGTTTAAAACCTAACCGTCCCTGAATTGCTCCTCTTTAAACGAAAGCCTCCTGAAAGCAAATGTGAGGCCATCTGTCAGCCAACTAAAGCGTCTCCAAAACTGGGTCATGCAATAGGAAAAGGATCCCAAGCACACCAGCGAATCAACCACTGAACAGCAGAAACAAAGAAAATCAAGGTTTTGGAAAGGCCAATCCCATCGAGAGGATGGTGTAAGACCTCAAAAACATGCAGCATTCTAAGAAATCAAATCAATAACAGACTCATGGTCTCTTGCAGAAAACGAGTGCTGCTGAAGTCGTGCATGATGCCGAAAGACTGAATAAACACTGGCAAATTAAATAGGAACAAACCTAAATGGCTTATTTCAGCCAATTTAATGGCACCATTACTATTTGCTTTATTTGCTCAGTTTAACACGCTGGATTAAAAGAAAACAGTTTTGGTGTGTGCCAAAAGTTTGGGTGCAATTCTAGGAGATCTGGTGTTTAGCCACAGAAATTGCAGACGTAACACGCAAACATTGTTTCCATTTTCCAAAACATCTAATAGTCATTAACTCATAACTGTCAAGGTTACTTATATTTGTACACTAAATTCATCACTTCGATGGTTTCAGTTTCGTTTACATTTACATTTACAGCATTTAGCAGGCGCCCTTATCCAGAGCGACTTACAATTGGTACAATCTTACAATCCAAGCTATTGTGGGTTAAGGACCTTGCTCAAGGAATCAACAGTGGCAGCTTGGCAGAGGTGGGATTTGAACCCTGGACCTTCTGGTCCAGGGTAAAGTACCTTAACCGCTAGGCTACCACAGTCCCTAATTAATTCGTCCGTAATCTTTGCCGAGTAAAGCCGAAGGACACCCCTAATGCATTATGGTACATTAGTATGTGAGTACTGTACATCGGTTGTCCACTATATTTCCGGGGCATTAAAGGTAACAGTAGTGTACTAGATAGGGAACCGAATTGGCCACTTAGAATTTGGACAACCCTACAAGTCAAGTCAAGTCAGATCGATTTATATAGTGCTTTTTACAATGGAGGATTGTATCAAAGCAACTTTTCATCTCCTAATATCTACGTCCAATCCCAAATTGAGCAAGCCTAGGGCGACAGTGGCAAGGAAAAATTCCCTAAGTGTTATGAGGAAGAAACCTTGGGAGGACCAAAACTCAAAAAGGGACCCAACCTCCTTGGGCGCAAAATGGCTGACACCCTAAATAGAACAGTAAATAGCAAATAGGGTGCGATTTTGTGTCTTTTAAGCTAACATGTTGGCTAGTCATGTGGGACTGTGGTAGCCTAGTGGGTAAGGTACTAGACTATGGACCAAAAGGTCCAGGGTTCAAATCCCAAGCTGCCACTGTTGGGTCCTTGAGCAAGACCCTGAACCCACAATTGCTTGGATTGTAAGATTGTATGCGTCTGCTAAATGCTGCAAATGTAAATGTAGTCAAACATCACCATGAACGAAAACGCTTCCAAAAGTTTAAGATAACTCTTTATGACCACTGTCTTTTGATTAAATGCGGTAACTGGAGTTAGAGGACCATAATATCGTATGACTTGACCTGAGACTGGGATTTGACTCGAATTTGACTTGAATTTTACCCCAGTAACTTTTGACTTGCTTGAGACTTGCAGGTTAAAACTTTTCGACTTGCTTGTGACTTGCACATGTGTGACTTTCTCCCACGTCTCCATGTGAGCAATGACGTTCCTAACTGGAAATGAAGGACCCAGTCCTCAAGTAAACCAGTCTCAGAAGCTTCGGTCCTCTAGAGAACCCTTGTGAGTTCCATTACATCGCTCCAGGCTTCAGTTTTGCACATAAAGGCCACTTTGTTCACAGCGACACGTTCATCTAGCAGCGGAGACAGATTGCAGCAGGTCAAGCCAAGAAATCACAGTCCTCTCGCGCAGTACGACAACAGGAGAGTGCGCTTATTCATCGGCACATCTTGTGCTCTCTCTGTCAAGTCTCTCTGTCTCTCTCTCACTCTCTTTTGCCAGCCTGATCCTCCCACCAGTACACATCTGATGTAGCTCTTGGTGAGAGACAGGTCATCACAGTGAAGCTGACTGTACAGACTGTGCGTGTGTACGAGCGTCGTGCTAGAAATTTTAATCTCATCACACTGATTGCGAGACAGTCAAGGTTTTTTTTTTTCCAGAACTACAACTTAGGTTTTCAAAAAAACAAACACATGCCTTAACTTAACTTAGTAGGGCTTTTTGTGGTTTTGAAGCTAAACTGAATCCTCTCTATACAGCTGTTTGTGTTTAACGCATGCCTACTATTCATACTTTGATGTCTACAACAAATTGTATGTACTAAGTTGAAGTCTTCAAACGCTTTCACTTGTTTCACATTTTGTCGCAAAACTAAAATATTGCATGACCATAAGTATTCAAACCCTTTGCTATGATATATGAAATTGACACTGGAGTCCACCTGTGGTAAATTCAGGTGAAAGACACACACCCGTCTATATAAGGTCTATATACAATGCATATCAATGCATATCAGAGCAAAAACCAAGCCATGAGGAGGAAAGAACTGCCAGTAGAGCTCAGGATTGTGCGGATATCTGGAGAAGGCTCCAAAAATCTGCTGCACTGAAAGTTCCCAAGAGCACAGTGGTCTCCACAGATGTCTGGAACAACCAGGACTCTTCCTTTAGCTGGCCGCCCCACCAAAGTAAATAATCAGTGAAAAAGAGCCTTGGTAAGAGAGGTGATCAAGAACCCAATGGTCACTGGCTGACTGTCAAACTTTTTGTGTGCAGATGGGAGAAACTTCCAGTTGGTCAACCATCACTGCAGCACTCCACCAATCTGAGCTTTGTGGCAGAGTGGCCAGGCAGAAGCCTCTCCTAAGTAAAATACACATGAAAGCCCGCTTGGAGTTTTTTAATTTGTTTTTTTGCGAACTCCTGTTCATGTGTCTTTTAGTGAGGCATGGCTTCTGTCATGTCCAATCAACTGAATTTACAACAGGTGGACTCCAATCAAGGTGCAGAAACATCTCAAAGATGTGACGCCCCCAGAGCTAAACTTCAAGTGTCCCAGCAAAGGGTCTGAATACTTACGTCCATGCAAAATTTGAGTTTTTCCATTTTAATTGATTTGCAAAAATTTTCACTCTTTCGTCAGGAGGTATTGAGTGCAGATTGATGGGGGCCTCAACATAACAAACCGTGAAAGTAAGTGAAAGAGTCTGAAGACTTTCTGAATGCATTGCATATAGGAGAACTGAACAGGCCTATGTGGAAATGCAGTACTGAATGAATCTTCCATTAATTAACATCTACACTATGTAGAGTTTACCAAAACATGACATCCCATCATGTTTGCTGCAACAACACCCTTTGTTCTTCTACTAGATTTTGGAACATGACTGTGAAGTCGGCTTCTGCTGTAAGCCCTGGCTCACTTTTGGCATTCCAGTGCATTTTCAAGGTGTCTGATGGAGTTGAAGTCAAGGATTTGTACAAGCCGGCCAAGTTCTCAGTCAAAGTTGGCAAACCAATTCTGTGTACTTTGTTTAAGGAGAGCAGAGCAGAAAGTTGCTGTAAACTTTCTCAGGTTTTTTTTTTTGACATATATTCTTATCTTAGCGCAAAGGTTAGTGACACCAGCCAACCAAAAGGAAAACACGAACAACCACAACAGTACTTAATGTATTTAAAATAATTTATAATAGCGGTTGTATTAAATTATTAAGTATATATACTGACTATAGTCATAGCCATGTTATCTCAAGATATTTTTTAAAATGTGAAACATATTTGTGGTGTTACTGACAAATTATGACGATTTGTGTTACGTACAATTACCGTTCCCCTGTTTAATTCACAATAACATTTCTTGTGTATAATTCCAGAGCCAGTAGTCTTTTACTTGGTCTTAATACCAAAACAAAACAAAACTAGCTGTTAGGTTTTAATCCTAGACAGGTGCAGGCAAGTTGAATCTTATCTGACTTCTGATCACAGAACAGAATCTAACACAACAATTAATTACATTAATCTTTGGGGCTGTCTGTCAGCCAGTGGCACTGAAAACATTGTGTGTATAGAGGATTTTACTAAGTAATAACAAATCCTGGAAGCCAATGTCCCATAGTCCCACAGCTGAAAGAGAGCTTTTCAATTATGACAACAAAACAATGATCCGAAACAGACCACCAAATCAACCTTGAACTACTTTAAGACACAAAAAGAGTACAAGCATGCCATGCAGCATGAAAGAAGACCTAAGAATAGAAAAAAGAGAGGAAAAATCCTATAGCACCAACACAAAGAATGTTAGCTGGCTACACAAAATGTTTGGAGGCTGCGAAGGCTGCCAAAGATGATGCTGCTAAGTAGTTAAGTCTTAGCATGTGTAAAAGCTGTACACAGCTAAAAAGTACGGCAATTATGGTGTGCTACTAATGGAACTGGTAAAGCAGCATGATGGTTTAAGTGGTTAATGCTGTTGCTTCACAGATCCAGAGATCCCCGGTGCGGTCCCGAAATTCTTCATAGTTTTACAATCACAGGCATCATTTCGATCTTGGGTGAGACAATAAACAGTAAACTTTCTCAAGAGCCATTCCTGAGAGGGACACCAAATGTGCTACCAAAAGTACTGTTGTATTAAATATATAGTGGTACCTCGGTTCTCGTTATTAGCTCATTCCAGAATCCTTGATGAGGAATTTTTCCCATAAGGAATAATGTCAATTGAATGAATCCGTTCCAGATTCCCAGAAAATCCACACTGTATAAGGTATTATATGCATTAATGGAGCTGTATTGTAGAGGTGCTCCTTGAGATACGATGAGGATACGTTCCAACAAATCCATCATAAGTTAAATGTACCATGAACTGAGCGCTTAGTGTGTCGAAGCAGAGGCAGGTCTGAAGCTGGCTTCTTATTCACATTTTCCGGTTCACCTTAAATGACTGCAGTTACATTATGGCGCCCATAGATGGAGATTCCGCCTCATGATAAGTACTGTTAAGTAAGTTAACATTTAAAACACTCACATTAACCTACAGTTGGAAAAAATCATTAACACAAAGCCTTGAAAAATCTCAAAAAAGTGTTGAAAAATCGAATGTAATTTAGTGCAAAACACTTACTCTATTGGTGAACTAACTGCAGCCTGTGTTCCGGAGCATTCAATTCCTGTTTTGCTTTCGGTTGGCTCTTATAACTTAGGACACACGAAAACGTATTTGCACTAAGAATGCAGTTCTGTAGATGTAAAAATAAAGAAGAACACAGCACAGCCAGATCTTCTCTGAGTGAGAGCTATTGTGAATCTGAATCACTGAATCACTGTCCCGAATCGTGAACTGTGGAGAGAGTGGAGACAAATTTCCCCAGTCAAAATGTGTCGAGAACCGAGGTACTACCAAGGTAATACTGTATTTGGGACACAGTCTCAGGGCTGAAGAGCATCTATGTTACATAGCTTTAATAAGGGTACATAAGTTCAGCTCTCGTTGCTGATAGTGAAGGTAACAGTTACAGAATGAACTTCTAATTGTAATTACAGGCATGATGAATGATAAAAACATACACACTAAAAGATCATCGATGATTCATAGCTCATATGGCCAATAATCAACTGCCTAAAAAGCAATCCTTGATTTATATTCCCTGAGGCTGTAAAGAACACTTAAGCTAGACACATTAAGCATACCAGGGAAGCAAATCCTCTTGGAGTTCTACGACGTGTTATTGTAAAGAGATCTAGAAAAAAATGTGAATACATCACTGCTCTGGAGCTCTGCAGTTCTCTTTAATCTAGCGTGCAGATGAAAAGCAACTTGACTTAGAAAATAAGGGTTGAAGTACGGCTAAATCCCTCAGTCTCTCATTGAAATGGGGGAGTTGGGGAGCGACTGAGGACAAAAAGAATGGGGCCCCTTTTCTGGATGGGCGGAGTGTAGATGACCTGACATGTAAAAGCCCTATAGTCGTCAGCATTGTGAAAGTAGGGTCTAGTACTAGGTTGGAACTAAATTGGCACAAACTGCAGGGTGATTCAGATCCATCACAGGCAGTGAGGCTCAGACAGGCTGAAACAAGGAAAAACATGTTTATAACTGCAACCTTTTTTTCCATACTCCTAAGACAATCCAGAAAAGCAGAGACAACCGTGTCTAAACTATGTTTCGTCTCGAGTCAATGCATATTGTTTTAAAACCAAGTGCTACTACACTCACTAAGCAGATGCCTACAGGATGTATTCTGTACCATCTTTGACGCAGCCTTGTTGATTGATCATTCAGCACATTTTGCCGGGTTGGTACAGCTGAAATGAATCAGTCTGCAAAGTATTGGAGAAACACAATACCCAGAGCTGCTATGTAAGAGTCATGTGTTGCGTCAATGACACTGTGTATCGCTGTTTATTAAACACGTCTCTGTTATACAGCAGGGTTCGTTCACTCTGCTCTCGCACAGACTTCCCTTCTCAAGTATTGGTGGCATACTTTAAATCTAAAGGGCCCAATAAACTGGATTTTAAACAATTAACGTTAATAGACATAAAATAAACAGTTAAAATGCCAAAGACCCTCATTAGTTACATCTAGTCTCATTCTTGGCCTTTTCCTCAATCTCTACTCTCATGTTCTGCCTTTGGCTCATTCTCTATCCTAATCCATTATTGTTACCTCAACTCTATGCTCACTCTTTAACTCTACCCCATATTTGCACTCATTCACTGCACCTTTACCTCATTATCTACCCTAATCCATTAACTCTACCTCATCTCTGTTCTCATTCTCTACCTTTAACTAACATTTGTCATCATCTGTCATGTCTACTTCATCCTTCATCCTCTTTAATGACTGTTACCTCAAATCTATTCTCATTCTTTACCCCTACCCCGTCTCTACCCTCATGGATGACCTGTACCACATTTTCTACCCGAAGCATTAACTTTGCCTCATCTCTGTTCTCATACTCTGTTTCATAATCTTGTCCCTAATCTGTTACCTCTATCTCATCTCTACCCTACTTTATTACCTACCTCTACCTCATCTCTACACACGCCATTCTCTACATTAAGTTAATGTCCTGTCCTATCTGTTACCTCTAACCTCATCTCTACCGCCCATTTCTACCATACCCATCTCTGTCTTATGGTAATCTCTACCGACCTCATCTCTACCCCCCCCCCAATTCTCTACCATTAAATCATCCCTGTCCGAATCTTTTACCACCTCTTCCCTCATCTCTACCAACCATCTCTACCCCCATTCTCTACCATTACCTCCATCGTCTGTCCTTATGGTACCACCTCTACCCCCTCATCTCTAACCACCCCAATTCTCTAACATTAAAGTAAATTCTGTCCTAATCCTGTTACCCCTCTACCTCAATCTCTACCCCATTCTCTACCATTACCAACCCCTCATCTCCTGTCCTTCTGGTATCTCTACCCTCATCTCTAACCCCCATTCTTCTACCATTAATCATCTCTGTCCCTAATCTGTTTTACCTCTCCCCATCTCTACCCCACCCCCATATCTCTACCATTACCCTCATCTCTGTCCTTTATGGTATCTCTACCTCAATCTCTACCCCCATTCTCTACCATTAAGTCATCTCTGTCCGAATCTGTTACCCCCCCTACCTCATCCTACCCTCATGTCTCTACCATTACCACCTCATCTCTCTGTCTTGATGGTATCCTCTAACCCTCATCTCCACCCTCATTATCCACCATATCTCTCTCTTCCTAACCTGTTATCTCACCTCATCTCTACCCCTCATCTCTTCACCCCCTTCTCTACTATTAAGTCATCTCTGTCCTAATCTGTTAACCTTACCCCCCTCATCTCTCTACCACCACTAACCACCTCTACCCCATTCTCTACCATTACCTGACCGTCCTCTCTTTCCTTATGTTATCTCTACCTCATCTCTACCCCCATTCTCTACCATTACCTCATCTCTGTCTTGATGGTATCTCTACCTCATCTCCACCCTCATTATCCACCTTTATCTCATCTCTATCCTAACCTGTTATCTCTACCTCATCTCTACCCCCATTCTCTACCATTAAGTCATCTCTGTCCTAATCTATTACCTCTACCTCATCTCTACCCCCATTCTCTACCATTACCTCATCTCTGTCCTTATGGTATCTCTACCTCATCTCTACCCCCATTCTCTACCATTAAGTCATCTCTGTCCTAATCTGTTACCCCTACCTCATCTCTACCCTCATTCTCTACCATTACCTCATCTCTGACCTTATGGTATCTCTACCTCATCTCTACCCCCATTCTCTACCATTAAGTCATCTCTGTCCTAATCTGTTACCCCTACCTCATCTCTACCCTCATTCTCTACCATTGCCTCATCTCTATCCTACTTTGTTATTTCGACCTCGACTTTACTCTCATTCTCTAACTTTATCTCATCTCTTCCCCAATCTGTTACCTCCACCTCATCTCTACCCTCATTCTCTACCATTGCCTCATCTCTACCCTACTTCGTTACATCTACCTCTACTTTACTCTGATTCTAATCTAATTTATCCTAATCTGATACCTCTACCTCATCTCTACCCTCATGTTCTACCATTACCTCATCTCTATCCTAATCTGTTACCTCTAACACAGCTTTACTCTAATTATTTACTTTTACCTCATCTTTATCAGACTTGGTACCTCTAACTCTACATTAGTTCCAGGTATAGTTTAATATACCAAAAGGCTTTACCTTGGATTGCTAGGACTGAAAAGCTTAACTCTTGTGGGTAAATGTTGTCAGGTCTTATTAGTGCGGTTCTGGATGTGAAAGAAGCATAGCTATGAATTAAAGTCTGTGTACAAATGGTCACGCATCAATATCCAGCTAATGAATTCAACTGTAACAACATGTTACCTTAGGGATTTATGTTTGAAACAGTAACATGGACTTTCCAAACTGTGGCCTGCGAGCGAGTTGGACGTTTGTATGTCCATAAAACTGACTGCACATTTTCTGACATAAAATGACAAACTTTTCTGGACAGAAACTTAAACATTTTTTGTGTTTAGCTACCCAAGGGAGCCTTAAAAATATTTCGGTGGTCGCAATAAAGGCACCAGTGGACTGGGAGCATGCTGTATATACAGAAAAAAATCCTTCCTGTAACAGTGCCAAGACTTAAATCTGTGGAGTGTTAAGAAGTGCAGAAGCCAACAGGACTGAGCAACAAATGTACACAGCGGGACGGCTTAAACAAAAGTGGCCATTCTTCAAGGTGTGGTCCGTGACATGACCATAAACGTTGCATTAAATTCCGCCAATAAATTCCTCATCAGCAGTTACAGCTAATGAATTAGCCAGCAACCAACACAATTCAGAATTGCCTGACAAATCTCAACAGCAGACAGAGTAAATCAAAAAAGCCCACAGCCATGAACATATATTACACCTCAATTACATACAATGCCAGAATACCATAGAGAGGGAATTACTGAGATATACAACACATCTACATTAACGTTCAGCTACTGTCAAAATTTAAGGCCACAACATAGTTGTTCACAAAAACTCTCAACAGTACAGTAACGTACAGTGACCTACTCCATCTCACTCTGGCTGTCCTTCTCATATAAAAGACCCACAAACACTGAATCAGACTAGTGAGAAACTTAGTGATGAGTCAATATTAACATGATAATTAGATTAAAATATCCATTTTTGGGTAGTGTTATACTGACTGTCCAAAGAATGAAAGACTGTTATCCTGTTAATAGCACGATTTTCTCTTGCTCCTATTTGACCCCAAAGAACGCTTTTCCATTAAACTAGCACAAGTTCACTCTCCTCGGTGACTATTAACTGTTACAGCTCAGTCGAGAAGACCTTTATTCAAATAGTTAGACAGAACATGCTGGCTTATACACAATGACTGCTTGACTGGCTCTGTGGCTGCTGTATATTAATTCATCTTGTTAGTCCGGTATCACCCAGAGGAGACTCGGTTCTGGATCTGTCTCCTCTGGTTTGCTCAGGCTAGGTCTTTGACTTTGTAAAAGCTGCTTTGAGACAGTGAGACATAATCCGATCATAGCCAGATTTCTGCAGTTATCTGATTATTAAAGTGGTCATGTATACAGAAATCCTATAAAGAGAGCTGGATTTTACTCAGTAATCAGATTTCTCATAGCATGTATACCAGTTAACCAATTTCAGTCAGTTTTCTCAGTCTAACTGATACAGTTGCCAGGTCTGTTTATTCTAAAGGATAGGCTTTGGCTGACTTTAGCTGGGTTTTTTTGTTGCTGGATCTGGCAACCCTGGAATTACATAAAGGCAGAAAAACAGCTGTCGAACACTGTGTGGAGTCTCTGACACGCAGTATATACTTCAGGAAATGAATCATTTGATTATTTAATATTAAAGTTTGAAGTTTGTCACATTTCTATTAGATTATTGGCTGGTTGCAAAGTAGAAATCCAATTACTAAGCGAGTCATGCTTATTCTAAAGACTTTATTGGGCTCTTTTTTTATTTGACAGTGGCTTTTTCTGTGACATCAAGAATTTGATGATTTAATATGTGTTTACATCACATATTTCTG
Organism: Ancistrus triradiatus; assembly: GCA_025084515.1. Classification (NCBI taxonomy): domain Eukaryota; kingdom Metazoa; phylum Chordata; class Actinopteri; order Siluriformes; family Loricariidae; genus Ancistrus; species Ancistrus triradiatus. The sequence goes on along the minus strand of JAJAGP010000002.1, from coordinate 2,224,142 downwards.
TGAGATTATTGGCTGGTTGCAAAATACAAACCCAATCGTTGCCTGAGGTCATGTAAACCCAGAGGTTTCCCCTTATCTGATTTCCAAAGTGCATGTACTCGTTGATGGGATTACTAACAAAATCAGATGTTCTGCAGTTACTGGATTATTAAGTGCATGTAAACGCACTCAAGTTACACTCTAGCTATAAATTGAATTTGAACTTCACAAATGGCTGATTAACCACATTAAAAACTACGAACATGGAAATAGTTTTGTTTTGACATATTTTAAGCATGTAATTAACTATGACAGTAATCGTCTTGACCCTCAAACAACTATCCAAATAAAACTTCAACCAATTACACAAAATGCCTCACTGAGGTGAATCTGCAGACATGGAAGACAGACGTTTTGTAAACAATATGGTAGCACTGGATAAAACCACAGCCTGCTTTTGTCAAAGGCTGGCTAATATTTGAAGAACGCTCACACGGGCAAACGTTCCACTTGGTTGCCACTAGTGTGACGGTTTTAGAGATACAACTCATTTAAATTATGGATACTACAATGTATTACGTCCTACAATTAAACGCCTGGTGTCTAACATTGACCTTTTTTAGAACGCTGTCCTCCAGATCCTAGCAGTTACTGGTGTAGTAGTCCAACTGTTAGGTAAGTAGTCAAAGCTACTATCACCATATGCAAAGCAGACATGGTGGTGGGTGGCATCCTGTGGTAATACAGCTGCATTGTGGGTTTCTATCTCCCCCACTTATCATATGGCTGCTCCGCTTCTAAAGTTGCCTCATGTAAGCTTGTTAGCTGACGAAACCAAGAGAATGAGTTGTTACACACACACAAACACAGATGACACTAATGTAGGGTATGACACTGGAAGTTAATCTACATCATACATATTCTTCAACATGGGCACTGCTGTTTATGCACTGAACAGTATTACAAGATTTCCTTGAAGGTCCTAATCTGCTTCCTGAAGCTTTCAGATCTTATCGTGGCAGCACTGTCTTAGTAAGCTGCATAGCAAGCCTAAATGCAACAATGTGCTGAATTGTATTTAATTATGTTTCCGGGTTTAACCCAGCTTCTTCCTTGTCGGCTTCCCAGGGGGTCTGGAACCTATCCACAGGGCGCATGCGTAAGCGTGGCCTGGACGGGATGCCAGTCCATTGTATGACACATACCCCCGTATTACGCCCAACATGACAGTCCACTTAACAGAAAGCAATACCTCCTGTACATGCCGTACCACTGCCAGAGGTCACAGTGGTGCAGGGGATTTGTCTATATCCTCACCTAATGCTTGTCACCCAGAAAGACAAAGCAGCTTTTGAGGGTCTGAACATGTTGTTGTGGGTGTGTGTACATGCGGGTGGGTGAGCTGCCAGTTGATAAGGCCCGACCCTGACAGGCTTCTTTATACGGCTACAAGCCCAGCAGCAGCTGGCTTTAGCTCACTGCGCGTCCACAAATTAAACTTTATGACCAGCTGAACTCACAGTGGGGGCTAACGCAGAACGAGGCAGCACAATTTTCACGGCCAGTACACTCTCTACCACCCCAGCACAGGGCGTTCTTGTACGCCGTAACCGGATCCCAGACAAAAACAGACAAGTCGTGAGATGTAAGTAGGCCTAAACTGTGCCAATGTTAAGCTTTTTCGTTCCTAACCAGAAACACCTGTACAGTAATTACAATTAGCATGAACGTTTGTAAACAAGTCCAACAAGAACCACTTTGTGACTGAACCTTACAGAAATCAACATCTGGAAATATTGTACGTACAGTACATCTGTAATCTGCAACACAATAAACCACGGTGTTCAACATGCATAAAACTGCCACTCGGTGCATTTTTGGGGCACCTATGCACACGGCTCTTCCAATTTTGTCGGATTAATACATAATACATCATCACAGATGCATCTTACATAACCATAACCAGCTGGAAACAAAGCCCAGATTGTGACTCTCAACTGCAAAACCAGAACTAACTGTAATAATGTTTGTGATAACATTATTTTAATGCCACTAATTGCTTTTCATTATTTGCCACCCCTGAGGAACCTCATTTACATTTCCAGCATTTAGCAGACGCCCTTATCCAGAGCAACTTACAATTGGTATCTTACAGTCCAAGCAACTGTGGGTTAAGGGACTTGTCCAAGGACCCAACAGTGGCAGCTTAGTAGAGGTGGGATTTGAACCCTGGATCTTCTGCTTCAGAGTCCAGTACCTTAACCACTATGCTACCACAGTACCTGTACTTTGAGCTGTGTCCACAAATGGTTGCCTAATCCCCATTTCCAACATTCTACATACTATTTACCAGCTTATAGTAAACAGAACTGTACAGTCTCATATACTTCCATATATGGCTTTGCTCAGTACTGTGTGACAGCAGTTTCCATCGAGAGTCCAGTGTAGCAGCCCGATTTAACAACATGCCTGGCGCACAGCTAGATAATAGCTTGCAAACGGTGTTTCTAGTATAAGTAACCAATGAACTGCACACTTTGCATTAAAAAAAGATAAAGTTCTGGAAAGCACTACTGTGTTTTGTGTTTAGTGAGTTATTATAAAGCAATAAACACATTCTGAGAAGCTCATATTGCTGTATTTTTGTGTAGTGCTGTTTATAATCATTTAGTGTCAAATACGAGCTTTAGTGTCAAATGCACTCACTTATACTACTCCAAAGACCAGATTACACACTACTGCTTTTAATTACCTATGGAGTTGTAACTGATTAAAAAAGTGCAAATAATCATCGTGTTTAAAAAAAAAGACTAATTGCACAGTCTGAATCTGTTCCATTCAGAAGGCAGTCTAAGGTTCCTTAGAAGATGTTGCACTTCTAAATGAATTGTGATTCATGTTGATCGCATAAGCATGTGTGAAAGCTGCATATGACTAGTAACGACTGATCTGTCCAACAAAATGTTAATCAATACAAAAACTGTTGTAGGCAGCTGATGTTGCTTTTTCCCCCTTGCATTGAATTAAGTATTAATAAACTGCAATGATATGTTTACTCAGAAGAATTGAAATGAGGTTGTCCACTAAAAATACACTTCAATATATTTACATTTCCAGTCTGGGCCTAAATACTAGCCAAGCCGCTTCGTTCAATATCTGCTCAAATTAAACTGAATATAAGCCAATGATGGATTCGGTGAATAATGGGGTGGTGTCTCCACAGAGCAGGTCAGTGGAGGCGAGTGGATGGAAATCTAACTGGCAACACTTTTCCATAGTGTCCCAGACTAGATTAGCAGATGAATTAGCAGTTTCTCATGGGGTCAGGCTAATTTTGAATGGGTCAATGTTTTCCATACATTCAATTAATTTCTTACCTACTGTATACGATTTATAAATAAATAAGCACTATTCTCATGGTCTCAACATGATGATGAACGTTATGTATTGTGTGCTAGTCATTCTTATAGCTATTTGGTGTGACAGGATCTATACTAATACAACACCATTTTATGGCCTTGGTGAAAGGTCTATTTGGGATAAATGTGATATATGACTGTTTGTCCATCGTTCAGTTGAGAACTGGGACAGGTTTAGGGCTAGTTTTGTGTTTAAATAGTCATTATGTGGTATTTTTTCCTGCATACCTTCTAGACCTCTTTGAGGATTAGTCACCACATGTATATCCCTACATACATAGTTTTCACACTTTGAAAAGATTGACATTTACCATGTTACCAACTGAAGGAACTGCTGCTATCATAAACATTATACTTAGGAGATCACTGATGCTGGTGACACAGGTGCATGGGGCATCCTTGGACCCTGCAGAGCAACATCCTGTTTGAAGTATTTTAGTAGAATATGTCAATACATAAGTATTCAGTATTTAGCCATGGATACTCTTCAAAGTATTCTGCCCAAGCCTGAACATGGTTGGTCCTGCTAAAACATCAAAGACATCATATGTGTTTTGCACATTGGTATGTTCGTCTACCAGCTTTACCAGCAAGGTCATGCAAGTTCACCAGCTAAACCAGCACTAACCAGCATTAACCGACGTGGACCAACAACCTCGTATGGTCTAGCATCCAAACAATGCTGTTTTTTAGCAGTGGAGGGTGAGTATAATGGCCTACAACTATGCCTTCCCATTTCAGTCCTGTAATCACTATAATTAAAGTATATTTTTAAAGTTTTCCTAATATAATACGATTGAATTAGGTTAGCTTATTAACAACAGTGTAATGAGGTCTAATTGGTGTTAGGATAAGGAAAACTCTAAAACGTGCTGAGCTGGTTCCTCAGGGAGCAACGTTGTCTTCATAACTTGATTACTTGGAAGTCTGAACGTTAAAAGAACAAGAACAGGCACAAAAGCTCAATGAAATCTTAATAACCACAACTGAAAAGCTGATATTAGTGGTCCTGAAAGCGTGGTATATTCAGTGAGGTTCAAGAAATGGACAATAAAACAAACAAACGGCTTCAAGTTCAGAACCCGGAAACCACGGCGGCTTCGAAAGCCGCATTATAGCACTAAATATGTCAAAATAAATACCAAATAATGCGAGAACTGTGCCTTGGTATCTCAATACACAAGCAACCAACGTTTAAATGAGGTAACCACAGCACAGCACGGTACGGGATACTGTTGTAACACGATTTACACGGTAGTCTGCGGTTGTGGACGTGTAGGACTTACACACACCGCAATATTTGGGTCAACCCACGTTATGCTTATAGTAAACCCAAAGCAGAGCCACAATAACTCTGTCTTTGCCCCAACCCAGTCATTTTGGAAGACACGTCTATCTGATCTAAAGGATGACTAAAGGATGGGCTGTCTTGATATGATTCCTGTTACTACTCTAAAATGTTTACATTGTGACTAACAGGGACAGGCAAGGACAAAACGATTCATAATGGCTCCACTTACAAATTTCTTTTGAATGATATTTCTCTTCGGCCGTTCCTTGCTCATCTTGAAATGATTTCGTGAAACGATCAAATCGCGGACATTAATTTTGATTTTAAAAAATGCCTCGTCGTCCGTAACACGTGATGATTTAAATCCCTGTCAATATGTCGAGGTAGAGAGGCAGCGTTATCCCGGTGGCTTTGCTCTACGAGTCTCTGTTCTTCTCGCGATCGAAAATCGCAGGGAAGGAAAAACGCGGAGATCCAACATTTAAAGCTCCATGGCGATTAGAAAACGGGATCGATCCAGAAAACCACGTAAGATCCGCGGAAATATAGTGGAGTGTGTGTCTTCCATTTGTTAAAAAAAACCGACTCGTCAGTCCTCGAAGCAGCGCCACATTCTCGTGGTCAAAACACAAAGCCCGTGTTCGGCCTCAGTCTTCGCAGTTGGCGGCGTGTTGTCGGGGTTTTTACATGCTGCAGGCGTTAAGGGCACGAAGAGAACGAATAAAATCTTGTCAGTCGCGGTTTTGCTGCTCTCCTGCTCCTGCATATTGTGTGAACTCGACGGCCCCGGTGCTACCGCGACCTGCTGGCGTCTTTTCTTCTCTGCTTAGTCCTATAGCGCACCGCCGCCATGTTCAGCGCCAAATTCAAACGGCTAATCTTTAGACCTCTTGCTTCCACTTTTATGGTTTCCTTTCAGAAAATTCCCACTAAGCTCATCCTTAACTCTATTAAAAGTTAGTTTGAGGGCAGGAAAATCTTAACAGAGTCAGGTGAATACAAATATACAAGTAAGCCCAATGTTCTAGCATCATTTGAAACACTGTGGGTTAGCAGTGGGTTTAATGTTTGATACTGTTTTTACTTGAAGAATTTCACTTCACTTAGGACGGATAAAAGGTACTTTTGTACCAGGGAAACATTTTAGATTGCAAATGTTGAATATTGTGTCGAATAATGCCTCTAAACTTACCCTACACCTCAGCCTTAATGGGGTCTGTTCCCCATTAAGCAGTGGCTTCTTTCTTACCTCAATGTCGTACGAGTAGCCATAATCCCACTTATTCACTCAGATACATCATGGTCTGTACAAAATTAAAAGTATACCTTGACCCTGTGATGATGGATCTTTGAGACTCTGCAATAACTGCAGAAGATCAGATACTGGTAATAATGAAGGTTTAGATGTGATTACAGGTAGTCTGTGATTTTGTGGTGGTTAGCCAAGGTATTTTGAAAGTTAAAATCCATAATATGACTGAAAGTGAAGACCCTCTTTTTGTCCTCAGTGGCTGGAAGCTGGTATGGGTTTTTTCCCACTTCCAAGACCTAGGGTAGTAACAGCAACTGAAGATTTTTATCTGAGCATATAGTCTTCAGCCTAAAATTCTATCCTACCCCCATGGTGACCGGAGTTCATGTTCTGAGGGTTATGCATTATATGCAAGCATGACTGGATGTGTCTGAGGCAGGGGGTTGATGTATTGGTACTTTAATGGACTGGTGCACTGTCCAGGGCATGCTTACGCCTACGTCCTGTGTTGTCCAACCATAACTAGTATTATGTAGTGCTCCAGTGTCTCAGTGGTACTAACTAGCAGCTGGAAACAGCACTTACTGAAGGTCTGCGTTTGAATCCCAGATGGAACTTGCAATGTGAAAATCCGGTGGTGCATTTACGGACCCTGCAATTGAATGGTTCCCTGTTCAGGGTGTACCTCACCATAAGGTGACTGGGGAAGTCACTGAAGAGCACTGAACTCACTGTTAATGAAACCAGTTTGAAATGTTTTTTTGTTTTGTGACATGGTGCATTATCAATCTGGAAGGTGTGTGTAGTATATTATATAACCATATACATATACAGTATATAATTTTCAATGAAAATGAGCCTGTACCCCCTACGTACACTCATACACACACCAGGTTGTATGCTTTGCAAGAACTCTAATGCAAAGCCACCAATGGCTAAGAACAAATAAGCAACTGTTAGACGGCTAATTAACGCTAGCTACCACAGTTGACCAACAACAATTCACATTATTTTCCACAGTAGGAAGGCTGGTGACATTTGGTAGCTGGTCATTTCATTTAAATCAATTTGGGTACTGTCTAGTTAGTTTATTACCTATTACTTACACTCTGGGTGGTGAAAAAACTCTTAGTGGCTCTCCTCTTTTTCATGGCATGATAATTACAAAGTGCAAGATGTGTTGTGAAGCATAGACTGACAGCTCTGGAAATTACTGTTGTCAGCACACTGATCTTCTCTTTCCTCTGGCAGCAAGTCCAAAATTTGCATATGACATACCTTCAGATAGCCCCCTTGCTTTCAGCCAAACAAATGCTAGCATGACTTAGGGGTGTTAATTTTTTTAGTGGTGGATGACCCTCTGGAGTGCTCTCCTGTCCAGTGAGGTACAGCTCTCAAACAATGCAGAGATGCAGTGGTTCATCACAATCTTGATGGAAATGTGGTAGAAGAACACCAGCAGTTGCTCAGCCAGGTTGTTCTTTCTGAAACTCCTCAGGAGGTAGAGCTGTTACTGGGATTTCTTGACTACTGCGATGGCATTGGTAGTCCAAGAGAGGTTTTTGCTGAAACCTGAACTCAAAAACGCATCCACACAGCTTTATCTAGCTAAGTACAATTCGTTTTTTGGTCTTAAAGTTGTTCGGAGTGAGGTTGTTCTCTGCACACCAGACTGTCAGTCACTGGACTTCATCCCTATGTGCTGTCTCATCTCCACTTGAGATAAGGCACACCACAGTCATGTCAACTGCAAACTTGATGATAGTGTTTGTAGAATCAAAGATGGTGCTGTCATGTTTGTACAGCGTGTAAGGTAGGGTTCTCAACACATAGCCCTACAGGGAACCAGTGCTGAGTCTGAGGGGAGAGCAGTGGTGTGAGGCCTCCTCTAACTGTTTGAGAGCAGTCCGTAAGAAAATTCTAAATCCTGTGAGTGGTAGGTTGAGAAAAACCCAGGTCGTCAGCTTGGTGGCCAGCCTGCTTATTTATATTGAAGACAGAGCTGAAGAATGGTCAATGCGTTGTGAAGAGTTGTGCCTATGGCACTCCCTGTAGATCTATTTGCCCTTTGGGCAAACTGATGAGAGTCAGAGGTGGAACTGAGACAGGACTAGCCTCTCAGAGCACTTCATGATGACCATGGTGAGTGAATGATGGACTGAGATAGGAACAGGTTGAAGATCTTTGTGTAAACGCGTACTCATGGAGGAAGAAGCAATAACTTGCCAAGTATGTAAATCACCACTGACAATAAAACACATCCTGCTTGACTGCCCCAACCTCAACAACATATGACATTATTCAGCAGGAAAGATCAAAAACATCTTCGAGAATGCCCTCCCTGTGTCTGCATGGGTTTTCTCTGGGTACTCCGGTTTCCTTCCACATTCCAAAGACTTGTGTTAAGTGATCTAAATTGGCTCAGTCTTAATGTGTCTGACTACTTTTGATGTAACCTTGCCCCTGTCATGAATAGCCACTGATTAATTTTGATGTTGTGATATAATGTGTATATACAGCTGGAAAAAATGTATTTTCATTTATTTTACTTTTCATGGTGTGATGTAACAATAGGTAAGGATTTTGACTGGATATGTTGTTTTCTGTAGGTACTGTAATTAGATAAATAATCAGTGCATAACTGTAATCAGTAAACTGAAACAAGGAACACCAACAAGGAAATGCATATCTATTGCACTAGTCACAAAGAAAAACAAGGCCATATCGTTGCATAATTTGATCTATGAGTCAATCTGTGATTATGGCACAACTTCAAGAACATCAGTAGAATAAAAGTGTCCCTGAAATTGTTTCCTAAAAAGAGACTGCAGTGTTGAGGCCAGTGGATTTAAAATTTAGAGGTAATAGAAATGCCAATAGGGACTAAGGGGAAATTGCTTCCTTTAAATTGCATAAATGATCTGATCTCTATCAGACAGTGACATTTATTTACGAATGACAAATATGTAGCACCTTCTTCAGTAGGGGTTATACCGGTATGGGCCAGCCCCTGTAGTGAAAATCTTAAATCTGACTGGTCAGATTTCTTGTCCATTTTCTAATAGACTCATGTTACCAGACCCTTCAAATTATCATCAGGAGGGGCATGCAGACATGTAGACCGAGACCATTCCAATGAGCATTTTTTTGATTGGTTAGTACCACTCTCAGTCAGACATGCACCCTATAGTAACCATGAAAATCGGTTGATGTTTTTGATTTTACTTTATTTATGAAATAAATATTTATGGCTGTCCTGCGACCCTGTGAAGGATTTCCTAATTCTATGGTGAAAACTCAGTCCTGTTACACTTATAAAGAGTAAGAAGAGAACAAAAATTGCACATGGAATAAACCCCAAGCTGTAATTAAGTGTCAGTAAGTGTTTACAGTCATTTAAAAGCAGTAACAATGCTGCATCTGTTGCACTTACACCTGTACAACACAAACGTCTGTACAACATTAATCCGATGAGACTTGGCCACTGGTTGTAGACACAAGAGTTGGCGCAATAGAAATGCAGCCAAGACTTTTCTCACTCAAAACTATTGATTAAACAAAATCAAATCTGTCCGTTTACACAGTTGTAGGCTGCCACTGGGCAAGCTCTTTCTCTTCCTGGTAAATGTGCAGTACGTGTTTGTGGTGTATTGTTCTAAAGGGTTGCTCATGATACCCTCTTTGCCTCGCTGTCATCCAAGCACAGGAGAAATGTTATCTTTCCGCCGGGGCCTGAGGGCAAATGAGCTGCTTTAATTGGAACTGAGTTAAAAATAACCCAGTGAGTATCAGGATATAAGCTCACTGGAAGTCGCTGGTACTGCTCATCTGTGAAGCGAATGAGCACGTACACTCAGTGGCCACATTGTAGGTACACCTTCTTTGTATAAGCACTCGCTGGTCATTTTATCAGGTACCCGCCCTGTGTAGACCATCTGTCACTATATGCAAATTGTCTGCCAACCCTCTACCGAAGGAGGGCTGCTGTTAAAGAGCCAGCATTGCTACTGTGTCTGATACACTTGTGCCAGTGCCACACCCTACCATGCTGCTACTAAATCAGCGAATGGCTCTCACGCATGTGGGGCACCTCTGCACACCCAGCCCCCGTGACAAGGGGAAATCTGACTTGAGGAACAAACCGACAGATGAAACTTGAAGCCTTTAATCTGGCCTTGCCTTTAAGTGAGAGGATGCTTCACACCCTGTGGAGGTGGCGTGGGGGTACCTCACTAGTGGTGGGATATGGATCCAAGCTGTGGTTGACTAGTGGTTAAAGTACTAGCCTATGGAGCAGATGGTCCAGGGTTCAAATCCCTCCTCTGTCAGGCTGCTACTCATCAAGAGGTTTTGAGTGTCAGAGTTCCTCATCTCATGTGGCTGGGTCTGTAGCATTCCAGATCAGGTGCTCCCCATGTCTTGGATAATAGTCCACTATCAAAATGGAGGCTAATGTGGGGTGAATGTTTGGTCAACCCCAGTCATTTATTTACAAAATGGGGGTGCAGCAGAAGAAGTGTAGGAACCAGTGGTTTAGGAGATGCTTTGTCCCAAATAACTGGCCATAATGATTTCTCCCACATCAACCACAAGCACCAGTTGTTCACTCTATACCATATCCTAGAACTTAACATTGGGTTGTAACAAAATAATCACCATTTGGTATTCGGTCTTGGCTGATCGGTGATACACTTTTGAGAATGTCAATGCACAAAAAATCCCTCGCCTTTCAAACTCAATCTATGAAGAGAGTGCTCAGTAGGATTTGGATCTCAGCTAACTTTGCCAGCAGGACCGGGTGGGCTCAGGATGTTCAGGCTGAAACCTCATGGCACCAGTGCTTTGAAGCAGGCCAATTTTAGACACCTGTCAAGTCGTGTTTTTTTTACACCCACAACCATACAGGATGTAGCAAAACAGTAAACTGGTTTAATACGTGTTGCTGTATTGTTTGATTTGAAGCACCCTGGAATGTTTCAGTGTATATATCATTGTTGCATATCGGACACTCTCGTTAGTTTCATTTTCAGTATAATCAGTTCCACTTTTTGCTTAGACAAAACTAGCTAACTTAAGAGCTGTGCTGATATAGACCCTCTCTAACCACTGTATAAACAAACAGAAAGTGCAGTTGGTGGCTATAGGAAAGCCAAACATCACAGCCAACCACTTGTATTGTATTTACAAGATTCAGTGCCAGCCTCAATCATTTTTGCTCTGTCACTAGTCATCTGTTCCTTGAAATCTGTTGCACAGTTTCTGACTGAGGGCAACAAAATCAGCTTAGTCAACGTGCTAGCTATCAGTATTGGATTTGGATAGTAAACGAAACGTTTTGTCGTTGTTGTCTTTCTCCGATTTAGTCCATAAATAACTGTGTTGCTTTTAGCAACTGAAACTGAATCTGAAACTGTTTGGTGAATCACATACATTGACTCATCTTTCTGCTCCCAAACGACTCTCAACTCAAAAGTTACGTAATGCTTGTTTATTGTCTACTTAATTGTCCACTACTTAAACTGAGCAACAGCAACCTGGTCTACATACCCAATAACAGCGCAACGAATTACATTACAGCTAATGTGCGTTCCGACTCTTTACAGTGATTCATATCAATTGAGTCAGTTCACCAAAAAGAGTCGGCTCACAAAAAATAGTTTTTAAATGAGTTATATCTATTAATAGACATGATTGTTTGGGTCAAATTATAACTAAATAATACTATAATATCTTACTCTACGTACTCGTTAACAAAAATCCTCCCTCACTCATTTTCACTTTTTAGTGAATCATATAAACTGGGTGGCTCTTTCGACGCCCAAACGACTTTCAAACTCATTAAAAATGACATAACTTTTTATTATCTACGTAATTAACTATTACTTAAATTGTTTACAGCATCTTGATATAAGCCTACATACACAATAACAAAACACATTACATGACATTTCACGTGCATACCTGAGCTTTACAAGGATTCATTTCCATTCTACTAGCTTTATATTAGAGCCTCCTCATTCGACTCTCAGTGGCTCTTCAATTAAACTCACTTATATTATGTTATAATATTATGAATTGATTGTTTTTTTATTTGTAGCTTAATTGAAATTGATATACAACATTTTAGTCTGTCTTCACACAACGACACGTCCAGTGGGTTTGATGTAGGCCTATATTCTGGGTATTTTCAGTGAGTCCTATCGATCGATTCATAGGTTTTTCATTATTATTTTTATTTATTTCGGTCATGGTTTTAATTTCCCAAAATAAGTACACACATAGAAATAAATAAACAACAGAAGGCTTAAATATGAAGAACAAAAATAAAATAAAAAGACCAAAAAGGTGTAGGCTGAAGCTTTGGCTTATTTTGCCTAACCTTTTTACCAAACATATTATAACAGACAACACTTCCACTGCTAGGTTTTTACAAAAAACAAAACCAAAAAAGTTCATCAGTTAGATCCATCTTAAAATCTTACTGTTTTAAAGCGCCTCTTAACGGTCGGCTGCGGAACTGCGCACAACTGGAACTAGGAAGGTGTTTGTTGTCCATGTTGTCTGCGCGCTGTTTCTTCGTTTTCGGCTTTCGTTCGTGAAGTAAATATTTCATCAAACGAACTTTGATTCACGGGTTCAAGTGACTTATTAACTCCGTGTAAGAACGTGATTGAGAGTCCGTAGTGCCCTCGGATTAGACGCCAACTCAGCAACTGGTGAGGTGAGCAGGTATTTTTTTTATATCTCCTGTAAAGGTGTTTTGTAAGGTTGTATTGCCAGTGAGATTTATTAATAATTATGGTTTTGGTTGTTATTATTATTGATAATGTCATGTATTTGCAATAAAAATAGTGGGAAGAATAAGTTTATGACGCAACTCTTGGAGCGTTTTCAGTGGCATATTATATAATCTAGTGAACTTAAAGGTGCCAGGACCTTACTTTTTGAATGTTAGCTGGTATTTTGCATACCATTAACAGCCCACAAAGGCATTTACAGTTTAGAATCTAGGCTTATGTGCACCCACTTGGTTTGGATTCCATGAAAACATTCATTGAAAAGCGTGCCGTTCATGCCACGTATCTAAAGCAATAACTGCAACATCTGAGACCTGGTTGGATGTTGCATACAAAAGTCAGTTCTGGATCTGGTTTACCACCTTCCTCGCTAGCCTTACCAAAAGTGGCTTGTTTAGTTTCTACAAAATTGGTTCGTCTTCTGAAAGCTCAATGAAGATGCGGAAAGGAAACCTCTTGAAAGATTAGACATCTTGCAGATGGCACGGAGGCCTTCAACGTTTGTTCTCTGGGGTCAAGACTTCGAGCTTTTTGCAGATTTGCGTTTTCAGTTACATTTAGTCATTTAGCAGATGCCCTTACCCAGAGCGACTTACAACTGATGATGTGCCGACAAGCACAAACAGCTCCCACAGTTTTGTTGTCCACCATCTAGACACAGGTGGCACCTTCACTACGCACCCTGTCTCTTGGCCATATTGTGTCCATATCAAATAAAAATATACAAAAACAGAGGACATTGGGACGCTTCACAGTTTCTGCACGCTTCTTAGTTCATTGCACTCTTCTGAAATGGCCGCTCTCAACATAAATACAACAGGAAAGACATTGTGGCATGAAATATAGTTTTGCATTCCATAAACATGAGAGCGAGAGAGCAGGGTGGTTGTAGTGACTTTGAACGTGGCGAAAAATGGATGAGAAAACTGCTAAACAAAAGAGGTGACTCCACGTTACTGCTTGAAGCCATGAGCGTTTCTCGCCATATTCAAAGTTATTATGCACCCTCCTCCGGGTTCTGATTGGTCGCTTCACAGAACCAGTTGTGTGCAATCCTGTCCTCAGATGATATTTCAATAAACAGAACTCCAATTTGCTTTTCGTATCATTTCTGACCGCAGAGACCATGGAGAAACCATGCGTATTGGTCCTCATATACAGACCTAGTGTCTTCCAGCAGTGTGCTGAAGTGTCCTTCCAGAAGCACTTCACGTTGATCACCTATGAGCAGTTCATCGAGGCAAGGGAGCAATATGCAAAAAGGATCGTAGCTTTGCTTGTGTGGGGTCCGAGCGTCCTGGTGAACCGCGAGCTTTTGCAAAACCTGCCTAAACTTCAGGTCGTTGCAAGCGGCGGCGTCGGAGTGGACCATATGGATATCCCTATGATCAGCAGCTTTGGAGTGAAGGTTTGCAACACGCCGCACGTGGTTGACAACGCCACAGCGGACCTCGGCATGGCACTGCTGTTGGCGTCTGCGAGGAAAATTATTGAAGGTAAGGAGACTTTCCACAGATTACCACCGATTTAATGCATTAATGCACTCACTTAAGAGGTTTTACCTGCATTTTTTATACAGGGGATAAATTTTCCAAGTATCGTGAATCCGAAAGCCTGCCAGACAACATTTTGGGCAACGACGTCAGTGGTGCCACTTTGGGCATCATAGGTATGGGGAGGATCGGATATAAGGTTGCGAAACGAGCTCAGAGCTTTGACATGAAAATCCTCTATCATAACAGGAACAGAAGGTAAGAAATGCATCTCGTACTAGACTGCAGGATGAACATGTACCAAAGTGCCAGGCACATCTACAGATTTTAATAATGGAAGCATTGTGGCACGTGCATCGTAGCACGACTGCTTTTTTATTGCGCAGCACCTTCACACGTTTGCTTGTGACAAGCTAATAATAACCCAGACTAGCTACAGGGTAAGTGTACTGGCTTGGTTAAAGCGTAACTAATTGATGTGATTGCAGGAAAGAAGAGGAGGAGAGGGCAGTGGGGGCTGTGTACTGCGAGAAGATGGAGGAACTGCTGCAGAAGTCAGACTTTGTCATGGTCTTGGTTGTTTTGTCACCTCAGACGCACAAACTGATCGGGGCGAAGGAACTGGCAGCGATGAAGCCCAGCGCCACTTTCATTAACATCAGTAGAGGTTAATGCATAGGGAAGAAGCTGAATGTCTTAGATCTTAGATCTGAGACATCGATAGTTGTTTAACAATGGGAAAGAATTGGGATTATACGTTAGCTTGAGTTAAATGATTTTATGATAACATACACAAGAATAAGTGCAAATACAGGTAGTCCCTTGTTTACGATGATGATAGGTCCCGACAAATTCATCATAAGTTGAATGTATTGTTAACCCAAGGACTTTATTATATAATGCATGTATTGTAGTGTAGCCTATCTTAAACATGCTTAAAACACACATAAATAACATACAGTTGGGCAAACTCATCAGCACAAAGCCTGTTTTCTTATACAAGTTTTATTATACAACCTGTTTTATAATACAAGAGTAATGTATTGAAAGTGAAAACAAAACCAAAATCATTTTTCCATTGGCGCTGCTACTCAATCAGCTCAATTCATTCAGCGGTATCGCTTGCACAGGGGAAAAAAAAAAATCTAAATTTTATATCTAGGCATTTTAGCAGACACACTTGTCCAGAGTGACTTACAATTGGTACAGTCCATGTGGCAGCAGTGGGATTTGAACCCTGGACCTTGTGGTCTATAGACCAGTATCTTAACCGCTAGGCTACAGCAGTGATATATTCTGTGGACCTTCACGTTGTCCGACCACCATACAATATATCATACTTAGCAAAGTGATGTGATAGGGGTGTCCAAAGTCTAGGCCTAGGGCCAAATGCGGCCCATGGACAGATTTGAATTAGCCTGTGGCACCACTCTTAAGAATTCATTACTAGTGGGCCGCCAGCATGTTCCAGTGGAGGCAGCCTAAATGACTTGAACCCCTTGAGGTCCAAACACAATGTTTACAAATACAATGTTTTCAATAAGTTTGAATTCACTGATTGTGCACAGCATTTATTAAACCCAGTACATGACTTCCGGTACCAAACAAAAAATATAACGTTTACTTTTATTTAATTTGCTTTTTTTTCCAGGTTTGGTTGTGGACCAGGATGCTTTAGTGGATGCTCTGCAAAGGAAAGTGATAAAGTCTGCAGCTTTAGATGTCACATATCCTGAACCTCTTCCAAGGTAAATAGAGAAACAGTCTTGAGTCGACCAGTTTGTACTCTCTGATTGTATTATGTGAACATGAGTTTGTAAATTGGTTGCACTGTTACAGAGATCACCCCTTACTGTCCTTACCAAACGTAATTGTCCTGCCGCACGTGGGGGTGTACACTGTGGAGACGCTCACCGCCATATCGGAGAGAATGGTGGTCAATGTCTTGGCCGTTCTGAACGGGGATCAACCTCCAAATGAAGTGAAGATATAGATCACAGATAAATATACCACGTCTTTGGTTTTAACCACTGCCTGAGAGCTACTGAAGCAGTGTGTGTTTGTGAATTTGTGTGTAGTGGTTGCTATTTCCTCGTACAATCAGACCATTTGGGATGCAGTTTAACGCTGCAATACAGCTTAGCTTACATTAAAGTACTCTGATAATTGATTCCATTGGAATAATCTATGTAGAATAATAAATAGTAGTTGGGATTTCTCTGAATGCCAAACAACTGCAAATACCTCTGTGTACAGTGATGCTTGAAAGTTTGTTGAAACCTTTAGAATTTTCTGTATTTCTGCATAAATATGACCTAAAACATCATCAGATGTTCACACAAGTCCTAAAAGTAGATGAAGAGAACCTAGTTAAACAAACAAGACAAAAATATTATACTTGGTTATTTGTTTATTGAGGAAAATGATCCAATATGACATATTAGTGAGTGGCAGAAGTATGTGAACCTTTGCATTCAGTATCTGGTGTGACCCCCCTGTGCAACAATAACTGCTACTAAACGTTTCCTGTAACAGTTGATCAGTCCTGCACACCGGCTTGGAGGAATTTTAGCCCATTCCTCTGTATTAATTAAGTGGATTAAGGTCTTTGACTTGGCCATTCCAAAACATGAACTTTATTCTTCTTTAACCATTCTTTGGTTGAACGACTTCTGTGCTTAGGGTCGTTGTCTTGCTGCATGACCCACCTTCTCTTGAGATTCGGTTCATGGACAGATGTCCTGACATTTTCCTTTAGAATTCTCTGATATAATTCAGAATTCATTGTTCCATCAATGATGGCAAGCCGTCCTGCCCAGATGCAGCAAAACAGGCCCAAACCATGATACTACCACCACCATGTTTCACAGATGGGATAAGGTTCTTATGCTGGAATGCAGTGTTTTCCTTTCTCCAAACATAACGCTGTTCTTTTTAAACCAAAAAAGTTCTGTCCAACAAAACATTCTTCCAATAGCCTTCTGGCTTGTCCACTGGCTCGTCCAACACAAACTGCAGATGAGCAGCAAATGTTTCTTCTTGGAGAGCAGTGGCTTTCTCCATGCAACCCTGCCATGCACACCATTGTTGTTCAGTGTTCTTCTGCTGGTGGACTCCTGAACATTAACATTAGCCAATGTGAGAGAGGTCTTCATTTGCTTAGAAGTTACCCTGGGGTGCTTGTGACCTCGCCAACTATTACACGCCTTGCTCGGGTAACAATGGTCTTGAATTCCTCCATTTGAACACAATCTGTCTGACTGTGGATTGGTGGAGTCAAACTTTTTAGAGATGGTTTTGTAACCTTTTCCAGCATCAACCACCTCTTTTTTCTGAGGTCCTCAGAAATCTCTTTTGTTCATGCCATGATACACTTCCACAAAACGTGTTGTGAAGAGCAGACTTTGATAGATCCCTGTTCTTTAAAGAAAACAGGGTGCCCACTCACACCTGATTGTCCTCCCATTGATTGAAAACACCTGACTCCAATTTCACCTTCAAATTAACTGCTAATCCTAGAGGTGAAATTGTGTGAAAATCTGATGTTTTAGGTCATATTTATGCAGAAATATGGAAAATCCTACAGGGTTCACACTTTCAAGCACCACTGTATTAATATACATACATATGCATATTTGAAATGCCTCCATGTCCTCTTGGCATTTTAGGTGAAGCTCATAGCTAATCATCTATGCTATCCTGTGTGAATACATTTGTGTTTACATCAACTGTCAAACTTTTGCCACAGAATTACAGAAGTGGATGAAAATCCATCTTGACTACACCCTAATACTACTTTACTAAACAGCATGAAATCAAATTTAATGCTTAAACGTAAACATTGGGGCACAGTTACGGCTAGCAAACTGACTTTCGCTGGTGATGGGTAAAAACGAGTGAGATTTTAGTATCTTAGTATTTTAGTATTTTTGTGCTTAGAAATGTTAACAAAAGACATATACAGTGGTACCTTGTTCCAGAAACCGATGAGTTTGAGTGTTTGGTAGAGCCTAAGTTTAATGTTTAAAACACTCACATTAACCTACAATTGGCCAAAATCTTGTTTTATAATAAAGTGTTGAAAAATCTCATGTAATTTAGTGAGTAATGGATTGAAAGTGAAAAGTAAAAGCAAAACACTTACTCTATTGGTGAACTCTCACTAGCATAACTGCTAATGATAACTGCAGACTGTTCAGGAGGATTTGGGAGAGGATTTCCCTTTCGGTTGGCTCTTATAAACTAAACTTTTTAGGACCGATGGAGACTTATTTGTACTAAGAACACAGTACAGTAGATGTAATAATAAAGAAAAACACAATAAACACCGCGGAGATCTGCACTGAGCAAGGGCTATTGAGAATCGGAGTCACTGTGTACTGACTCGGGAATCATGAATCGAGTTTCAGCTGAAACGAATCACGCAGGTTGACACATACAAGTTTAAGCAAGTACGCCCGAGTACTGAGCAAATAACCAGAGCTAGGTAAATTTTTCTAGTAAAAATGCATCGAGAACAAAGTCTGACGAGTTCCTAGGTGGGCGAGAACCAAGGTACCACTGTATATCACAAAATAAACCATGACTACCACAGCTGATGTTAATAACAGTCAGGCAGCTAGCAGATGAGCTAATGTACTGCTCATGAAGCAGCTCACAAGTATAGGGACATGTTTTTTTCTAAGAATCTGACCACTGCACCAATACACTGATTTTTATGTGCACTTTTTATGTATATGTACTGTATGTCTCACAAATGTTACTGTCCATGCACTGCTCTGTCTTCCTGGCTTGGGATTAAAATGGGTATTATTTACAGTTTTTGTTTATTTGTTTTTATTTAATGTCCCATCAGCATCAATGGCTGTTCATCAATTTATATTTGAAATAAATCGGTAGACTGTATTGTTTGGGTTCATGGCATACAAAAGTGAGAAGGAGCTGGATGGCTTGAGTTTCCACGTCCAGGTTGTCACAGAAGTGCCAAATACCACCTCTGGAACCATCTGGGAGTTTGAGGGACTAATCTGGGTTTGCCATATGCCAGGTGAACACTAGCAGCTTGAACGGCCAATAATTTCTCCAACATGGGGACAACGCTGGGTTGCTGGGTTGCGCTGCACATCACACACTCAGGAGGCTCTGGCAACCTCAAAACATTTGGAAAACAGACATCTGGAGTCAGTCGAATCTGTGACTGTGGTGGTCTAGAGTATAATGTCTGGACTTTGGACCAGAAGATCCAAGGTTTAAATCACACCTCTGCCAAGTGGCCACTGTTGGGTCCTTGAGTAAGGCCCTTAAACCACAATTGCTTGCATTGTAAGATTATCAGTTGTAAGTCACTCTTA
The DNA here is from genome assembly GCA_025084515.1 of Ancistrus triradiatus. Taxonomy (NCBI): domain Eukaryota; kingdom Metazoa; phylum Chordata; class Actinopteri; order Siluriformes; family Loricariidae; genus Ancistrus; species Ancistrus triradiatus. The sequence continues at coordinate 2,204,560 of JAJAGP010000002.1, read as the reverse complement.
GGATGCCCAGTTGTAGGGCTTCTGGCATAATAATGGTCTTTGACTGTTTTGTGGGATGGATTTGACTCCTTAGTACAACCCCAAATCAGAAAAACTTGGGCAGTATGGAAAATGCATATAAAAAGCCACACAGTGTTTCTTACATTTACTTTGACTTTCATCAACTTCATTTGTTAATAGACATCCATTCCTACAATTCAGGCCTGCAACACATTCCAAAAAAGTTGAGACAGGTGCCATTTAGCTAGTAATGAATTGATAAAACAAAATAATGATGTGAACAAGGGCAGATAATCTCCAGTTTGTCCACAAATTTTTAAAAACAATGTGGGTCAAAGAAATATTGGAATGGATTTGCATATTTCCCCCTCTACAGTCTAATTTGGGGTTGTACATACAGTGATGCTTGAAAGTTTGTGAACCCTTTCGAATTTTCTTTATTTCTGCATGAATATTTACCGAAATAATACCTAAAACATCATCAGATTTTCAAAAGTAGATAAAGAGAACCCAGTTAAACAAATGAGACAAAGATGTTATACTTGGTCATTTATTTATTGAGGAAAATGATCCAATATTACATATTAGTGAGTGCCAAAAGTATGTGAACCTCTAGAATTAGCAGTTAATTTGAAGGTGGAATTAGAGTCAGGTGTTTTATTTAAAGAACAGGGATCAAAGTCTTCAAAACACGTTTGTAGAAGTGTATCATGGCACGAACAAAGGAGATTTCTGAGTAATTGATGCTCACCAGGCTGGAAAAGGTTACAAAACCATCTCTAAAGAGTTTGGACTCCACCAATCCACAGTCAGACAGATTGTGTACAAATGGAGGAAATTCAAGACCATTGTTACCCTCCCCAGGAGTGGTTGACCAACAAAGATCACTCCAAGAGCAAGGCGTGTAATAATTGGTGAGGTCACAAAGGACCCCAGGGTAACTTCTAAGCAACTGAAGGCCTCTCTCACATTGGCTAATGTTGATGTTCATGAGTCCACCATCAGAAGAACACTGAACAACAATGGTGTGCATGGCAGGGTTGCATGGAGAAAGCCACTGCTCTCCAAAAAGAACATTGCTGCTCGTCTGCAGTTTGCTAAAGATCAAGTGGACAAGCCAGAAGGCTATTGGAAGAAGTTTGTGTGGACAGATGAGACCAAACAGAAACTTTTGGTTTTTTTAAACGAAAAGTGGTATGTTTGGAGAAAGGAAAACAACTGCATTCCAGCATAAAGAACCTTATCCCATCTGTGAAACATGGTGGTGGTAGTATCATGGTTGGGGCCTGTTTGAAGCATCTAGGCCAGGACGGCTTTCCATCATGGATGGAACAATGAATTCTGAAATTATAATCGAGAAGTCCTAAAGGAAAATGACAGGACATCTGTCCATGAACTGAATCTCAAGAGAGAGAGTGGGTCATGCAGCAAGACAACGACCCTAAGCACACAAGCCGTTCTACCAAAGAATGGTTACAGAAGAATAAAGTTCATGTTTTGGAATGGCCAAGTCAAAGTCCTGACCTTAATCCAATGGAAATGTTGTGGAAGGACCTGAAGTGAGCAGCTAATGTGAGGAAACCCACCAACATCCCAGAGCTGAAGCTGTTCTGTATGGAGGAATGGGATAACATTCCTCCAAGCCGGTGTGCAGGACTGATCAACAGTTACAGGAAACGTTTAGCTGCAGTTATTGTTGCACAGGGGGGTCACACGGATCGGATCGTTTTCCTCAATAAATAAATGACCAAGTATAATATTTTTGTCTCGTTTGTTTAACTGAGTTCTCTTTATCTACTTTTAGGACTTGTGTGAAAATCTGATGATGCTTTAGGTCATATTTATGCAGAATTATAGAAAATTCTAAAGAGTTCACAAACTTTCAAGCACCACTCTAGAAATCTCCAGCATACAGTCACATTGTTGGGTATGATGTCCTTTTCCTCTTTAATGCTGATGATGGTGCTATATATCACAAAGCGAGGTCCATAAAGAAGTGGTATTCCATTGCTGGCTTGCTGACCTCCATCCAAACAAACCTCATCACGTAACATCAAACAAGTCTTTAGAGCAATGTCCCAAATGATAGAAAGATAGAAAGCCTTTCACACAAGAGTCTTGGCTTTTACAGCAACCTCAGTAAGACCAACTCCATAATAATATCCGTGGTTTGTGTAACGAGTTGTTCTTCAAGCACAACAGCCGTTAGTGGCCTTGTTTTGGGTGACTTGTTTACTTTAGAAGCTGTTGGCTTGGACTGCGTCAGTGCTGATTTGTATTTGGTTCACATGCTGGCCCTGGACTGAAGTTCCAACAATAATTGGATAGTCAAACTGTGTTAATTACCCACGGAAATGATGCCATCAAGATTATTTACGTGCTCCTCCTCAGTGCAGCAGACAAGCATCCCTGCTGCTTTTCCGTCCATTATGCTCTATCTTCCATTACAAGCACCACAACTTTTACACACAGGCAAAGAAATCGGTGGGACCCTGATAACTAACCGAAATGATCCGGAGTTTCGGTAAACCGGCGGTTTGGTGCTGCCGTTCAGTCATCGAAGTAAAGAGCAAAGTAAGTTACCATTAGATCGTGTTAAATACTAAACGTATTACCTTGTTACATGTGTGGTTCATCTTGATTTTGTCATTATGATTGAACGCTATAGCATGCAGTCATACGTCTTTGTGTTAAAAGTAAAGCATATAATAGCATCTGAGGTCACCAGCATGCCTTTAATGAGGGAAGCTGGGCAACTGGGCCCATAGCCCCAACTGAGCAAGCCTAGGGTGACAGTGGCAAAGGAACTGGTTCCAGAAGAACAGGGTAGAGGGAAAACAGAATATGTAGTTAGTGATCTCAAGAACACAAGGTCTGTAAGCAGAACACTGCTGTGCTAAATAACATGAGATTCTGACAGCACTAACTCTGAGCATAGCTGAAAGGGGGGAATCAGAAGGTCACACTGCCAAGAGGGATCACATGAGACGTTAGCAACCAACTACACTAAGTTCGGACTGAGAGGCAAGAAGACTGATTGGTTTTCATACTGGTTATATGTTGTTAAATAATGGATAGGAGTCTAGAACAGTTTAGTGATTGCAGTGTTGGACTCTTGATTTAGTCATGAATTTAGTGCTACATTCATTTTTCCAGCGTTTGTTTGTGTACAGTTAAACACCTTAACACTATAGCCTAAGTACACATGCTGTAACGTTTTCTCTCTTCTCCGTGAAGTTCGGTGCAGAGTTTCGAAGGTTTTCTCTAGATCGCTGCAAGCCCGGCATGTTTAAAGACTTCCAGCAGTTTATCCTGAGACTACACCACCTGCGTCACGCTGAGATTTTCATCAGTTATGCAGATCTACATGGAGACCTGCTGCCCATTAATAACGACGATAATTTCTCTAAAGCCGTGTCTACTGCACAGCCGCTACTGCGCATTAATATCCAGCTGCAAGGTATGTACTAAAGTGTCACTGTCCTGAAGGGGGAATCCCCTGGAAAATGAAGTCCAGGAACAATACACAGATTGAAGGACAAGACTATGAAACCAACTGGTGACAAAGTGGATCAGTGCCCTCCGGAAGCCCTACAACCCTATGCCGCTCAAAACCGACATATAGACCTCACCTTGAAAGAGTGGGAGAGGGATACATACCAGAGTGCCTCAGTCAGTATTACACTAGTTCCCAATGCTGAGTCACCCTGGATCGTATCCCACCTCTGGTGAGGTGCTCTTTCATGGTTGTTTTCCGTGACCCCCCTCAGGTCAGAGAGCGTGGGCCCAATTCTTTTAGATTTGTAGCAGTGTTCCTTGAAAGATATGGGCAGCCCAGATCTTCATTGTATGCCTGTGTTTGTGTTTGCCTCGCCAGGGGATTCCTCCTTCCTTTAAGTCTCCAGAGTTCCTTGAGTCATATACTCTGGACCATATCATTTCCCGTATAACAAAAATACTACATTGTATATTGTGTCATTACCTTCTGGTCATTTTTCTCATTCTGAAATGACTTCAGTAATAATTTAAGATCAATATGGCATTTCATTATTCGTTACCTAGCCCAAAATAAACAGAAATGCTCATTTTAACACATAAAATAATCCTAAAATAACAGTTTTTCTGGTTATATCTAACATCTTAGCCTCTTTTTGCTGTGTGTTGTGGCGGTTTATCTGAGTACTCATCATGTCATGTGCTTTACTTACAATCACCCTTTTTAGAACAGGAAACAATTTGTGTGTTTACTTGAGTGTAATTGCGTTGTGGACTCGGCTTATGCTTGGCTTATGTCAGTTCTGTTCATACGAGGTCTACAGCCCACAATTCTGCACCTTCCAAAACCAAATGCTCCAATACAAAAGTAGAGCACACTGACTCCTACAATGTCACAGGATAACACTTAAAAACATTAGGTTGTCTAACTCTGCACATTTTCTTGAGATTCATTTCACAGATAGGTTCCCTGACCTTTAGAATTTGCTGGTAGAATTTAGAGTGTCTTGTTCCAGCAAAGATGGGCAAGTCGTCCTGACCCCAAACCTTGATAATACCACCAAGACGTTTCAGTTACAGGAAAAGATTCTTATGTTGGAATGCAGTGTTTTCCTCTCTTCGGATATAATGATTGTCATAAAGTCTGTATTGTCTCATCCATCCACAAAACATTTTTTCCACTAGCCTTCTGGTTTGTCCGCATGATTTTTAGCAAACTGCACACCATTGTTGTTCAGCGTTCTCCTAACTGTGGACTCGTTAACATTAAGAGTAGCCAATGTGAGCAGTTTAGCTGCATAGCAGTTACACTGGGTTGTTTTGTGATCACAGACTATTACATGGCTTGCCTTTGGAGTAATCTCTGTTGGTTGACCACTCCTGGAGAAGGTAACAATGGTCTTCCATTTCCTCCATTTGTACCCAGTCTGCTTGGCTGTGGATTGGTGGAATCCAAACACTTTAGATATGGTTTTGTAAATTCTACAGCTCTTTTTGTGAGGTCCTTAGAAATCTGCTTTTTTTGAGCAGTGATACAGTGATGCACAACTGGGTGCCCAGTCACACCTCATTTTCTTCCCATTGTTTGAAAACACCTGAGTCTGAGTACTGCGTTACCCCCAACACTGGGAATCCACACATTTTATGAAAACATATCAACAAGCCACACAGTACAGCATTGTTTCGTTGTTTCCTAGTGTATTGTAATGTATTGCGTAGCTAAATCCAGGTGTGTTTCCATATAAACTCTAGGTATGATGGTATACTGTGGTACAAAAAGAACATTGGATGTGTTGGAAAATCTGGTAAATGGTATACCCAGACACTGCATGTGTTTAGTCTGTGATTTGTCATTGCATTAAATTTGAATAATTTCTCCATATTTTTCAGAGGAAATGGAGCAGGCCAGCATGAGAACTGACATGGTGATCGGGTGTAATAAATCTACCATGGCGGTATGTGGCAACGTCAGCCGTGAAGGAGCAGTTCAGATTGGCATGCCTCAGAACTTCCGACCGGTTTCCTCCATAATCGACGTGGACATCTTGCCAGGATGCCACAGAAGGGTACGCCTGTACCGCCAGGGCTCGGATAGGCCTCTCGGTTTCTACATCCGTGATGGAACCACTGTCATCCTAACTCCTCATGGAATAGAGAAAGTTCCTGGAATCTTCATCTCCCGAATCGTTCCCGGAGGATTGGCTGAGAGCTGTGGTCTGCTGGCTGTTAACGACCAGGTCCTAGAGGTCAATGGTATTGAGGTGACTGGGAAGTCCTTGGATCAGGTCACCGACATGATGATCGCCAACAGCTGCAACCTCATCATCACAGTCAAACCGGCAAACCAGTGCAATAACATTAGAAACCCAGTCATCACTCCCAGCCTGCGAGTCGTTCCTGACGGCGAGGATGCCGTGAGCTACCCGGGGCTTCCCTTGATTATGGGAACCTACATTCAGATGCGTAAGAGCTATTTAAGCAATATTGATGATTCGGTTGTGGTTGTGGAGCGAGATCAGAAACCTTGGTTGCAGTGCTCAAGTGCCACACTGGCATCTCCGTCTCCTCGTACTCACTACAGACACAATGGCCTCCATTATTCTCTTGAATCTTGCCGCTCACAGCCTTGCCTAAATCAGGCAGCTTGTAGTGAGTCCAGTATTTCACTGCAGAGAGAAATGAACTCTCAACACCACTACAGAAGCATTCCATCCTTCAGACAAAGTTTATCTGGCACCCATGACATACTGAGCACTCTGAGCTTGGATTTGCGTCAGCGCCTCATGTTGCCTCACGGGGCAATGGAGGAAGACGGAATTGTTGTTACTCTGTGATGTTGATGACTGACGTGCTACAGGTTTTGAGCTTCTTTTGGAATATCATAATCTGGTGTATTCCAATGGGCCCAGAAAAGAAAGATACTGTCAGTACAGCTTTAACCTTAGTTATTACCTTCACAATTAAGATGGAAATATTATCACAATTTGTTACATGTTTGCAAAGACTAGTCATCATTGCACCGTCACTTGACCATGAATTTATTAACCTGAGACGAGATATGACCTAACAGTCAGATCTGTTCTGAAAACCAAGTGCTATTTCGGAACTGAAGGCTAACAGAGATTTTGGGCCATGCAAGATTATTTCAAACATAATCCACTTTTCTACCCTTTCAGCAATAACCAGCATATGTTATGTTTACTTTGGAGTTCTTTGTTAAACCATCTTTAAGAACAAGACCATCACCAGACGAGCACTAACAAGCATAAACCAAATTGGATCAACACAGAACTTGAGAAGCCTTGCTACTTGACCAGCATACCATCATCCATACACAATATCAGTATTTTTATTATTGCATTATCGCTGTAACAATTAAAAGCTTAACTTGGAACAATTAAGAATTGTTAACACTATTATCTTGGACATTAAAATCTATTTATGTACCAGTAATTTTCTTTTCCCACCTGAATGAGAGTAGGCTAACAAGTTAGCTAGCATGCACATACACAATTATGGCCATCCACACTAGGGTTGGTAGTATGACGGTATTTCGGGCGGTATTTAAAAATGGTGACTAATTTTTAAAACGTGATGCTTCACATGCTGGGTTTACCTACATGAAGCACCACTAGAGAGGTCAAAAGACAGCTGAGTTTTCAGACAAGGACGCTATTATTGACACACAATGGTCACTAGATGGCGCCAAATTTGACTAATAAAAGTCTTGGTCTGGACTTGGACTTGACTAATGAAAGTCTTGGTCTTGACTCGGACTTGACTAATAAAAGTCTTGGTCTTGACTCGGACTCGACATGTCTTGGTCTTGACTAATAAAAGTCTTGGTCTTGACTCGGACTCGACATGTCTTGGTCTTGACTAATAAAAGTCTTGGTCTTGACTCGGACTTGACTAATAAAAGTCTTGATCTTGACTCGGACTTGACTAATAAAAGTGTTGGTCTTGACTCGGACTTGACTAATAAAAGTTTTGGTATTGACTTGGACTTGACTAATAATAGTCTTGGTCTTGACTCGGACTTGACTAATAAAAGTTTTGGTAGTGACTTGGGACTTGACTAATAAAAAGTGTTGGTCTTGACTCAGACTTGACTAATAAAAGTGTTGGGTCTTGACTCGGACTTGACTAATAAAAGTCTTGGTCTTGACTCGGACTCGACAGTCTTGGTCTTGACTAATAAAAGTCTGGTCTTGACTCGGACTCGAAATGTCTTGGTCTTGACTAATGAAAAGTCTTGGTCTGACTCGACTTGACTAATAAAAGTCTTGATCTTACTCGGACTTGACTAATAAACGTGTTGGTCTTGACTCGGACTTGACTAATAAAAGTTTTGGTATTGACCTTGGACTTGACTAATAAAAGTTTGGTATTGAATTGGACTTGATAATAAACGTTTTGGTATTGACTTGGACTTGACTAATAAAAGTGTTGGTCTTGACTCAGACTTGACTAATAAAAGTCTTGCGTCTTGACTCGGACTGACTGACTAATAAAAGTTTGGTATTGACTTGGACTTGACTAATAAAAAGTGTTGAGTCTTGAGCTCAGAACTTGACTAATAAACGTCTTGGTCTGACTCGGACTTGACTAAAAAAGTTTGGTATTGACTTGGACTTGACTAATAAAAGTGTTGGTCTTGACTCAGACTTGACTAATAAAAGTCTTGGTCTTGACTCGGACTTGACTAATAAAAGTTTTGGTATTGACTTGGACTTGACTAATAAAAGTGTTGGTCTTGACTCAGACTTGACTAATAAAAGTCTTGGTCTTGACTCGGACTTGACTAATAAAAGTTTTGGTATTGACTTGGACTTGACTAAAAAAAGTTTTGGTTTTGACTCGGACTTGACTAATAAAAGTCTTGGTCTTGACTCGGACTTGACTAATAAAAGTCTTGGTTTGGACTCACACTCAACATGTCTTGGTCTTGACTTGGACTTGATTAACAAAAGTCTTGGTCTTGACTCGGACTTGACTAATAAAAGTCTTGGTATTAACTCGGACTTGACTAATAAAAGTCTTGGTCTTGACTCGGACTTGACTAATAAAAGTTTTGGTTTGGACTCACACTCAACATGTCTTGGTCTTGACTCGGACTTGACTAATAAAAGTCTTGGTATTAACTCGGACTTGACTAATAAACGTTTTGGTATTGACTCGGACTTGACTAATAAAAGTCTTGGTCTTGACTCGGACTTGACTAACAAAAGTCTTGGTTTTGATTCGGACTCAACATGTCTTGGTCTTGACTTGGACTCGACATGTCTCGGTCTTGACTAATAAAAGTCTTGGTCTTGACTCGGACTTGACTAATAAAAGTCTTGGTCTTGACTCGGACTTGACTAATAAAAGTCTTGGTTTTGATTCGGACTCAACATGTCTTGGTCTTGACTCGGACTTGACTAATAAAAGTGTTTTGGGTCTTGACTCGGACTCAACATGTCTTGGTCTTGACTAATAAAAGTCTTGGTCTTGACTCGGACTTGACTAATAAAAGTCTTGGTCTTGACTCGGACTTGATTAACAAAAGTCTTGGTTTTGACTCAGACTCGACATGTCTTGGTCTTGACTAATAAAAATATTTGTCTTGACTCGGACTCGATGGGTCCCGGTCTTGTTCTTGACTTGGACTTGGCTCTAGTGGTCCTGACTGAAACACTGCTGGTCCTCCATTTCGTCACTTTTCGTCCAGTTGTACTAGCACAGTAAAGACTTTGTTAGTACAACCTGACTTAATGTGTTATTAATGTGTTATATTGGTGTTCACACTGGTGCCATGCGCATAATGCATGGGTGCAGTGGTTATGGAGAGCAGGTATGAGAGGCCATCATCCCAGATGATGACTGTCACTCAAACGTGACGTTGCAGGTACAGCCACGCCCACTCCATCCGGGCCTTTTTTTCATTAGCTCGTACGCAAATGACCCACGTCACTTCCCATCTTCCTGTGCGCCATGTTTTCCAGAAGGAGCGGGCTAATGTTGCAGTGAGGTGCAAACAAAAGCTCGCAAAAGCAGGTCGGATATTCCCACACGGTCCGCCGCAACGCGCGAAGGGCCAGACGAGAGGAGGCTACGGCGGAGCTCCAGTAGTCTCGTATCGCGCGCCTCTTAGTGACGCCGGAAGAAAACAGACGCAGCCGAAAAGCATCAAACTCGACCGCCTTCCCTGTGGCAGGACTCTGAAGGTACAGAGACGCGGCGCTCTGCTCAATCTGTGTGTGTGTGTGTATATATATGTGATGTGTACGCGCGCGTGTGCGTGCGCGCGGTTGATATACATGAACGACTTTCATTCTAAAGAAAAAAAATATACATATATATATTCTCCCATCTTCATCAGTATTTAACTGTGCACCCTGTAGTTACTTAATATTTAATTGACAGCAGGCCCCTGCGCTAGCTGCTGCTAATGTAGGGCACTATGATGTACGGAACACTGTGACATTACTGTACGTCATTCCCTGGCCTCACGCAGTTCTGTTTTATTTCTTTATAAGGCACTATCCAAGCATTTTCTAATAGTTTCCTAATTCGGCAATGCCGTGGAATGAACATAGTCTTTCACACAACTGCTGAAACATTTTCAAACGTCACAGCCACCCCACACCCCTAATTCTGCTTTGTAATATATTTTTAATGCATCAGAACCCCTTAATCATGCAGTCTAAAAGACCCTGAATGAAATACGAGCCCTTAGTTTTATGTCCTAAAATATTCTTGAATGAAACACCACCCCTTAATTCTTCAGCCTGTGAGACACGCCCCTTAAAATTTACACCCTTGAAAGATCCTTACTGAAACACACCCCCTTAAAGTTTGTGCACACTAATATCCGTAAGGAAACACACCCCTTAAAATTTACACCCTAAAATATCCTTAATGAAACACAACTTTTAATTTCCTAAATAAACAGCGCCCCTAAACCCTACACACATGTCCCTAATGCATCACAACCCCTTAATTGTGCATCATAAAATTTCCTTAATCAAACACAACTGCTTAATTCTAAATTCCCATATTTTTTGTGAACACGACACCTTACACAATAAATATAATTGAAAGAGTAGAACCCCTTAATTCTACACCCGAAGATATCCTTATTGAAACACAACCTTTGTATCTTAAGACCTTAATTATAAGATTTGATTTAGAAATAAAATAGACTGATATCCAGATTTTCAGAATAAACGTTTTTGTAGGAATGGCAGTACAAGCTGAGGAAAGAGTTTGTGCGTTATTGAATGGAATAAAGGCTATGCTAAGCAGAGGGTTGTTTAATAACCAATTAGCAGTCGTTGCCATTAGGACACTAAAGCCATTTTATTTTGGATTTTGGTCTGGAAATCGAATCCGGGATCTCTGGACAACTTGGGTTATTGTTCTGCCCAATAAAGTAATGCCAGCTGTAAGTGGTCTAATAGAATATTCTAGGTCAGTAAGTCATTTGCTACGTTTTTTAATTTAATTGTACATCGGACTGAAAATTGTTGACCAAAGCTGTAAATTCTTTGCTTTTTTATTTGCTTTTTAATTTCTTAGTACATGGCTTTTGAGCTACGTGTAATAAAATAGTTGTATTATTGTTCATATGAGCAGTGATTACTGATTGCTGGTCTGATTTTTTTGGAGATGGTGAAATGATTCCATATGGCTGATGCTTTATCTGTTAATCTGCTGCTGCTGCTCAAATTGAACGAGTCCGCGATGACTAGAGCGGGAGAGCCACGGAAGCACAAAGCGTTTTAAACTGCATTTGAATTTTTATTGCGGTTATTTGAAAATGTTTGGATTGGGAGTCTGTTTAACCGTTACGCCTACTTGCCCTCATTTGCCTTGCTGGTGATTTGGGATCTGGTATTGATTCATTTCACCTGTCCTGCATTTCCTTTGCTGCACCCTCTGCTATTTAAACCTCTTGTCTGAAGCAGTCTAGGTGGTTTCGGCTTTTTTTAGTGCGTCTAATTTAAGCCTTAAGCCCCAGAAGGTCCAGGGTTCAAATCCCAACTCTGCCAAGCTGCCACTGTTGGGTCCTTGAGCAAGGCCCTTAACCCACAATTGCTTGGATTGTAAGACTGTATCAATTGTAAGTCGCTCTGGATAAGGGCGTCTGCTAAATGCTGTAAATGTAAACTCGTTAGCTAATTGTATTCATCGTCTGACATCGACCTTACTTTGCACGATGATTTGGTCGTTTCTCTGTCGACCAAAAGGGGCACTCTGGTTTCAGCTGGAAGAGAGAAATGTCTGAAATTTTGACAGAACATTTTTTTTTTGTTTGTTTTTTCTGGCTGAAATTTTGTGTCTCTGTTTAAAAATGGCCAAACCTACATTCATACCCATGTAGTCCAATTCAGGGTCACAGGGAGCCTAGAACCAGCCCTAGACATGGCGCCAGTCCGTCACAGGGCACATATTGGAACACTGCGCCTGTCTTTGGAATGTGAAAGGAAACCAGAGAAACTAGGAGAATGTGGAGAACATACAAACTTCACACAGGCAGTGGCCAGGCTGGGACTGGAACCCCGTTCTCTGTAGCTGTGAGGTAGCAGCTCTAACTAGGGATGCACCAAGTTTGACAAAGTTAGTAATGTAACGTTGAAGTCAGTACTGATGCCTTAAGTTTGTCCCACATGGTAATTTATATGGTTTAAGTCAGTAATGGTATCGGATCGATATCGGGTATCAACCGATATGGAAAGTTTATGTATCAGCATCAGAACTGAACAAGTCGGCTCGGTGCATCCCTATCGCTTAAGACGGCGCCCCCCAGAAAAAGAGCTCTGTACTGGATAACTTAGGATCCAGAGTTGTCTAGGCTTGAGTTGTCCGTGTCCTTTGTCTCCTGCAGGACCAATAAAATGTACCAAGTGCCAGTAAAAGATGTGGTAAAAATCCGAAGATCGAGGAAGAAGGTGAAGAGTATCCTCTGTGACATAGCACTGCAGGACTGTCAGGACTTAATAAAGGTAGGTGTTCGATCTTGTTTGCGAGAAAAGAAAAATCCCCTGGGGCTTTATTATTCTTTAATCTTCTTTAACAGGAATACAAACCTTTTGATGCTGGCGAGGCGAGTTTCAACAACACCGAATGGATTGACTTCACGGGTCACATTGGCAGACGGAAAAAGAAGGTAAACGTGCCAGGGTTTTCACTTTTTTTTTTAGCATGGCCATGTAGCTGCTTCTTGTTTTGTTTTTTTACTCATAATGAAAATGCTTTAGTAGATGATCGTGGTGTAATACCTGAATAACCTTAGCCACTAGAATGCTTTTATTGTCGTTAAGTATTTTTAGCAGCTTACTTTATAGATTCAATGCATTTTAATAGAGGGTATATAAAGGTGGCAATTGTTATTACACTGTTCTTAGAGTTATAATAGTGGCTTAGAATGATTTGTTATGAAATTACACTGCTGCTTTCATAACAACAAGAAAAAGAATACCAGTCTACGTGCTGATGCTGACAACTAGGTCCCAGAACAGAGGATGTGGTATTTAGGAATTCTGTTTGGTCGGTTGCACACACTGCACCATGTAAATTCAAACTGATGTGCATTCCGTCTTAGTATAAGTGTTTTCTTTTTTATGCATCCGACGTATTCGTTTTTTAGTTACGCATTAGCAGTATTTAATGGAGTGCATGCTGTGGTAGCCTAGCGGCTAAGGTACTGGATTATGGACCAGAAGGGCCAAGCTGCTATTGTTCAGCCCTTGAGCAAGACCCTTAACCTACAATTGCTTGGAATGTAAGACTTTAAAAACAACTTAACACTCTGGATGAATGCTGTGTGATGAAGTATTGGTTCCTGCTTCAACTAGGGATCCTAAACACCCACCCCCTACAGCATGCATTTGGGTTATACACATACATACTAGGGATGCACCGATATTGAATTTCTTGGGCCGATACGATAACCGATTTTTAGCACATAATTATGGCCGATACCGATGTTAAAATTAAATAATAATAAACAATAAAACAGTTAAATCAGACCTGACAATTACTGTAAACACAAGGTGCAGTTCACTCAAAGGAAAAATGGTTAAATTCCATTTTATTTTTTAACCTTCCTTTAAAAAAAGGTAGGAATTTTATTTTTTTTGTCTTGAATTGGTACAGGCAGCAACAAGAACAATTAAGTGTATAAGAAAGCTTAGGACTGAGAAGCTCCAAGTATTAATGAGTAACAAAAGAAAAAGAAAAATCAAACAAGTATTCATATGTAAATATATTATAAATATCGGTTATAATATCGGCCAAAACTCTAATATCGGACCGATGCCGATATCTGAAAAAAGTCCATATATCGGCAAATAATATATCGGCCGCCGATATATCGCGCATCACTAATACATAGGTGTATGAGCTTCATAACGTCTGTCTGTTCCCTACTCTCTTCTGAAGTATCTGCTCGCGTTGTATGGACAATTGGAAATATGTTGCGCTGTCACATAAAAGACAGTTTCTCTCTGCATAAATGTGGGTGGGTGAGAAGTGAAATCAAATCACTGCGAATTGATTAGAACTAACTTAAATGGTAAAGAAAAAGACGGGGGGGGGGACAAAATCATAGTTCCCACCAGAGTAGGGGTGAGCAAAAGTTTCCGTATCTAATTTGTGTTTAAAAGTTAAATACAGCGTTAAACCCGATAGTAAAATCTTCCAATTCCGAGTCCGATTTTTACACGATAAAAAACGTTTACATTTTTTAACCTAGTGTGACACACACAGGGTCCGATGCATTTCTTTGTGTAAACTGAAAACTCCCTGTCTGCTTTTGCTTTCTTTATTTTTCCTCCTCCTAAAGTGTCCATGTCTTTTTCACGTTGTCAACTTGAAGAACAAAGACACGACCGGAGATCAGTGCAGGAAGCTCTAGTTTGTGTTTTTTGTGGGCATAAGACTAGAATACACTCAGATAAACAAGAAAATACTTACATCCAGTCACTGTGAGGTTTGTCACCATCATTCTCCAACTTTTCAGTTATATTCCGCCAGATTTCTTTAATATCAGTGATTTTATAGTCAGCGTGATGAGCTGTTCTGCCTGGCAACCGAGCTCTGATTGGTCGGCCTGATTTTAACCCGCCCGGACAACACAGAAATTAGAACATGCTCCGATTAGAAATTTCTTATGCAGCGTTGCAGTCAGTGTCGGACTCGGTGTGAAGGACGGCGTTAATATACGCGTGTTCTTTTTCAAAACTTGACGTGCATTAAAAATCGGACTCGGTGTGAAAAGGCCTTTAAGCATTTAAAAAAATTACGAGCCTTAAATGTGTCAGCATGCTGAAAGTGTTTAAAATGTGTGAAAAATATAAGACGTTGATAGCAGATGGACATGTTCATAATCACCCAGCCATCCCTGATATGTGAAAACCCCTGGTATAGATAAATGGTAGCACTGTTTAGTTTCATTAAATCCGCAAGCTTACCCTGAACAGGCGCTGCTAGGAAACAGGCAGTTTCCACACCAAGGGGAACTATCTCATTTCACACTCGTCTCCCTGGGTCTCTGGCTTTGACTGTTTAGATTTATTTGATGAGGCCTGTCATGTGTGTTTACCTCTTGGTAATATCCCACTGGTTCAGGCTGAAAAGGCTAAACAGAGAACGTGTTTGTCTAGCTAACTCTATCTCGGTGCACAGGAGGGAATAATTCGAGTACAGCCATCTGATGTCACTAATCAGAGTGCAGCCATAACAGGGGACTTCCAAGTAACAGGAAGACTTGTTAGGCTACCCGTGTTATAGGAGTACTTGTGTGACCATTATTTATGGAATATGTCATAAAAAGAAGGTCATCACCTGGATTTAACTAAGCAAATGGTTAAATAGTTAAAAAAAAGAGCCTCCCATTGGATAATGACTGCATTGGTGATGATGTTTCAGCTGACAGAAAGTTCTTGAAACTGATGCAGTGAGGAGCTTCTCATTTGTTAAACAACCATCTCCAAAGACACATCCTGTGGTCGTGGAAAAGATGTTCATCTGTTTCAGAAGGATCAAATTGTGAAAGAGTGGTTCAGGGAGCATGAGCCATCATTTTCACACATGGATTGTCCAGCACAGAGTTCAGAGCTGAACCTGGATGTGCTTGAGAAGACTTTACAGAGGTCCAAATCTCCCATCATCGATACAAGATCTTGAGTAAAAATGAATGCGACTATGGACAGAAATAAATGTGATAGTTCCGAAGCCTCATAGGGGGTCCTAACCGGGGACGCTGGAACTGTGAGGTGACTAACCAATGTGCCGCTGGGCCACCCCCGCTTTACAATGGAAGCTGGATATATTTTAATATATTTGGAGAAGGTTAAAGGTATTTGTTTAGCGCTTTTCACTCGCTCACAGGTAATACAGTTTGGCAGACTGAGCAGGATAACAAGGTCACAGCCTGAAGAGGGAGGCAAAATCAGGGAGCTGGTCAAACAGTTTGCTGAATAAACAGATATTTGAATATAACACACTGAGCTTTACTGTGATTTTCAATTTAAGAGCGCACTTAGTTATTTATATTTCTAGTTATTACATTTATTTTCATTGCAGGGGACGTTTTAAAATGCCACAAAATATACATTGTTTTGCATTGGGTACACTTCAGAAATAGGAATGTCTTTTATTAAATGTAAAATCAAGAGTCATGAGAAAATCGAATCGTGATCTCAGTATTGTGAATCGAATCGCGACCCTATTAGGGGTGCAACGATACCGAAATTTCACGATACGATGCATATTGCTGTTTTTGCTCCACGATACGATATATTTTTGATACAGAATGAGGAAATAAATTTGATTTTAATTCCCTTTTTAATGTAGAGATCAAGGATACAACTTCCTGCTGTGCGAGCTTGGAAAATGGCTTGCTTTGCTGCCATTGCTGATTTTCTTTTTTTTGAAGGGCATGGTTCAGGCACCTCACCATCTTTCACAGATGGGATAAGGTTCTTATGCTGGAATGCAGTGTTTTCCTTTCTCCAAACATAATGCTTTTCTTTTAAACCCCAAACTTTTATTTTGGTCTCATCCGTCCACAAAACATTCTTCCAGTAGCCTTCTGGCTTGTCCACATGATCTTTAGCAACCTGCAGATGAGCAGCAATGTTCTTTTTGGAGAGCAGTGGCTTTCTCCTTGCAACCCTGCCATGCACACCATTGTTGTTCTGTGTTCTTCTGATGGAGGACTCATGAACATTAACATTAGCCAATGTGAGAGAGGCCTTCAGTTGCTTAGAAGTTACCCTGGGATCCTTTGTGACCTCGCCAACTATTACACGCCTTGCTCTTGGAGTGATCTTTGTTGGTCGACCACTCCTGGGGAGGGTAACAATGGTCTTGAATTTCCTCCATTCGTACACAATCTGTCTGACTGTGGATTGGTGGAGTCCAAACTCTTTAGAGATGGTTTTGTAACCTTTTCCAGCCTGATGAGCATCAACAACTCTTTCTGAGGTCCATGATACACTTCCACAAACATATGTTGTGAAGAGCAGACTTTGATAGATCCCTGTTCTTTAAATAAAAGAACTCACACCTGATTGTCATCCCATTGATGGAAAACACCTGACTCTCATTTCAACTTCAAATTAACTGCTAATCCTAGAGGTTCACATACTTTTGCCACTCACTAATATGTAATATTGGATCATTTTCCTCAATAAATAAATGACCAAGTATAATATTTTTGTCTCATTTGTTTAACTGGGTTCTCTTTATCTACTTTTAGGACTTGTGTGAAAATCTGATGAATTTTAGGTCATATTTATGCAGTAATATAGAACATTCTTAAGGGTTCACTTTGAAGCGCCACTGTATATCTATGTAAAGATGTATTTAAAAAAACCCGCGATACAGTGAACCGCGATATAGCGAGGGACGACCGTACATAATATTAATGAGGACACTTAGACAATCTCTGTTTTTGTGTTTTTCTGTTAAAGTGGAAATACCGGACCGAGGCACTATGCTGCAGCCTTTGCTGGTTTTCGACGAGGTCGTTTTACACCTTCAGAAGTCACGTGCAGCGATGTCACGAGGAGGAGCGAGACCTCGCTTCGCTTTCGAATTGCCCCAAATGCCCTTTCATCAGCCACCCGAAAATCACCGGGCAGCACATCAAGTACTTTCACACCATTCCGGTGAAACCAGTATCCACAGTCAGCCAGGCGGTTATTCAGCCTGCCAAACCATTGACTGTCCCATCCGCCGACTTGGGGGATGACAGGTATAGGTGTGTGAACTGTGGCTATACCGACTCTTTACTTTATGTCATGAAAAAGCATGTGTTGGTTAACCATTATGCTTCGTTGTTGAACCGTTATTTTGGGCAATGGCTAGAGACCGCGCCGAACAAAACGGACAGCATTTCGACGTCGAAATATTACTGCAAGGAGTGCAAATTGCCAGCAGAGACCATCGAGCATCTGTTGTATCACATTTTGAGCTCGGACAAGCATAAAGAACTGCACTGGCACATAATGCCGTTCATCCACGACAAACATGGATCGTTTCTAAATCCCGGCCAATCGGACGCACTGAATAAGCAGGGGGTTAAAAACGTAAGCGTGGTTCCACGGCCCGGCCTAGTGCACCAGACCAACTCGAAATCAAATGGCACTGTGGTCCTGGGAGGACCAACCAACACGACAGCACTTCTTTGTTCTTCTGGAGGGAGGCAGGTCTTTCTTTCCTCTCAGACTCCTAGCTTACTATCTGGTACGGCAGTGACCGCCCTTCAGAACGCGCAGCAGCAGCGTTCCCCTGCTGGGATCCGTCAGAATCTGCCTACCTTGCCTCCCTCGCAGGTTATTAAGTCTTTAAATATGGTAATGCCAAATATGTCGCAGAAGGTTGCGAAACAGGTACCCGTGACCATGACGGTGCCCAGGCTTTCACAAGGTCCCTCGCATCAGCAGATGCTTTTGCCGCCAGGAGTTCAGGTCAATCTGCCGGGCAAAGCTGCCGTCCGTCCGTCCCTGCTCATGACACATAGACTACAGCTTAACCAATCTGCACCCAGGCCACCACTCATGGCCTCTCAGTCTGTCCGGCTCGTTCCTACAGGCAACAAAGTGAACGGCGTCCCGACATACACCCTGGCTCCGGTCGAAATGACCGCGATACCCGTTCAGCCAGGCGCCAGTCAGGTGGCCAGTAGTACAGTGGTCGCGACTCAGAATGGTTCGAAAACTGGCACGCCTTCATCGGGCACTGCAGCCACCCCTGCAAAGCCAGCACCTTCAGCCTTAAAGGCGGCGAGTAAAAAAAGTCGATCGAACAAACTGGCCGTCTTTGCGCCCTTCCTGAAGAAGCAGAATGACGATACAGTGAGATGCCTGAGATGCAAGGTTTTGTTGACGGAGCAGTGGATCTTCCAGCATCTCCTGCACGGCTTGAGGTGCTTGTTCTGCCCTCTGATGTTCTACTCGTTCAAGCAGGTCATGGAGCACTCGAACAAAGAGCACAGCCTGAAAGTCAAGGCAAACCGAGACTTCATCAAGAAAGAGTTCAAACTGGACTGCGACAACGAAGGCAATCTGGAATTCTCCACCTTCAGCTTGAATACCAACGTGCCCAAAGACTTGCTGGACAGCCAAGAGCTCAACATCGTGCTCGTGACCAGCGCCCAAGAAAAGATCTACATAAAGATGTATCCGGACTCGGCAAAAGCAGTGTACCCGCCCTCGCTGAAAACCATACCTACGGAGTGCCCGGTGTGCCACTTGAAGCTCCAGAGTTTGCAGGCCTACGAGCAGCATTTGAAAACGATTCACCACATTGTGCCCACCATCCACGCCATTTTGAAGTCTCCCGCGTTCAAGTGCATCTACTGCTTCGGAGTGTATTCGGAGAAATCGACCCCGAAAACCATCTCCATCCACGTCCAGCGCTGCCGATGCGCCCCCAAGAGCGTCAAGGACGCCGAGAGGAAGTTGAACCCAGACACGGTGCACCTGAACGGCGATTTGAAAAACGTCCCGCAGATGGTCGGCTTCCCGCAGCAGGGGACGTTGAAAACCCAGCCGGTCCACAGGGACGAGAAAGAGAAGTCCAAGAGAGAGGCGGAAAAGAACATCATCAAAAGCATCAGGGCGTGCAAGCCGGACGGTCCCAGTGCCTCAGTGGAGCTCGCCCTGGACCCGACCGGCATGGAGATGAAGTCATACGACGATCGCAAAGTGTTCCTCACAAAGTACTTCCACAAGAAGCCCTACCTGTCGCCGATGGAGACGCTCATCCTCGCCGCCCGGCTGTGGTTGAACAAGACCGACGTTGTGACTCACTTCGGCATCAAGCGAAGCAGATGCATGAAAGCGATCACCAAGAGGAGGACTGCCGTGCTGCTTGGCTTCAACATGAGTGAGCTGAAGAAAGTGACTCATAACCTTCATATTCCAGAGGTCAATCCTGCTAACTGAAGTGTCTAACTGATAAGATAACCTATTTATATTATTAGCATGTTCAAGCTACAAACCCACGTTCATTTAAGATTATATACATCTGGGTTCTAAGACTCCGGTTCTGGGGGGCCGCTCGGTATCGATTTTCCTGTTGTAACACACCTGATAGAAATCCATAGCCTTTACTGTTGGGTCACTTTAAAAGCAGGTAAACCGCTATGCCGCAGTACCCCCCTCGGACCTGGAATCGCATCCCTGATTTACATGTCGAGTATGTAATTCTCGTCTGTGTCTTTGTAAAGAATGAATATAAAGTGTGCAGCGTTTGGCTCAAAGCCAGATTGGTTTATAAGTTTGCGGCTCATGTTAGAATTATTTTTGCATAGCTGTTCCGTAAAAAAAAGAAGAGAAAAGCCTACTGTATGGACACCATTTTTATTTTGAAAGCGGTTTGCGAGCCCTGTATGCATTCTGGCCAGTGTGCAACGCGTTAGTTCTATATGAAATTATATTGGTCTACCACTAAGACCTGGGAGAAGTTAAGTGGACGATGCTGTGTACGAATTGACAGAATTGTTTGCCTTTTATTATGTTCATGTTCTATTAAAAATAATCTTGGACGGGCTGTGTTCTGTTTGGAATATAACTCGATTGGTCTCGCGGCACGGAAACAGGAACCTGAGATGAAGTGGGCGGAACAGGACACGGAATGCAAAGGATTGTATAACCTTCTCAGACAAAAGTTACATAAAAGCCCAGTCAGTTGACCAGGCTTGGGTGTGTGCAGAACACAGGAGCAGGATCAACAGCGATGGTTTTGTGTATAATGGTTTGGAAGAATTAGGGATGGTCTCTGTGCTGCCAGGACTATCCTTTTGAAAAAGTGACGTGAAGTCAAATGTTCAAGTAGTCACCCCACAAGAATCACTTTAATTGCACACCTATAGATCTCTGCGTTGTTAGCTGGTTATTCAAGTGGTCATGTATACAGCAACCTCAAATCTAGAAATCAGATAAAGAAATCCAATAAAGACAGCTGGATTTTACTCCAGTAACCAGATTACTCATAGCAAGTATACCAGTTACACGTGCGAGAGCCTTCCACAACGGTTGCCAGGTCTGCCTATTCCAAAGACTTGGCTCTATTTGGCCACTTTTTCCATTGACTTAAGTTTTTGTTTCTCGCTGGATCTGGCAACCCCGGAATTGAACACGCCACGGAATTAAAGGCGGCAAAACGGCTGTCGAACACTTTGTGCAGACTCTGAAATGCAGTATATACTCAAGAAACTGAAGAATTTGATTGGTTAATATTAAAGTTTGAAGTTTGTCACATATTTCTGTGAGATTTTTGGCTGGTTGCAAAGTAGAAATCCGATTACTGCAGTAAACCTCCTGTAAACCCGGAGGATTCCCCATTATCTGATTACTGACATACATGCATAATCGTGAGCAGAATATTATTCTATTACACAGTATGTTTTATTGACGTCATAGCCTTTAAACACGGAGAGTTTCTTAATTACGAAAACAATGAATTTTGTATTTCGGTACTCACATTAGTGAAGGCCAGGAGTTTCAGTGTTTCCTGTGGATCGAGAGAATTTGCCTGGGAGTACTACTTAAAAATGGTGACAACAGACTAGTGGTGACTGATATGAGCTTTTTAATGGCCGGTGCTGATATTTAGTGAGCAGGGTCACTGATGGCTGATAGACAATGCCAGTATCACTTTTATAAAAAAAAAAATTTTTGCCAACTGAAAACTTCTAATAAGTTTCTGAACTTATGGACATATTTAAGCTATAAATGCACTGTATCTGCACTTAACAACACCATTTATTACCAGATAACAGCAGCGTTTTGTTTCTGGGGAAAAAAGAAAATGTGTCAATACTTGCAAAAAATAAACAATGTTAAGAGTAGTGCACATGGTAGCAGCATCTTTTTGTTTTAGTGCCAGTAAAGAGCAGCAGGTTGTAATGCTGGAAACATTTTCATCCCATAAATGGCCTTATCCTCTTTGAATGTTCTTTCTCTTTGTTTTTATTCACTCAGTAGTCCCAGATTATGAGCCAGTTGTAATGCAGGAAATAAAGTTACTCTGCATTTTCTCCACTATTTTTGAATATCAAATTTGTGAGCGCAGGTCTTGGATGCTGATTATCACAAAATGGCATTAATCGGCTGGTCTATTGTTACATCAGACAATTACTATACGTATGCTTTTTAATAGAAATAATGTTTAGTGATGGTAAAGCTGACAGGATTGGTTGAGCAAGCACATATACTATAGACAAAACATTTATGGACACTCAAAAATTGCATCCACACACTATCAGTACAACCCATTCTACTGCCACTGTTTGTCTGTACATAATCCAGAAATGTATGCTTTATGTGATTTATGAATGTGGTACAAATGAGTGCTGCTGAAATAGCAGAGCTCAATAATTAGAAGGGGTGTCCACAAACTTTTGTCTGTGTAGTGTAATCATTTTATGAATCTTTCAGCAAATGAGTTTGTGCTACCAAGTGGGAAAACATGGACGCTCCCTCAGAGAAGCTTGTTTTTGTCCAGTGACATCTGCCATATCCTGAGATGGACTGGTGTCCCATAAATGTGAGAGTGGGGCAAGAGGACATCTGTAAGGGTGGATGAATTTGGGATTTTTTTGGTGTTGGCCACACAATGCCATTTCAAACAAAGGCAATTGCACAAATTGTCACCCACTAGCTCTAGCTCAATTGCATAACCACAGAGCATAGCAGTGTGAGCAAATGAGGGTAAAGGGTTTTTTTGTTACACAGTTTGATTTAAAAAGGGGAGGAGAAATTTTTTTAAAGCATTTTTTTTTATTCTGGACACAAGTGTTCATAATTTTGGTGACGATAATTTGGGGTTTGATAACGTTTTTTAATGATAATATATTGTTTGAAGATACGCAAAGGCTGTTTAGATGTGAATATAAGTAATACATTCGGTGTCTTTTTAAGTTCTTATAAAAAACATTGTGATTTTTTTTTTTTTAAAGAATTGATCACTTTCTATCGTTTAATCAGAGCAGAGAAGTCTGGGTTTGGGGACAAGGCCAAAGTAGCAAAGTATTTACGTTTAGAATATTTTAAAAAATGGAAATCATAATGATTTTGTTGCATATTTTTTGGTGAAGACATAAATCATGTTTTTAATATACCTAAGTTATTGGTTTTGTAATAACATATTTACAACCTGAATTTATAACCTGGGGACATAACAGTTCCTCTAATGGACCTAGATAAATACTAATTGTGGTGTTTTTAAAAGTTTAGGTCTATCCTTAGGATATGAATGGAAAATTAAAAAATAGCTAACATTGCTAACTGGCTACGCTAATGATTTTCACATTATGCTAGCTCTGGTTAAAGAGCACTTGTATAACGTTGTATTCTCCAGCCTGGTCTTGGGTTTCTTTTTTAATTTGTTCTTGTGTTAGGAAGGGACGAAAATAAAACAATACACCTGAACTCACAACTTTTAATTTGTCGAGTGTATGACAAGTTATTAGTGTGATTGCTGTTTGTGTACGGTAATGACTGGCTCTGAAATACATTTAAATCGACCAATATGCTCAAAAGCTTCATTAATTTGCATTAAACGTTAGTTGTTTTTTTTATTCAAATCTCAGAAGGAAAAAAACAGCAGACTGCTGCAAGTATGTACGCAGCTCAACGCTATCTGGCATCTCTTGGTTCACCTTGGTTATGAGCTCAAAACGGGTGTGCTCTGTTTCTGCTTTTTGCACGTTTGTGATTGGTTAGTACCATCCCTCTTTCTGCACTGTGATTGGTTAATTATTAACACCTCCAAGCATTCCGCCTATCATTAGGGGTTTGTCAGAAAACGGGTGTGAAAGCGTTCTGTCATGGTTCACTCGTTTGTTTAGCTTTGTGCTAACCGAAGTTATTCGAACGCAAACCGTATCATGTTAGCGCTACATAGTCATGGCTGGATACAGAGAGCTGTGTTACAGCGTCATGGCGGTGGAGTCGTGACAATGCTGAGTAAAATAAAGCTGGACGGTGCAGAGCGAAAATGTGCAGGTGACAAAGTGGCAGACTTCCACACCTCTGCCCTCAGCTGTAAGAATCTGCTCAAGAAGATGATGTCCAGCAAGAGGTGAGAGGAACGTGAATAAATAAACACGGTGTTTGCTAATGAGTACCAAAGAAAGCTTTCACAGCAGCCTTGCAAAGACAACCAACTTTATTACCATGTGTTCTCTTGACAGGAAGAAAAAATGGTATGAAACTCCACAGGTGAGAAATATGGCTATACATTTATCCAACATGTACAGGCACCAATGGCCAGTGTGACAGGGAATAAACTGCTTTGTTTTCCTATATGGTTGTGTGATTTAAATTCAGAAAGTGTCTGGTTTCTGTTAGGTTTGTATAACAATGCAGCCAGTATAAACGGATATGCTGTTGTGTTTTCAGCCTGTATTCACAGGCCAGCCTTCCTTCACGAGGCCAACCAAGAAAAGAACTTTGGAAGACAGCTTGCGAGTCCGAACGCTGAACACAATCCTGTATAAAGCAATTTCAGACCTGCTGTCCTCTCACGAGGTCAATACAGACATCCCGAGTTACAACGTGGAGCTCACCAAAGTATGTTCAAATGTGTTTTACTTACTGATGGACATCTTATTACAGTTTCATTTTGCGTTAATCGCCTGACATGCTCAGGTGGCACAGCAGCAGTCTTTTATCTCATTACTAGCCCTAAATTGCCCTCGTCCCATTTTTAGAATGTTTTGCAGACCTGAAGTTCAAGAATGGATGCTTGGTAACAAATTAAATGAAGTTGACCAATTGAAACAAACATGAAATATCTTGGGTTCATACTCTCTGCGATTAAATAATAGGCAAAGTTAGTGTAAGGAATGCTGCATTTCCTTACTTGCATTTTTCACCCCGTCCCAACCTTTTCTGATTTTGTATTTGGGAGGTGTATCGGAAGTGAATGGGGAATTGAGAAGTGAGCGCTTTTAACTCTGGTGTGCTGGATTACCAACACCCAGATCTTGATTCCTTGCTGTTGTTGCTACTGTTTTTATAATTTTGAATGCTTATTTGGTGATTTTTGCTTGGATTAACACAGTTTTTTTTTTGTGGTGTCACATAAGACCACTATCTGACTGTTAGTACTTGGCAATTAAAATATATGGAGTGAATCCTATACGGTATTTACACCCATAACCCACCCCGACACCACTTACTTGTGGCTTACTGACACTTTACGTCTACCCAGTTGAATTCTGGCATAGGTTCTGAGGGGTTATTGCGACGTTTGCATTAGACCTGGCTGATTTTTAGCTTTTAGCAATCTTACGAACGATGTCCTCCCATTTTCAAGGTCTCGTTGCTAGCTGATTACTCCACTTGCCGAATTTACTGGAAGACGAGTTTGTCCTCTGACAGAGACCTGCAGATTCAGCAGGCTCTCGACAAATGTGCTGCTCGTATACGGTACGTCTGTTCGAAACGATGCGATCATTTTGATTTCTAGTCAGACAAGTGTAATAATTCAATGTGGTTTTCAGATACCTCCTCATCTCGCAGCAGATTCTGGGCAGTGTTCCTCCATTAGTCTTTGTCCTAGATAAGCAGCATGCCGCTCTGAAAGAGGTAACGGGCATGTGGAAGTCTTTTTGATGCTGTTGTGAGACCACAGGATGGTTAACATGAATAAAGTGTTGTCTCTGATGTCAGGTTGAAGACCTTCTCAAGATTGCCGACTACGGACCCAGTGAAGATGCCGAGACGCTTTCTCTTTGTGGAAAAGATGCTGAGTACGGCCTTGGGTTATATAAATATAATATTATATTTGGCACATGCTAGCCCACCACCGTATAGATCGGGTTTCAATCCTGATGGTCAAGTCAAGTCAAGTCAGAGCTGTTTATATAGCGCTTTTTACAATGGAGCATTGTCTCAAAGCAACTTTACAAGTTTAGATGATCTCCTAATAACTACGTCCAATCCCAAATTGAGCAAGCCTAGGGCGACAATGGCAAGGAAAAACTCCCTGAGTGTTATAGGAAGAAACCTTGGGAGGACCAAGACTCAAAAAGGGACCCAACCTCCTTGGGCGGCGTAGATGATAAATCTAAGAGAGAAACTAAAGTCATGGAGTCAAAGTTCGAATAAAATGTGAAGTATGCACATCGGCATTAAGTGGCCCGGGTATGATGGGGCTGGAGCCCGGGTATGATGGTGCCTTGCTGTGGTGTTGCCCATAGTGCTGGCGGCGTCTGGTGGGAGGAGAACTGTTCCAACAGTGACCCCTCCATGGTGGTGGGAATGTTGCATGCTGAAAATGAAAATATACAGTGGGGTTAAAAAAAGTATTTAGTCAGCCACTGATTGTGCAAGTTCTCCTACTGAGAAAGATGAGAGAGGTCTGTAATTGTCATCATAGGTACACTTCAACTATGAGAGACAAAATGAGAAAAAAAATCCAGGAAATCACATTGTAGGATTTTAAAGGATTTAATTATAAATTATGGTGGAAAATAAGTATTTGGTCACCCACAAACAAGCAAGATTTCTGGCTCTCACAGACCTGTAACTAAAAGCGCCTTCGATGGGATGACAATCCAGGCGGTTGTCGGTAGAGAGACGACTATTGAATACTTTAGACCCAAGACATACACTGACTAATTAGCGTCAAATTCTCGTTATTGATAAAATCCCTGAAAATATCGACATGTCATTTTTTCAACATCTCACACCCCTAGGCTGTAACCAAACCTATGACTTACACCATTAATAACCGGTTTCATTTTACACAGGACAAAAGCGCAGCCAGTGGAGAAAAGGAGAGTCGTGTTCGGCATCGATCATGACGCGCTCTATAAACAGATGGAGGACTTTAAACAGAGGTCCAGAGACGCTGGCGTGCAAGTGGCCAGCTCGGCGAGCCTAACCCGAGACCAGCTAGACATGTTAGCGGAGATCAGAAAGCAGAAGCTGATCGATAAGAAGAAGCGCAAAGCGAGGCAGAGAAAAGATGACGACGTCACTCCTAAGGAGTTCCTGCTTGCTAGACAGCTTCAGAAAGAGGAGCAGGATCACGGCGAGCAAGGCTTAGAGGACAGCCAGGCCTCAGAACTGATGCTGAATGAAAGGAAGCGCTGAAAAGGACATGTTATCACGGATCTTGATCAGGAGGTTAGTGCAGCTACATCGTTTACAGCCCATTGAGAGACCTTGCAGGCACTTCGAGTCATACGACGTTATCAAAACACTGTCACAAAGATAAAGAATAAAGAGTTTAAAATCCTTGGCTAGCTTCAAATAGTCAAACGAAGGGGTGAGTATTTAATCCGGAACCCTACTTTATGCTTCCTCCTGGCTTCCAGTACCTGCAGGTGGTGAGATGACCGTGGCTTTTGCAGTCACCTGCTGTACTAGTACAGTCAAATCCCGGTATCTGATTTCCCGCCATAATGTAGGAGGTATAAACTTTCTTCCCGCGAATCAAACCACTAACCTAATGCATAACGAGTTAAAAAGGAATCCTGGGAAATACTATTGCGCAACAAATGTGTATCTGTGTAATGTAAATAATATGGATCTGAATCTATATCTGGATGGCATTTTGCCTCTACCTGCACCTTCCACGCCCTTCCTATTAGTAAGGATCATGTTTGGTTTATACAGTTTATACAGAAAAATTACTTAAGAGACCTGGACTGCAGTTGAGTTTTTATTGACATTCGAAGATTTACTTAGGAAGTAACCTGAGGGGAAAACACCACACGGACCCACACCGAGTGGTGGACTTGGCGTCATAGGAGTCCTGGCCTTGAGCCATTGTTGGGACCCTTTACATACACGAGGACATTCACTTCACTGGCTCCCTGGAGCTTCCCGCATGAGATTCACAACCCCATGCTCACAAAGCCAAAAATAGAACGACACCCTCTTACAAAAAGGCTCGTACCAGCCGAGACACGAGCTTGGCTCGACTGGATCCTCCACTCAAGATTAAATGCCGACGAGCATGAAGACTCTTCTCCATCCTGGCACCCAGGTGGTGGAATGAACTTCCACTGGACGTCCGAATGGCTGAGTCTCTTGCTGTCTTCAGACTCGCTTCTTCACTCGGCACTTCAGTGAAGACTGCAAATACAACTGTGTATTTAAAAAAAAACAAAAAAAAAACATTTGCTTGTGTTTTGATTGATCTATATCAGATCCTAGCAAGTTCTGGTTGGATTGTGTTCTTGAGCTATTGCTTACTCCTACTAACTGGTTTGGTCTACTAGGAAGAATGCGGAGCACTTCTGTAAGTGGATAACTGTGTCTGCTAAATGCTGTAAATGTCAATGTTTGGTAGATGGATGGTTTAAATGATTTGGTTTTCTGGTTTAAACCTCCAGCAGTACAGCTGTGTCTGATCCATTCGAGCCAGCACGTCACTGTCACTGCAGTCCTGAGAATGTTCCACCACCCAGATAGTACCTGATCTGTGCTGGTCCTGTCCATTAGAGAAGAGTAAAGGGAAAACCAAGTGCAGTCATGACTGAAATTGAAATAAAAAATAAGCAGAAAATGAGAGAATGCCTAAGACTTTTACACAGCCCTGTAGATTAACTGCCTCAAGTGTCAAAATGTGAGTGGAATCAGAGGAAGCAGGTATGGAAATGAATGAACGAGTGAAGACTTGTCCTTTGTTGCCCCCAGCATCGCTCAAGAATGTATGTGCCTGTCCGAGTCGCTTTTGTGAAGCTGCTATCTAGCCCACTGTACGGAGTGCTGTGCAAATAAACAGACCTTTAACTTAATAATCCTTTATTAAAACGTGAACAAACTCTCACTTTTCTTGTCATCCAGTTCAAGCCAAAATCATATGTCCATGTAGAGCATCCGCAAGTTCTTAAGGTCTGAATGATCAACATATTTCACTTGGTTTGAACCTGGTCGGAAGGCACAACAGCACGTCACCTCGGGTTTGAATGGGTCCATCGCGCAAATCTTCTCCACAGGTGTTTGGGAGTAAGACGACATGATTTGTATTACAATAAAATCGTTACTGTACAACACCAGCGTATAAAACATCAGGAGGCATTTCAGTTTGACCGCCATTGGTAAACTCAAACACTTAAAGGCATTGACGTTGAACGTGGCCGTGCAGATCAGACCACCTCAGTCGTGCTCTCCTCGGTCTGGACCTCCTCCTGAACGTAGACGATAAACTGCGACGCGTCTTCGCCCTGCGTGTACACGGTGACCGTTTTGATCCCCTCCACGTCATCCGAAGATAAGACCAAGTGATGCTCTTCTCCCAGATCCATGGTGGTCTGCTGCAGGGCGTCATGGATCATCATGGCGTGTTCGGTCTGCTGCTCTTCCTCCGTCACCTAGGATGACAAAATGGAGCCGATGGTACGTGTTATGTTTAACAAGGTTGTAGCGCGTTTTAAGGAATGTACTACACAAATGTGCAGTTTTGGTCATGTTTGGTCATGTGACTTTGTACAGTGGGGCAAACAAGTATTTAGTCAGCCACTGATTGTGCAAGTTCTCCTACTTCGAAAGATGAGAGGTCTGTAATTTTCATCATAGGTACACTTCAACTGAGAGACAAAATGAGAAATAAAGAATTTAATTGTAAATTATGGTGGAAAATAAGTATTTGGTCAATAACAAAAGTTCAACTCAATACTTTGTAACATAACCTTTGTTTTAAATGACAGAGGTCAAACATTTCCTGTAAGTCTTCACCAGGCTTGCACACACTGTAGCTGGTATTGGGACTGTGGTAGCCTAGCGGGTAAGGTACTTACCTATGGACCAGAAGGTACACGGTTCAAATCCCACCTCTGCCAAGCTACCACTGTTGGGTCCTTGAGCAAGGCCCTTAACCCACAATTGCTTGGATTTTAAGACTGTATAACTTGTAAGTCGCTCTGGATAAGAGCGTCTGCTAAATGCTGTAAATGTAAATGGTATTTTGGCCCATTCCTCCATGCAGATCTCCTCTAGAACAGTGATGTTTTGGGGCAAAACAGACTTTCAATTCCCTCCACAAATTTCCTATGGGGTTGAGGTCTGGAGACTGGCTAGGCCACTCCAGGACCTTGAAATGATTTTTACGAAGCCACTCCTTTGTTGCCAGAGTGGTGTGTTTGGGATCATTGTCATGCTGGAAGACCCAGCCACGTTCCATCTTCAATGCTCTCACTGATGGAAGGAGGTTTTGGCTTAAAATCTCACGATACATGGCCCCGTTCATTCTTCCCTTAACACGGATCAGTCGTCCTGTCCCCTCTGCAGAAAAACAGCCCGAAAGCATGATGTTTCCACCCCCATGCTTCACAGTAGGTATGGCACAAGTCAGAATTCTTCTTCTTCCAAACATGGCGAGTTGAGTTTTTACCAAAAAGTTCTATTTTGGTTTAATCCGACCACATGATATTCTCCCAATCCTCTTCTGGATCATCCATATGCTCTCTGGCAAACTTCAGACGGGCCTGGACATGTACTGGCTTAAGCAGGCAGACACGTCTGGCACTGCAGGATCTGAGTCTCTGTCAGCGTAGTGTGTTACTGATGGTAGCCTTGATACTTTGGTCCCAGTTCTCTGCAGGTCATTCATCAGCTCCCTCCGTGTAGTTCTGGGATTTTGGCTCATCATTGTCATGATCATTTTGAAGAAGTTAAAGGTCTGTTAGAGCCAGAAATCTTGCTTGTTTGTGGGTGACCAAATACTTATTTTCCACCATGATTTACAATTAAATTATTAAAAAATCCTACAATGTGATTTCCTGGATTTTTTTTCTCATTTTGTCTCTCATAGTTGAAATGTACATATGATGAAAATTACAGACCTCTCTCATCTAAGTAGGAGAACTTGCACAATCAGTGGATGACTAAATACTTTTTTGCCCCACTGTATATGTGAAATAATGTAACTTCCATGATAATGTAATGAGCAAGGTCTTAACAATTCTAATAGGAAAGAAAAATCTATGCAAATGAATGAAAATGTCTTGGGAAGCAGGATTAGATGGATTCATAAGCCAAAGTGCTTCTCAAGTAAGATTTTGAAGTCATTACATTATTTTGGAACGGCTAAAATGAAAATGCTCCTATATTTACAACAAAACAGTAAAATAAATATCCTATATTTACACTGGGTACTTCCTATGTGGAATCCTCATGGGTTTACTCCGTGTACTCCGGTTTCCTCCCACAGTCCAAAGACATGCATTAGGTTAATTGATTACGCTAAATTGGCTTTGTCTTGAGTGTAAATATAAGACTAGTTTTGATGTAACCTTGTGTGTGTGTCGCTGAAATGGCCACTGATGCTGATAACCACACAAACAAATATTTCCACCCAGTATACAAGGTAGTAGACTTGCCTGCTCTACCACAGTAACAGTGCCAGGGGCCATGGCAACCATGGAGGCCACGGTGGCATCGGGGACGTCTGTGCCAAGTTCGATTATCTGCTGGAAAATATTAACTGACGCAGGATCGAGTCTGTCTGTAGCCGTTGCCGAGACAACACCTAGACGACAGTTGGGAACATTCATTTGAAGTTTGGCAGATGCATTTTTCATAAGTGTTCAGTTTTAGTGACATACAGCGTCCGTGAGACTGACCGTTCTGCGTGTTAAAGCGTAGGTTCTGCAGCACCGACACGGCCGCCTCTGTTCCCTGCACATCTTCAGTCTCGGCAATTTGAAGATACTGCGTTGTTGGTTCTTCGGTCGATTCCACTACCTGTCCAAGCAGAACAGCATTGTTTGGACCGGTGCCCCAATTTTGAAGATAAGAAGCAATTTTGAATCCCCCACTGACACAGGAGTACATCATATGCTTCCAAACTCCACTGGAATTTATTTTAAACATTGTAGGTCATCCAAAATTGCAACTTCTTGTTGACGAAACCAAAATAAGGTGGCAAATCACCTTTACAGTGGAATTATTACAAGTGACATGCATTATGCATCTTAATTTTTTCCTGTGTAACATGGCAGTGCTCAAACATGTCTCGTTCATTTGTCTTACCACTGGTTTGGAGTATGGGGGTACCTCGGTTCTCAATGCATGTTGACTAGAAACATTTTTCTTGGTTCTCGTCATTTGCTTGGTACTCTGCTCAACTTGTATGAGTCGAGTCACATGACTCCCTCGATTCATGATCACGATTCGCAAATCCTCTTGGCTTTCAGGCTGCAGTAAGCATTAGCAGCTTGTGCCCAGAGTTCACCGATAGAGTAAGTGTTTTGCTTTTACTTTTCACTTTCAATCCATTACTTGCTAAATTTCATAAGTTTTTTCAACACTATATTATAAAACAAGCTTTTGCGTTAATGATTTTGGCAAACTGTAGGTTAATGGAAGTGTTAATGTAAATGTTAATGTATAATAGGCTCTGCTATGATACAATATAGACTATATTTAACTCATCAGTTTATGATACATTTAACTTATGGATTTGTCAGAACATATCCCCATCATAAATCAGGGAGCTGATTTATTATGACAACTCCATTAATGCATATAATGCTTATACAGTGTAGATTTTCTGGGGGTCTGGAACAGATTAATGCAATTTACATTACATTATGCTTATGGGAAAAATTTGCTCGGTACTCGTTTTTGGTTCTCGACAAGCCTTCTGGAACAAATTAACGAGAACCGAGGTACCACTCTACATGTAGTTCTTAGAAAAACTCACCTCCCACTGATTCTCAACCATTTTGAGCCCGTGCTTACACTTCAGATGTCTGTTCATTTCCCATTTAGTCCCATAGACATAGTTACAGACGGGACACTTCACGCCTCCTGAATACATAACAAAAAGCATTATTCTGTACTGCATGTCATTCCTTTTCCAACGAGTTAACATTTTTTAAAATGAAGAACTAATTACTAAGGGGAAAAGAAGGCAATACCTTGCTCTACACCAGACTCTGGAGCAGCTGGTGTAGGACCTGCATTGCTGTACTGCTCATTGGGATGCTTCTTGTTATAGTGTCTTTTAAGGGAGCCTGAGATGTTGCATGAGTACTGGCAGTGTGCACACCGGAAGGGCTGGAAAAAGTGATAAAGATCACGTTTTAAGGACCACAAACAAGCTGTAAATAGGTTAGGTGGTATGTTTTATGCTTAATGTGGGTTGTTCTTGGTGTTTTAATGCTTCTTCTATAAAGACCTAAAACAACTGGTTGCCTGAGTGAAGCCAAAGTCTAACTCGCAGGTGTTAAACTTATTGGCGCCCCGTGTGAGGATCTGTAAAAATAATCCGAAAAAACATAGTACAGTACATTAAGTCCCCTAGATACGAACCAGTTCCGTTCCGAGAGTGGGTTCGCATGTCCAAAAGTTCGTACGTCCAACATATTTAGCCTAAGCCTCCAGCTTGTGAGCCTCCAACGTCTAATATCGCTTACTTTCATTTTAGCGTCCATTATGGCTTGCTGCTTTATACAGAGATCAGCGTTGCTTTTAATACCAGACATTCTGGATAATTCCACAAAAAGGAGCTATGTATTGTACACAGCTGGTGTCGCGACCACATTCCTACCGGACTACACTACTCAGCATCCCGTGACGCGGTGTGTGCGCGTATCACGCCATTTCTGCTTGCTGCATTTGTGTACTCTCTATGCCCAGGTCTTAATTTTGTTATTGCACTCAGTTCTCCATTGCTTTTTCAGTTTCTTAATAAAGCTCTGCTCTATACCAGCTTCTAGTGTTCATCTCCCGCTTTCTGACCAAGCATGACGGTCAGTAACACAACCATTTCTTCGTAAACCCTGAATATGACCGAGACCGAGTAACAATGTTCTCCTCACCTCTGCCAAGCTCCAGAGATGTGAACTATCCTACCAACCATGCTGCCACACAACTTGAAATTCCGCCAGATTCGTTTTTTAATTTCGACGTTATTTGAATCATGTTTGATGTATTGCACTTGCACATTTGCATCTCTGAATGTTCGCTGGGCTAAGTTTCCCATGTAGGGGATTTACTGTACAGAACTGGTGTGTATACTGTGAAGAACCATTGAGGTGAAATATTACTTTAAGGAGCTTGTGGCATCACTGGCAGTTTTCTATACCTTAAAGGAAACGTGCTGCTCCATGTGGCGGAGGAGTTGGGGTTTCTGTGCTGCAGTGAAATCACACTCGGTGCATTTGAACTGCTTACCTACAAGAAAAAAAGCATACACACCTATTTCATCATTGATCCATAAGTGATTAATGACATCACAGGTTTGCACTGAGAGTTTTGTACTCTGGAGCAAGGCCATGCATTTAGACCCTTTATCCTTCAGAAAAGTGGTGACAAAGTGGATCAATTGTCTAATTTCAACAATTAATGAATTGGTTATTAATTTGAACAATTAATAACCACGACTTGCGGGCTTTCCACAGTCTATAACAGTGTCTGATTACATTAATAACCACTATGTGTAGTGTAATGAGACAATTACAGTGGTGTGAAAAAGTGTTTGCCCCCTTTCTGATTTCCTATTTTTTGGCATGTTTGTCACAATCAAGTGTTTCGGAACATCAAACCAATTTAAATATTAGTCAAAGACGACACAAGTAAACACAAAATGCAGTTTTTAAATGACGGTGTTTATTATTAAGGGTGAAATAAATTCAAACCTACATGGCCCTGTGTGAAAAAGTGATTGCCCCCTAAACCTAATAACTGGTTGGGCCACCCTTAGCAGCAACAACTGTAACCAAGTGTTTGGGATAACTTCAATGAGTCTTTTACAGCGTTGTGGAGGAATTTTGGCCACTCATCTTTGCAGAATTGTTGTAATTCAGCCCCACTGGAGGCTTTTCGAGCAGGAACGGCCTTTTTAAGGTCATGCCACAGCATCTCAATAGGATTCAGGTCAGAACTTTTACTAGGCCACTCAAGTCTTCATTTTGTTTTTCTTCAGCCATTCAGAGGTGGACTTGCTGGTGTGTTTTGGATCATTGTCCTGCTGCAGAACCCAAGTTCGTTTCAGTTTGAGATCACGAGCAGATGGCCAGACATTCTCCTTCAAGATTTTTTGGTAGACAGCAGAATTCATAGTTCCATTTATCACAGCAATTCTTAAAGGACCTGAAGCAGCAAAGCAGCCGCAGACCATCACACTACCACCACCATATCTTACTGCTGGTATAATGTTCTTTTTCTGAAAAGCTGTGTTACTTTTACGCCAGATGTAATGGGACACACACCTTCCAAAGAGTTCAACTTTTGTCTGGTCAGTCCACAGAATGTTTTCCCAAAAGTCTTCCGGATCATCAAGATGTGTTCTGGAAAAATTGAGACGAGCTTTAATGTTCTTTTTGCTCAGCAGTGGTTTTAATCTTGGAACTCTGCCATGCAGGCCATTTTTGTCCCGTCTCTTTCGTATGGAGGAGGCATGAACACTGACCTTAACTGAGGCAAGTGAGACCTGCAGTTCTGTGGATGTTGTTGTGGGGGTTTTTCTGACCTCTTGGATGAGTCGTCGCTGCGCTCTTGGGGTAATGTTGGTCAGCCGGCCACTCCTGGGAAGGTTCACCACTGTTCCATGTCTTCGCCATTTGTGGATAATGGCTCTCACTGTGGTTCGCTGGAGTCCCAAAGCTTTAGAAATGGCTTTATAACCCTTTCCAGACTGATAGATCTCAATTACTTTCTTTCTCAATTGTTGCTGAATTTCTCTCTCAGCATGATGTGTAGCTTTTAAGGATCTTTTATTGTACTTCACTTTGTCAGGCAGGTCCTATTTAAGTGATGTCCTGATTGAGAACAGGTGTGGCAATAATCAGCCTGGGTGTGGCTAGAGACAGTGATCTCAGGTGTGATAAACCATAGTTAAGTTATGTTCTAACAAGGGGGGGGGGAATCACTTTTTCACACAGGGCCATGTAGGTTTGGATTTTTTTCTCCCTTAATAATAAACACCTTCGTTTAAAAACTGAATTTTGTGGTTACTTGTGTTGTCTTTGACTAATAAACATGCAAAGAAATACCACTGTATAAAAGCTGTATTTCTCATGAGGTAAAAGAGCTCACCGTCTGCTGAGTGCATGAGTTTGTGGCTTTTTAGCGTGCACCTCGATTTGAACTTCTTCCCGCACAGGTCACATAGGTGGGTCTTCTCGGTGTTGTGTCTGTTCATGTGAGCCTTGAGGTTGCTTTTGCTGCGTGAGGCGTAGTCACACTGCGAGCATTTGAAGGGCTTCACCCCTATATTTGCAAATTAACAGTAAATCCCACTGATCGAAAGGGTCATACCAAGTAAAATGCATTATGGTTGCAGTATAGTTACATACATTTAGAATGAAACAAAAAAATAAAAGTTTGCACTACATTACAAACGTGCAACACGTGCTTGTTGAAGATCTTATTCCAAAACACTGCCAATTTATATGTAATTGAAACAATAGCTTCCACCTTTTCCACTGATCATTAATAGAGCAGTCAGTCAATGTTCCAGTTCATCCCAAAGCTGTTCCTTAGGGTTGAGGTCTGTATAGGCCAGTCAAGTTTTAACACACTAAACTCTGCAAACTGTTTAAGGAACCTTACTTTGTGTACAGGGACATTTTCCATGCTGAAACCAGAAACGGCCACAAAGCTGAAAGCTAGGGGTTGGTGCTATGGCGATTTTATATCATGAACAATTCAAACATCTCCACAGAGAGATTGTGAGTCATACTAAAATCACTTTTACTACTTTGTGCTGAAAATGTTCTGGTAACCCAAGGTTGCACCTCTATTACTCCTGGCAAAAATGAGGGGCTCTCCACGGTTTTTTACTTTGTAGCAAATAACCAACCAAATCACAGATATGACACCAAATTATTTACATTTACATTTCATTTAGCAGACGCCCTTATCCAGAGCAACTTACAATTGGTACAATCTCACAATTCAAGCAATTGTGGGTTAAGGGTCTTGCTCAAGGACCCAACAGTGGCAGCTTGGCAGTTGTGGGATTTGAACCCTGAACCTTCTGGTCCATAGTCCAGTACCTTAACCAATGCAAACCACCAAACCACTATTACACCTCCACCAAACTTTACAGATGCCACTGGTTTTGGGAAAAGGATTATCTCATATTTTAGTGCGTGATTAAGCTAATTACACAGAAATTTAAAAAACATTTACCAAGGGCGCCAATAATTGTAAATCGGACTATTATGATATTAATATTGGCTTAATTAGATGCATTTCTTTCTGTTTGGTTTTCTCCCACATTCCAAATGCATAACAACCAACGTTCATTCTTATTATAACATCAGAGACAAATTAGCCCACCTTCATGGGCCCAGATGTGCTGCTGCATGTCAGTTCCATTCCTCGTGAAGTAGAATTCGCAGTACGGACATTTGGAGCCACGTTTCCCGATCACCCCTTTAAAATGCGCACGTATTCCAAGACCTTCTAGGATCGTGCTCAACGATGAATCTAAGCAGCAGGAACACTTCGATTACTGTTCCATCATGATGAATTTAAAAAATGAAATGTACATTTGTTTTACCTGGATGTCTGGATTTGACATGATGCCTTAGCTTGTCTTCTGGAAGCGTTTTCTTACAGACCGGACAAACAAAGGTCGTCTTAACCTAGAATGTAAAAGAAAAAAGTAAAATTAAAATATCAAGCTGCAACACTGACTGATTTCATAACATTAAAGCTCCATTATACTTACAATGGCCGAGTGTGTTTTAAGATGTGACTGCAGCTTGTACTTGTCAGGCGTTGAGAACTCGCATCCTTCCGATGGGCATTTGAGAAAAACGTTACTGTGTCTCTGGATGACATGGCGCTTCAGGCAGTTTTTGGTGATGGAAGAGTAGCTGCACTGGGAGCAGTAATAAACGTGCTCTCGCGTATGTGTCCGTATGTGCATGTTGTAGTGGACCTTGTACCAGAAAAGCTTACCTGTGAGAACAAACAATGTACAATGGGATCAAAAGTCCAATAATTCTGATGTGCAATAACTTTAAAATAAATTTTGTGTATATATGAGTATGTGTGGGTATACACAGTCATATATATATATATATATATATATATATATATATATATATATATATATATATATATATATATATATACACACACTCACTGTATACATATACACACAGTCTACCTCGTGATGGCAGGATGGATTTTCCTCGTCAATTTCAAAATGTGACAAATGTCCTGCCTGTAATTAAATTCTACCCTGCTAAGCCGCCAAGTTTCAAACCATTGATAGGTGGTACTTTAATCCTACTTTAAACTTGCAACACCGGATGATGTACAGCCCCTGTCTGTTATCAGAGATGCTATATAAGGAGGAGACTGGTCACTGGTTGAAATATGAATGGGACTGTAGTACAGAAGCCCCGCCCTGTCATTACAAAGAACCAATTGCCTTATTAGTAAATGTATCAGAGAGGGGGGCGGCAAGTCTCGGCCCCTTTGTAGTGGCGGGATACGCCTGCCCAGTAGCCAGAATAACCCTTTTCCTGTATTATCTGAACCCAACAACGCAAGTAAGTTATATCATTTTTGTCGATTATACCAGCGATTCTAAATATGCCTTTTGAACGTTAATTTCTCTTTTACTTTTGGATATATAGGTCTCTCCTCATTCAAAGAGATATATTCTGGTCTTCTGTGGCTGGAAATAAATGACTGGTAACATTACCAAGATGGTGGTGGAGAGAACAGACTTATCTCATGATGACTTCGCTGTTATTCATCTCAGACAGGACTAGTGGTTAAGGTACTGGACTATGGACCAAAAAAGGTCCAGGGTTCAAATCCCGCCTCTGCCAAGCTGCCACTGTTGGGTCCTTGAGCAAGAGCCTTAACCCACAATTGCTTGGATTGTAAGGTTGTGTCAGTTGTAAATTGCTCTGGATAAGGGCATTCTCAACTTTGCGTAAATGAATAGAATCTGTACATGTTTATGTACATTGTAAATGTGACTGCTCGATCATGCGGGCAGCATCAGGTATGAATGTCTGAAGTTATTGTCTATTTTTTGTAACCTCGTTAAGTCGCCAAACTCGCCAAGAGTAGCCACAAACTAGATGTGGGCAAGATAACGAGTTTACATTTGTTTGTTTTATTCTGTTTTTACACTTTTTCTACTACTGAGTGCACTACTATCCTCTGCTGCTGTAAGCTGTAAACTTCCTCACTGTGGGACTAATAAATGTTTAACTTATCTTATAAAAGGCATTCTGTGCAGAGA
The DNA here is from genome assembly GCA_025084515.1 of Ancistrus triradiatus. Classification (NCBI taxonomy): domain Eukaryota; kingdom Metazoa; phylum Chordata; class Actinopteri; order Siluriformes; family Loricariidae; genus Ancistrus; species Ancistrus triradiatus. Next base: position 2,165,380 of record JAJAGP010000002.1, on the reverse strand, counting down.
CCAAACAACTGAAGGTGGTAATCAGTAATGAAATGGTTTACCACAGTATTCACACTCCAGGTCTCCGTAGATTTTCCGAATCCTCTCAAAAACTTCCATATTCAGCTGCCTTTTTTGTAGGTCGTCCAAAATCTGTACGAAAGCAGATTTCTTCTCTTCTTGCGAGTCCTCTGTGCCACTAAAAGGAGGATTGCTCTGAGTAGCGCCAGATTCCGGCCTGCTTTCAGCGACCGATTCTGAGAGTAAATGCTGTTCTGATGGCATACATGGTATGTCAACTGTAGGACTGTCTGTAGGCACATCTGCATTGCCCTGACCAGGACTTTCACTGAATTCCACATTTGGCGAATTGTCTTGTTTCTCATTGTGTAGTGCATCCTCGGAGACCTTTCCATTCATCCCGGTTTCCAGAGGTGCTCCAGTCTCAGTAACTGGGCAGGCGTCAGTATCTTCCATACCCTCTTGGGAACTGCGCACCACTGTCTGTACGATCAAACTGCCGGAGCCCTGAGTGTGAGCCTCGTGTTCCTCTGTGCTGCCTATTTCGGTGACAAGCACTTCCTGCATATTGAGCAGAGACAACTCCTTGGTGATCTCCAGCTCCTCTTGTCTCAGCATGTCCCGCTGGATTTCATCGCCAGGCTTCAGGACGCAGAAGCTGTTCTTGATCGAATCCTCAAAAACCGCGCACTGGTCTGCTTCCGGGTGGGACTCCTTGAAATGCGCTTTGAGTCGGACGGTGCTGACAAACTTCTGTAGGCAAACGGAGCAGACGTAGACGAAGGGATGGTTTCGAATGTGAGCCTGAAGGGCCTGATACTTCACCGATCCGTGATCGCACAGCTCGCAGCCGAACGGTCGGTTGCTCCCGTGGACCATGAGATGCCGGTCGCGCTCCAGCTCGTACTTGAATTTGCGGTCGCAGACGTGACAGTCGTAGAGCAGCTGCCTCTTGCCCTCTCTGGTCTGGAGCCTGTACTCGTCGTAGCAGGCCTTAACCTTCTTGTCTTCCAGGTCGTGGCTCTCGCGGATGTGCTTGAGCAGGTTCTTGACGTCCGAGTACTTCTTATGGCAGAAGCGGCAGTGCTGCTTGATCTTCTGGTGCACCCTCTCGACGTGCACTTTCAGATGGCCTTTGCTCAGGCAGGTGAACGAGCAGTGCTCGCAGCTGAACTTCTCGCCCGTGTGCTTCCGCATGTGGACGCTCAGATTGGCCTTGATGGCGCTGGCGTAGTCGCACTGGGGGCACTTGAACGGCTTCTCGTTGGTATGGATCCGCAGGTGGGCCTGAAGGGAATGCTTGAACTTGAACACCTTGTTGCAGTATTCGCAGGTAAAGATTTTCAACTGGGTCTGGCCTAATCTGTGAAAACACAGCAATGGGACCAACAGGAAAACCAACCTGCATCTCATAGCACATGTGCAAATGTTTTCAAACGATACCTGCTGGACTTCAACGAGACGTCATTAGCAGCTTGCTGTATAGCATATTCTTGGTAACCTTTCTTCAACGCTTGTTCTTCAGAGCCTGCAGGTGCCTCCGATGGTAAAGCCGCCTCCTCTGGAGCAGCCTCAATGGGAACAATTTTTGTGGCACCTGGTGTAAACCGGTAACAGTGTACTCATTGAGCTTTTCCAAAGCAAGCATCTACAGCATATTTCATTGTTCTAGTGATCTCACCTGGAATGGCTTCATGTGCTGCAAGAACCACATTGATAATGGGGTTCTTGGTGCAGCTCGCTGACTCAAGGTCCTTTACAGAAGGGACTTTATCTGGCTTGACAGTTCGTGCCCTCTTTGGTGAGCATTCTTCATCTTCTTCATCAGGAGCAGTCTTATCAGCATCAGAATTATCATCTGGGTTGCAAATGGCTAACATTTAGTATGCATGAAGTGTAGTTTTGTGACCTGAATTAAGAATACAGTGGTACCTCAGTTCTCGACCACCTTGGAACTCGTCGAATTCGGTTCTCGACGCATTTTGACTAGGAAAATTTCTGTCGGTTGCTCAGTACTCTGCACACTTGCTTAAACTTGTACGAGTCGAGCCACACGACTCGATCCATGATTCAGTACACAGTGATTCAGATTCACAATAGCCCTTGCTCAGTGAAGATCTCTGCTGTGTTTATCGTGTTTTTCTTCATTTTTGCATCTACAGCACTGTATTCTTAGTGCAAATAAGTCCCCATGGGTTCTAAAATAGTTAGTAATGACAGCCAACTGAAAGGAAAATAGGAACTGAATTCCTCTTGGTTTTCAGGCTGAGCAGTTTGCCAATAGAGTAAGTGTTTTGCTTTTACTTTTCACTTTCAATCCATTACTCACTTGACATTTTTCAACACTTTGTTATAAAACAAGCTTTTTTTTAATGATTTTGGCCAACTGTAGGTTAATGTAAGTGTTAATGTGTAGTAGACTTTACTATCAAACTGTATAGACTATAGTAAATTCATTGGGTCGTGTTACATTTAACTTATGATGGATTTGTCGGAATATATCCCCATCGTAAATCAGGAAGCACCTGTACAATAACTCCATTAATGCATATAATGCCTTATATGGTGTGGATTTTCAGGGGTCTGGAACAGATTCATTCAATTTACATTATGGGAAAAGAGAACCCAGGTACCACTGTGCTGTAGTATCTTTACTAGATATGTGACTGTATTAGACAAACGATCTGTAATGACTGCTCATGTGAGGTCATTTCATTTTATTATGGATCATTACAAACATCACACACAATAAAAAAAATTGTTTTTTGGCTCTGTGTGTTCAAAATAGTAGTTTTGGCTATGAATTGCCTATGAAATTCATTACATTATTAAACTTTACTGACGCTGATTGAGCAGTACAGTTGACACACATAGCTGATTAAGCTGAAAAGACTCCTACCACTGAACCCGTCTTCATCTGGAACATCTTTGAGCTTTGCAAAACAGATGTGTTTGGAAATTTGCCGTTTGTTGCTAAATTTGCGCTGGCACTGATTGCACTCCAGATCAGTTCCGTCCTCAGTTTGGAGTTCAGCTGCAGATTCCGACTGCACAGCAGACGTCTCTCCCTTCGCCTGACTGGGCGCATTGTTTGATGTTGGATCTTCTGCCTGGACCTTCTTAGTTGACCCCTTCGGTCTACCACGTTTTCTTTTGACAACACCCTCTGCAGGAATAGAAAAGCAAAACTACTTGCTTCTGTTTATTTTCCTTGAAGATGAAAACCATGACTTAACTGGAAATGTGTGGGTGCTATGATCTAGGGATTGCTGCTGGCTTTGAGAACTCTACCTGCAGATTGCTCCTGGGATGCCTGTAAAGGTTTGAGTGGGATAATGATGTCATCTGTATTGCCACCCTCGCTGGTGTGTGTCTCAAGGACATGAGACAAGAGCTGAGATTTACTTGGAGAGAATAGGTTGCATATTTTGCACATGAAGACCGAAGAACCTTCTGAAAATACAACAAGAGCAGACTCAAGTTAATTATAAAAGGCCTGGTGGATAAAAGACTGTGAGCTGTAATAAAATGGTAAGACATTGATAAAATTGTGCCATTTGATTGGGACAGGAGGGTTCTACAGTCAGGAAAATAAGGTTTACAAGGTACATTCCAAACAGTTGTCCAAATCTTGTGGACAAAGAATGGGTAGCTTAACAGGTGTAAGTTTTAAGGGACCCAGCCAATTATGATTATGAAGACCAAAGACGGGAATGTCCACAAGCCATATAAGGCCAGGTCTTTGACTTGGACATTCCAAAATATTAAAACTGTATTCTTCTCAACTATGCCTTGGTAGAATGACTTGCGTGCTTGGGGATCTTGCTACACTACCCACATTCTCTTGAGATTATCTTTACGGAAAGATGTCCTGACATTTTCCATTAGAATTTGCTGGAATAATTCATTATTCCATCACTGACGGCAAGCCATCCTGGTCCAGATTTAGCAAAACCATGAAACTACCACCAGCATGTTTCACAGATGGGATAAGTCGGGTTTCCTCTCTCCAGACTTAACAGCTCTCAATTAAACCAAAAGGTTACATTTACAATTTAACCTCATCTATCCATAAAATGTTTCCCCAACGGCCTTCTGGCTTGTCCATATGATTTTTACCAAGCTGCTTATGCACAGCAGTGTTCTTTTTGGAGAGCAGTGGCTTTGTCCTTGCAATCCTGCTATAGACTCATGAACATTAGCCAGAGATTATTAGAGAGATATTTGCTAAGAATTTACCCTGGATGACTTTGCTGACTATTAAACACTGGGACTGTGGTAGCCTAGTGGGTAAGGCCTATGGACCACAAGGTCCAGGGTTCAAATCCCACCTCTGCCAAGCTACCACTGTTGGGTCCTTGAGCAAGGCCCTTAACCCACAATTGCTTCGATTGTAAGACTGTATCAATTGTAAGTCGCTCTGGATAAGGGCGTCTGCTAAATGCTGTAAATGTAAACACCTTGCTCTTGGTGTGATCTTAATTGGTCAACCTCATTGTGTCTGACTGTGGATCGGTGGAAACCAAACTACTTAGAGATGGTTTTGCAACCTTGTCCATCCTCATGAGCATTAACATCTCTTTCCGAGGTCCTCAGAAAGCTCCTTTATTCATAGACTTTGATAATCCCCGGTTCCTTAAATACAACAAGGCACCCACTCACACCTGATTGTCATCTCATTAATAATTAAATTCACCTGAAAATGATCTGCTAATCTTAGAGCGTCACATAATTTTGCCATTCACATATGGATCTTTTTCCTGAGTAAATGAATGACCAGTATAGTATTTTTGTTAATTCGGTTCTTTTTAGCTACTATTAGGACGTGTGAGAAAATTTGATGATGATTTATGTTTTAGGTCGTATTTACACAAAATTCTTCTTATATTTGTGTGTATTTGCATCATATATAAAGGGACACGTCTCCATATAAGGAATGCCAATTAATGCGCGAGACGAGGCTTTTTCAGTGTGTAACCGTTACTTGCTTAAATTGCTAACACTCTTCACACGAAGCCAAACACTGAATAATGTTGTTCTTATGTTTTTTTTAAGGCTGAAACCGAACAAACGGAGGCTTGAAATGCAGGTGAGGCTGGTAAGACCTTGTTTAGTGTTTGGAAAGGTTGTTTGTTGTGTAGTGGCGAATTAGCATAAATAAACACCAAACGCCACATTACTAGTGTACAGTACTAAGTTCTGACAGACTTTCTGAGCCAGGAAAGACGGTTCTTTCGAATCATTTAAAGTATTTAATAAAGTAAGAGAATGCACGGAGTGAAGCTGAGTAATAAAAAACAGACTTGTGGTGTCTTGTAATTTTCGTTTATATACGTGGTTAACGTTTCTGTGGCGGTCGGCTTTCCTGTAATGCGTTCGCACACTGTGTATCAGTTTCGAGACGCCCATGTTTACCCTGACCAGCGTTGATTAAATGAATCATGACTGAGGACGCCAGAGGAGGAAAAGGTCCTATAGGAACGCACCAGGTTTAAAGTTAAGAGAAACTTCAACATTTATCACTGAATACAGGTGCGGTAAGTCAGGTTAGAAAGTTCCTGACTAGTTTTACCTAAAGGCTCTCGCTCTTCATCACATCATCAGCATTAGCTGTTTCTCTGTTCTGCTCTAAACACCACCGCCTTTCGATCCTTACCTGCTCGAGCTGGCTCCATTATTCCCCATTAAATCCCGATCACCCAAACGGAAACAGGTTTCTGATTTCTGGCTTTGGCCCCAAAGAGCATTTTGGGATGAATTTATTATAATAACATTACTTTAGCAATAGCTTATGGCGAATCTGCGACATCACACATGGCGGATTGAATCTTGTCGAGCATTTTCAGTTGAATGGAACAGCGCCTCTTAATGTAGTGGAGGTTCTGCTGTAACGCATGCAGCAACAATTATTACAGTAAAAAATCTTAACATTTGGAAGAATCTTTTTTTTTTTTTTTTTTTTTTTTGCGAAGTATCAGTTCTTGGAGTTGCAGTGTAACAGTGTGTGTGTGAATGAATATTCTGCTACGTGCAGTACAATAGTTTTGAAACCTTAGTTTCTACAACATCATCAGATTTTCAGTCTTAAAAGTAGAAAAGGCCTCAAATAAATGAGCCAGAAATATTATATGTGGTCATTTACTTAGTGAGGAAAAGAATCCAATATTAAATACCTGCGCAAAAGTATGCAAAGCTCCACGATTAGCAGTTAATTCCGATCAATGGGATGACAATCTGGTGTAGGCACCCTGGTGTATTTAAAGAACAGGGATCTATCTGTCTGATCTTCACAAGTGTTTGACAAAAGCGCTCAGAAAAAGCTTTGTTGATGCTCATCAGGTTGGAAAAAGCTACAAAAACCATCTCTAAAGACCTTGGACTCCTCTGATCCAGAGTGGGACAGACTGTGTACAAATGGAGGATATATAAGACCATTGTTACCCTTTCTAGGAGCGAGCGGCTAATAATGATCATGCCAAGAGCAAGGAGTTTAATATTCCTGAGGTCACTAAGGAACCCAGAGTAACTTTGTAAGCAACCAAACACTGTTCTCACATTGGCTTATGGTAATGTTCATGATTCCACCATCTGGAGAACACTGAACAATGGTGTGCATGGTAGAGACCAAAATAAAATCTTGTGGTGTAGACGAGATGCATTATGGCTGGAGAAAGCAAAACACCGCATTAAAACACAAGAACCTTATCCCATCTGTGAAACATGGTGGTGGTAGACTCATGGTTTGAGTCTGCTGTGCTGCATCTAGGCCAATATGGCTTGCCAATGTATTTTGAGTTATACCAGCAAATTAGAAAGGAAAATATAAATTGAATCTCAAGAAAATGTGGGTCATGCAGCAAGACGGAGACTCTAACCCCTCAAGCTGTTTACAGAAGAATAAAAGTCAGCGTTTTGGAAAGGCCAAGTCAAAGTCCAGAATGTGGAACAGAAATGTGGAAATTGGTTCATGTAAGGAAACCCAGAGTTAAAACTGTTCTGTATGGCGCCAAAAAAGGCTATGAGTAATCCATGACTGATCAACATTCAACACCTCAAATAAATAAATGGCCAGGTATATTTTTGTTTCATATGTTTAATTGGGTTCTCTATTTCCTTTTTAGACTTATGAATGTAAGCTTCAGTAAGATGCATATGTTACATTAATTTCTAAAAAATGTTTTTAAATTACTGGATGGCAAGGTACATATGCAGTTTTCCTGGAGAAAGGCTGGCACCGGGATGCAAGACAAGCCAGTGGATGGAGAGATGCTCTAGTTAATTTAGTCAATCTAGTTAAGATCCAGACTTTCCCAGCACAATGTTACCCAGAGTATCTCACCACCAGCTTGTCTTCTTCCCACAGTGCATCATCACTTCTCAAAGTAAACAGTGCACATGTACTTGAAAATGAGACTTGTCAGACCACATTCTTCTATTGCTCCATGTTCCAGTTCTGACACTCGTGTGCCCATCGTAGGCACTTTGGATGGTGGATTGGTTAGCAAGACAATTCTATGTTCATGTTAAAAAGATAGTAGTTATCATTATCTTAAATCTGTATACTCATGATGGCAAGTCAGTTAAATCTGATATGCAGTACTGTGCAAAAGTCTTAGGCCACCATTAGATTTTTTGTTTTAGCAATGGTGTAATGAACATATAAAACAAGTTGTTGCTGATTGGGACCCAAAAATTTCAAACTTTGATTCGTCACTCCATAATTATAAAATACTGTGAGAGCTCCAATCTTTGTGAGCTTTAGCACATCTTGGCCTTTTCAGCCTTTTCCCCTTCTGCACAAGTGGTTTCTTGGCTGCTACCCCTCCAAAAAGTCCAATTCAGACTGTAGAAGGGTTGTTTAAATGTTTAAATGGAAAAAAGATGAAATGATTTAAACATTACTTCAGAGATTAGTGTCACTAATATCACAGTGCACCAATGAAGACTTCAGACTGAAGCTCACTGGAGCCACCAAGTCAGTACCCCAGAATTGAATGAAAACACTTGAACGCTTATTTCTTAATACTTTTATTAACACGTTGAGCCACACAATACAATCAATCTAGTCTTTTATTAAAGCTAAAAGTCGGCTCACACAGCTACACTGAGTTTCTGCACTGCACACACTTGCATCCTTTAACAGATTTGTACAAGGATTTAGTCTTTGCTCAGCATCCAGGTGGTTCTCCAACCAGTCAAAGCAAACACCCTCCTCTCAGCATTTCCTTCAGACCAAAGCTGAGTGTAGGATGTTTACATGGACTGCAGCTGGACTCAACTTGCAGCAGGGAAAATGGTGTTTCTAGCATTTTTTTTTAACACTCCTGAGCTCTTCCACTTGCATTACTGTTGTCTAGCAGTGCACACACATTTGCATTCGTACTAGTTTCAGGCTGGCGAGTCTATTCTTTGTCAATGTTGTCGCATTCAATACAGAATGCATAAATCCTTCAACGTGGTCCAATTGATCTTCGTAGGGAGATGAACGGGGGGTCAATGGCAGCAAACATCCAACTGAAAGCTCAACAAGTCACACAGCTTCCAGTCGGGGATGTTTACAGTCACAAACAGCCAGCACAATTCACACAGACGAAACAAAAAAGGGAGCAGGATCAGCTGGTAAACATTAGAGTGTGTCGACCGCCCCCAACAGGTCATGTTGCTAATCCAATTCATCAAGCACAGAAAGTTAAACACCTCCCCGTAGTCAGGAACATGATCGGGACGTTAATGTGCACATTTAAAATCGAAGGAACGACGCGTTATTCACCAAGTCCAGCAGGAAAATTGAATTCACAGTTCCCAGTCCGATAAAGTTTCGATCTTGGTGCGTTATCTAGGATACACTTGCACACAGTGGAAACTGCGCTCTTGCAAAATAATACAGTACGTTCTTACAATGACCTACATGTCGACATGACCGTGTTAAAAAGGCAATGGCGATGAGCAGCATAAAGTACAGGGTCAGTTATGCACGAGTTCTTGACTAGACAGACGTGACGAACACTTTGAAATGGTTAGACACATCAACGACCAGCGCTCTCAGACATGATCACATACTAACTTGTTTTGTACCAGTTACAAAGTTGGTAGAAGAGGAAGCAGACGAGCTAATTCTGCCTGCAAGTCTACCCTGCCCTTTAAAACAGACATATTAGGCTTTAAACTGACCACATGTCGAACAAAAAGCAGAAACAAGGCTTATTGCTGTGCAGGAAAGTACAGTAGCAGACTTTGCAGAGCCAGGTCAAAGTCATTCTGCTAATGAAGCCAGATCATAGCGTACAGTGCAGCTAGCTAACGGTAGCTAAGCTCCGCAAACACAACTACCGCGAGCTATGTCCTTTCACTTCAATACCTCCTCACATTCGCCCTCACTTTGGTCCAAAGCGGTCGGAAACGGCGCGGGTCACGCGCCAGTTTATTGCGGCTTATTTCCTGCGGCTTTTGCTGCCAAAAAATTCCCGAGTCTCCGCCATTCTGCTTCCTTCCGTCTCTCTCGCTTGTCTTTAGTTTGACCTTTAGTTACCCGACCGCGCGCGACACCAATGTTGACGTAATTGCCATGGTAACAGGATCCCGCCTCATACGTGCGTCCGTGCGCGTTCACGAGAGGACGGAGGGAGCTAAGGTTAAGGACACCTGGGGCCGCGTTCCAAATCGCACTCTACCAACATAACGACACCTAGGGTCTGCGCCATAGTGGAAGCCGTTCTGCTCGAACACTTTTCAGTCCAGCAGCGTGCGGTTTGAGACGCGGCCCGGAACAACACCGAGACGGAATCTCATTACCTCAGCCGCTGCATCAAGCGAAAATGCTGTTAGTACTTTAGGATCAATGACGTTCCTCGTATCTTGTTCCACAGTGGAATACAGTACGTGCCGTGTATCACCTCATTCTGCAATTCATTTTGATGTGCAGACATTTCCATGTGCTTTAAGTGTTCCTGGGCACATTGTAGCTTTTTCCCCTCTGGCTGTAACCGAGCAATTTCTGGTGCAATTTGTTAGACAGTGTCATTATGTAAATGGTGTAAATCCACATCTATTGTGATGCTGCTCAGGAGAATGCGCAGACAGTACCTGTGCACAGGACAATGAAAAAAGTTTGACCTTTATTTCATCAAGTGCTCTTCTTCAAAAACTGTTTCAGCCTGATCAAGGTCATAGAGCCTTAACACTGGTACCAAGGCAGGAATGCAACCTGAACAAGGATCCTGTCCATCACGGGGCTTCACAAGCTTACCCACTCACTCACTATTCCACAGCTAGGAGAAATTCAGTGCATGCTCACACTACGACTGGTTGCTTTGTGCCATACCTGAGCACGATTGTACAAACTGAACCATGCCCGACCCCACGTCTGCAAGCATGCCGGATCACGGTTCAGCGTATCACGCTAGTCAAACGAACTTCGCTTTGGGGGTCAAACGTGCTCAGGTACTGTACAGTTTGCCTAGGGTGAGTACACCCTCAGAGTAGTCAATCCATCTACTGGCATCAGGAGAAAACCTGGAAGAATCCCACAGGAACATGGAGAGTTCTGGACTACAAATCCAGGGTACAAATCCCATGCCATGCTGCTCTTGAGCGAGGTTGTTAACCCACCATTGCTTGGATTGTAAGATCAGTTGTAAGTCGCTCTGGATAAGGGTGTAGGCTAAAAGACAAAATGTAAACTAGAGGCAAGAATCCAACACTATGTGTTGCACCCCAATATCGCCCTCACTGTTGACCTCCGGTTCGATCCTGCCCTCGATTGTGCCTGTGTGGAATTTCAATGCTCTCTGCTTGGGTTTACCTACTTCAGGTTTAACTGGTCGCTGCATTCAGTGTGAGTGTGCCCGACTGTAGCTGAATCCCATTTCAGGGGTTGCATCCTTCAGAGGCTGCATTTGAAGATCGACTGCGTCATAGCGGCACGCCTAGCCTGTCCTATTTCAAAGGCTCCTTCATATGCGGCCGACAAATGCGCCCTTTTTTACATGATAATGAAGGATACATTTGATGTTTCCGTCGCCACCCAACATATCCCAAGGTGCATTGCGTGCTGTGATGCAAACTGGAAATCTGCTGTAGAGCACACAGTCTCATTTTGGTTCGTCCTTCGAAGGATGCAGTGCCTGAAATGGGATTTACCCTAATATTGATATAACCTTGCTCCTGTCATGAACATCCATTGATGCCTTTGCCACGGTCAGCCCTGGCTTGCTCAGTTGGGGTCTAGACTTGGAATGTGTCTGCTGTAAAAAGCTCTGTACCAATAAATGGATCTTGAACTAGGTTGTGCCTCAAATGGTCCCCTTAATCACTGTTCCCTACATTCTGCATACTATAGATAATGCACTATTTGCCTATAGGGAACAGAACTGTAAATGATTTCGTCCTTATAGAGCTTTCCTCATTACTGTGCACTAGCAGATTCTGTGGCATAAACATTCCCTAAAACACATTCCTTTCTCTGCCAGCGTGTGTTGTGAACTGAAATCTCAGAGCTTTAGAGAGGGGCCTTTGATAATCATCACCTCCTGCTATAAATAGGTTGATGAAGGCAGTGGCCAATAGAGTGTGATCATAACAAAGGCAGGATTTGTGATTCAGTAGGTTATATTTGGAGGCAGCAGGGCCAAATAATGAATGCACTCAATAAATTTGATTCAGCCGAGTTAAACAGGTTCAGATGTTTAAAAATATGCTGTTAGACTCATTCAGGAACAAAAGAGTCTAACAAATGAGATATCAGAATCCACTTTTTTTATTACACAGGTCGTGTACACTGATGCATTTCGAAATATTTAGGACTGGATTAAGGCAATGGATGAATTTATAGTAGTGCATCTTACCATGTGATTACAAATGAATGGAGCTGTAGTTATCAAACAGATTTACCTCCTTAAGCTATGTGTGTGTTTCGACAGCGTTAAATCACACCAAAAAATACCTTTTCCACAGGCGACTGGTGTATATGTTTAATAAAGATGCTTACCGTTTTACCAATAAACATTTTATATATTTTTCAGCAATTACAGCAACAGCATTTTATTACTAGTTTTAATTTCTCCATGTAAGTGAAAAGAAGCTGATGTAACAGCAATGACAATATAGGTATGGTATCAGGACCAGTAAGCGTTTAGTTCTGAAAACAGTTAAATTAGCTTAAAGTTTACTGCATATAACAGTGACAGTAACAGCAAACATAGTGGAGCGCTCTCAGCCCGTCACTTCTATGACACGTTCCTCTTCTCCATCTACATTCGCTCGGATCTCCATGAGAACTCGCGCAAGTCGGCTCCAGTCCTCTGTATGTGGCACCGCCAGCTGCTAAAATATACAAATATACAAAGTGCACATACAGTCCGTGAGGTCAGTTTGGACCATATCAAAATACCCAAGGGCCGGTCTCGCTTTTTAGAAATATTATTCAAATTATTCCAAGCATTGTATTCAAAGTATGAAAAAACAGAAACTTACAGAACAATTTTTTTTTACGACTGAATTTCATTTTAGCGCAATAACCATAGCCTTAGTCCTTAACCTTAGTAACCTTAGCCTTAGTAAGAAAGGTCTACGTAGTCCCAAGGGTTATGGTTACTAAGGCTAAGAAACCATAACCTTTGGGACTACATAGACCTTTCACGTTGATGGTTTTAGGTCACCAGGTCTTTCTCCAGCCCATCGTAGGGCACATACACTCATACACACACTTTAGAAACACCAATGAGCCTAACATGCATGTCTTTGGAATGTGGGAGGAAACCCACGCAGACACGGGGAGGACATGCAGACTCCACACAGACGGAACCCAGAGTCGGGATCGAATCGGGGTTCTCGGAGCTGTGACACGACAGTGCTAACCACTGCACCACCGTGCTGCCCTTATGCATAATACTAGGTCTTTATGGGACTCAAGAACAATGCAAATCTTATATTTCTTAAGTCACATACCCAACTACCGTATTTTCCGTACCATAAAGCGCACCGGGTTATAAGACGCAATATCAACGATCGGCTGCTAACGGATCTATTTTCATACATAAAGCGCACCGGGTTATAAGGCGCATGAAATGAAACAAAACTCTTAAGTTCCGTCGGAAGCTCAGTTTGGTCTTTACCTGGCGCAGGGCGTCTTCTTGCTTCCTCCACTTCCGTACCTACCATTGATTCGTTAATGTTGAATTCTCTCACAGCTGCTCTATGACCATGTTGTACTGCGTGACTGATTAGCGCTGAGTTTTGAAATCCGCTTCGGAAATAAATGAATGAATGCACGTACCCTAATGCTGAAGCACATACCGTATTACTCCGCTATGCTGCGCACTACGTTTGCCGTAAGCTTCGTAACTTACCAAGGCCGTGCTAAAACATTTTGACAGATTTATGAGCGCCGTGTACCATCTACAATCGGTTCTAGGTCAGAAGGCTCAACCAGAATTAATTCATACATTAGACGCACCGCATTTAAAGGCGCACTGTCGATTTTTGAGAAAATTAAAGGATTTTAAGTGCTCCTTATAGTCCGAAAAATACGGTAATTGAAAAGAAAATCTACAAATAGTCATTGTGTTAACGTTCAAACCAGATGCTACAACTTACCACAAGAGACAGCCCACTAGAAACTACTGTAAGGGGTGGCAAATTATCCGTGCATTATACGCGTTAGGTCTGGGTTGACAGCTGTGGCTGTGACGAGCAAGATGTCACATAAGTGGCGAACAGTCAGTTTGGACCTCAAGCGGGCCGAAAGAACAAAAATGCAATGTGCCAGTGGGCCATGCTTTACATGGTATACATTTTCACAGAAAGAGGCGAAAAGCCATGTGTGGTCTCTAAATTTAGAATTTCTAAACAACAGATTCAAAAGTGGACTGTGCATTGCATTATGGATTCTGGGTAGAAAAGACTAGTCAAGATAAATCACAGCTATTTGTGAACGCATACGTTCCATTGTTCCATTAATAATGCAGTTACAAGAACAGCAGGCAGTTCTGCAAGTTTAGACATTTGGTTACTTCTAACAATCAGTTCCGTATACAACACTAGACTGCACTTTTAATATGGTAATCGTGTAACGTGGGGGCACCCTCAGCCTGTGCCATGTCTCACACAGACCCAGCCCCACCCCAAGGAGCATTTAGACAAGGGAGCTTTTGGCGAGGCAGAACACACAGACACACTGCTGGTGTCCTTACAGACACTGTTGTCTCCTTGGTCCCATATTCTTGAGACCCCAGATTGGTACCTCAAGGACAAAGCGACTCCACATGACAACAGCTTGGCTGGGTCGTCGTGTGATACACCACACCAGAAACTTGCATATCGCAGATGATCCACTAAGATCCATTTAAAAATGATGACACTGCCCTATCATTATTATTTCCCTTTAACAGAATTGTCATGTTTTATTCCTTAGTTGCATGTGTTCATTTTCTGCCTGTTACCTCTCCAACATCGTAGATCCAGACCCGACCTTCGGAATCGCCTGCTGCCACTTCATGACCCCCTGATGCCCACCTGACCCGGTTCAGAGCACAACATCCCTCCACTGTCACACTTGCAGTGGGAACCTGGTAAAGAGGATTTTCATCATTCGCTTCAAGTGATTGCGTACAAATGAAATATACTGTATGTTCAACACACGTGACTGAACTGTTACAGAAAACGTAGCACTGGCACACCCGACACGGTGCACACAAATAGGCTAAAATAGTGCCAGCTTATGGTAGTTGTTTCTAGCGTGTAAGCTTAAACATGTAGCTTAGGTTTCAATCTATGATAGAACCACTCACTTCTGTGTCATTATTGAGATTCCAGAGGTCCAAGTGGCCCATTCCGTCCACTGTGGCAAAGAGAGCCGGGTGCACGGGTGACCACATGACATCATAGACGTAGTCAGCATTGTCCTCGAATGAGTAGAGCGGTTTGTTGTGCTGTGATTGAAGAATGGAGAAGGAAAGAAAGGTAGAGTACTTTACAAAGCACTACAATACGCTATGATATGCTATGCTAAGGCGGAAACTCCAAAGTGCCACGACTCCTCGCTGGGTCAATTCTCTGAAAGTCAGGACCCGGTGGCAAAAGCCCTGACCATGCCAGAGGTAGCTCTACCACTGAGCCACACTGGTTCGTATCCCACCTCTGGTGAGGTGAGCTTTGAATTGAGTTGTTGAGGAAGAACAATGAGTCTAAAATGAATTATGCATTATTATTGTTTGCATTGACAGCATTTAGCAGACACTCTTACCTGGAGCATATTACAGCTTTTACAGTCTTACAGTCCATGCGACTGTGGGTTAAAGGTCTTGCTCAAGGTAATATAATACTTAAGATCCTGCTTACGTACTGGAGCCAAAATGTCACATATTGTACAGGATACAGAATTAAAGATTAACTAGGATTGTGGTTCTATGTCAACTCTAATTTGTAAATCTTTAATCCAAACTGCTTACATAGTCAGGAGCACATCTGGTTTTCAGTATACCAAAGGTTTCTCATGTCACTCCACTGCTACGTTCCCTTCACTGGCTCCCTGTAGCTACTCGTATCAGATTTAAAACACTGACTTTTGCCTATAAAGCTAGCAACGGACCAGCCGCTTCCTTCCTACCTACCTTATACACTGCCTGGCTAAAAAAGGTCACCAACTGGATTTAACTAAGCAAATAGTTAAATAAAGAGCCTCCCCTCGGATAATGATTGCACTGGTGATTATGGTTTAGCTGGCAACAAGTTCTTTAACCCTAACTGATGCAGTGTGTAGCTTCTCATTTGTTAAACAACCATGTTGAAAGACACATGGTCGTGGAAAAGAAGATCTGTTTCATAAGGGGCCAAATTGTGAATGAGTGGTTCATGGAGCATGAGCCATCATTTTCACACATGGATTGGCCACCACAGAGTCCAGACCTGAACCCCATTGAGAATCTTTGGGATGTGCTGGAGAAGACTTTGCGCAGTGGAACAAATCTGCCATCATCAATACAAGATCTTGGGGAAAAATGAATGCAACTCTGGACAGAACTGCTTCTGCGATGTCCCAACATTTATTTCTGTCTGGACTCTGTGGTGGCCAATCCATGTGTGAAAATGATGGCTCATGCTCCATGAACTGCTCTTTCATAAGTTGACTCTTCTGAAACAGATGAACATCTTTTCCACGACCACAGGATGTGTCAAATGAGAAGCTCCTCACTGCATCAGTTAGGGTTAAAGAACTTGTTGCCAGCTGAAACATCATCACCAATGCAGTAATCATCCAATGGGAGGCTCTTTTTTAAACTATTTAACCATTTGCTTAGTTCAATCCAGGTGGTGACCTTTTCTTATCAATATCAACTGTGGTAGGCTAGTGGTTAAGGTACTATGGACCAGAAGGTCCAGGGTTCAAATCCCACCTCTGCCTAGCTGCCACTGTTGGGTCCCTGAGCGAGGCCCTTAACCTACAGTTGCCTAGTCGCTCTGGATAAGGGCGTCTGCTAAATGCTCTAAATGTAACTGTAACACAAAACAAGGATTTAGTTAGATGGTGTTCTTGGACTGTAAAAGCAAACATAACCAAAGACACGTCCACATAATCGTAATATCACAACTCTTACTTTAGTCGACCACAGTTTGACAGTCCAGTCAAAGGATGAGGTGGTGAAGAGGTGGGAGAAATCGATGGGGCCTGCCGCATTATGGCAGCTGATGCCAGTCACAGGCCCCTGGTGCCCCTCAAACATCTCACCGATGCCAGCCTTACTGCAGCCAAAAACGTTAAACACAGAGTCACGGAAAAGTCAGGGCTCATATACAGTTCTAATATAGAACACGCTGACCTGCCATGACGTGAAGCCGTGTACACCGTCCCTTCCTCGCTTCCCACCACAAAGTTATTCACGTCCCCAGCAGGAAAAGCCATTCCCGTGACAGCTACAACCTTCGACTTATTGTAAACCAATTCCATACTTTCCTGCGAAGGCAAACAAGAGTGAAACTTTCCTGTATGCTCTCATACATGCAGTTAGTATTACATAGATTCAAGCTTGTGAACCCTTTGGGCATTCCTTCCTTGTTGCATTAATTACTTATATAATGTGGTCTGATCTTCATCCAAGTTATAATACGAGAAATCCTGCCACAAAGTAATTACACATGAGTTATTTAACTTTTCTTGTGTTTATTGAAGATGCTCTACAGGCCAGTACAGGATGGAATGAAGTATGTAAATCTTTGTATTTAACACCTGGCAGATGTTTTAGCAGCAATCATGTTTCCTGTAGTTGCTGATTAGGCCTGCTTAACTGTGAGGAGGGCAGTCTGTTGCTGATTTACTCATGTTCCATGATGTCCTCTTCTCCAGGACTCCACTACTGTACTGCATACTACACTAGTATCTACTGCATACTGCCCCCTCTATGTAGTATGCAGTACAACAACATATTCTGCAATATGATGTAGCGCACAACCCGCTGTGCCACCGTCACGTGACCATTTACCATGAATTTGCCTTTTTAAACTTTGAGAACATACCCCAATACAACGAATATATTCATATTTATACTCGGAGACGGGAGGATTCTTTTTCGGAGCGTTAACCGCCACCATGTTGTAATGGTGAAGCAGGGTGAGGCCGTGGTGCATGCTGGGATGCAGTATGACGTAAAAGTCAGGACCCGGTGGCAAAAGCCATCACCATGCCCAGAGGCGGCTTTACCACTGAGCCACACTGGTTCGTATCCCACCTCTGGTGAGGTGAGCTTTGATTGAGTTGTTGAGGAGTCTGATCACTGCCTAGTTTTGTACAGACTTTCAGGGTACTTTCAGGTACTCATAGTTCTTATAAGAACAATGAGTAGCTTCCCCTGCATACCCCTGCAGTACGCCATCAGGGTATCTTTAGGGCAATACAGATTTACATGGTCGCATACTGCATACTACCTTTAAGCAGATGTAGTACGCGAGTAATGTGTAGTATGCCATTTCGAATACAGCCTTTGTGTTAGGGCACAGTAAACACAGCATACATCGATCAGCCAAAACATGAAATCCACACATGAAATAGTGACTGACTTATTTAAAAGTGATAAATGATTATATTACTTGTAAGGCTGTGAGTTTAATCATCTGGCAGCCCTAGTGCAGACCAGTACATAATGAAGAGAGTAAATAATGAAGGTAATACAAAACCCTCAGAAACATTTTCTTGCAACTGCATGCCCCCCTATGGAAAACCCTATTTACAGTGTAAACACAAGTTTTGTTGTTGTTTTTCATACTGAGACCAAAATATACACACAAAGTGTAGCTGACCTATAAATCAGGAGCTATTACCAGAGTAACATCTAAATTACAAGTTCAGCAAGTAAATGACACTATCATGGATCTAAGCAACATTAATCATTAGCTTGGCTGTTATTTACTGGTTATAGTTTAGCCTTTAAGTTAAGGCAAAAGTTTAAAAAAACCTAGATGAGTTACTGTTCAGCAGAGCTCTGTCTCTTCACCTGTGGCTGGGAAAGCATGTCTAAACTCCACGAGCACATCTTGCCATCTGTAGATACAGTGATCAGGTTGTTGGCGTTCTGGGTTCCCACCATGTTTACACAGTACACGGGGTGCTGCAGAGAACAAGGCAATCTTCAAATATCCCACATAAGGAGGAACAGCAATCAAACACAAGCCCTAGTCCCTAGGATAGAACATTGTGGCATAAGTATAATAGGCTTGTTTAGAACCGAAACCAGGGTGTTGCTAGGTCACTGTATATTTTTTAATACAAAAAATTGAGGCTCACTAGTTTCAAGCTATGATGTTTACATTTTGCAGACGTCCTTATTCAGAGCGACTTACAGACTTTTGTATTCTTCCTAGTAGACATTACGTCATGCCAGTACAAATAGACAATAGCACATGAACACCATCCAACAAAAACTCTGTTAGGATTTTGGGTATGAAATGTTCCAGTATTATCTGTGAGTGGCAGAAGTCTGAACTGCTAGGATTAGACGTCAATTTGAAGGTGAAATGAATGGAATCACGATGCGGTTTGAGTGGGCGCCCTGTTGTATTTAAAGAACAGGGATCTATCAAAGCCTGATCTTCACAACACGGTTTTTGGGAGTGTATCTTGGCACGAACGAAGGAGATTTGTGAGATTTGTTGATGCTTGTCAGACTTGAAATGGTTACATCTCTAAAGGGTTTGGGAACCAATCCACCAATCCACAGTCTGACATTGTGTACACATGGAGGAAGTTCAAGACTACCGTTACCCTCACAGGAGTGGTCGACCAACAAAGATCACTCCATGAGCAAGGGATGTAATAGTCTGCGAAGGCGAAAGGAAGCCAGGGTAACTTCTAAACAGCTAAAGTCCTCTCTCAGGACTTTCTGGAGTTCTTTTTTATACCTTTAGTCCCTCCTAGTAAAAGTTCAGCTCCTAACCATACATGTCTGACTGAAGCTATTTACGTGACCATTCATCCTACTAGACGTGCAACATGTCCTATACGTCTTTTCATTCGTAGCCAGATCTTTTGCCTACATTAGTTCACCATATAGAGTAGAATTGCGTTCTTACCGTATGGGCAGCAGAGGAGAGAGGAGTCCTTTGTACCGGAGTCCTTCTATGGCTTCGGTTATCCCACAGTGCTATCTGGCCTGAGTATGTGCCCCCAACCACCAGATTCGGATGAAACTGTGCAAAGCACACTGACATCACA
This sequence comes from Ancistrus triradiatus, assembly GCA_025084515.1. NCBI lineage: Eukaryota > Metazoa > Chordata > Actinopteri > Siluriformes > Loricariidae > Ancistrus > Ancistrus triradiatus. The sequence goes on along the minus strand of JAJAGP010000002.1, from coordinate 2,145,681 downwards.
GAGGACTGGAGGGGGAGAGAGATGAATAATCTCATAATCGCAAATTTGCAAGAACTAATTATTTATTTATAATTCGAAAATGGCATTCGAATTTATTTATATAGTGCTTTGTACAGCTGAACACTGTCTCAGCTGCTTTACAAACATCAATGAGAAACCCTATGGCAACAGTGGCAAGGAAAAACTCCTTACATGTGATGAGTAAAAAGCACTAAGCTCAAGGTAGTAATATGCCACTTCATTACAGGTACTCCTGAATTTAGAATTTTCCCAGACAAGCGATACACAGTCAGATAGTGTCCCGCACTATAGTGAGGAAGTCGTCAGTGCGTGACGTAGGGAGTCATGTGGCGGGAGTGATGAAATGTAGTGACGTAAAGCCATGGTCATGCAATAATCGTTTTGTTTTTTCCACTTTCAGTACATTATTCAATAGATTCCATTAGGCGATGCAAAAGAAGAACCACATTATGAACGCAGTAACTCTGGAGACTGATTCAGAGTAATGATTAACTCGTAGAATTCGGGGGATGTCTTACTGGAGAGAAAATACTTCAGCCAAAAATAGGCACCTCTCTCTTGTAAGCTCTGTTTTTAAGACGTTGCAGATTGCACAATAAAATCTGTTTAACTGTTTCATGCATTCTGATCTGTGTAATTTTGTGGGGCGAAGTAAACCCTGTATTAATCACAGCCTTCACTACTTACATATATAACAGATTCGGCCGGTTTTAGAGTGATCGGTCTTATATATAACCAATTCTGTGCCGGTCAACCACATGAACAGCACATTGCTTTTACTAACTTTAATTCATAATTCAGTTCAGGTCAGTTCATAATTCCAAGGTTCAGGCACTCGAGGGTTTGGTTTAGGGACATGTTTAAGGATTTGTTTGCTGACATGATGAGGAGGAAGCGTTATAGATTTTGGCTGTGTTTTGAGTGCTCCCTAAATACCGCATTACTGATGATGGACTAGGGACACTAGTAAGGGGTTAGTTATTCATTTTGTACACAACCACGTCGTCGGCATGGATACTTTTGCAGCATGGTGTTTGAATTATATACTTGGCGAAAATAAGCCGTGAAGGACTTTCTGAAAACAATTATTTTTATATATATATATACAGTGGGGCAAAAAAGTATTTAGTCAGCCCCTGATTGTGCAAGTTCTCCTACTTAGAAAGTTGAGAGACAAAATGAGAAAAAAAATCCAGGAAATCACATTGTAGGATTTTTAAAGAATTTAATTGTAAATCATGGTGGAAAATAAGTATTTGGTCACCCACAAACAAGCAAGATTTCTGGCTTTCCATTCCTAATAAATCTGGACTCAGCAATGCGTGACGTAGGGAGTCACGTGTCGAGAGTGATGGGCACTGGGAAATATATTAAACTTCCCAATTTATGATCAATTCAACTTGCGATGGATTTGTTGGAACATATCTCCATCGTAAATCCCCAACTCTCTGCATTTCCAGTCCACCTTCTATCAAGGGTATTGGGGTGTCGAAAGAAACCCACAAGGGCACTGCCACACATGCCACACTTCACTCAGTAACCAATAACACTGTCATCCAGACAGTAACTAGATACAAAAATCAAGCTCTGGTGCCCAGGATTTTTCCATTGCGTGGTGCCAACACTACGTCACGCATGACTGTGCCACCCTGGCTCAACTTATGCTATGCAGCACTGACAGCCCCATAAACCAGTGGTTCCAGGGGACCTCGCACCAGTGAGCAAACCCGACTGAAATGAATGAAGAAGTGAAACAATTCTCATGTAGTATAAGAACATCCTGACCTGACAGTGAAAAATGTATTCTGGGGTTGTCTTCTTAAACTTCATGTTCCAGACCAGCACAACACCATCAGGTTCATGTGGAGCGTCTTCGTTAGCATTGTAGGAAGCTACCAGCAATTCTGAGTACTGAAACCAAAGTTTGAAAGTATAGTTTGTTTAATGGAAGAATACTCTTTCTACCCATAGGTAAAACAACAGTACAATGAGCACGGCTAGTCGCTTCCTAAGACTGACTTATCTAAAAGAAAATAAACTCAACATTTATGTGTAAATGCAAGACCGCAATCTTTGAAAACTGCACTTAATTTGAACAAATATTTGATATGGAATTTGTGCACCATTTAAAAGTGCTTTGAAGTGCTAACCCACTGCAAGTTATAAAGACTAGCATTACCACATTCTCTGTGTGCTTTTAATGACATTAAACAAGTAGCAGTCTCTAGCACTGTAGTCTTTTTAACTTGTCCAGCAAAATTATTTACAGTAGCTTGGAGGAGAAAAAAAAACCTCTTGGCTTAGTTCCCTAACAAGGCAAGATCTAACACGAGCACATTTCCTCAAGACCTAACACGAGCATATTTATAAAAGGCGTAGGAGCAGTTTAAAACTTACTATAATATGCTGATTGTACAGAATGTGGTAAGCATTGGCTGTGAAATTGTAATAACATGCAAAAGATTGTCAGCTAACAGTTCCAACCTTGGAGTTTCAAGCTGTGTTAAAGGGAATGGCAGTTATTTATAAGGGAGGGAGGGGGGGTTACACTCAACTAACTGAGATTAGACCAGTAACACATATTTAATGACTAAAGTGCAAATTTATATATTATATATATGATAGTGTGCCATCTACAGGCCATTCATGGTATGGTTGAACTTACTAAAACCTATATTTAGCCTATATAACCTATATTTACAATTAATACAACAGTACTTTTTGTAGCATTTTTGGCATTTGTGTCAAGGATTGCTCTTAATTCTGTCTTAATTTCCACCCCCCCCCCACGCTTGGGGAAAGTGTGTCCTTACCTGTGGTGACCAGTCCATACAGGTGACGACTCGATGTTTGGACCACTGCTCATCATAGAATTGTCGGTTAAAGGACAGGTTTAATCCAGCCTGTGTGTCCCTATGACCAAATAATAAACTCAGTATTAGAGCTATGCCTGAGACAGATAGATGGGTTAATGATAACCGGTAAGAGTTAAACACGCGGGTTTGTTTATGCTGCACGAGGGGGACCTATACAATATAAGGCAGGTGGTTCTATTGTTGTGGCTGACTGGTAAGTCCTATAGCGCCCCGATGGTGTTCATTTATTGAAGTTTGAGAAATCGCTCATGTTCCTGATTCCCAGTTTACTGATTGACAGCTCGTTACAAGGTTCCACCCATTTGAGAGGTCGGAAATTATTATCCAATAAATTCCAAATAATTAGTCCTACACTTTCAGTGAGTACATGATTGCGCAATAGACACCCAGAGACACACGGGCTTCAGTGAGAGTCTATTAGCACTGTGTCAGAGACCTCAAAGGAGATTTTGAACGCAGGATTCGATGTTCACCACAAGGAGTTTGAGTATAATGAATGAACAGCTTTCTATATTGATTCACTAATATATTGAATTCCACCAAGATTATTGACTAACAAGGCAAACATTTCCTTGCTGGATTTTCAAAAGATTTCCAAAGAGCACATTGTGATGTTGGTGAATGCTTGGTTTTCACTGGGACCCCATAAATGCTCGATGGGGTTTAGGTCAGATAGCTGTGGAAGTTCATGGCTGTCAGATATACTCAGATTGTTATGCTGATTATATGATTTTCAATGAAACATAAAAAAATTGAAACTTTTTCAATAGCGGTCTTACACTTTTGGCACCCCACTGTATATAAGGTATTGTGCAAAAGTCTTAGGCCACCATGCCACCATTGGATTTGATTGTGTAGCACTGGTATAATGACCATATATAATTATTTTGCAGTCTTTTTACTAGAATACATCCATAAAATACAGGACATTTGTACGCAGTATTTAAAGACTAAAAACAAAACCCAGAAAAACAGCCTCTGTACACTTGAGCAATAGCATTATCTGGCAGCTTCATCGGGATTCCAAGTTGACACTTCTACAGTTCAAAGAAGTTTGATCAGGAATGGTCTTTTTGGAAGGGTAACAGCCAAGAAACCACTTTTTTGGATAGGTCACGCTAAATGCTGACTGTTGCCTGGAGAAGCCATTTTGTTCTGAAAACTGTGTTTGTTTCAGTTTTGTGTACATATTTCCTGTTTAATTATAGATGATCACTATACCATGCTAAAACAACAAATCTAATGGTGGCCTAAGACTTTTGCGCAAGTACTTTTATGCTCTATATGTCCTAATGAAAGTGCACCAACCCTTCTCTGTCCTCCATGTCACGTCCGCTGTAGTCAAAGAAAATATCCGAGTCCTCGGCCAGAGCGCGTTCCATCACTCGGATGCTACGGTCGAAGAACATGAGGAAATCCTCCGAATGAACAATCTGTTGCTTCTCCTCCTCTGTGAGCTCCCTGGCACATTCTACGAAACAGTACTGCATCTGTCAGCATAGCTTTTGATGCAAGTGGAGTAAACGTGTATTATAATTACAACACAATTTTGATTGTAATTTTGGGTTAACCTTGGTTGTTCTCCTGAGCGTCATCAGCTTTCTGTTCATCCGATTCTGTTTTGTTTTTGACCACTGGCAGGTCTTCATCCTCCTCCTCTTCTGTGAAGGATAACGAGTCATTTCAGAAGATCCCAACATAATGGATGTCATGCGTTGTGGGGAGTCAAATCGTGTTACTAAGAACGTAGGCCGTGGTGTATTGTAGTCACCAGTAGAGTAAGTGTTTTGCTTTTTAATTTTCACTTTCAATTCATTGGTCATGAAATTACATGAGATTTTCCAACACTTTGTTAGACCAAACAAATAGAGAGAGTGCAGGCTGTGTAGGGTGTGATGGGAAGAAGAAAGTTTTGTGGTGTTGGCGTTGGCTCCCAGCATGAATTGCAAGTCCAGTACACCGGTTTATTTCTTTTATACTTGGGTTTAGAGCTTATTTACCTGCCATCCGGAGAAAATGTAGTTAAATTGGGGCAGCTCCCATCTATTTCTTATTCTTATTAGAGTATTATTCCGCCACGACTTAATGGTATAAGCAACAACACTCACTGCACCGTTCTATTAATTGGTCTATCAAATCTTTTCACCTTCGCAACATTGGCCTGCTCTAAAATGCAATTCAAAAACATGGTCCATTTCCCGAGCTTTACCTTCCGACTGATTGGGTGCTACAGGAGTCTGGGTCTCTTTGCAGTATGTCACCAGTTCTTTGGGCATATAATCAACCTGAACAATCTTGGATGCTCCCAGCCTTCGCATCCTGCACCTGAAAGGACAGGAAACAGTAGGAACATTTATCAACGAACCTTCAATTCAACCAGTTTGTGAATGAAGACACTTTGGAAAGCTCACCCGTGCTCAGAGTCTGCGAAAAGCTGCAGAGCTGAAGGGTCTGTGTCCCATTGCAGTGTCCTTAATCCGGAGGCACAATGAACGAGTGGACGAGAGTAGAACAAGCATGATTGTCCATTGCAGCAGCTCATTTTCATACATGATATCATAGTCCACCATCACAGATGATTGAGTCACATACTGCACACCAGAGACGTTCACATGTTGCTTCATGCAAGTCCAAGTCTCAAGTCTGGTGGTGTGAAGACCAAGTCTTCAGCTGAATTAGCTGTTGTTCCAGCTAGCATACTTACCATAAGAACTACATGCCAGCCAACTAACTGTCCTGCTTTAAATACTGCAGGTTTTGTTTTTATATCAGAGCACCGAAATCAGTAAACTGGTAAACGGGACTGTGGTGGCCTAGCAGTTAAGGTACTGGACTGTCGACCAGAAGGTTTAAGGTTCAAATCCCGCCTCTGTCAAGCTGGTCCTTGAGCAAGACCCTTAACCCACAATTGCTTGGATTGTATCAATTGTAAGTCACTCTGGATAAGGGCGTCTGCTAAATGACATAAATGTACATGATGTAAACTGCTAGACGCCGCCCTGTCACGTCAAAGTGTTAACTGTTCTATGAAGACTCCTGAGCAGAGATCAAGAGCCACTTTGTGCAAGTCCAAGTCTCTAGTTTGCGAGTCTGAGTCAAGTCCCAAGTGTCGCGAGTCACGAGTCAGTAATTAGGGACTCGAAGTCCCTGACTCAACTGAACACTACTGTCGCACATACATATGAATACAATGCTGTCAGACTGACACTAATAAGCAACAGAGCAATGAATCACTGGACATCAGGTCTGGGTAATACAGTCAGCAAAATGCTTACCATCTCGCTTACCTATATGTGCTTTTCCATTAAGAGATTTAAGGAAAACATAAAGGCTTAGTTTGGGATGGTGTACTGAGAAATTCAAATGAAATATAGTAAGGAAATATAAACATCTGTACAGTGAATAATCGGCAATCACCTGAATTGTCTATATTATCTATATAGCCATATATAATAACACATATACTGTGTCCATAGAAACTCACCATACCCTTTTAAAATCCTTACCTTTATTCACCTGAAAATTAACTTCTAGTATTGTTGTAGTAAACGTGAATGTCTTTGAGTGGCCAAGTCCGACTCCAGATCTGTCAATGGACTTGAAGGGAACAGTCCATTGCCACTCTGACCACAAAATTTAACAACTTAACAAGTCTAATCTAGATGTGTAAAGCTGGGAGAGATATATCCTAACACATGGACTTCTACAATTTAAACAAATGGTGGCTCTAGTATGAAGCATTAAATCAGGGGACTGATCACTTTCCCACCCCTTATACTGTAGTTTTTCAGTTTTCCGAATATTTTTAATTGGTTTTGCAGGCTGTAAGACAAAAATGTGACTATTTCAATATGATTATTGTCACATATAGAATAAGGGCAGAGCTGGGGGTTCATAGTCAAAGAGTCTTATGGTGATCAGAGACGTTGGGTTGCTGTCTTCTGCCGCTCGTGGGGTTGCCAATGTCTCGTGATCCCTCTTGGCTGTGTTTCCTACCAGTTCTCCTCTTTCTAGCTTTCTAGCTATGCTGCTATAGCTAATGCTGCCGGGGTCTCATGCTACACTTGGCATCAGTGATTGACATGGCATCAGTGATTGTTAATAGACACTGTGCTCTTAATCAATAACTAATTACATTTTCTGTTTTCTCTCCGAGCTGTGTTCCGGCAGTTCCGGCCCCCACACATGATGTTCATCTGATGGAGCTCCACTGTGCATAATTCACATTTTATTCGACCATGACTCCATGACTTTAGTTTCGCTCTTAGATTTATCATCATACCCCGGCCACTTAATGCCGATGTGCAATACTTCACATTTTTATTCGAACTTCGACTCCATGACTTTAGTTTCGCTCTTAGATTTTATCATCTACGCCGCCCCAAGGGAGGTTTGGGTAACTTTTTGAGTCTTGGTCCTCCCAAGGTGTCTTCCTATAACACTCAGGGAGTTTTTCCTTGCCACTGTCGCCCTAGGCTTGCTCAATTTGGGATTGGACGTAGTTATTAGGAGATAATCTAAACTTGTAAAGTTGCTTTGAGACAATGCTCCATTGTAAAAAGCGCTATATAAATAAATCTGACTTGACTTGACTTGACATATACAGTCATACCTGGCCACGACTCCTCCGTCCATTGACTCCTGGCTCCCGGCCTCACTGGACGCGCTCACTGATAGCGAAGAGGGAGACATAGGGGTTGGGACTAAATAATGAAAATAACAGGTATCCCATGTTAAAAGCTGCAGCGGCTGTACTGGGGACCAGTACAGGCAGTAAGAGCCAAAGCAAAATCAATATGATGAGTCAAAATGGTTAAAGCAAAGAGGAAAGAAAAAAGAAAAAAAAGAAAAAAAACAGGACAAATTGTCAAACAATTACTGATTTCTGACACATTTGAAGAATTTGCTATATTTCTATATCTTTCCTAACCTCCTATAAAGTGAACATACCCGATAGGTTTATTTACACTACTATGATTAGAAGGCTGTTTAGAATTAGTGTTATTTTTGCTTTATTTTTCCCATTTGCCACAGTGGAAGTTTAAGTGCAAGTACTTTGCAGTCTTGAACGCAATACAAACTCCTATACTTGAGCAAAAGTACAAATAACTCCACTTGACATTACTTTTTTATAAACGTACTTGCGTTTAAATGTGCTGAAGTCATAAAAGTACGGTCATGTACCATTTCCATGTAATTACATTACTCATTTTATTCCTTCTAAACTACTTAAACCTAAATCTTAAGTGAGGAGAATCAGAGGCATACATTCCATTGTGGCATAAAAAGCAAAGCTAGCATGACAGCTGGCAAACTTTGCTTTTATAAGCTATTGTAAAACATTTGTTGACATATTTTCTTCACTACTTTAAACAGTACAAAGGGACATTCTTGAAGGATGAATGATGTGTACTCCTGGCTGCCAAAAGCAGGCTTTTGAACATGAAGAGATGCTTGTTGTGTTCCACAAAAAAAAAAAAATCAGTTAAGGCTATGGGTGGGATGAGTACAGTGAAGAAGGCTTTTTTTTTTCTAAATGTAGACCTAGTTATTTGGGAAGCGCTGATCAACTTCAATCAGCCAATTAAAATGTAGTCGTACTCTGATTGCTTTCGGTTTCACTTCCATTCTCTAATTAAATGTAACTAAGCTTACTAAAGAGGGATGTTTCTTAAATGTAGTGGAATCAAAGTAAAAAGTCTCAAATAATAGAAATTCTCCAGTAAAGCAGAAATCCTTGATGTAACTGAGCAAATGTATCCCAATTAATATATTGGAGTCTACAAAGCTGAGATCTGAACAAGCTCTTTTAAGGGGTCCACATTTCTTGGATAGCTATGACATATCCCACGGTGACTACAGCTAGGCCGTATTAGTCGTATGGGACTGTGGTAGCCTAGCGGTTAAGGTACTGGACTCTGGACCAGAAGGTCCAGGGTTCAAATCCCATCTCTGCCAAGCTGCCACTGTTGGGTCCATGAGCAAGACCCTTAACCCACAATTGCTTGAATTGTAAGACTGTACTAAATGTAAGTCGCTCTGGATAAGGGCATCTGCTAAATGCTGTAAATGTAAATGTAGTCGTGCATTAGTACTTTTGAATTGTGGAAAATGACAGACATTTTAGATTGAGTAGACATTTAAACAACAGTATACCAGACATTTATATAATGGTTACGGGCCAATGAACTGAGATGCCAAGAGAGATGCAACTGCTTTGAGACAATGGCCTGTTGTAAAAAGTGCTATATAAATCATCTGGACTTGACATACTACCTTTAAATTGATGATTATACACAAACTGCAAGGATTCTGATCCGAGCTGGGCACTTTGCATCTGCAATGGCCACTGATTGCTTTAAGGTGACTTATAAAGGACCACCCAAGTCACAAGACTACCCTAATCCAGAGTAATGTACAGTTGATACAAGGTACAATCCAAGAAAATGAGAATTAACAACCATATTCAGTGGCAACTTTGGCTGTGCTAGGACCCTGAACCTTAGTGTCAATACTCCAGTACCTTAAACACTGGGCCACCAAGGTCAGTCTGTCAAACGGTACAAAAGCTGTATCTACAGTTACTGTGACGTGAAAACGTCTTCAATCGGCTTCGAAGTAATAAGCCAGACGAGGGTACAGAACGAGTACACACAACACTAAAGTATAGGGACAGATAAAGTCATCCATCAACACTGCCTCTGAAGCAGCATCAACACAAACTGTTTGCCGAGAGCTTCATGGATTTGATTCCCACGGCTGAACAGCTACATGCACGCCTGATATGACCATACACAATGCCAAGCATGAGAGCTGGTGTTTGTGAAGCGTCGTTACACTCTAAAGCACTGAAAACACATTCTCTGCAGTAATGAATCAGGCGTCGTATCTGACAGTCGGAAGGATTAGTCTGTGCTTGTTAGATGCCAGAAGAACGCTTCCTCCCTGAACGCAAACTATTCATCTTTAGTAGATAAGAAACCTGGGCTGCTTTACCGTCTCCGATTCAACTCTTAATGCTATAGCGTACTACGCTGAGCCAGAGTGAAAAACATTGAGTATCTTGTTACAGCAGAGCCTGTTAAGGTCTGGGATGTATTAGACAGTAAGCGAACAGTCAGCAGTTGAGACAGCTTGGTGTGGAAGTAATGAACAGGCATAAAACCTGCACAACCAGATTGCTATAGATAGATGAATGAGTTGGAGGATCTCAGAAACAGCAAGAGAGCTTCAGGGCTTTATTTGATTTTGGTATCAATGGCTATTCGTGACGGGAACAAGGTTACATTGATAGTAGTCAGTCACATTTAGGCTGTCACGATCATGCAATTTTATACAAATAATTGCGATAAAAGATTTAATTGTCTGGATTTACGGTACATCACCACAATTTTAGTAGGTCTGTCTGCTTAATAGTGTAATATTGTATACACACTATTATGGTGATAGTGTGAAAATAATAGTTGGAAGTATTATGTCTCAGTGATTGCATTTACTGCTTCCTTTTATTCAAACTCACAATTCACCTTCCGCTTGTTCCCGATTTCCTGTTTTTTTTTTTAAGTGTTTCGGAACATCAAACCAATTTAAATATTAGTCAAAGACAACACAAGTAAACACAAAATGCAGTTTTTAAATGAAGGTGTTTATTATTAAGGGAGAACAAAATCCAAACCTACATGGCCCTGTATGAAAAAGTGATTGCCCCCTAAACCTAATAACTGGTTGGGCCGCCCTTAGCAGCAACAACTGCAACCAAATGTTTGCCATAACTTGCAGTGAGTCTTTTACAGCATTGTGGAGGAACTTTGGCCACTCATCTTTGCAGAATTGTTGTAATTCAGCCACACTGGAGGGTTTTCCAGCATGAACGGCCTTTTTAAGGTCATGCCACAGCATCTCAATAGGATTCAGGTCAGGACTTTGACTAGGCCACTCCAAAGTCTTCATTTGGTTGTTCTTCAGCCATTCAGAGGTGGACTTGCTGGTGTGTTTTGGATCATTGTCCTGCTGCAGAACCCAAGTTCGTTTCAGCTTGAGGTCATGAACAGATGGCCGGACATTCTCCTTCAGGATTTTTTTGGTAGACTCAGAATTCATAGTTCCATTTATCACAGCAAGTCTTCCAGGTCCTGAAGCAGCAAAACAGCCCCAGACCATCACACTACCACCACCATATTTTACTGTTGCTATAATGTTCTTTTTCTGAAAAGCTGTGTTACTTTTACACCAGATGTAATGGGACACACACCGTCCAAAGAGTTCAACTTTTGTCTCGTCAGTCCACAGAATGTTTTCCCAAAGGTCTTGGGGGATCATCAAGATGTGTTCTGGAAAAATTGAGACGAGCTTTAATGTTGTTTTTGCTCCGCAGTGGTTTTCGTCTTGGAACTCTGCCAATGCAGGCCATTTTTGCCCAGTCTCTTTCTTATGACACTGACCTTAACTGAGGGAAGTGAGGCCTGCAGTTCCATGGATGTTGTTGTGGGGTCTTTTGTAACCTAGTGGATGAGTCGTCGCTGCGCTCTTGGGGTAATGTTGGTCGGCCGGCCACTGCTGGGAAGGTTCACCACTGTTCCATGTCTTCGCCATTTGTGGATAATGGTTCGCTGGAGTCCCAAAGCTTTAGAAATGGCTTTATAACCCTTTCCAGACTGATAGATCCCAATTATTTTCTTTCTCAATGTTCCTGAATTTCTTTGGATCTCGGCATGATGTGTAGCTTTTAAGGATCTTTTGGTGTACCTCACTTTGTCAGGCAGGTCCTATTTAAGTGATGTCCTGATTGAGAACAGGTGTGGCAATAATCAGGCCTGGGTGTGGCTAGAGACAGTGAACTCAGGTGTGATAAACCATAGTTATGTTTTAACAAGGGGGCAAACACTTTTTCACACAGGGCCATGTAGGTTTTTTTTTTTTTTCTCCCTTAATAATAGACACCTTCATTTAAAAACTGCATTTTGTGTTTACTTGTGTTGTCTTTGACTAATATTTCAATTTGTTTGATGTTCAGAAACTCTTAAGTGTGACACTTTTTCACACCACAATATATATACATATTTGTTATTATTATTTTTTAATAATATCTTCTCAAACTAAGCAACTATACAGCTAGTGTGGGACCAACTCCATATTCATTCCCATGGTTTTGGAATGAATCTTCAACACCTTTGTATGTGATGACTGAGTATCCTACACACTTTTGGCCATGTAGTGTCTACTGAAGAATGTTATGCTACACATAAATTAACAAATTAATAAATAATTTTCATCTAAATGGGATGAACAGGGGGTTTGAACAGAAATAGAAATGCGATGGCTTCTCATGCAGACATATGGATTCAGACGTATATAAAAACGTTGAGTACCTAAAGGAGGCTCAGGCGAGATGCCGATGCTCTGCAGAAGAGCTTCTGTCTCTCTTCTTTTTCGGTCCAAGTCGGAGTCTTCTGATGCATTCTCTGCCCTTTGCTGTACTTCAGACTGTAAATGTAAAGATAACACTAACACTGTCTGGTACAGTACTGTGCAAAAGTATTAGGCCACCATTAGATGTGTTGTTTTAGCAATGGTATAATGACCATTATATAATTATTTCTCAGACTCTTTATTAAGATAGACAGAAAATACAGGAAATATGTACACAAAATCAAAAAAGCTGCCAGATACTACTTTTGCTCAACTATAAGAGGCAGTTACACCAAGTACTTGCCACTGTAGCCTGTAGAAGCTGTTTTTCATTCACTTTTATTGTTCGTTCTGGGTAAATAACTATAAACTGTGTAGTCATTATACCATTGCAAAAACAACAAATCTTCTGGTGGCCTTAGACTTTAGCACAGTCCTGTCGAATGATCAAATATATAGGTGAAATAAGATCACTGACATCCTATATAAATGTATTTACCTCTTTCTTTTTTCTCTCCTCCTCCTTTCGTTTCTTTTCCTCACGAATCTGGGCAAGCCGCTGTTTCTTACGCTCCAGTTCAGCTTTCAGGTCTCCTCTGTCAGCCATCGTACGAGATGTTTCCTCCTACAGTACACACAGGTCAGTTAAGACACATTTTCTTTAATATTGGCTTTAGTGATGTTTTATTCTGCTACATTTAAACCTTTTATTACTGTTTGATCTTTAATTGTGACCTTTATTTTTTTCTATTTGATGCAAGTAAATAGGCCATCTGTTGTTTTTCATGGTTAACTTGTAGTCACTGTTTCTTATTGGTAGGTTCGGCTATTTCTGCCACACCCACTGCAAGCATGCAAAAAATCAAATGCCATGTAATTCCCATTGTGGTGTATGAGTTGCCGTTGCCTTTCTATCAGCTCGAACCAGTCCATTCTCCTCTGATCTCTGGCATCAACAAGGCATTTTCTCCCAGAGAACTGCCCTCACTGGGTATTTTCCTTTTCTTACCATTCTCTCTAAACCTTAGACATGGCTGTGCTTGAAAATCCCAGTAGATAAGCAGCTTCTGAAATACTCTAGCACCAACAACCATACCAAAGTCACTTAAATCACTGTTCTTCCCCATTCTGATGCTCGGTTTGAACTTCGGCGGGTCGTTATGACAATGTCTACTCGCCTAAATGCATGGAGTTGCAGTCATGTAATTGCCCGATTAGATATTTGCGTTATGGAGCAGTTGTATATTAACATGGTTGTGATTGTGACAGGCTTTTTTGAGCTGAACTTCTTGATTACAGTGAGAAGATCTGTGGAAGACTGAGGAACACTGTGGGGAAAAAAGCCTAAAATGGAGCACAGACCAAATTCCATACAGATGTGATGTTCTGGCTTTTTAGGTATAATTTACATCTACAGCATTTAGCAGACGCTCTTATCCAGAGCGACTTACAATTGATACAATCTTACAATCCAAGCAATTGTGGGATTAAGGGCCTTGCTCAAGGACCCAACAGTAGCAGCTTGGCAGAGGTGGGATTTGAACCCTGGACCTTCTGGTCCATAGTCCAGTACCTTACCCGCTAGGCCACCACAGTCATAATTTTATATTGACTGATTGTACTGAATATTATCATCCATTGCTACTGCAATAGTAAACATTAATTTAAACAAAAAAAAAAATCTAAATTGGACACAAAGTGAAATTGTGTAAGCAATACCGGCGCTTACATGGTGGCTGTCGTTATCGTAACTGATAAACAATATAGAGGGAGTAGTTTAGGGAGAAAAGATGATGCCTCTGTTCAGATATTTTACTAAAACGGCCAAAACCTAACCGGTAGCCAAGCTTAGACTCTGGTTTCCCAGCAGGAGTGTGTTGTTTTTGACAGAAATCGCTATTTAGCATAATGCGCAGTGTAATTAATAGCACAAAGGCTATGCCAGCTTCACGTTAGCTCACAATACAATGACACAGACAAACGAAACTGGCATCTCATCTCGTAAACACAAATTCTTAAACGAAGATACAGTGACATTATTCATATTTGCAAAATTTCAACATTAATTACATGAACACCTACCGTTGTTTTCTTCCGACTGCGTTTCTGCGTTTTATAAAGCTAGCGCGACCCGAGATGGAAACCGTTACCGGCAAAGAATTGCCCAAAGATTCAAGCAGGATCCTATTAAGCGTTTGACCGAAAGCACAATGCACTACCGAGTGTGCAGAACGCCGTTACGTCATGCCCCAAGTAGTACGCATATGTAGGGCGTAGGGAGCCATTTGGGACTGAACCTCCTGTCATGCCATAGGAGCTTCAGCATCAGCATCAGCAGCATCCTGACCAAGACCCCGGATCGTGGCTTACACACATTCAAAGAAGACCGACCTTCTTACAGTTTTATGTACAAGTTGAGGCACCTCAGGTCGTATTAAAATATGTTATAAATTATATATATACACATTATTATTACATTTCTGATATATTTATATTATAAAAATATATAAGGAATTGAAACGTGATATATTTAATACACTTTTACAGTGTTTTTTGCAAAGGCTAGTAAAATGCATTATTTATGTAGCACTTTTTACAACAGAGCATCGTCTCAAAGCAGCTTTACATACATCTAGACTCAAATCCCTAACTGAGCAAGCCTGAGGTGACAGCGGCAAGGAAAAACTTCCACACATTATAAGGAAGAAACATTGGGAAGACCAAGGCTCAAAAAGGGACCCATCCTGAGGGTGTGGAGGGCGGTCAGGGGACCGAAATAAGTGACCCCTTCCTTATCCTGTGCCTGCTTACATGTGCAGTATATGTCCACTTATTCAGTGATGTGTCTGTGAGTACAATTAAGCAAATATTAACATACACAGATGAAACGTAGAGAAAGAAAATGACATTTATTGACGGTTGCAGTGTAATAGAAAATCCCCAAATCAAAAGAAAAACCTTTGTACGTTCCCCAAAAGGGATATGAAACAGTTTTTTACTTCCAATAAATTAGCAAGAGGATCCAGCAAATGCAAAAGATTTTAAAAGCTGTAAAATATGTGTCCTATAAAAAGGTTCGCCATATTCCTCTCAAAGCGCTGAAACAGGTCCAACATGAACCAGTGAATACAAAAATAAATGATAAAACCTAATACGGATGGGGTGCAGACTGTCTTCCTGTGACCACTGCTAACCATGAAACGTAGAAACCGACTCCACCGCTTTGGATCCATTCAGTCACTCCATTCTAGCCTTTTCTACCAAATTACTGCTGTGGTCATTAGGACAGATGGGAAGCAGCCGAGGATGAGGTGTAGTCTACAGCTCTGGCTCTGGCTGCCAGCTTCTGACGGAGCTCTCTCACCTCCTGCAGCAACTGCCTCTCTTCATGGTCTAGCCTCTCTCGACCACGCTCTAGAGAAACTGCAGAACAAACATTCTCATTTCTGTCAGCAGGTGTCACAAGGGTTCACTCGAACTAGTTTTCTGTCATTCATCCGACAATTCCATTGTTAAGTTGAATTTATCGTAAACCGAGGAGTTTATAGACAGTGGTGTGAAAAAGTACACAAGTAAACACAAAATGCAGTTGTTGCCCTCAGAGCAGGAGGAATGTACTGTATAGTTGTTGTGATGCCCGTAAGGCAGGAGGAATGTTCTGAATAGTGTAGTTTTGCTCTTAGAGCAGGAGGAATGTACTATATAATGTAGTTCTGCCCTGGGGGATGGAGGAATGCATTGTATGGTGTAGTGCTGCCCTCAGGGATGGAGGAATGTATTGTATAGTGTGCTAAAGGTGGCCCAACCAGTTAGTAGGTTTAGGGGGCAATCACTTTATCACACAGGGCCACGTAGGTTTGGATTTTTTTCTCCCTTAATAATAAACACCTTCATTTAAAAGCTGCATTTTGTGTTTACATGTGTTGTCTTTAACTAATTAAAATTGGTTTGATGTTCCGAAACACTTAAGTGTGACAAACATGCAAAAAAAAATAGGAAATCAGGAAGGGGCAAACACTTTTTCACACCACTGTATACTGTATAAATATATCATAACATTAAACGTGCTTAAAACATGACCGCGACCACGGTTTTTCCTCACTGCTGGGGAGTACTGGAGTGCGTAGTGTACCTTAAACATGCTTAAAACACTTACCTTAAACTACAGATTAATTTACTGAATAACGTACTGAAAGTGAAATACAAAATCATTTACATTTACAGCATATAGGAGACGCCCTTATACAGAGCGACTTACAATTGATACAATCTTACAATCCAAGCAATTGTGGGTTAAGGGTCTTGCTCAAGGACCCAACAGTGACAGCTTGGCAGAGGTGGGATTTGAACCCTGGACCTTCTGGTCCATAGTCCAGTACCTTACCCACTAGGCTACCACAGTCCTAAATACAAAAACGATGCTATTAAATTCAATTACTGCTATTCCTCACTACATTTCCCAGCGCTCATCGGTCACGCCTGCCGAGTTCCTCAGCAGCGTATTGTTACTGCGTATCGCTTGCCCAGGAAAATCTAGGAATTCAAAGTTCAAGTACGGTTTCTGCCTGAATGTGTGTATTATCGGATTCCCATTGGAAAGCTGAAATATCAGAAGTCTTTGAACCGGGAGTACCTGTATACAACTCCCATTTCTATTTCCTATTATAATTCTTAATGATAAAGCGAAGAGATGTTGATCAGAAGGTTGATTTTAAATCTGGATGGAGGGCAGGAGATTTACTCACAGCATGCTGAGCTATCTGAAGGACACAGGTTGTTCAAACAGAAAGAGTTGGTATCATCTTGTGGGCTGTTTGGTTTGTGCAAAAGTCCTCTTGTCGAGCAGGGAGATCGCTGCTTCTTCTCACGCTGCCGGTCTATGGACAAAACGTAGTAACGCTCAGCAAATATAGCTGCTACAAAAATGGACTAGTGGACTATTGTGCTGCCATGCTTTTGGCAAATACAGCTCTTAATGACTAACGTTTTATTCATTCAAACATACTTATGGACTCTTGTTGGCCCCGGTGTCGTATGTTGTCGTCTCTTTGCTGCGAGAGGTGCGTCTTCTGCTGAGAATCTGCAGCAGTGCCGGCTTGCCTTTGCTCCTCCAGCTTGGCCTGCTTTGCCACCACGTCATTCCACTGAGAACACACAAGGTTTACGATGTTCGTGGGTTCAATCCAAGTATATGAAATGAGCTAAAATGAGTTCAAACATAACTAGAGATGCACCGATCAATCAGCCAGTGGCTGGATTCAGCCGTGTGATCGGCCGATCAGTGTCATATAACCGATTCTGTGCCGGTCACATTTAGCCACAGTTGCGCAATGCAGACAGCAACACATGGAAAAGCACCCTGCTTTCACTAACACTAATTCACAATTGAATTTTGCTTTAAACACAATTCCAGATTTAAACTTTAGTTTATGACACAAGTTTTATATTTCAGTTGTGCTTCATTGCTACTGCTTGGTGCACTAAATAGTCTCTTTCTTTATAGTGCAGTACTAGTGAGGGAGCGATATAGTGTTATTTCGGTTACAGCCAGGTCTTCAGCGTTGTAGTCCTTCACAGGAAGTGAATGACGTTTGCAATATGCATGACGAAAGTAAGCCACGGAGGTAACTCCAAAAACACGCGGAACCTCAAATTTAATAAGACATTTAAAACAGCATCACCTCACTGCATATGTGGAATTTAACAAAGCTAAAGCTATCTCTGCTCAGAGTGCAAAGCCAGACACAGCTACTGCTATCTTGCTTTAGCAGTGAATACGTTTCCATTAAAAGAAAAGTGGAACAACAATTATCAGCAAATATGTTCAAAAACTCAGAAACCAAGAAATTTGCAGATTGCAGAGATTGCAGTCAGTGCATCTCTAATTATGACCATGTGGTCTGAAATGATGGGTAAATAGGTGATGTGTATTCATGCGTGTTTGTGCATGCTCTTATTTAGCTCAGCTAGCTTAGCTACACCACTCAAATGTATGTACGTTGGGATACTTTTGTGCCACTCCAGCAGAAATGCGGTTCATCCAATTAACAGTGCTAGCTCTGGAAGAACCTTACATGCTTCCCTTCCACTTCCATCATCAACTGCACAAGCTGCTCCTCTTTGGCGTGGGTTTCACGGCTGAGACTGGCCAGTCGCTCTCTTCTCCTTTCTTGCTCCTCATCTGCCTCCTCCAGTCGTCGAATCACTTCCGTCTGCCACTCAGCGTCAACATCCAGCTGCTCAGCCTCTGCTAGAGACTCCTCTAGCACCTGAAGAAAAGCAGAATTTCACATTTCCTTTCAAAGGTGTTTTATCGAGCATCTTGAATAATTCCTAATTCAAAGTTCAAATAATGTGATATAAACAGATGAGCCCTTTCAATAAAGAGTGGGATGTACCCTTTTGGTTTCCAGGCCGAGATCATGGTCTGTCTGAAGGAGGTTGTGGAAGTCCGAGTCGTCCATCTCAGCTCTTCTGCGTCGTGCATCCACCTCTGCTCTCACATCGTGGCTCACTCGCTCCTGTTCTTTAGCCAGTTGCTGAGGACATATGTAAAATGCAATTCCTTTATCAAGGTAAACACAGTAAGTACTTCAATTACACTATGAGTTTTAAACCAAAACATTTACATTTATGTCATTTAGCAGACGCCCTTGCAATTGATACAATATTACAATCCAAGCAGTTGTGGGTTAAGGGTCTTGCTCAAGGACCCAGCAGTGGCAGCATTGGCAGAGGTGGGATTTGAACCCTGGACCTTTTGGTCAGTAGTCCAGCACCTTAACCGCTAATGATTGTTCCATAACCAGTGACCTTCTTCCATTGAGTTCTGGAACGTGTGTCCATTGTAGTGGCTTAATAATGCACTCAATAATCAGATCATAGACAGATTTCTACAGTTATCTGATTATTCAAGTGGTCATGTATACAGTGTATTCCGATCTAGAACTCAGATTGAGAAATCCGATAGAGAGAGCTGGATTTTACCCCAGTAATCGGAGTACTCGTAGCATGTATACCAGTTACCCCAGTACAATCTGTGTTTTCAGACTGCGCATGTGCGCGAGCCTTCCACCATTCTAGATTTGGCTTTATTTGACCACTTTTTCCATTGACTTTAGCTGTTTTTTTTCCCTCGCTGGATCTGGCAACCCAGGAATTCAACACACCACGGAATTAAAGGCAACGAAATGAGTGTCGAACCCTTTGTGGAGAGTGTATACTCGAGAAAACCAAAATTTTGATTATTTAATATTACAGTTTGAAGTTTGTCACATACAGTACCGGTTAGAAGTTTGGACACACCTTGAACTCATTTTTATTGTTTTCTATATTTAATATCGAAGACATCAAAACTATGAAGGAACACGTATGGAATTATGCAGTAGTGTTAAAGAACTACAATATGTTTTATACTTCAGATTTTTCAAAGTAGCCACCCTTTGCTTTGTTGGCATCTTTGCACACTCTTGGCAGTCTCTCAATCAGCTTTAAGGTCATCACCTGGAAAGGTTTCAATTGACAGGTGGGAACCATCTTGCTTTGTTGAGGTATGAAACACAGAATCTAAAGTATAAACCTTATTCTGGTTTGTTGAACACTTTTTTTGTTTACTAGCACTATACATCAGCAGGAACTGTGGTGGTCTAGTGGTTAAGGTACCGGAAGGTCCAGAATGTCCAGGGTTCAAATCCCACCACTGTCAAGCTGCCACTGTTGAGTCCTTGAGCAAGGCCCTTAACCCACCATTGCTTGGATTGTAAGATTGTATCAGCTGTGAGTCTCTAGATAAGAGAGTCTGCTAAATGACTAAATCATTTTGTTGACAAGTGAAATCAAAATCAGTTTTGGCTGATCGGTGTATAAACCAACTGGAATGAGTTCATTTTAAAATACCAACAAGATTAAGGGAATCAAAGGACAATGGCTATACCACCAAGACTGCTCACATAAAACCCATAATCCCAAGCGCTCAGACTGGAGATGCTCGTCACTCCTGCAGTGTGTGTAATTTATTGTAATAATGCTAGCTACTTCAGAAACTCACCTGTTCAAACAATCTTCTCTGAGTATCCAGTTCCATTTGCCTGACTTCCATATCCTGCACAGCCATGGCAGTCTCCTGCTCTCGCAATTCCACCTGAGCACAGCGTACACACGCAGGACTTTATTTCTTCCATTAGACCCAAATGCTGGCCGAGAAACTTTACAAGTATGCCACGTTTAACCACCGCGGAATGTTCTGTGAAGCAGGACACCGACCGAAATTGGCATAGTTCCATAGTCTTCTTATGCTACTGTAATGTAAATATAAAGGGTATTTTCACAAAGTGGATTGGAACGCTACCATCTGCACAGCATCCCTTATGCCATCGCATCTTTAATCGATGGAAATTCACAATCGTTATAGAAAATACAGTAATATAGCGTCATGACCCTGTAGAGGTGAAACACTTAAGAGGATGCTATGATGGACCTGATACTTTTGTTTGACAGAAGCTGAAAATGCATCGACAGATAACATGGAGGATCAGCCAGATGAAACAGAGACTTAATGCTTGAATGTGAACTAGTTTATATTGTTACAGGTTCCAGAGAATATACAGGGAGCGGTGGGGGGGCAAACAAAGGAGTACTACTTACAATAGGACAGGCACATACACTTGCACCATTTACAACTTGGTACAAATACTAAGTAAGGGAAAGTCAAGTCCAAAAAAAGTCTCTAAACACATCAACCGAGTGAGAACAGTCCAAATGTGAGCTAAATAGATGGACTTCTGTTCTTTAACTCCCGCCTCTGCTCGTGGCTCCGCAGCGTTGACTGGCTATTAACGCAACCAGCTGTTAACACCCACAGCATCCAGCGTTAAAAGACAGATTTTTATTTCCAATTACAATTCATTATGATTGTTAAGACCTCGATTGGACGGACGTTAAACGGCACTCATCTCTAATTCAACGTGACAAAGCGAAGACAAAAAAAGGATCAAACCTTTCTCTTGATCTCATCCTCCAGGCGGTTGAGCTCTATATTGCGTTGATTCTGCTGGTGCTTGAGGAAACGTCTCCTGGTAGCATCGAGCAGTGTCAGCTCTTTCACCTTTAACTCACGTTTCATAGCAGCCAACCTAGACATGTCCAAAAAAAAAACCCTTATCTTAACAGACAAAGATCAAATTCCCTATTGGAATGTACTTCGTTCCAGAAAATAGTTTGGATAGTGGGAGGCCCTTTTGGATTATTTCCTATGGAAAAATCCCTAAGTCTTTTTTGTAAAGAACCCACCTACATTCTATGATGTCAGCATAATATAGTCACCCCCCTGCCTGTTGAATGCAAACGTCTTCTATAAAATGAACACTCGTCACTTCATGGTTAACCACTGAATAAAACCTATGTTATATACAGACAGGAGGGTGTAGGTAGAGCTAAGAGGCCGCCATCTACATCCGTACTTCCATGATCACCATTACTGTAGTGAGTTAGTGGTTTGGATAGCAGGCTATGGTATTAAAACATTCCATATGTTATAGTAGGAATTCAGACACTGGTCGTTTGGATAATGGGCTTGAGAACATGAGAGAATGGAGAGACCTGGCTCTCTGCTGGGCGAGTTTGCTCTCCTCGTCTTGCAGGATTCTCCTGCGCTGTTCCTCGGCTCGCTGTAGCAGCTCTTGCTGTGTGTACCAGGCCTCGTCCTGTGCCTGCTGCCTTACAGTCTCAGCACGCAGCTCCTGCAGCGCCTGCCTACACACACACACATGCAAACAAGTATTGTACGCAAATACGCCAATTTGTTTAGTAAGTGGTAACAGGGAATTTGCATTTACTAACACCAAGTAAAATGAAGTCATTTGCATTGTAAGAAAATTGGAGTCTTTGTAGGTGAACCAAAGCTTCTAGCCAGAGTATGTTTTGGGCATTGAACATTTGTATTCATTCCTGTTTCAGATGCATTTGTTTATGGTGGTCCAAATACGATCGTTTACGTCATATGTGACACAGAAACAAAAATATGGTGAAAAAAAATCACTTTTGCCTGCTGTGTGAACTTTGCCTAAAGGCCTTGTCACACCGAGTCTGATTTTTACAAACGGAAAAACAGTTTTGAAAAAGAACACACGGATATGAGTTCCATCCTGTTCTAATTTCTTCGTTGCTCGAACACGTTAAAATCAGGCCGACCAATCAGAGCTCTGTTGTCAGGCAGAACAGCCCATCCTGCTAGTAGCAGAGCACAAGAGCTTATAGGACAAGCAATAGCTGACTGAAAAACATGGATGTTAAAGAAATATCTGGCAGAATATAACTGAAAGGGTGGAGAATGATGGTGACAAACCTCATAGTGACTGGATGTAAGCATTTTCTTGTTTATCGAAGTGTATTCTAGTCTTATGCCCACAAAAAACACAAACTAGAGCTCCCTGCACTGATCTCCAGACGTGTCTATTGTTTTTTTTTGCATTTACTAACACCAAGTAAAATGATCTAATTTACACTGTAAGAAAATTGGAGTCTTTGGAGGTGAACCAAAGCTTCTAGCCAGAGCATGTTTTGGGGACTGAACAATTTTATTCATTCCTGTTTTGGATGCATTCGTTTATGGTTCTGTATTTTCCTCTTCTGCCCAGGATTAAAATGCACCGGTGGTAATTTTTTTTTGGAAAACTGACAAACAAATTTGGATTTGGGCCACTTTTGCCTGCTGTGTGAACCTAGCCTAATATGTGGGCTTTTCCAGTGTCCAAAAGGTATGATGCACTTTAATTTCATAGAGGTGTGTGTATAGTAGGGGTGGGAACGATACGATATTGCATGATATGATATTATCACGACAGGTTGCTCACGATAACGATGGGCAAGACAATCGCCTACGATGCATCACAATGTCTGTGTACCTTAAGATAAAACTCTAATAAATTCAAATAGCAGGAATTATTTATCATTCTCAGTGTCACAGAATTTGACAACCAATATGAAACAATCTACAACATTAACACACACTAACTGCAACTTGTCCATTTCTATGTGCGTTATTGTTCCAATGTAAAAGGCCATAAACTGCCAGAAAGCAGAACAGTGCTGGGGTTAAAATGTCTAAGCAGAAAACACCTGTTCCTGACTAAAATCTTTTCGAACTGTGTAAATTAAGCTTACAGAAAATAATTTTCTTGGTCGATTCCAATTTTTCAAATGGCTGATTTTGATTTTTTAATTGAATTTTAATCAACAGCATACAGAATTTCTGTTCAACTTTCCTTTTAATGGAAACATATTCACTGCTAAAGAAACAGCAGGAGCTGCCGGCTAGTGCCTGGCTTCGCACTCTCAGCAGAGATAGCTTTAGTTTTGTTAAATTCCACATACTGAGCGAGGTGATGCTGTTTTAAATGTCTTATTACATTCATTGTTCCGAGTGTTTCAGGAGTTGTTCCTCCACTTCTTACTTTCGTCATGCATACTGCAAACAGCACTCAGTCACTCTGAAGAACTAGAACGCTGAAGACATGGCTGTAACCGAAATAACACTATATCACTGCTCCCTCACTAGTACTACGCTATATAGAAAGAGACTATTTAGTGCACTAAGCAGTAGAATTGAAGCATTATCAGCACGTCAAGTCAGATTTATTTATATAGCACTTTTATACAACTTTACAATTTTAGATGATCTCCTAATATCTACGTCCAATCCCAAATTCAGCAAGCCTAGGGCGACAGTGGAAAGGAAAAACTCCCTAAGCGTTATGAGGAAGAAACCTTGGGAGGACCAAGACTCAAAAAGGGACCCGTCCTCCTTGGGTGGTCACATAAACAAAGAGTTTAAATCAGAACTGAATTGTGAATTAATGTAATTGGAAGCCGTGTTGTGTTTGTGTTGCTGTCGTGCGGTGCATGTGTGGCTAAATGTGACCAGCACAGGATCGCTTCTATGACACTGATAGTCCGATCACACTGAAAACCAGGCGATTCTGGTCCCCTGGTTCATCTCTACTACTGAATGCTTCAAACTCTTATTTCTTAATGAGTTATGAAAGCAGGGCAGCAGTTCCTACCTCTCTCTCAGGTATTCCACTTCTTGCTGACGGATTCGCTCCCTCTCCTGACACTGGTACTCCACTATAAACGTGGGGTATTTGTTGAAGACGGGGTACTGGCCGTGCGTCAGGGGCTCAAAGTCGCTCAGCACAGAGCTCGGATGCAGGTCGGCTGGAGTTGTGTCCATCAACCGATACGCCTCCTTCAGCATGGTGCTTATATCCAGGCTGTTCCGATGATGGAAGAAGTACTGTAAAAGGGGGAGTGTCTTAAATTTCAATCGACTCCACAAGACGAGACGAGTACACAAGCGAATGTTCTGTCTGTTCAACTTCAAACGTCCTACCTCAAAGTCATCCCGGTGAGTGCAGAGGAGCAACGGAGCTCTGCAGCAAGTCACGTAAGCCACCACAGCCATCAGAAGGAATGAGGGATGGTTTGAGAATACATTATCAAACAGCTTCAACCACTCGTCTCTGGTCAGTACCTCAGAAAACAGGGTCTCTAGCAGAGGCCAGGCGTACAGCTGGAGTTAAAGAGCAAGCACAGTGGACGGATCAGGAGGGTTCGTTTTGGAACTAGTCACGAACAAAAACTCAGCCACCAAATATGGGCTAAAAAGATATATTTACATTTAGTCATTTAGAAGATTCCCTTATCCAGGGTGACTTTCAGCTGATACAATCCAAGCAATTGTGAGGTACTGGACTATGGACTAGAAGGTCCAGGGTCCAGGGTTCAAACCCTACCCCTGCCAGGCTGCCACTGTTGGGTCTTTGTATGTTTGTCACACTTAAGTGTTTCGGAACATCAAACCAACTTAAATATTAGTCAAAGACAACACAAGTAAACACAAAATGCAGTTTTTAAATGAAGGTGTTTATTATTAGGGGAGGAAAAAAAATCCAAACCTACATGGCCCTGTGTGAAAAAGTGATTGCCCCCTAAACCTAATAACTGGTTGGGCCGCCCTTAGCAGCAACAACTGCAACCAGGCATTTGCCATAACTTGCAGTGAGTCTTTTACAGCATTGTGGAGGAATTTTGGCCAATCATCTTTGCAGAATTGTTGTAATTCAGCCACACTGGAGGGTTTTCAAGCAGGAACGGCCTTTTTAAGATAATGCCACAGCATCTCAATAGGATTCAGCTCAGGACTTTGACTAGGCCACTCCAAAGTCTTCATTTTGTTTTTCTTCAGCCATTCAGAGGTGGGCTTGCTGGTGTGTTTTGGATCATTGTCCTGCTGCAGAACCCAAGTTCATTTCAGCTTGAGGTCATGGACAGATGGCCGGACATTCTCCTTCAGGATTTTTAGATAGACAGCAGAATTCATAGTTCCATTTATCACAGCAAGTCTTCCAGGACCTGAAGCAGCAAAACAGCCCCAGACCATCACACTACCACCACCATATGTTACTGTTGCTATAATGTTCTTTTTCTGAAATGCTGTGTTATTTTTACACCAGATACAATGGGACACACACCTTCCAAAGAGTTCAACTTTTGTCTCATCAGCCCACAGAATGTTTTCCCAAAAGTCTTGGGAATCATCAAGATGTGTTCTGAAAAATTGAGATAAGCTTTAATGTTCTTTTTGCTCAGCCGTGGTTTTCGTCTTGGAACTCTGCCATGCAGGCCATTTTTGCCCAGTCTCTTTCTTATGGAGGAGGCATGAACACTGACCTTAACTGAGTCAAGTGAGGCCTGCAGTTCTTTGGATGTTGTTGTGGGGTCTTCTGTGACCTCTTGGATGAGTCGTCGCTGAGCTCTTGGGGTAATGTTGGCTGGCCGGCCACTCCTGGGAAGGTTCACCACTGTTCCATGTCTTCACCATTTGTGGATAATGGCTCTCACTGTGGTTCGCTGGAGTCCCAAAGCTTTAGAAATGGCTTTATAACCCTTTCCAGACTGATAGATCTCAATTACTTTCTGTCTCAATTGTTCCTGAATTTCTTTGGATATCGGCATGATGTGTAGCTTTAAAGGATCTTTTGGTGTACCTCACTTTGTCAGGCAGGTCCTATTTAAGTGATGTCCTGATTGAGAACAGGTGTGGCAATAATCCGGTCTGGGTGTGGCTAGAGACAGTGAACTCAGGTGTGATAAACCATAGCTAACTTATGTTTTAACAAGGGGGGGAATCACCAATTAACAAGGGGGGGGTCATGTAGGTTTGGATTTTTTTTCTTCCTCAATAATAAGCACCTTCATTAAAAAACTGCATTTTGTGTTTCCTTGTGTTGTCTTTGACTAATATTTAAATTGGTTTGATGTTCCAAAACACTTAAGTGTGACAAACATGCAAAAAAAATAGAAAATCACTTTTTCACACCACTGTAAATCAGCCCTTCACTTTTGGTTTTTGGAGAGGTTGAAGATCCTGTTCCTGAGGTTTCTTGAGGTCCCACAAGGGGGTTGCGCAATGGTGCGTCTTGGCTAGAATGTGTAGCTGCAGAATGTGTAGTTGGATGTTCAAATTCAAAGACAGGCAAATAAAATTCACTTTTACCTGCTGTGTGAACTTTGCCTAAAGGCCTTTTTAACCGAGTCTGATTGTTACGGAGGAAAAAAAAATGCACATCAAGTTTTGAAAAAGAACACACGGATATCAAAGCCATCCTTCACACCAAGTCTACCGTTGCTCGGACGCATTAAAATCAGGCTGACCAATCAGAGCTCGGTTGTCAGGCAGAACAGCTTATCCTGGTAGGAGCAGAGCACAAGAGCTTATAGGACAAGCAACATGCTGACCATAAAAACATGGATATTAAAGAAATATCTGGCGGAATATAACTGAAAAGTTGGAGAATGATGGTGATAAACCTCACAGTGAGTGGATGACAAGAGTGAGTTGTTTATCTAAGTGTATTCTAGTCTGTTCATGCCCACAAAAAACACAAACTAGAGCTTCCTGCACTGATCTCCGGTCGTGGCTTTGTTTTTTTAAGCTGACAATGTGAAAAAGACACGGCGTAACACATTAAGAGAAGGGAAATTAAAGAAAGCAAAAGCTGACAGGGGAGTTTTCAGAGTGTTTAGACAAAAAAAAAACAACACGTCGGACTCGGTGTGAAGGTCCCATTACGTTAAAAAAAGTATCCATTTTTGTATTGTGTAAAAATCGGACTGTGTGAAAAGGCCTTAAGACGTGGGCTTTTCCAGTGTTTGAAAGGTGATACACACTAATTCATGGAGGTGTGTGTGTGCAGTCGGGCTGGGAATCACAGGGCATCGCACAATACTTAACGCAGCTGGTATAGCTGTATATAATTCTTTGAATCTTTGAAAACAGATCTTCAGTTATCTTACATACCTGGGATGTGACACCGCAGTTAACAAAATGGCGCAGCAGCTCTTTATCATGATGTGCCAGCACGTTCTCGGCCATGCTCAGAATGTTCAGTGGGGGATTCGGGAAGTACTCGAACCAGTGCTGGCACCAGTTCACTGAAAACAGGTAAAAAGAACAGGCTCTGAACCTGAAGTGCAGAAACCAACTAGAGGAGTGAACATTCAACGTGCCTATAGACAGGCTACATAGATCAAAAAGCAATTGGGGTCTGTACCGATGACGGAGGCCACGACTTCAAAGCAGATGAGAGGATTGTTCTGGAAGAGTTTGACGAATGGAAACGCCAGCAGTGGAAGGAAATCAGCCTCTCCAAAAATGGCTGACCAGTGGGCCAGTGCAGAGAGCACCCTGTGAGATAGAGAGATTATAATGTTCAAGCGGGATTTGCTATTTCCACTACATCAAGTAACTCCTTTTTTTTTACCACTGTAAACGAAACTTGCTACAGTGGGGCAAAAAAGTATTTAGTCAGCCACTGATCGTGCAAGTTCTCCTACTTAGAAAAATGAGAGAGGTCTGTCATTTTCATCATAGGTACACTCATCATAGGTATGAGAGACAAAATGGTCTCCATGGTTGAGTTTGGAGTCTGACTGTTTGAGGCTGTGGACAGGTGTCTTTTATACAGATAACGAGGTCAAACAGGTGCCATTAATACAGGTAACGAGTGGAGGACAGAAGAGCTTCTTAAAGAAGAAGTTACAGGTCTGTGAGAGCCAGAAATCTTGCTTGTTTGTGGGTGACCAAATACTTATTTTCCACCATAATTAATGTGATTTCCTGGATTTTTTTTCTCATTTTGTCTCTCATAGTTGAAGTGTACCTATGATGAAAATTACAGACCTCTCTCATCTTTCTAAGTAGGAGAACTTGCACGATCAGTGGCTGACTAAATACTTTTTTCCCCCCACTGTAAATGAAGCGTACTGATTAATATTACCTCTGAAGGCCTCGCTGCAGTTTGTGGCTCTTAATAGGGTAGCGCTCCTGCAGGCACAAGTAAGCCGAGTGCAGGCCTTTATCGGTCAGACTGCTGAAGGCAGAGTGATTCTCAGGCAGCCGCAACAGAGAGCGCCAAATGAACATTCTAGAAAACCATGCACACACAGATACGGCAAGAATGAGAACAAACAGACCACCAAACAAAACTTCTGACGTCCATTAGATCTAAATCTGTTACCTGTACTTTTCTGGATATTCCCCAAATGTCTTTAGTAACGTCTGGAGACGCTTCTTATTGAGGCCACCTGGTAAATCGTTCTGCAAGGCAACATGAGAAGACAATTCAAAACTAGGCACAGTTTGATTATAGTTAGGACACTACCAAATTCACCGGATGCTTAATTTAACAGAGATGACAGACTTCACAAATTTTTTTCAAGAAAAGTACCACATTTCATGGCAGTCATTAAATAAGCTGCAAAACTGCACAAACCTCAGCCAGTTCATTCCTTAAAAAAGCCCCCATACTCTTAGAACACTATAGAGATAATGATGACTCTAACCTCTTTGTCCTCCGATGCAGAAACAGCTCTGGGTCGCAGAATTTGGGTGCGTGTTCCCCGGCCTGATGTTTTCGCCGGTCGCTGCACAGAGCCAGTGTGCACCTTCATTTTCAAGCAGGAAGCATCAGCTCTTTTGCCTGTAGTCACCATTTTGACCAAGGACTGTGGAGGCTGCATAAAAGGCCAAGTGAGGATGCACTGCACAAACTGGCTATATGTGTTTTACGTCACTGGATCCTCTCTAACCTGTCTCACAGTGGAACACGCTGCTGGTGATGTGTATTGTATGCTTTCTGACAGTTACCTTGTTGATCTCTTGAGTGAGAGCCTGGACACTGAAGATTCTCACAGCGCCGCTGTCCATCACCGCTACCACGTGGCGGCCTTTAGGGCAAACAGCTGCCGAGCCGATCGCTTCATCACAGGAGCCGATTTCAAAGAGCTGCTTGCATGTTTGAATGTTGATGAAGCGCATTATGCCGTCCTGGCTCAAGACACCTAGGACCTAAACAAAAAATGTACATGTAAGGCATTTTAGCAGCAGCATGTTTTCATCTCCCCAAAGTAGAGATCAGTCCGAGTCCATATTTACACTGAGTATAAGGAAAGTCATACAGCTTATATATACAGTATAATACAGGCAATAAATATGAAAGCTTTCTCCATTTCCTCTCAGGAAGCACTCAGTGATCTCAGTACCTGGCTGGATCCGCCATCAAAACTGTCGGGTAAGAAGTCAAGGTGCCTCACGGTCCGGACTTGTTGTGGCATCTGGATAATTCTCAAGAGCTGCCGACTGTCCAAACACCACAGATAAATCAGGTTTGAGCGTCCAGCTGCAGCAAGCGCCTTTCCATCTCTATAGAGAAAGGAACATCATGTTTAATGCTACATCTTTAGATTTCACAAACATTCAACCTATTTTTTAAAAGCTGTCAACTACTCTCTCTCACGCTCACACACCCACACTATATATTTATATTTTAAATATAAAATGGGAATGGTTGGTGATATCAACTTCCTGTTTGTGGCACATTAGTATATGGGAGGGGGGAAACTTTTCAAGATGGGTGTTCACCATGGCAGCCATTTTTAAGTCGGCCATTTTGGATCCAACTTTATTATTTCCAATGGGAAGAGGGTCATGTAACACATCAAACGTATTGAGAATTAACAAGAAAAACAATGGTGAGCTTGGTTTTAACGGAACGTTATTCTTTCATGAGTTATTTACAAGTTTATGACCACTTCTAAAATGTGTTCAAAGTGCTGCCCATTGTGTTGGATTGTCAATGCAACCCTCTTCTCCCACTCTTGACACACTGATAGCAACACCGCAGAAGAAATGCTCTCTCGATCTGACCCCCTTAGACTTATCTTTGGGGTCATCTGAAGGCAATTGTCTATGCTGTGAAGATACGAGATGTGCAGCATCTGAAACAATGGATACTGGAAGCCTGTGGTAGGATTTCTTCTGCGGTGTTGCTATCAGTGTGTCAAGAGTGGGAGAAGAGGGTTGCTTTGAACTTTGAACACATTTTATAAGTGGTCATAAACTTGTAAATAACTCATGAAAGAATAAGGTTCCATTAAAACCAAGCACACCAGTGTTTTTCTTGTGAAATTCTCAATAAGTTTGATGTGTTACATGACCCTCTTCCCATTGGAAATAATAAAGTTGATCCAAAATGGCCGACTTCAAAATGGCCACCATGGTCAACACCCATCTTGAAAAGTTTCCCCCCTCCCATATACTAATGTGCCACAAACAGGAAGTTGATATCACCAACCATTCCCATTTTATTCAGGTGTATCCATATAAATGGCCCCTGTATATATTTGCCTGACTGTGGATTGGTGGAGTCCAAACTATTTCGAGATGGTTTTGAAACCTTTTCCAGCCTGAAGAGCATCAACACCTGTTTTTTTCAGAAATCTCCATTTAAATTTATGTCATTTAGCAGACAACCTTATCTAGAGTGACTTGCAACTGACACAGTCTTCCAAAAAAAAAGCAACCGTGGGTAAAGGGCTTTGCTCAAGGACCTTGGCAGAGGTGTGATTTGAACCCTGGACATTTTGGTCCATAGTTCAGTGCCTTAATGACTATGCTACCACAGTCCCATCTCCTTTGTTCGTACCATAATATGCTTCCACAAACACATTTGAATATCAAACTTTGAAAGATCTGTGCTCTTTAAATACAACAGGATGCCCTCTCACACCTGCTTGTCATCCCATGGACTGGAAACACTGGACTCGAGGGAATAGAGTTTCGTTTTTTAGGTCATCATCGAATATGATGTCATATTTATGAAGAAATACTTAAAATTCTAAAGGGCTTTCAACTTTCACTTCATGTCTCACAGCAGCTCTACAAAAGCCAAGTCTAGTGAAAACATCCCTGTCACAGTTTGTAACACGTCTGCATTTAATGCCAGTGTGCGCCTTCCTCTTCCCCAAATTAGTGACGGATTAGGGGAACTTCAGAGTCACTTGATACCTGCATCACAATGAATAGGAAGTCATTGATGACCGCATATGGGAGTGACTAGTCATATATATATATACTCAAGTCAATGCCAATTTAGAGTCATCCATTAACCTAATGCATGTCTTTGGACTGTGAGAGGAAACTGGAGTACCCAGAGTAAACCCACGTGGACACGGGGAGAACACTGAACTCTGGCTAAATGAGCTTGTAGTGACTAGTTTATTTTATTTAACCTACAGCAGTTTAGGCCCTTTTTAGAATCCGGACATTTCCATTACAGTTTTCATGAAAATGAATTAAATAGGGATTAAACGAATAAACAATTAATTATTAGTAGGGGTGTAACGATACACAAAAAAAAAATGCAATTAAAAGAAATGGCTACACATAGAGGTTTAAATTGTAAATAAAATGTTCTACTTCATATATTAAGTAACCGACTGAAAACATTCCTTTTTTTATTTCTAAAGAATAACAATTCAGAAGTGTGTACTTTTCTTATATAAAAATGTAAACAAAAGAATCTTTAGTCTGCTGCAATTCAAAAATTAGGAGGAGTTTTAAATAATGCTACTGCAACAAAACGTGCTAACAGTTTCATGAGATTTCAGTAATGAAGTGCTATAATGACTTGAAAATCAAAGGAAACAAACAAGCTCACGGGGACTGTAAACATCTCAAATTCCTCTTTACTTCAAGTTTCTAATTGCAGTACACATACGTGCACACGTATGACGTGCGCCCTCTGGTGTTCACAATACGCAATTGCATTAAATGGCGTGAAAAACAGAACGCATGTGACATGATGCACATCACCATATTTTTCCATGGCGATGCATTGTGCCACCCCTAACTGTTAACCATACTAAGTCATCTCTCTCTTACTGTGTGACAGCAAAGGCCTTGTAGTGCATCCTGGGTCCATCCTGTGGAACTGGCAGCTGATACTTGCAAAACAGCGTGTCGCTCTCCCAAGCAAAGACGGAGTCATCTGTAAAGCAGCTCAGAATGGTGTTGCCCAGCGAGAGAAAGAACACCTAAACAACCACCAACACAGTGCAACAGTAAGTGAGGGTGTCCATAACCAGTCATTTCTGTCTGCATGACTGCTCTGACTGCTTTTACCACCAAGTTTTAGCAATGGGAACCAAGCCATGTTTAGAACTTTAACTACATTTTCAAGGTAGACCAGGATAATGAAACACAAAAAAGTATTTAGTCATCCCCTGATTGTGCAAGTTCTCCTACTTAGAAAGATGAGAGAGGTCTGTAATTTTCATCATAGCTACACTTCAACTATGAGAGACAAAATGAGGAAAAAAAATCCAGAAAATCACATAAAAAAATCCAGAAAATCACATTGTAGGATTTTTAAAGAATTTAATTTAAATTGTAAATTATGGTGGAAAATAAGTATTTGTCAATAAGAAAAGTTTCTCTCCAAGTAACTCCTACTTTGTAACATAAAAACCTTTGTTGGCAATGACAGAGGTGAAACGTTTTCCACTGTAAGGTTCTTCAAAAACAAACAGGTTTTGGCACACACACTGTAGCTGGTATTTTTGGGGCCCATTCCTACAATATGGCAGATCTCCTCTAGAAGCAGTGATGATTTTTGGGGGCAGTCGCTGGGCAACACTGACTTTCAACTCCCTCCCAAATTTTCTATATGGGGTTGAGTCTGGAGGACTGGCTAGGCCACTCCAGGACCTTGAAAATGCTTTTTTTACGGAGCCACTCCCTTCATTTGCCCGGCGGTTTGTTTTTTATCATTTTTCATGCTTGAATACCGCACTGTCCCCTCTTCCCTCTTTGCCCTTCTCTGCGACTGATTTGAGGCGTGGCTTAAAATCTCATACTACATGGCCCCCCCGTTCATGCATCCTTCTTCCCTCCCTCCGGATCAGTCGTTCCGTCCCCTTTTCCAGAAAAAAACAGAAAAAACCCCAAACCCCCCCCCCCCAAAAGTCCATGAACTGAATCTCATGAGACGGGTTGGGTCATGCGCAAGAACAACGCCCCTAAGCACACAAGTCTTCGTTCTAAAACCCAAAGAATGGTTACAGAAGAATAAAGTTCATGTTTTGGAATGGCCAAGTCAAAGTCCTGACCTTAATCCAATGGAAATGTTGTGGAAGGACCTGAAGTGAGCAGCTAATGTGAGGAAACCCACCAACATCCCAGAGCTGAAGCTGTTCTGTACGGAGGAATGGGCTAAAATTCCTCCAAGCCGGTGTGCAGGACTGATCAACAGCTACAGGAAACGTTTAGCTGTCAAGCACCACTGTAAAATATGGATGTGTGAGCATGTCTTCAAAGTCTGGGCCAACGTCAGCATTTTCCTTTACCTACACAGTTAAATAAATACACAATTTTCAGAATCATCCACCCTGGAAAGGAGATTTAAAAGATTACAAAGTTTTAGCGTGGTTGCAAAAGCAAAACACAAACTATAAATTAGACCTAGGGTTCAGATTCTTGTCAAAAATGCAGTGCTACGACCTTTTGTATTCCCACTGACTGGCGCACGTTGAGTTTCCTCTTTCTCTGAAATGTGTCCAGGTCCCAGAGCTGAGCCGTGTCCAAAGAGGTGCTGATGGCGTAGCGTCCCGAACCGTGGACAGACAGGGAGGACACCGCGCCCTCGTGCCCCCTCATCCAGCTAACCAGCTGTTTAGTGTCTGAAATGAAGAGAGAGCACCAAATCTGAGAGGTACTAGGAAAGAGAAGAATGGTGACATATATGTACATGTGAAAACAACATCTTTTATCCTGTGCGTGGTCATGGGTCCACTAACCAATCCCAAGTGAGCGTGCACCTTGAACGAGGCCCCAGTCCATTGCAGCACCCTCAGGCGTACCCATTTCTTCCCTATTTGCTGCCTGATCCTATCGGATGCCACCGTCAGGACTCTAAACCAACTCTCGATGCGGACGCCACACTCGTGAGCATCAATGAAATAATACTCACACAAAACCCGCCCGAATGTTTTCATCCTGCACTTTCAGCACATACCTTTGTCATAGCACTTGATTGAATAATCAGCAAGGGCGACCAGGTACTCCGTTGTTCTGCGCAGGTTG
This sequence comes from Ancistrus triradiatus, assembly GCA_025084515.1. Taxonomy (NCBI): domain Eukaryota; kingdom Metazoa; phylum Chordata; class Actinopteri; order Siluriformes; family Loricariidae; genus Ancistrus; species Ancistrus triradiatus. The sequence continues at coordinate 2,110,896 of JAJAGP010000002.1, read as the reverse complement.
AAAGCCAAGGCCGTGCAGGCTTGCCCAGTCTTCTGCACCAGCTTAAACCTGCAAAACAACAGCGACCATGAGATGGCTGCCACAGCTCTGGTTATAAGGTTTTCTAGTATTTCTTACCTATTTCTGCTAATGTCAAACACGTAAATATTTCCATGGTGATCACCAGCCAGAAACGACTCCCCGGTGGTGTCGAACGCCACCTGCAGGAACCGAACCGTCTTGCTTTGGTTGGCATTTGTGCTGCGAAAAATCGTCACCAGGATCCTAAGGGTGGAAGGAGCAATGATTGTTTGTTTATATATTATTGAACATCACATTAGAATCAAAGTAATAACCACACTAGTAAGATATACTGGGACCGAGTTGGATATGCAAACTCCACACAGGTGGAGAACGACATCAGGACTGAACCGGGGCTCACCATGCTGCCCAGAAGAAGCAACGAAAAGGGGCAAAGGTGAAGCTCTGGGTTGAGAAATTGGAAAGAAAATATGGAGTCGAACAGTCAGTCTATGGCAGGGTCACAGCTCTTTAGAGTGACATATTCTAACACCAGTAAAGGATGGGCGGTGTGGATACGTAACTCGGGAATGGACTGGCACCCTGTCCAGGGTGTACCTGGACTTGTCTGCTTTGATTTATCTCGCCTCCTAAAAGGGGTGTCAGCATACTTTTGGCAATGTATTCGCAGTGCAGTTTCCGTCCATAAATCAAATCGTACTTAATAATATAAAAAAGGGTTATGTTTTAAATTGTAATATTCCTTTTCATGTACTCTATTGGTTATATCCAGCATCTATATCCAGTATGATGCTTTTATTTATGGGTGCCACTACTTTAAATATCCCTCCTGCAGCATTACTGTTTAAGGCTTGAACTTACCCATTGTTGGATGCCACTGGTTTGCGGTGCCATAATTTCCCATCCTCTTTACTTCCTATATCTATTGTTTGCATGATCACAAATCATAACAAGCAGAAAGCTAACGTTAGCTATGCCAAACCACCTGTTGCTAACAACAGGGGCGAAATAACGTTAGAAACGGTTGGCGTCTTAAGTTAAAACATTATTTTGTACATTATTTTCTAAAACTGTCCGTGCTGACACGTGATATATACACATTTTACAACAATGAGTCTACTAAGTCAAAGCTGTATTTGTAATTATTCAAGTTTAAAACATTAATGAAACTGTTTGTAAATACAGCACTTAACCGGTTTTCGTTTGAGTCAGGGCCTACTTCCAAACCGCTACTTGTTCCCTACTTTTAGTGCACTACAGACAGTATGGATGTACGGCTTCTACACCCTACGCAGTGCACTATTTAGCGAATTGGGAACCCTCATCTGTTGACATCCGGCGTATGATCGCCATCTTTTGGACTGGAGTGGGGGTGAGGCTGATGGTACTACTTCTGCAAACGTTAAGCAGCCCTGCTCAGTTTATTTAGCTTATTTTGTGCTAAATGAAATAAACTAACTCAACATATAAAGGGAGTAAACTTAAATACAGCATATGGTACTGTGCTAAAAAGTCTTTAGATTTGATGTTTTAGCAATGGTATAGGCCTGATGACCATATATAATTATTTCACGGTCTCTTTATTAACACAAAACACAAAATCTTCAGAACAAAATGGCTCCCACTTGCAAAAATCACATTGTAGGATTTTTAAAACATTGAATTGTAAATCATGGTGGAAAATAAGTATTTGGTCACCCACAAACAAGCAAGATTTCTGGCTCTCACAGACCTGTGACATCTTCTTTAAGAAGCACTTTTGTCCTCCACTCGTTACCTGTATTAATGGCACCTGTTTGACCTCGTTATCTGTATAAAAGACACCTGTCCACAGCCTCAAACAGTCAGACTCAACCATGGCCAAGACCAAAGAGCTGTTGAAGGACACCAGGAAGAAAATTGTAGACCTGCACCAGGCTGGGAAGAGTAAATCTACAATAGGCAAGAAGGTTGGTGTGAATAAATCAACTGTGGGAGCAATTGTAAGAAAATGGAAGACATACAAGACCATTGATAATCTCCCTTGATCTGGCGCCCCACACAAGATTTCATCCCGTGGTGTCTAAATGATCAAGAGAACGATGAGCAAAAATCCCAGAACTACACGGAGGGACCTGATGAATGACCTGCAGAGAGCTGGGACCAAAGTAACAAAGGCTACCATCAGTAACACTACGCAGAGAGGGACTCAGATCCTGCAGTGCCAGGCGTGTCCCCCTGGTTAAGCCAGTACATGTCCAGCCCGTCTGAAGTTTGCCAGAGAGCATATGGATGATCCAGAAGAGGATTGGGAGAATATCATGTGGTCAGATTAAACCAAATAGAACTTTTTGGTTAAAACTCAACTCGTCATGTTTGGAGGAAGAAGAATGCTGAGTTGCATCGCAAGAACACCATACCTACTGTGACGCATGGGGGTGGAAACATCATGCTTTGGGGCTCTTTTTCTGCAAAGGGTACAGGACGACTGATCCGTGTTAAGGGAAGAATGAACGGGGCCATGTATCGTGAGATTTTAAGCCAAAACCTCCTTCCATCAGTGAGAGCATTGAAGATGGAACGTGGCTGGGTCTTCCAGCATGACAATGATCCCAAACACACCGCTCAGGCAACGAAGGAGTGGCTCCATTAAAAAGCTTTTCAAGGTCCTGGAGTGGCCTAGCCAGTCTCCAGACCTCAAGCCCATAGAAAATTTGTGGAGGGAGTTGAAAGTCCGTGTTGCCCCAAAACATCACTGCTCTAGAGGAGATCTGCATGGAGGAATGGGCCAAAAGGAATGGGCCAGCTACAGTTTGTGCCAACCTGGTGAAGACTTACAGGAAACGTTTGACCTCTGTCATTGCCAACAAAGGCTATGTTACAAAGTATTGAGTTGACCAAATACTTATTTTCCACCATAATTCACAATTAAATTATTAAAAAATCCTACGATGTGATTTCATGGATTTTTTTTCTCTCGTTTTGTATCTCATAGTTGAAGTGTACCTATGATGACAACTACAGACCTCTCGCATCTTTCTAAGTAGGAAAACTTGCGCAATCAGGTTATTTGGGAAAAGCACTATAGAAATTTACATTTACATTTACAGCATTTAGCAGACGCCCTTATCCAGAGCGACTTACAGCGATACAATCTTACAATCCAAGCAGTTGTGGGTTAAGGGTCTTGCTCAAGGACCCAACAGTGGCAGTTCAGCAGAGGTGGGATTTGAACCCTGAACCTTCTGGTCCAGAGTCCGGTACCTTAACCGCTAGGCTACCACAGTTAATTGTGAATTAGGCACATTTTTTGCCTGCTCCTACTTGATAATAAAAAAATGTGCTGCTAAGTGTTTTAATTACCAGAACAATACTGTTTATATGTAAAATATTAATTTTATTTGATTTTTTTCATAAGAAAGTGTCTGACATTGTTCATGCTCTCCATACTATGTACAATGTTTTCAATAGTGAATAGGGAGCATTTCAGATACAGCTCAAAACTACAGGTCTTTCACAGAGTCAATGCAATGAAAATGTGATTAAAATTTCATCAGAAGCAAGAACCTTTCAAACTCTTTAAAAAAATCAAGATTACGTAATATTTAAAACTGATCGATTGGCAGCAAGATCTCCTGAACACACCTCAAAATAAATACTTGTACAATAGAAACATATAGTTTGTCAGAAATAAAAAACCCTGCATTATACAGCAGTACAAAGTGACAATGCCTGTGTGTAACAAATAATACAAACACTGAGGTATTAAAGAATTGAAACATGAAACTAGTGATATCAGTAGCAAGACTGGAAGTAGCGTTAATCACACACATGTGTGTACTTTCTTAACCCCAACTGGTTTTTCAGTAAGTTCTTGTGTAGGGTGTTTCACCCATTATGGGAAGTTCAATGTACCATCGCCTGATAACAGTTTCTTCTTCACACATGATGTGAAACCGAATCCATGCATAATCCATGCAGTATAATGGTGAATAAGAACTGTATTGGTCAGCTCAAAGCTTCATCACCATCTGCTCTGTCTCGTTCTTCATTCCTCCAAATCCTCCACATTTTCCTGCACACTGACCATGTCGTCCAGCTCCAGATTGCTCCCAATGCTCATGTAATTGTTGTCCCCTATGATGACATTCTCTACATTGGACATTCGAATGCTACGAGCATCTGGGGTCTCTGGTGACGGTGTATGCTGATTGTTTCCCAGCATTTGCTGCTTCTCCTTGTCTGTTACACAGTCAACAAAGAATATAAGAAACGTAAGTGTCAGTTACAAGGGTTGTTAACTTTGGTCACGTTTTCTTTTACCCTATAAAAGATATTGGGATAAAATTTGGCGTGTGCTTCTTTATCAGAGCCATTACATTAGTGTTTATAGTCTCAGAACATTACTGGATGGTTAATGGTGCATTCGTGCTGCTTATTTTGGTCAGGGTAGCAGGATGACACCAGTCCCATCCGTACTCCCCTTCCTCATGGCCAATCATGAATGCATGACACTCAACCTGGCCAGAAAGCACAGCTTAATGTGTTATTTTTTGGTCTTTCTTTTTATATTAAATCAAGTCAGTCTTAAAATGAAGCCAGACTGTGAAGCCAGTTCTATATCTGTATGCTCCCTTTTAACAGCGGTTGTTATTTTCTCTTACCATCAGTCTGAGAGTGTTGACAGCACAAGTCATTGTTGTTTCCAATGATGCAGTTGGTCAGCGAGGCATTGTGAATGTTTATGACACACAAGGGAAAAGTTCCAGATGTCTCTGTTAAAAGTGCAACCAAAGAGAGAAAGAAGCATAAGTGGTGCTGGGGCGAAACCATATCTTTTCAGTCACCACACATACATACAATGAGGGTAGCTTATATGGAAGGGGAAGTGAGATTCTAGCTGGCCTACATGTTGAACAACCACCCACAGTATGTTTGGTGGATTGTGCCGTGACGTTATACCTCGCAGTCACAATGTCAGCAACATGATCTGAACTGCACTACTGTATATTCTGAACAGTGGTATTCATCTTAACTTTGGGGGGCACACTTTGCTCTAATTTGCATATCTGTGACATCATTAAGTCGTATTTACATGGTGCCTAGGGTCAGACGGTATTAGTCCTTGAATATCTGTTTATTTAAATCCCTGTCCCAGTTAAGAGCAGCACGTTGTAATGCTGGAAACAAATTTTTAATCAGCTCTTTAATGGCCTCACCCTGACCGAAAGTTCTCTCAGCATCTCTTTGTTTTTATTTATTAATCAGCCGGACGATTAATCAGTCTATCATTACTAAATACTCAAAATACTGACATCGGATTCGAGGAAAAATCCCACCTTTATTCCATTTCCATTTACAGCATTTAGCAGACGCCCTTATCCAGAGCGACTTACAATTGGTACAGTCTTACAATCCAAGCAATTGTGGGTTAAGGGTCTTGCTCAAGGACCCAACAGTGGTAGTTTGGCAGAGGCGGGATTTGAACCCTGGACCTTCTGAATCCAGTACCTTAACCGCTAGGCTACCACACCCCACATATTCCAGTGGATTTACATTGATGAGATAAGAATCAGACTGAAGTTGCTTGTATCAATATCCTTGGCCTACACCTAACATCGACAAACAAACCTCGACAAGTATGTCCCCTAGATACGACCCAATTCTAACGAGAGTGGGTTTGCAAGTCCAAAAGTTCGTATGTCCAACATATTTAGCCTAAGCATCCAGCTTGTGAGCCTCCAACACCTGATCTCGCTTACTTTCATTTTGATGTCCACTGTTTTGGCTCACTGCTCCTTATAGAGATCATCACTGCTTTTACGCTTCTACCAGACATTCTGGATTTAAAAATAAAACGTGGATTAACACCTCAAAAAGAAGGTATATACTGTACACAGTCGGTGTCACCACCACAGTCCTACCGGACTACACTTCCCAGCATCCATCACTCCTTCCACGTCATCCCTGTGTGGTGCATCACCTTTGTTTACGTTCTGACTTCCTGATTTACTTCATCTGTTTAGTTTCTGTCACATTAGTTCAGTTATTAAACCCTTTCCCTTTTCCTCACCCACGGATCACGTTTTAGGCTGTTTGTTAGTTTCTTAATAAAGTTCTGCTCCATACCTGCTTCTAGTGTTCATCTCCCGCCTTCAGCCCAAGCATGACAGTCATTAACACGACCACTTCTGAAGGCCTGAATATGACTGAGACCGAGTAACAACAATGTTCTGCCAAGCGCCAGAGATGTAAACTAACCTACCACAGTGACACACAACTTGAAGTTCCACCAAAGTTTTGAATTTTGCACTTGTTTAAATCATTTTCAATGTATTGCTCACGCATGTTTGCATCTTTGAAAGTTTGTTAGTCGAAGGGTTCGCATTTAGGGGATTTACTGTCTAATAAAACAGTTCCATCTCAAGTGACCCTTTAGCTTTAGAAAGACATTCAATGAGGACAGCTAAAAATAAAGATGTATACCTTTGTTGTAAAAACAGTGCACACCTGGAGAGGACTGCACATGATGGTGGTCTTCATCCGTTACATGCACTGCAAAGCAGGAAAAATGAGTTACAGACGCCGCAGTCAGATTTATAAACCATCCGCCAAAACCCTGTCTATGCGGCCTTACCTGCACCTTTGGTAACGGCGTGGAAGAATGAAGGGTTGTTTAAACTCAGGCATCGGAAGAACAGCATACACGCCCGGCGGCCTTTGCGCAGGAGTGTTTGCAGGAGACATGCGGCCTGCTGGGTGTCTGTTGACTTGGCGCAGATCATCTGCACGTCATAGTCAGTGAGTGCGTTCGAGCGTTGCAGGCAATGGGAAATCTGATAGACCATGCAGGCAGACATGCGTTTACTCAGTGTGCTCAGTTCACGTCGCAGGGCTTTCTCTATTCAGGGAGACAAAGGTGAAAAAGTGGATACGCTTTTAATAGCCGAACAAGTGAGGAAACAGAAATGCATAGAAGATGTAAACAACATGTTAACAGACATAGTAATTATTATAAGTAGATCTGCATTTCCTGAAGGAACTACAACAGTGCTTGAAATGTGGCAAACGGACAGAATGTGGCTTGTGTCCCAATACTTTTGGCTACGTGCGGGTTTGTGTTCCAATTCTTTTGGCCACGTGCTTGATAGTGTCCTAATACTTCTGGCCTTGTGCGGGGACGTGTCCGAATACTTTTGGTGGTGTGCAAAATTTTGTCAGTAGAAATTTGAATCTGAAAATTCTGTCAATGCATTTCTATGACAGATTTGTATTTGTTTTTATTTTTAAATCTATTAAAACAACTCCAAAAATAGACAGCACACCAGACAGCGCGATTATTTAAGCACCGGTGTTCGAACCGTGTTTGTACATTAAGGGGTTCAGGCTGTATTAATCGCAGAAATGTGTGCAGGAAGAAGAATTAGAAGAAGTATGAATGATAACAATATTATTAGACATTAATAAGTAATTAATATAAATAATAATACTTAGGGAGCTTTTCCTTGCCACTGTCGCCCTAGGCTTGCTCAATTTGGGTTGGCTCTAGATATTAGAAGATCATCTAAAATTGTGAAGTTGCTCTGAGACAATGCTCCATTGTAGAAAGTTCTATAGAAATAAATCTGATTTGAAATCTGACTATATTAATCAATCATTAAACACATATAAATAAATATGAATACAGTATATAAATAAATATTGAATAGTCTATAATAATTGATAGGCATACAGAAGCAATAACAGTCAGGGGTCTCATTAAACTCATGTGTACCATAGTTTGTAGTAACTATAGTTAATATTCGTAAGAGATTCCTTACACTTTACCTTGTAAGATTGCGTCAGTTGTGATTTGCTCTGGATTAAGCCTCAAACAAATATACATGCAAAGATGCAATATATGGATTGTTTGCCACTGTATACCCAAAATGAAATGCTACTAATACAGACTTACTAAAATATAAACGTTATATTGATGTTTGGAGTCTGACATTAAGTTACAGAAAGAATAGGTGTGCTATTAAGGTTAAGTGCAGGAGTGCACGATATATTTTAAGGACACTTCCTTATTCTCGAGCGCTTTTTTAATGTAAGTGTAGGGTTTAAAGATTACGTGAAAAAATGATATGTGTGAATTAAACTTACCGGGTGATAAAACAGTCATCTTAGCACGAGCGATGGCCATCACACGTAAACATTCACGCAGACACACACAGTCTGACGCCGGTTTTACTCTGCGCTGCTGTGACCCCTATTTGAAACCGAAAGCGTGTATGGCTGCGCATGCGCACTTCAATGCGTACTTTCCCGCGACGGAATTCCCAGTGTGAGCACATTGTTGATTCGTAGTTCAAGCAGCTGAACAAAAGAAGTGGGTGGAAGTTGTTTGGAGATACGTTATTATCCCTGAAAAGCTCACCTTTTGCATGATCTGTACAGTGATGCTTTTATGTCAGGAACCCTAGACATAGGCCATACAGCACCTGAGGAACATTTATTGATCTCCTGTTGGACGCTGCTGCTGTTTTCAGATAATTACATTGTGTTTTTTCCAATCCTTCTCCTGGTGTATGCTATATTAAGTCGTTTTTCCAAATGTCAGATAGTCTAAATACTATAAACCAACCAAAAGTAATTTCTCCAAATTAATGAATCCATAGTTGCTACAAATAATCATTCCTATTTACAAAAAAATATTGTTTATGATGTTATGGACCTTGGGCTGCAAAATGTTTCAGCATAATTCTTGTTAGTTTTCATTAAAATACTTAATAACTTAAATACTAACACCTATTTTTAAAAGTCAGCCTACACATGAACACACATATATACACACATGCTTTCCTCAATGCTTGCCAGGCACTGTAAATAAGAATCTGTTCTCAGTGACCCACCTGGTTCAATAGCAAGTTGTGTACTTTTAATACTAGTAATACTGCCTTACAACATTAATGGCCCTAGGCCTACAACATTTTACAAGAACCCACACGTCTTTCCTCGTGACTAATATAAACACACCCAACTGAGTGTGAAACACACCCAACGTCAATACCAAAATATGTCTTGCATTACTGTATGCCAGGAATCTTCAGAATTATTCTCAAAAGGAAAAATCTTCAGGTTTCATACCAACCAAGAGGGAGCTACACTTGATTCCATTTGTTTACTGCACCAACTAATAAGGAGGTTATGATGAAATGGTGTTCATATTTGTAGGCTCATTGTTCTAACATAAGAAACCAATGCCTACTAAGGTTGATGGAGGTTTAAATAGAAATGGTTTTATTTTTAAATAGAATTTGGTTTTTGACAAACCAAAGGAGTCAAAACATTTACTTAGGGGTAAGGTTAATGTTAGGGGTAGGCATAGGTGTAGTATTGATTAACTAGTCCCCAAAAACATATGTTTACTAGGTGTGGGTACCTTGTTTTGCTACTTGTATGGACCAAATGTCCTTATAATGATAGGAAAACCTGGCAATATTGACACAAACATTTTTACACAAACGGCAACTTTTATTTGAAAATCCAAAAGAGCCAATAACTTGCTTTAGGTTCCTGAGGTTAAGGTTAGGGTTACAGTGGTGCTTGAAAGTTTGTGAACCCTTTAGAATTTTTCTATATTTCTGCATAAATATGACCTAATTTTTTGTTTTTTATAAAACATCATCAGATTTTCACACAAGTCCTAAAAGTAGATAAAGAGAACCCAGTTAAACAAATGAGACTAAAATATTATACTTGGTCATTTATTCATTGAGGACAATGATCCAATATTACATATTAGTGAGTGGCAAAAGTATGTGAACCTTTGCTTTCAGTATCTGGTGTGACCCCCCCTGTGCAGCAATAACTGAAACTAAACGTTTCCTGTAGCTGTTGATCAGTCCTGCACACCGGCTTGGAGGAATTTTAGTCCATTCCTCCGTACAGAACAGCTTCAGCTCTGGGATGTTGGTGGGTTTCCTCACATTAGCTGCTCGCTTCAGGTCCTTCCACAACATTTCAATTGGATTAAGGTCAGGACTTTGACTTGGCCATTCCAAAACATTAACTTTATTCTTCTTCAACCATTCTTTGGTACACCATTGCACACCATTGTTGTTCAGTGTTCTTCTGATGGTGGACTCATGATCATTAGCCAATGTAAGACAGGCCTTCAGTTGCTTAGAAGTTACCCTGGGGTCCTTTGTGACCTCGCCAACTATTACACGCCTTGCTCTTTGGAGTGATCTTTGTTGGTCGACCACTCCTGTGGAGGGTAAGAATAGTCTTGATCCAAACTCTTTAGAGATGATTTTGTAATCTTGTCCAGCCTCAACAACTCTTTTTCTGAGGTCCTCAGAAATCTCCTTTGTTTGTGCCATGATACACTCCCACAAACATGTTGTGAAGAGCAGACTTTGATCGATCCCTGTTCTTTAAATAAAACAGGGTGCCCACTCACACCTGATTGTCCTCCCATTGATTGAAAACACTTGACTCTAATTTGACCTTCAAATTAACTGCTAATCCTAGAGGTTCACATACTTTTGCCACTCACTAATATGTAATATTGAATCATGTTCCTCAATAAATACATGACCAAGTATATTTTTGTCTCATTTGTTTAACTGGGTTCTCTTTATCTACTTTTAAGACTTGTGTGAAAATCTGATGATGTTTTAGGTCATATTTATGCAGAAAAATAGAAAATTATAAAGGGTTCGCAAACTTTCAAGCACCACTGTAAGTGTAAATGCTGCATTAGCTACAGTAAGCAATATGTTAATGGAAGTTCTCACGAGTATAGTGAGACGTGTGTGTGTGTGTGTGTGTGTGTGTGTGTGTGTGTGTGTGTTTCTTTTCTTTTAGGTTACTGAGGTTAAGATTTGGGGAGAGTGTAGATGTAGGTGTAGTGATAATTAGCTGCAGACAGTCTCGGGTGGTGGCATAGCGGTTAAGGTACGGACCAGAAGGTCCAGAAGGTCAGGGTTCAAATCCCACCTCTGCCAAGCTGCCACTGTTGGGTCCTTGAGCAAGGCCATTACCCACAATTGCTTGTATTGTAAGATTGTATCGATAAGGGTGTCTGTTAAATGCTATAAACGTTTAATTGTCATTCATGTCAATGGAAAGCCCTCACAAGAATAGCTAGACAAGTGTGTGTGTGTGTACCCGCATTGTCTTGCTATTCTTGTGAGGACCAAATGTCCCTATGATGACAGGAAAACTTGGAATTTTGACTATTAAGGATTGTTCTCAAACCAAACAACTTACTTTAGGTTTCTAACTACTAAGCTACAATATTTTTTTCTTTTTCTTTATTGCTATAACACTTTATTGGAGAGATGCCATGTGTAATTTCACTGTACTTGTATATAGTGACAATAAAGATTCTATTAAGGTTAGGGGAAGGTGTAGGTGTAGTATTAGCTGCGGTAGTCCTTCATTGCCATTGAAGTCAAAGGAAAGTTCTCAAGAATAGCAACACAAAGTGTGTGTGTGTGTATATTTTGTTTTTTTCATACTACTGGAAATAGTTTACTGTTCACAAATCTCTTAAGATGGCTAGTTAAATACTAAACAATGATGTACATTTGTAGTCTTGATGTTAATACGTATTGAAAATCACGTACGTTTGTACTTTTGCTTTTAAATTTAGTTTTATATAAAAAAAACAGTACTTCTTTTGCTGGAGTCATTTTTTTTAGCGTTAAAAAATGCTAAAACGGCAGAAGCGCACTGCTTGTTGCGCAAATCTGCCGCGTGGTTGATCTTCACCAGATCTGCAGTAAGCCTGGACCGAGAGAGCGTGCTCCTATTGGTCAGTATGGCGGTGACAGAGCTGTTCCGTATTAACGAACACTGCAAACTGGGAAGATGCAGCAATGTTTGAGAGAAATAAACGTTGATCTTCATCTAATGTCTTGTCTTTTATAGCCAGATTCTGTCCCATGTGACGGCGATCGGTACAGTATTGCAGAAATGAAGATCTGGAGCACGGAACATATATTCAGGTACATACAGAGCGAGGCCGGCTTTTATTCTTGTTCTTTGGAAGTAGGAAGCTTAGGAGACTCCATATATATCTAGACACGTCATACTCGTAGACCTATACATAGTTCAGATGTTAGTATGGGGTCTTTCTTGTTTCAGACATAGCTGACGTTTTATGACGTAACCTTTTATGCACCCTGCATTCCTCATTAGTTTTGTGTTGGTGCTCAGTGTTGCACCGAGACACTGATTAGTACGAGGTCCCTGTCATACGGTTTCCAAGGGTGTACATTTTATTTCATTTGTTTGGACAAAGGTGCTACCAAATGTGCTGTTGTATTAAATGTATATTTGTATAGACTCCAGGTTTTATGCTCAACAAGTAATACCATGAATGGCCTGTAGATGGCACAGTATATATAGGCATAGTTTTTTTTACACAGCGAGTCTGGCTTGATCACATACAGAATCGTAACCGGGAAGCAGCATGAAGATGGTTTCAGTATGAATCTGCGTTGTAGTCATTAAATATGTGTTAGTGGTCTAGTCTCAGAGTCTGCTACATTAACTTTGAGAACATATTTTGAAGTTTAAGTACTGTTATAAAAGCAGAAGGAACACTTTCTGCCATTACAGAGAAGAATCTCAAGGGGTTGCTCCAGTTGAAGCGTGAGGCCTTAACATCACAGTTGAACCAAAAACCTGTTAAAATGAAGTGGCACAAAGCACAAGTACTGTTCATTCAGAGCCATACGTTTTGGGTTTCCATGGCCAAGTGGTCACACAATCCACAGAGCACCACACAATTCCATGTATCAGCTGAAACCATTACATCATCCCTCTCTGGAGCAGTGAAACCACATTCTAGAGTGGTGGATCAGGTTTGACTGCCTGGCATTCTTACCATAATGTTAGGTGGCTACCAGAACAATGCCACCTCCCTGAATGCTTATTGCAAATTGTAAAGCTAAAACACAAAAGGAAGAAGAATAGTAATGGATGCCATAACTGTTGTAGAGAGAAACCTTAGTTTTATAGAGAAAAACTACATCGTTGCATCAACAGTTTTAGAGAAAGCCTTTTCTTGTTTCATCATGCCTAAAGCATGGTCCATAAAGAAACTGTTTGCTGAGTTTTGTGTGGAACCTCACAGCAATTCCATTGTGGCTTAATGCAAGCAAAATGTCATAAACTTCTCAACTGGACTGATTCCCTCTTGGTTGTGTGCAGCCAGCAAGTTTTATTTATGTTATATTCCATTGTGTGCATTTATGCTTTGGTTCTACAGTGCGTGTGATTGTTACTGTGTTCCAAAGTCTTCTGGTAAGCCTTGCCAGGAGAACGACTGAGCCCTTCAACGCTTGCGTTGGGACGAAATCATTTTACATTTACATTTATGTCAATTAGCAGACGCCCTTATGCAGAGCGACTTACAATTGATACAGTCTTACAATCCAGGCAATTGTGGGTTAAGGGCCTTGCTCAAGGACCCAACAGACCCAGGCAGCTTGGCTGAGGTGGGATTTGAACCCTGGACTTTCTGGTCCATAGTCCTGTATCTTAACCACTAGGCTACGACAGTCCCAAATCAAGCCTCCATATAGTACAATCTTTTTCTCTACCCATCTTGCCTAGCTACCCCTGGGAGACGGTGATCAAGGCGGCGATGAGAAAGTACCCCAATCCAATGAACCCTAGCGTGGTAGGAGTGGACGTCCTCGACAGAAACCTGGATAAAAATGGCCGCCTTCATAGCCATCGGCTCCTGAGCACTGAATGGGGCCTGCCGAGTGTGGTGCGTGCAGTAAGTATGCTCAGCGCTACGTTGGTTGGACTACAGATGGTGCCTTCTGACCAGGTCAGGCATCACATGCAGGTGCAGGCTTGAGTTGTGACCAGGACACGCCTATGAATTACACAAATTGTAATACATTGGTACCACGGTTCTCGACCACTTCAGAACTTGATAAATTCGGTTGTCGACGCATTTTGACCAGAAAAAATTGTCTCAGTACTCGGCACACTTGCTTAAAATTGCACGAGTCGAGCAGCATGACTCGTTTCAGCCGAAACTCGATTCACTATTCACGATTCACGATTCAGTACAGAGTGATTCAGTCTCACAATAGCGCTTTCCCATTGAAGATCTCTGCTGTTTTTTACGTCTGCAGTACTCTATTCTTAGTGCAAATAAGTCTCCAATAACCTAAAAAGGTTAGTATTGACAGCCAACCGATATGAAAAGGCTGCAGTTAGCATTAGCAGCTATGCTAGCACTGATGACTTCCCGAATAGAGTAAGTGTTTTGCTTTTACTTTTCACTTTCAATCCATTACTCACTAAATTACATGAGATTTTTCAACACTTTTTTATAAATTAGGCTTTGTGTTAATAATTTCTGCCAACTGTAGGTTAATATATGTGTTTTAAACATTAACTTACTTGTCATTACTTATCATAGTACCCCTTCCATATATCTGCTATTTTGCAGTACAGTCCGCTCTAATAAACAGTTGTTAAACTCATCGGTTCATGATACATTTAGCTTACGATGGATTTGTCGGAACATATCCCCATATTTACATGATAAATGTGAATACTTTTGTCTCTGTGTAGCTCTTGGGGACAAATCGGACACTTACCTATATTAAGGAGCACTCCATCGTTGACCCTGAAGAGAAGAAAATGGAACTTTGCTCAACAAATGTAAGTATTGACTTATGGGAGAAAGCTGAAGGTTGAGGGCTCCCAAGCTGCCACTGTTGGACCTTAATCGAGGTCCCTAACCGAAAACTGCATAGATTATACTTTGTAAGATTGTATCAGCAAAAACTGTCCGTTTCGTACCGCTCCCTAGCTCATTCATGGCTTACCTGCTTTATATGCAAGTATTTTCTTCTTTATAAATAACAAATTTCTTTGCCTGGGTAGATAACGCTCACAAATTTAGTGTCTGTCGATGAGAGGCTGGTTTATAGACCACATCCTGAAAACCCAGACGTGTAAGTAGTGCCATTACTAATTACTCTTTCTTACTGAGAGCAATGGATTGTACGTCACTTTTGGTAGCCTTAGTGCAACGAGGTTCACCGTGTCTTTTCTCACAACAGCACGGTATTAACCCAGGAGGCCATAATCACGGTGAAAGGAGTGAGCCTGAGCAGCTACCTCGAGGGACTGATGGCTCTTAGTATGTCTGCTAATGCGAGAAAGGTACTCACAATTACTGTTCTGTTCTTAAACTGAAATTGAAATGTGGGACAAAACAAATTGAAGAAACTGGGTGCTTCTTAGTTTCTTCTCTGTTATTTTCGTAGGTCTGTTTTCGACTTAATAATAGTATCAAGATTCTAAGGAAGTCCAGCAGTGTTCTGGATTTTTTAGTCACTCTTCCACTATCTGGTTGCACAAGTCAGCTCAAAAAAAAAGTTTGAAGTCTGGTTAGTGTTTCGGGCTCATGGCCCAAATTTAGCAGGTTCCTTTAGGTGGTTTCGCACCTAAGTACTTTGAACTGTGCCCCCTTTCTCGGATGATCAGTAGTTCTTAGAACTAGCTCTGACTTCAAGGTAGGGACTTTTGGAGATTGGTCTGGATTTAGTGGCGCAAGTGTATAGTGATTGGTTGAGTGCAACCGCCATTTTTAAATACAGGCTACTTATACAACAGTAGCTGTATAAACAACAGATCACAGTTCAGACTAAAACAAACAAACAAAAACAGACAAAGGGACCGACAATGAAGTCCAGGCTTTACAGAGGAGATACAACGCGATTTGTGCAGCACCCTGGCAGTCGCGGTAGTTGGACAGCATATGTAGCTGGAGTGCCCAGCGGATGGAATTTGTGTCTGATTTTATGTTACTAATTACATTTATATTACATTTTAGCATGTAGCAGACTCCCATATCCAGAGAGAATAGCAATTGAGCTGAGTGCTTATCAATTAAGGGTTTTGCCCAAGGGTCCAGCAGCTACCAACCTGCTAGTAGTCCAGAGCCTACACTGTAATAACTTAACTTTTGTAATAAGTTGTTAGTGTTAATAAATGTAGCTGCTCTTACCATCGACCTTAAGGATTCACCTGATTGTTGTTGTCTTTCTAAAACGCATTTGCTTTGGATTGCATGCAAATGTCATTTCAGAGGATCAGAATTCTAATGTGGACCACAGTAAGCCAAACTCCTTAAGTAAACCTAGCTTGTGGAGTCAGGCAACTGTTTCATATTAAACAATAAAGCTCTATTAAACATTAAGATGAGGAATGCATCTAGTATTCTATCCAGAACATTAGAAGTATGCAATCAAGGGAATGCAGTGTACAAAAATAGATACTCCATGGTTTCTGTAGCAGGCTTTGGTTTGAACCAAAACAGAGCCGCATTACAGGGCACGAAAGTTGTAACGGTCTTTCAAGGTCATTGTTTGACTTGTCACACTCAGTGGAATATCCACGTCACTACATCACATGGCAGTGAAAAGGGAAGTACTGAAACAGTTTGCCAGGGTGACACAATCAGTAAGTAGCCACAAATTAGGAAATTTCTCCGTAAATAATGTGGTTTTTCTTGATGTCATTACGGAATGATGCTATTTTGAGTATATGTCATTTGCATACAATCAGTCGTGAACGAAAGAGCACAAAAAGCCACCTGAGCTGTGTGGTCTAATCAGCAGAGCCATAGTTGAAATGGTTCTCTAAGTCAAAGTCTCAGGCCACCATTAGATTTGACGTTTTAGCAGTGGTATAATGACCATATATGACATGTTGTCGATGAGTGGACCTCAAAATTTCAAACTTGTATTTGTCACTCTATAATACTCTCTTCCACTGATCTTCATTTGATCTTTAGCATATCTTAGCCCTTGTTCCCTCTCCAAGAAAAGTGGTTTCTTGACTGCTAACCTTCCAAAAACACCGTTCCTGGTCAAGCTTCTTGCCATGGTATGCAAATTGTAATTTACTGCAAAGAAATGTCCTGTATTTTCTGGTTGTATTCTAATAACGAGACTGAGAAATAATGATACCTAGTAATTATACCATTGCTAAAACAATGGTAGGCTGTATCTAATCTAATGGTGGCCTGAGACTTTTGCACAGTACTGTATATTTGCTATACTAGCCACTATTAGCTTATAGAGAACAGAATTGCGGCTATAAATACAGCAATTCCCACAACATGTAGGTTGGGTGGTGTGTTTACGATACACTACGTTGTTGTGCCCCGTCGAGGGAATACCTCAGACTTGGCCCAGTGAATTCTGGATAGGCACTGGACACCCCGTGACCTTGACCATAAGCTGGGGTATAACCTGGTTCTTTGCTTTGCTCGGCTCGGAGTGTCAAGATTGTTGAACTGAGGAGTTGAAAGTTGACAACCTTGCTCAATAGCCAGGCAGAGCTGGGATTTGAACCCAGGACATTCTGCTAAGTAGCCTCCCTTATATAATATATGGATTTGGCCGACCCCTTTATAGATTCCCAACCCAAGTAGTCGAGGCTTCTTAAAGGACCCAACTTTGGGCTTAAACACTCATCCTACTGGTCAATAGTCCGGTACCTTAACCTGAGCCAACACTTCTTTTTATCTAATGTTAAACTGGTTGATTTTGGATAGAGGTGAATGGGTGTGTCTTCATCTCACATAGAGTAAAGGAGGCAAGTGGAAATATGTAGCCATGATTTGGTAAACCAACCCAAAAGTCTGCTTTGCATAAGCCGTGCAGTTCTTGCCTGCGACACTAAATTGATTTAAGCAGATATGGAAAGTAGTAAGTAAAATGTATTTCCCCCCCCTTGCTCCCAATTTGGTCTGCCCAATTCTCCAGTCTTATAAATATCCCTCTGCACAACCCCTCCACTGATTAAGGATGGCTGTAGGCCAGCGAGTACCTCCAAGTTTACGACAAGATTGAAAGCACATGGAGAAACAGACTACGCAAACAGGTCTCATTGCAGTATTTTAGTTTTGCAGTAACTACTGTGATATTGAGGAAAAAGTGTACAATGGAGTGGAAAGCCTTTCCTTTAGGAAAATCAACAGTCTAGACCAGTGTTTCCCAACCACAAGTGTGCCATGAGAAATCATCAGGTGTGCCGTGGAAGATTGTCCAGTGACAGGCAGAACAATTACATTCTCTTCCACTAGAGGGCAGTAAGATATCAACTTTGTGTTCAACTCAACAGGCCCAAGTAAATTGAGTAAATTTTCATTAGATTTCAATAAATACACTTTTTGTGACATTTTTCTTTGGTGGTGTGCCTTGTGATTTTTCTAATGTGAAATATGTGCTGTGGCTCAAAGAGGTTCGGAAACACTGGTCTAGACTAAGACCGTCTGTAAATGGCTTGCTGTATCACCTCTTTGCCACCAGAGCGCAGCAGAGGCGCAGTTTGAGCCGATGATCATAGAGACCGTCACCACACAGCTGCACTGCAGACTCTTTTAACATGTCAGCCGCTAGCACTCATTTCTGTGTCGTTCTAGAGGCACAGCTGGTAGGGTATTGAAAGACTGAAGACAAATTTGAAAGAAAATTCAAAGTTTGAAGGGATTTAAAGTCAAATTGAGAAAGGATTTTGAGTCAAGTTGGGTGAAGCATAAAAGACAGAGTTTTGAGTTTGACGACCTCAGCCTTCGGTTGTTGGGGTTTTGCATTAAATGTGATTTATTATCTCCGCCTCAGCACACTGGTATGTAGTACCTACTCTCATTTGGGCATGAGACCCACCAGGGATCCAGACCCAGGCCCTTAACAAACCAGCCAAGAGGTGTCTAGATATTACTAGATTATTACTAAATCTGTTTAATATTAGTTTGTACTCAATGTGACTTGTTGTCTGGTGTCTCTGATTTGTGTAGGGATGGGATGCAATTGAGTGGATCATTAAAAACTCAGAGCGGGAGATAATGTGACTAATTTCTACAAGCTTATTACATTGTACAGTAAGTATAAAGCTTGCACACCTTCAGAATGTCTCTCCTACATAAGCATGTGCATGTATAACAGTTTCGGATTTGGGATTTTGTTATATTTTAACATATTGTAATGTTTTCGTTAACATTGACTTACTTGTAGTGTGGGCATTTCACACACAATCACCTGTTGTACTCATCCGGAGTAACAATATTACTAGAAGACACGACATTTCCAATAGTATGTGGACACCCATTCCAATTAGTGAGTTCACCTATGTATTTCGATGAAGCACACTGTTATGGTTCTACACTAGTTCAGAGGAATGGGCTGTGCTGCAGATTATACACAGCAGTGTCAAACGATTTTTAATTTCTGCATTGTTACATAATTTAGAAGACGCACTTATCCAGAGCGACTTATAGAAGTGTTTCATATTCTTACTATTGTATTACCTCATGCTAGTACAACATAATACAGTCCACACTCAAACCTTAACTTTTCCAGTCTCCCTAATGCCCATTTCTGTATTTGCTCTAGAGTTTCAGGGCAAAAAGATAAACAGTTTGCGTGGGAGAGACAGTGTACCAACCAGCACCACCTCTGGAACCATAACTCGCCCGGGCCCATTTGACAGCTCCGCAAGTGTGGTCGGCTGTGGGTACTTGAAGAATGCACTTTGAAAGTTCTTACGTGATCACTGGAGTCACTGATGGATCACAGAAGGTTATATTTGAATATCTCCAAATATGCACTTCACGTGTTCTGACTACCTCCATGAAGGCACTTATTATTTGGATTTTGGGTTATTACGGGGTTCATGTGTAGCGTGCATGGCCGGAAGGTTGTCTGCTTGTTTGTTTTTTACTTTTATGAAAGGTTAGTACAAGTTATTAACAATGTCTATGTTTGTACTGGAGAAAAATGTGCAAGTACTTTTTTTTTGGTTTACACTCGGTTTACATACGGGTCCTTCTATTTAAGTGGCTTTTGTTTACATAATGTAATGCTTGTATGTAGGTTACATTAACAAGTTATTTATTTGATCCACTACTGAGTTTTAATGTGCTGTTTGCGCTGTTTGCGTAGAAGTCGAAGTGGAACAGTATGAAAAACAGATGGTATAATGACCATAAACAACATAGCATAATTGTTTTTTAATCCCACTATCTTATGTGTACGTTTAGTCCTTTTGCACATATCCGGCGCAACTTACAAAATGTGCAAACAGTTAAAGAGCGGCAGCAAAAAAAGTGCAAAGGATAGAAGAGACTTCGTCCTAGGTATCGTTTGAAGAGGTGAGTCTTCAGACTTCTTTGGAAGGAAGAGAGATGCTGGGCTGGATCTCTCAGTTTTTTAGAAGTTATAGTGCAGGGATACGGGTTACAACTTAGGGAAGGTCCTAGAATATAAGAGGAATGATTGCAGTTTTTACCTGGTTATTTTGTACCTCGGTTCTCGTTGTTAATTCGTTCCAGAAGGCTTGTCGAGTACCGAAAATGAATACTGAGCAAATTCTTCCCATGAGGAATAATGTAAATTGAATGAATCTGTTCCAGACCCCAGAAAATCAACACTGTATGAGGCATTGTATGCATTAATGGAGTTGTATTGTACAGGAGCTCCCTGGTTTATGATGGGGATAAGTTCCGACAAATCATGTACCCATGACTTATAGTAATATAGTCTATAATGTATCATAGCCTACCTTATTGTTTAAAACACTTGTACATTAATCTTAGGTTGGCCAAAATCATTAACACAAACCTTATTTTATAAGAAAGTGTTGTAATTGTTGTAAGTGTTGTAAAAATCTGCTGTAATTTAGTGAGTAATGGATTGAAAGCGAAAAGCAAAAGCAAAACACTTAGTCACCTGGTGAACTCAGGGCGCCTTACCTTTCAGTTGGATGTAAATCCCTTATCTTTGTAGGACTTATTTGCACTAAGGATACAGTACTGTAGATGTAAAAATAAAGAAAAACACAGCCGAGATCTGCACTGAGCGAGAGCTATTGTGAATCTGAATCACTGAATCACTGTGTACTGAATGGTGAATCAAGTTTTGACTCCTACGAGAGTACTGAGCAAACAACGAGAACGGAGACGCATTTTTCTAGTCAAAATGCGTCGAGAACGAATTCGGCGAGTTCCGTGGTGGTCGAGAACCGAGGTACCGCTGTATTTTAAAGGGAATGCGTTATCCTTTCTTAGCATCATTAGCTCGCTCCAAGCTGGTATAAGCTTACAGGTAGAGGCTATTGTTAGAATTATTCTTATGCTAATATAGAATCAGCAAACACGTTAACAGCAACAGTGCTCCCTGTCTCCTGATCAGTTTTGACACTACATATGTACAGGCAAAACATTAGAGTAGACTTTTTAAAGAAAAAGTCCACTCTAAAAACCCATTTACTACTGGTGCTAATTTGTTGTTCAACACTGTATTTTCAGTATGTTTCATGTCGGTTGTTGAGGCAAAGGACGCTAGCACACTCACAGTGGTGTTTAATAAGGTATTGCTCCAGAAAAGAAAAGAAAAAAATAGGACAAAAGCATTTTTTCCTCATTTGCCTATTTTTAAGGGTGTGCAGCGTCATGCTAACACAAAATGACATGTAGAAGTAGCTAGACTCCAGAATGCAATGCAGCTGTGTAGTTGAATGCCATTGTGGATAATGCCGAAACGTTTGTCATAAAATAAATATTACTTTTAAATGATTTACATATTTCATCAATCACGTTTCCTTGATTGTATTTGTCACTAAAGAAATGTTTTTTTTTCTTTTAAAAAGCACATTACATTACATTACGTTACATTACATTTACAGCATTTAGCAGACGCCCTTATCCAGAGCGACTTACAACTGATACAATCTTTTAATCCAAGCAATCGTGGGTTAAGAGTTTTGCTCAAGGACCCAATAGTGGCAGCTTTGGCAGATGTCGGATTTGAACCCTGGACCTTCTGGTCCTGAGCGCCCAGTACCTTCTCCGCTAGGCTACCACAGCTAAAATGACTTTTTAACATTTCATAGACAACAGTAAATACACTTTGTATTTCTATATTTTGCCTCTTGTTTTAACCATGCTTATCCTGGAGGGTATTTCACGAAGCCAGCTAACTCAGTAAGCCAGGCTTTTTGAGACGAGCCTGGTTCATTTAGTTAAATTTTGGGTTAGGAAACTTAAGACCTGTTAAGTTACTGTAGCAACAAATGTGTTTGGACAAACCTGCTCCGTGTCAGGCTAAAGCTTAGCTTAGCTTAGCTTCATCAATTCTAGTGGCCAAGCCTCGTGAAGTCAGCTTGAAAATCGCCAGTACTTTACACTCAGTAGTAAAAGTAAATTAGAAAATAAGTAACTAGTTCTGAAGGATATTTGTATTGATTTATTTTGTTTTTTTATTGAAGTATTTCATCTGCTTTTATAACTACTTGACGCTCAACATATGTTGTCAAGCTAATGTAGCAGGCTGAGATTAGACCAGTAACACATTTGTAAGTATGCCTATATATAGGTTGCCATCTACAGGTCATTCCTGGTATTACTAAAACCTGTAGCTCCATATGTACATTTAATACAATTGTACCATTGGCGTTCCCCTGAAGAATTGCTCGTAAGAAATGTTACTGTTTGTTCCCTCCCCCCGAAACTAAAATGAAATTTACGCCCTTGCGTATCTGATATGTCGTTTGGACTACGCACCAGAAAGTCCAGGGCTCAAATCCCACCTCTGCCAAGCTGCCACTGTTTGGTCCTTGAGCAAAGAGCTCACAATTGCTTGAATTGCTTGAACTGTAAGACTGTACCAGTTGTAACTCGCTCTGGATAAAGGCGTCTGCCCAAATGCTGTAAATGTAAAAGTAAATTATCAAATCGTCAAGCGTGCAAAATGGCCATGCTTCCACAGAGACCCTAGTGGTAGAAAAGTGCAACTGCAAGCATATGTAAGTCAACCCCAAACCTTGTCCTATGTGTTTCTCTCACTTGATATATAGATTTTACAGTTCCTAATCAGCCTGCTTTGTGCTGGTCCTAAGGAGAGGAATTCGACTGTTTTGTGTCCCTTTCCTTTTTAGGAGCTTAATCGCTGCAGAAAATATTTGCTTTGGAAGCCGCTCTGCTCTCATTAGATCCCTTGGTGCTGTGCCAAGATATGCTTCTTTCCTTTCATTACATGAAGCCGTCCTTTTCTGCTGATTGCTTGCTCTTATACACCAGGCTCCATTTGGAAGTGAGATGCTGTTATGCTCTGGCTTTTGGCCTTCAGCTGCCTGCAGAGGTGAGTGAGCGTGTTCCATCAGGTTCTTGGTGTTTGCACGGTGAATGGTAAACATGCTCACAAGCTCAAGCTAATGAGAATTTGGCCAAATATTTGCATTCCTAGTTTTGCAGGAACCATTAACTAAACAAGGCCCCTGAATTGTCAGAGCTGGGCAAAAGTATTTTTGGGACTGCTGAGTTCCAGTGAAGGGTTCTGTTGCAGGTTTACTATCTGAATTGCATTTATTGTGAATTGTGAATAATGCTATAGAGAATGGGGTGAAATACCATGGTGCTTGAAAGTTTGTGAACCCTTTAGAATATGACCTAAAACATCAGGGACTACAAACTTAGCTTAAAAAGTCATTGGGAGGAAAAATCATGGTTGTTGCTCCGGTGACTGTGGTAGCCTAGCGGGTAAGGTAGTGGACTATGGACGATAAGGTCTAGGGTTCAAATCCCACCTCTGCCAAGCTGCCGCTGTTGGGTCCTTGAGCAAAGCCCTTAACCCACAATTGCTTGGATTGTAAGATTGTATCAATTGTAAGTCGCTCTGGATAAGGGCGTCTGCTAAATGCTGTAAGTGTAAATTGCAATAAAAATGCACGACTGTTTACGTAGAGAATTCATTTACAGTCCTAAATGTTTCCCAATAAGGACTTCTAGTGTGTGTTTTGCCACAGTTTACAATTTAGGTCAGTTGCCATCTCTAAAAGTGTCTCAACATGAGTGCGTGCGCGACAGTGATGGGCTAATGCGTCATCTAGGGTTCGTTTTCGCCTTGTACCAGGCAGGTCTGGAAAGTGATTGAGTGTGAGCGATTGCTTCCAGCAGATGGCGCTAAAACAGACTCTACACAGCAATAGTACAAGAACACGTTTTATTTCCGTCCTCATCGAGACACAGGATACTTGACATGTTCTTGAAGAGCGTCATGATCATTTCTGGAACTGAACCAAACAAGTATTTGGACGTTGTGTATAAAAGTTTTCAATCTCATGGTTTAACTCAAAGCCACTGCTTTGCATTGCATAATAAAGGTATCAAAAATCAGAACATGCAAGTGGCAGTGATAATATTGCAACAAGTCGTGCTACAAACGAGATTCTTGCACAGCTCAGTAACAATTTAATACATAAGGCAAAACGTGAATCTGTAACTACTTCGATTGCCATGTGTACCTTCTACACGGAGACCGTCGATATGCTATAGTGTTGGAATTAGTTAAAATATTAAAGCACGTACTGCTAAGGTTTAAATAAACAATATTCAACATATAAAAGTGGAAAAAAGGTACATAGAAAAGTATTGCACGCCCTTACGACGGTAAACATACCTATTCCCCACACTCATAGCTCCAGCATGCTCTCGGAAACGCAAAGTCGAACAAAATCCACTGTCGGCCATATTAAAAAAGTGCACAAATTAAATACAACTCGTACGAGTAAGTCGTAACGTTAACTGCTTGCACCCAGCCGCGCACATTGAGTAAACAGTCACACCTAACGAAATACATGTAACGTAACTGGAGTTCATCGACATTCCCATTTTCTCTGTCGAACTTCCGAATCTTCCCGACGTAACGTAACATCCCTGCACACTCACATCGTCCTGTTCCAAAGCTATTGCACCGGTAATGTTATATACACTATGTACAAAGCAGGGAGAGCTATGGACGCTCCACTCAGAACTTGAACAGGTTGATGAAGCCTTGCGGGGAAACGGAGATGCTGCAGCTCTCGGGATTGTTGGCTGTGCAGGGGTGGTTTGAATCCTGTTGAAATAAGAGCGTACTGGATGTCAAGTGATTAGAAATGACACTCAAAGTCTGTACCACTATAATGTACAATAATTTTAATATCAAAACTCAAGTTACACAAATGCAAAACTCGTCCCCTAGAGGAATCTACATTGTAGGCTTTTCTACTTAGTTTTAATTAGGGTGAAATTAATTCCACCAGAGTGCAACAGGATTTTACTCTTTTCTAGGTAACATCCAGTCCCTGTGTTTTTGTCCATTGAATCAGTCACTTAACCTTTATTCTTGGAATGCATTGAGGGATACCCTCATTTAAAATGTAACGGATATATGAACTAAGGGATTGAGGCATTTTGTCTGCAATCATGTGATATGCATTGTAAAATGTCTTTAAATAGTGATATATTTTTACCATATCACTGCTCGAGTAGAAAGAACACAGTATGAATAGGTAAAATTAGTGTTTAAGCAATCAATGAGGATTATAAAATAAAATGAAACAGCATAAAATAAAACCATCACATGCAGTAGAATAAACAAACATTAGAAAAGTAATAATCAGTGAATTGGATTGGGATAAAAAAAAAATTAAAAATGAAATAAATAATATAAAATATACATTTTTTGAAAAATCGAATGTGAAATAAAGTAAAACCGAGTGGAACCTCAATTAAAACCATTCTTAATTCGACATTGTTGCCAACAAATTCGAACAAATTCCAACTTCGAACGTCAGTAAACTCTGCACACCCAAGACCCATCCTCATGGTGCGTCTGAAATTAATTGGATTCCGACTATAATCTGAATTCGAACGAATTAACTTCTGAACATGACCTGAAACTTTTTATTCCCCGCCCCCCATTTCACTGCTGCCACATGATGGCTGGTGGATATTTGCACGAATATGCCGGTATACACAAGCAGGCGTTCCTAATAAAGCGCTCATTACGTCTACACTTTCTCACCTTCCAGAACAGGATGTGGCAGTGTGTGCAGAACTGCAGGGTGTCGCTGTACTGCTCCTTATGAGGGTAGCAGCGGCACAGCTTGAAGTACATTTTCTTCCACTCCAGGTGTCCCTTGTCAGACACGATGAGGCGCTTACGGATCTGAGAAAGAAATGATCGTAAGCTAAAAAATCCCCTCATAAGCCAGCATTGAGGAGTCAAAACATTATGACCACCTGGTCCCCTTCACTGTCTAGGTGTCAGATTAACCGTCTGCACAAATCCCCGGATCCAGGGTTTCCCAGCAGAACATTACCCAGAGCGCCACACTCCCTCCACCGGATTCTTCCCACAGTCCATCCCATAATGACAGGGTCCATACCTACCAAACTGTCCACTTTACATAAAATACATCTAGACTCATTGGACCAGGCGATCTTTTGATTCGAGGTCCAGTTCCAACACGTCTCCTTTGTAGTGCACACTCATGGGTTTAGGACTAGGCAGCCTCCTACTCAGCATTGTGTTGTGATGCATTCGTTCCACAAACGGCTTACACCTTTGTGACCACAGCTCTTCTGTCAGTGTGGATCAAATGGGATGGGATTAATTGCCAAGGCATTCATGAGCCTTGGGTGCTGGATGGTGGTTTGACCCTCCTCGGACCACTCTCAATGCACCTCACAAGGCTTGTTGTTTAGGAGATGCTCTGACTGTCATCTGGCCATAATGATTTGGCTGGCCCCTGTCAAAATCTCAGTTCTTTGCCCATCCCGGTCTCCTGCATCCAACAACTATGGAAACCAACTGTTTACTTGCAGTCCAACATGCCCCAGAGCTGGGTGTGTGCAGTTGTAATGATATCATTAACATTATTCCATCGGGGAGTGGTCATAATGTTTTGGCTCATCAGTGTATGGATACATCACAGTAGTTGAGATATGATGCACATTGCAATAGATTGCGATATTCCACATAGTTCACTGAAAATATAAAGACAGCTGGAATACAATGAGCCATCTTGATTTTGAGCTGAAAATAGATGTAGTACATCACAATATATTGCTGTATCGATTTTTAGCACAGCCCTAGTATTTGAGAGATGTGGACTTAATCTTGGCATAATGCTAACCGGACATTGCCATAAACCCACAAGCTCCCACCCAGAACTAATGTTTATAAAATAGATACTCAATCATGTACCTGTCGTTCTGTAAAGTGGTACTGGCAGAGATTCTTCCAGAGCAGACGGTCCTCGGTTAATACGCTCAGATCAGGGCACACTTGGCCCAGACTGACCAGGTCTCGTCCATCCGAGAGCCGATGCATGATATTCAGCTGGAGACCGATTGGCAGGTCCAGCAGGGACATCCCAGTGTTCTTGGGCTAGGAGTGCAAAACAGAAAATGTCAGAATCAAAATATTCCACACTGATGCAATGACAGATCATTGATTGCACTGTATACGAAGACTAACTGGGCACTTTATTAGATAAACCTCCTTGTTTAGGCAGTCACTGTCCAGATTAGCTCCACTTACATATAGATGGACTTTGTAGTTCTACAACTAGACTGTAGTCTACCCGTTTTCTCTACATCCTCAGTTACTCTGGACCCCCACAGGACCAGCACAGATCAGGCACTCTCAAGGGTGGTGGATGAGTGGATCAGACAGGCAGTGCTGCTGGACTGAAAACAGTCCACAAACCAAAAATGTCCAGCCACCAGCATCCTGTAGGCAGTATCCAGGGAGTACTGAACGATTAGAGGATGACTAACAATGTGCAACAAGAGGAGTCTGACTGCGTCGCTACAGTGCTGAGAACGATCTACCACCCAAATAGCACCTGATCTGTGGGGGTCCTGACCATTAGAGAACAGCGGAAAGGGGGCTAAAAGTATGTAGAGAAACTGATGCACTACAGTCCGTAATTGTAGAACTACACAGTGGTTCTATATGGTAAGTGAAACTGAATAAATATATATACACAAATAATACACACACCAAAAACTGAAGCACAGATGCGCTACTCACTCTGTTAATCTGAATGTTGTCCAGCTGCTGCTGCCACTGCAGGATATTTTCCATCCGGTGCACCCAGATGTTGATGTTCCCCACCAGTACTGATTTGCCCATGTCCTGCACCAGACTGCACAGCGACATGTACAGCATCTGTAGCAGCTCTTTGATGGGCCTCACGTTCTGCTGATCCTCCAGAACTGAAACGGAGCAGGAGCAAGAAAGCCAATCAATCCAGCTGTTTTAGAACGGTAATCATTATTCAGCAGATGCAGGCTACTGAACAACAACATCATACACAGTACTGTGCAAGTGTCACCATTAGATTAGATATATCACTCTTTTAGCAATGGTATAACGACCATATGTCATTATTTCCTCAGTCTCTATTAGAATACAACCAGAAAATTGTGTGCAGTATAAAAAAAAACAAAAACAAAAATAAAATAAAAAAGTGATTATATAGGCTACAGTGGCAAGAATTTATTGTGACCTCCCCTCTGGCAGCTTATCGGGATATCAATCTTGATCAGAAATTGTCTTTTTGGAAGGGTAGCAGTGAAGAAACCAATTTTTCAAAATTGGAACAGGTTGAAAAGGCTAATATATGCTGAAGCTCAAAAATTGGAATGGAAAAAATAAAAAAAATAATCAATGGAAAAGATTGAAATTTTGGGGTCCAAATGTCAATGGCAAATCTAATGGTGGCTCAAGACTTTTGGACATCAAAAATGGAACACTCCTTTTTCTCCCACCATGAAAAAAAATCCTATTAATATAATCCGGCCTGCGCCTGATCTACATGTTAGTGCTCAACGCTCTTTTGTTTAACTTAGGGACCACTTGGTTTACAATAGTAGCAAGGTCCCTGTTTGCTCTCAAAGGCTTGTCAAACTTTCCACTGCGGGTAATTATGAAACAACCTCAGTTCTGCCATTTCTCCTTAGCAATTGACAACAGTGTAAACATGATGATACTGATGTTCTTGTCACCTCTTGCTGGCACACAGACCCTGACGGTAAAGCCAGCAATGCTGGAAGGTCAAAGAGGTCAGATGATTGTGGACATTGTTTGAGTTTACACATGAAGAGCCCTCACCTTTCTGCACCACTCGTTCCAGAATGTTCATGTAGTTCTTCTGCGCCACTCCGCTCAGCGAGGGTAGCTGCGACTTGGCGATCAGCTCCAGCAGCTGAAACAAGGCATAAATTTGAGCACTCCGAGACAGACTGTTCCAAAAGTGCTTACACACAGCACAAAGGACTGCAAGTACTAGCAACAAGCACTGCTCTGCTCCTCACACTCTGGTTTATGTCTCATAAACCCGCTGTTGTTTTGCACTCCAAGACGTCACTCGACGGCTAGAAAGTCAAAAGGTGTGAAAATCTATTAACTATAAATGAGCTTGTGTGTCTGAGGTTCGAGCCTGTGCATGTTCTGGCACAATGTGGACAGCGTTAATAGTCAAAACAGTGGGAAGAGGTTTTGTTTCCATTGGATCAGAGTGCAAACCGAGCAGACTAGTATGTCTGGCATCCCAGGACTGCAGTGTACTGGAACAGCACTAACCCTAGCTTGACCTGGAATCACGTGAACCTCGCTAGTTCCAGTTGATAGCCTGGTTCAGTTTGACATGTTTTCCCTGCTTCTTCTCCAAGTTGGCCCAGTGCTGAATCCCCAGCCTCACAACACCCAGCTAAAACACCATCCCCTGCCCACAAGACCCCACCAGGAAGGCCAAGGAGTGCCTCCAACAAATTGTGCCCCCCCTCATGATATTTTCCTCTACTTTAGAGAAGTATATTACCCAGGTTATTATGCAGTTCTGCTGCATTTCACACAAACCATCTCCTTATTTTAGGGCCATACATTTGAAGATCCATAACCAGTGCTTTTGGCACAAGAACGTCTTCTGCAAAATTATTATAACTGGCAAATCAACATACACTTAATAATCCAATAACTGCAGCAATCAGATTGTCTGTAATCAGATCAAGTTTACATGCACTCTAATCTGATAAAGGATAACCCCCGGGTTTCTAGGACTCGGGCAGTAATCGGATTTCTACTTTGCAACCAGCCAACATTCTCACAGAAGGAGATGACCTAACTACCAAATTTAAATATCAAAACATTTCCTCAAGCATAACCTGTGTTTAGAGTCTCAAAAGTTTGATGGGATAAGGTCCAGGGTTGCCACATCAATGATAATCAACTGCAGAAATCTGATGTTGATCAGATTATTAAACCATGTTATATTGCTACCACCAGCAGGTTGTTGGGCAAAAGTAACTGTCAACCTCAGCCTGGTAATCAAACAGAATCATGTATCCAAATAAAGGCAGGCAAGTGTCTTAACTATTCTCAAGTCTCCATCCCCTTCCATCCTTGCAAGAACTGGGTCAAGGCCTGTAACTTTCCCACCCTTGGTTATTCCCCTGCATTTTGCCTGAGGCCTATTCCAGGGCAAACCCTTGGTGATATGTCATTAGACTCTTGCTAAATCCTACAATTGATCTCATGTGGTTGCTCTCCAGACACTATGTGACCTGATGGAGGGTTATGTCGATTGAAGGTTTGCTCCCAGTGAAAGAAACTACAAACAAGCGGCCTTGATAAGCATCAACCGAAACTTGAAGTGAACCACAAAGGTTGCGTACGTGTTAATGAAGGAGTGAGGACAAGCGTGTGCTCTGTTGTTGTCACACGGGCCGTTTCCATTACTACTTTCAATCCCTGTAACTGAACGCCACAAACCACCAGCTGACACGTCTGTGAGGTTCACATTGTGACATTAAACACTGTGTCGGCACTAGAAACTAGTCTGAAAAACTACTATTGCTTTATTGATTCTTTCTGCTTAACACACCTTCAGTACTCTAGAAAAAACCCCACCAAGAATTAAGGACCAATTCATTTATGATCATATTTACACTGACCCAGTTTGTCCAAACCTTACAATTCCAGTGTCCTTAATGACAGACTAAGAATCTATTGTGGCCAACTACAGGTCCTCTAATGCAGAGCCAAAAAGGGAGGGGGTGGAAAGAGAGGCCAGTCACTTGATTTTCCCTTCACCTTTTGTAAGCTGCTGCTATAATTTCCAAACCCAGCCGAGCCCTGCCTGACTTCCCTCATGCACCCTAGTGTACACACACAGAATGGTCAGTGCTTTGACCTCTGCTTTGAGCATTAGGTCATGTGAGTGAACTCTGCTCGAGTTCACATTAATAATCCAATCACAGATAGCAGAATCTGATTTTTCAAGTGTAAACAACATGTACTGGTAAATAAATCAAAGTAAGATTCATCACCAGTAATTGACTTGGTCAGTGCATGGTTACACTGATGTATTTCTACAGAAAAAAAAGTAGTCTTGCCTTCAAACAGTTTTGGGAAATGGTTCGGATAACATCTAGTTGAATAAATAGATTTCTCCTGGTGTCTCTACTGTAAAACCTACTTTCAATGACATCAGGAGGCTTCTTGTTTGAACCCTGCAGATTGGGCAGGGCAGCAATCATACCTTCCTCAACATCAGTCTCAGATGCTTCTTCTAGTACTGAAACACTACAAAGTAATTTACCCTTAACTCATAATTCCGGAATGAAAGAGTACTGCAGGTTGACTTAACAAGTCAGTCAGAATGTGCTCTACCGCCATCATTTCCCCTATTCGTTATAGCACGTTAGTGGTTAGGGTACCCCATACTAGCTGTTCATCTAGGTTTTAACTTCATAACAAAAAGCACCATTTAATTTGTTTACGTTTATCCTGACAGTCTTCCATGGGTTCCCCATACATTTTCCTTTCATATTCCTTCAAATGGGTTTACACTTCCACCAAATTGTAGACACAGAAAACCTAACTGGCTGTACACAAAGCTGCATTTCCTTCTTAAAGGAGATTTATAATCCCTTCCTTTCAACTGACTACTCTTCTTGCGACCATGTTTTCTTTCAGTTAGCCAAATCCTAAGAACTGTAAGCACTCCCTTTTAACTGCAGACCAAAATGCAGTTTTAGACTTGTGTCAGTATTTGTTCTGGAAATGCAAATTACAAGGAGATTCCATACATTATCCTCTGCTGGGAAATGTGCCATTAATTGAAATACAAATAAGCGCCTTTTAATGACCCTCCGATCAACATCTGTTGGCTTTAACGCCCAAGGTCTTTGTAACGATTATAACAACTAATGGGGACTGTGGTAGCCTAGCGGGTAAGGTACTGGACTATGGACCAGAAGGTTCAGGGTTCAATTCCCACCTGTGCCAAGCTGCCACTGTTGGGTCCTTGAGCAAGGCCCTTAACCCACAATTGCTTGGATTGTAAGATTGTATCAATTGTAAGTCACTCTGGATAAGGGCGTCTGCTAAATGCTGTAAATGTAAATCAGTCTGGATGTTGCATCCATAAACAGCTGGACTAATTTAAAAAGGTTTAGCATGTGTATTTTACTGACATAAATGTCATACTTCAATGTTCTGTTTACTTTTTTTTTTTTTTAATTTACTTTCATGAATAGTGATTTCACATCAAGTGCATAAGTAGGAACCATGTTACGGTCTTTGTTTCCACATGGACACTTGGGACACTGACAAGCAGGGAGGGGAAAAGGGAAAAGTTTGTGCTCTGCTTAACACTACAAACGCCGCGCCTGCCTCATCGTACATATACCTAGAAGTGCCGAGCTCTGGTCATTTGACCACTGTGACTTCCTACAAGCAATGCGCAAGTAGGTGATACTGCATTGCCTCTTCCGGAAATGAGCATTCTTCAACCGGACTCATTCCCTCTTGGTTGTGAGCAGCCAGTGAGGCATGTCCATGTTTGCATTTCATCGTACGGGTTTATATTTTGGTTCTACAGTGCATATGATTGTTAGTGTGTGATTGTAACAGAAGAACCAAGGTGTTGTGCATTTCCTGGAGGGAGTGATATGTATAACAGTTCAGGCTTCAGAAGAGTCGATGGTTGCATTCCACATCACATTTCCTTGTGAAAACAATTTGTTTCACGGAATGTAATGGTGCAATGTAAAGTTAAATGGTGCAACTAATGTACTTTAATTTGATTGAGCCATGCTTCACACAGCCAAAATGTTCAGCTATTAAACAAATTGTTTGGTGTTCCAACTTGTTTGTTACGAAGTAGAAGAGCTGGATGAAGATCAAAAAGTGTGGTGATTCCAGACGTTTTACCATGGGCTGATCACATGATTTGGATGATGGGAATCCTGACAGAAGGGATTTACTGTTCTATGTACTACGTTGAATGACAAATGGTAACCTTGGCATTGGTGTTGTAGTGAGTGGTTTGGAATACAGCCTTCAATGTTTGAGGAAAATGAAGCCAACAGTGCAGTGAATAACCGTACATGAGAATTGAGAGCTGCAGTCATGTAGTTTGAAAAATGGTTTAAAATCTACTACCACCTGACTGTTTTCCATTGAGTATTTCAGTGCATGGAGCCCTGCTGATTGCAGTATTGCCCAAATCTGATTTATTGCAGTTATTAATGTTGTCCATAAGCATACTAATTAACAGCTGCCTTTTGAGCTTGAGCATTTCTAATCTTTTCTACCTTGTGCCGTGGCGGAGTTTTGAAAGGCGCCCAGATGTGTAGAATGACAATGACAAGTACTGACACTAAAGAGCATGTGCTCATCAGTGATAGAGGCCCTCATGTCTGGAGTGGAGTGATAAGGGTGAAAACAGAACCGCATGCCAAGGCTTATGATTTATGCTGCTAACCTTCTGTACTCAAAGCAAAGGTTTGAGCACTCATTGTCAAATGACATCATTTACCGAATAGCCATTGAGTGTCATGCTCTGGGCAATGTTCTACTGGGAAATCTTAGGTTCTGGTATTCATATGGATGTTGCTCATTTCACCTACCTAAACATTGCATACCAAGTGCACCCCTTTATGGCAATGGTATTCCGCATATCAACATGATAAACTACATTGTACATGTGACATGACCAATTTCCTGTGCATTGAGCTTCAGGTTCTGTACAATGCTTTTGGCCAGACTGCACTGATTCATAGTCTTGTGTCCTGTATAATTAAGGAATAAACAAACACCGCTGGCTCTAGCATCACGGAAACAAGACTCACCCTCACGACATAATTAAATCGTCTGGTGTCCTTGACGGCACTGCAGAAGTCAAGGCGATTAAAAGCTTCTCCCAGTGTACAATAGCCATGCCGCTGTATGAAACAACAAATAGGAATGAGCCGACGACTCCTTTCTTACAATAACACAACAATATACATAAATCATAGAGCTATTGTTGGGTGGAACAGGTTAGGCTGGACCTCATTAGAGTACGTACCTCTTTGGTGCTGCCTTTGTGCACATAAATCCATTTGTCTTTGTGGAAATCTAAAGACAAAACACAATTACATAAGCATCCACCAGAATGGACCGACGGTTTCTAATAAAAAAGACGTCAAGGCTGCACTTACAAGGGACCTTCGTGTTGTTGTTCAGCAAGTCCTTCTTTCGCTTCTTTGCTGCCACGTCGTAATTGATGGAGAGGAGCAAGTTCTCTTTGTAATTATCCTCCTCGTCGCTGTGGCTGGAAGTTAAATTGAACGCGGCTCAGCATAATCATATGGGTCACCACTGCCATCTCTTTTTACTAATCCTCTAACAAGAATCAGCAGGTTTGTATCAGTGTAGTTTTAATATAGGTTTGTTTCCACCTTGTGAATGTTAATTTTTATGTGTAGCTTGCTTTCAGCTGCCCTCTAGCGTGTGTCGGTCAACTTCAGTTTTATTTAGCAGAGTTGTAGTTTTTGTACAGTATAGCTCTAGTCATTTTAGTTCTGAAGTCAGATTAAAAGCTGTGTGTATGTGTGGGGCTGTACAGAGGTGTACATGAATACATGCTGCACAATGTTCAGTGTCACTGGAAAACATGTTCAAGGCGTCCAAGTGCTTTGTTTGGCAAAATGTGAGGCCTTAGAATACTTGATGACGCTATGCTGAATAAAAACAAGCATTGAATTTGACATAGTTGTACATAATGCAGTATTTGTAATCTTAGAGTAGCCTCACAGCTCCAGCAACCCAGGTTCCATCCCTGCCTACTGTTACAGCCTGAGAATGCTGGTATTTTGATCGGTTACCCCAATGAACGAAGGTGCTGATGACGCCATTAGGTGAGTGCAGGAGTCTATTTTGGAGGAGTAATGCATCCAAATTTTTGGAGGAGACAGGTTCAGAACGGTCTTTATATCATGTAGTTTTGTCACAACTCAAATACAGTCTTGGAGCAGGGACACGTGAACATCCAAATCTACTGGAAGTCCTTGGCTAGAACTGAACTGCTCTTAGATCCTGGAGCTACGGCCTTCGATCTGTTCCAATGTTTCATCTCTCCTCAGTGGCAGGTAGGAAATTTAGTGTTACAGCTCCCACACACTACCACAGAGCCTCTGGAGCATCTCAACAAACATCTCAAACACCATTCCTCCAAGGTCTATCCATCTTATACTGACATGGGTTTAAATCGTTTACCCACACGGACTCACTGTTGGTTATTGTGATAAGCTTTTTCTTTGCCAAGCTGCCACTGTTGGGTCCTTAACCAAGGCCCTTAACGTACAATTGCTTGGATAGCAAGACTACCTGTTGCAAGTCGCTCTGGAAAATGACTAAATGTAATGCATGTTCATACCCATTTTATAAATATTTTGAGCTTGGCGGTGACCCAATATAAACGAACCACTACTAGTAGTCCTTTTTGGATGAGTAACAAATATAGCTATTATCTAAGGTAACATAAGCGTGTCCCAGGATTTAATTTGTGACTTTGAGAGACTTCAACCATGTCAGGTTGTTTAAGAGCAAATCATTTACTATTTTTTGTCACAATCGTTAACATCGTCTGCTCGAGCTTGAGCCGAATCATTCAGTGTTTGGAAACGATCCAAAGCTTTGGTGTCGATGCTCCACTCTCAATGCTACCAATAGGAGAATCGATTCTTTTTGGGATGGACTCCCATTACTGTACGAACCGAACAGAACGGAACCGAACTGGCGTATCCCATCCCTGTTTGATTATTGGCTGAAAACAATGATGGCGTCACTGCTATGGAAACAATAAAGTGTCCAAACAGACGAGCATTAATCTCATCACTGTGTCTATTAATAGAAGTGCGATTAACAGTCGGCCAAAAGCAAAATCGCAGCTATTTGTACCGCTGTAAGATGAACCCGAGTTTGAACAGATGGCCGAGCTTTTTCTTATCA
This sequence comes from Ancistrus triradiatus, assembly GCA_025084515.1. Lineage (NCBI taxonomy): Eukaryota > Metazoa > Chordata > Actinopteri > Siluriformes > Loricariidae > Ancistrus > Ancistrus triradiatus. The sequence goes on along the minus strand of JAJAGP010000002.1, from coordinate 2,074,747 downwards.
TGCACCCGCACTTTCTAATATCTGTTTTGATGGTTTATTATTAGGCATAGTCCGGCCCAAACAAAGTGCGTCAGTGGAAACGATGCCAGTCTGCTTTCCAACAACCAAACGTAGTCTTCAATAGCAAAAGCTGTGGTTATAGAGATTTAAGGAGGATATCAGGTCAGACAAACAAATGAATATTCAGGCATTGACACTGACCTCTTCAGTTCGGACACAACATTGTTATTAGTCTCGTTCTCTTCCTTCGTCGTTTTCTTCCAGCCGTCCTCGGTTTTAACCCAGTTCTGACCAGGCGAGCGCCAGTCCCGTCCAAGAAAAGGCATGTTTCAACTAAAAAGTCTTTTAAACGTAAGAAATGAGCCTGCTTTCTTAACGCTTGCTGGTTTGTTTATAAAATATGTGCCTGAGGCTTGAAGTGCGTAGCTCCCTTTATATAGGCTCAGCCAGAGCATCCGGAAGTTGGCCTGGCCCCGCCCCATCGAGCACGTGGCTTTGTTTATCATCTTCAATATTGCAAAACGTGGATGGAAACAGCAACGGATCACCTGCTCCTGCTGCTCCGTATGAAATTTCATCAGCACCAGCATAAACAGTACTATGATATGTATTTTGTTTTAAAGGAGCAACAGTCTCCCGTGAACAAGCCAGTTTCATGAACGTGATCCATGCAGAGTAATAAAAGCATGTTTACTGTGAATACGTACTAATAATCTAGACATCTATACCAGCTATAACCCATAACCCATGTTATGTTAAATCAAATTTGATTTGTACAGGACTTTTTAAACAATAGAGCATTGTTAACAGACATCTAGTCGCTTAACAGACATCCAGCCCCTACAATGGCAAAAAAATTCCTTAATCATGCTGAAGAACAAAGAGAGACTCAAAAGGAAACCATCAATATACTTCAAAGGAATTTTCTATAATTATTTATTAATGAATTATTTATAATTATATCTATACTGCATATATAGGAAATTGCTGCGACACCAACCGAGCACCTCCTAGATATAATATATTAATTAATTCAAATCAGCTACATCAAGTTTCCAGTCACTATTTTTTTCTCATAGTGACTGAAGTTTCTGACATCATGTAGCGGAAACAGTTGGGTTGGCATACCAAGCTAAAGCCAGCTACCTGGGGAGGGTCCTTGGCAGAAGGGATAGCCTTAAATGTTACTGTAGAACAAGTGTGAAGCCTAGAACTGGTGAAAGCTGGCAGAAAAGAAAATTTGAGTTATACAGTATATACTCTCCTTCTATCCTATTAGAACATGCCTGCAAGCTAACCGCTAAAGCCTGCAAGCTAGCTACATTAGCTCACGGGTCATAGGTAAATGGGGGGATCTCAGTGTCAGCATCGTGAGAATGCCCTGTCAGACAATAGGGGATTAAAACTGAACTGTAGTATTAGCACATACTGTAGTTAAGAGCTAATTAACTGCTAATAATAAGCTTGATCTCCGGTTGCAATCTGAATGCGTGGAGTGATTGGATCAGAGCTACGTCGCTTAAAATTGGATCAAAAAGTTCATTAGGGTGCTGTTTCAAACGTGACCTTTTTGCCGTTGATGACTGGTTTGAGTCTAAAATCAATCAGCTATATCACAATCGTCTATCTAAGGGCAAGAGCTTCAGGAAACTGGATTTTCGCTGTGAATCAAAGTAATAATACGTAAGTTAATCAGTTGCTGAGTGTTGTTAGCGTTTAAGAAAAGCCTTTCTCAGTTTACTTTTCAGGTGAATAGTGGACAAGGGTCAACCAAACAAGTTATACATTCAGGTAAAAAGACTGTTATCTACTTTATCGAGAGTCTGAGTGCTTAGGTCGTCAGAGGTCTTATGTGATGTGCAAGACCTTATGGATCAATACAACAACCCTTCTCTTATAACACCCCATGACTGATCAGTTTAAGGAAGTGATTAATCATGCAGGTCTATGTTAAGACATCTTTAAATGGGATCAAAGCAAAACAAAGTTGGTTTCTTACAAAAATAGAGCTAATGTCGTCACTATGTAGAGTCCATTATGTTACGATTTGGCACTGTACTACTTCATGACCATTCAGAATAGGGTCAGGTCCATAACTTTAGTGAATAACTGTGTGTAGTCAGATCCTGGTTATAAAAATATATAATATTAATACTAATCCTTTCACTGGGGTTACAAGCACTTCAGTTATCAAATAACAGGAAAACCCCCGAGTCATGAGTCAGTCAGTAATCAAATTTCAGTAGCGTGACTAACTTAGTAGAATCTGTTAGTAACTACTTTATTATGTGTAACTCATCTTAAAGCAGCACATTAGTAATATGATAATGTTAAAACAGTCTCTGTATGAATAGTAATGCCTTTATAAACTTATTAATTAGATAACTTAGTTTAATTCTCACATATGTTATCTAAGCCTGAGGATAAGTCCCATTTTAAGTCTTGGTCGTCCCAGGATTTCTTCCTTATAACGTTTAAGGAGTTTTTCCTTGCCACTGTCGCCCTAGGCTTGCTCAGTTTGGGACTGGGCTTAGACATTAGAATATAATATAAAATTCCAAAGCTGCTTTGAGACAATGCTCCATTGTAAAAACTTGACTTGACCATAGACAACAGTTTGTGGACAAAATGACATCCAAAACATGAGTATTAGCATAAAGTCTGCCCCCACCGTTGCTGCTACAACAGCCTTTGTTCTTCTAAAAGTGCTTTCCACTAGACTTTGGAAAATGACTGTGAGGTCAGCTTCTGATGTTAGACAATAAGCCCTGTCTCACTTTTGGCACTCCAGTGTATTTTCAAGGTGTTTGATGGAGTTGAGATTAGCCAGGCCCTCAGTCAATGTTGGCAAATCAATTCTCTATGGTCTTTGTTTACGGACAGCAGGGTTGAAAGTTGATGAACTGACTTGTTGGAAGTGGAAACCTATAAATGTGTCAAACTGAGAGTCACTGTGGTATCAGTGCAACTCATTTTACCACCACTGTTTGTCTGTGGAGAATCCAAAAATGTCTGCTTTATATTATGAATGTGTTACAAGTGAGTGTTGCTGAAATAGCAGAGCTCACTAATTAGAAGGGGAGTCCACAAACTTTTGTATGTAAATAGTGTATGTGGCGGAAATCCAGACATTTTCCAACAATTATTCGTATGAATGAACCGTGACAGACAGAACAGTCTGCATTTCCTTACCACTGGTCTGTTCTAGTGCAGACAACAGCTTTACATTGATATTGCATATACGCAGATCATAAGACTTGAGTTTGGTCATTGAATCAGCCCAGTTATGAAATATGTTTTGTAGTGCATTTGTAATTATAGCTCAGCCAAATCTAAAAATGGAAAATGATGGAGAATTTGCGTTGAAAATAGATAGTAATAGTACAGACACCCAAATGATTTCAAGCAAGAATCATCATGTGACATTTGTTCTTTGCCTAAAATATCTTTTCCCAAAGCTATTTGGCTCCCAGGACTGAATACAACAAGGGGATTTCCTACACATTTCTGTTTCAGTTCACGCTGAGTGCTTGGCATTAAACAGCTGTTATTTGTGTGTTATTTTGAATACTGAGGCTTCGCTACGATTTTATTTGCTGCAACATTTTTTAAGAACAAATGTGAAAAAGGGTTTAGTAATATCCTGGGAATATTTGGTGAGAAAACAGCAATGCGTGCGAATGGATTAGAGCATCAGTTCATGTTCATCCTGCTTCGTTCTGTTCAGAGAGTTTTTGTAGTCACTGCCAGAGGGCTTCTGTAAGTGCTTATGTCTGTTAGCAGTCTCACAGACTTATGGATAAACACCCGAGTGCTCGCAAACACCCACCTGTCGCTGTTGCTCTCTTTCATCATTCCTACAGGATGACTGGCTGAAATTTTAGTTCATGTGTTGGACTGTCACATCTGCAACATGGAACGGCCACATGATTCTGGGGGTGTAAAGTTCTCTCTTGTTTGTTTCCCAAAATAACACACGAGCACTTATAGTGTCGGAGTGTTGGTCTGCCCGCATATTCCATTGGCATGTGTACGGCACCTTGTGTCCCTTGTGTCCACAGCTTGTTTTCTGAAAATTTTTGTGTCAGTGAAACCAAATATACAAAATAACAGAAAGATGTATTTTGAATAGCGAAACAACACAACTGTACTATTAGCTTAAGTTACATTTAACAGCACATACACATGCTATAAAAGACACAATTATCAATTATTACGTGACACTAACAGTGTTCAAAGAGGCCAAATTGTGAAGGGCTGAACGGCCGGTACACTGGTACCTTGGTTCTCAACCACTTTGGAACCTGTCAAATTTGTATTGGTTCTTGTCATTTGCCCGGTACTTGGCGCACTTGCTTAAACTTGTATGAGCGCCAGACGTTTAAGTCAAAATTTTTAGTGCAAATAAGTCATCATGAGTCCTTAAAAGGTTAGTTTATATGAGCCAACCAAAAGCAAAACAGGAATTGAATGCTCCAGAACACAGGCTGCAGTTAGCTTCGCAGCTTTGCTAACTCCCTGACTTCATCAATAGAGTAAGTGTTTTGCTTTTACTTTTCACTTTCAATTCATTACTCAGTAAAATACATGAGATGTTTCAACACTTTATTATAAAATAATCTTAATGACTTTGGCCAACTGTAGGTTAATGTAAGTGTGTTAAACGTTAACTTACTTATCATTACTTATCATAGTATCCTTTCCGTATCTCCACTATGATACAGTATAGACCGCTCTACCAAACACTCGTTGAAGTCCTCAGTTCATCATACATTTAACTCATGATGGATTTGTCAGAACATGTCCCCATCGTCAAATAGGGAGCACCTGTGCAATACAACGCCATTAATGCCTATAAGGCTTATACAGTGTGGATTTTCTGGGGATCTGGAACAGATGAATTCAATTTACATTATTCCTTATAGGAAATATTTGCTTGTTACTCATCATTTTCAGTTCTCTTCAAGCCTTCTGATTAATGATGAGAACTGAGGTACCACAAGCACCCCTAAAAATATGAGTAAAAAGTATTTTTATTTTTGTTGTTGTTTTTTTAAACAGAAGTTTGTTTCTGTTAAGCTGAATAAAAGAAAGTATAGAAAGTATATAGTCTGATCATAGAATCACCCCTGCCCAGAGGTGTAGCCACAAACATGACAATGGAACTGACAACCTTCACCTTTCTGACCCAGTCTCAACAGCAAATGCCCTTGAACTTCACAAGGTTGGACTTCATTATAGCGTTGCTATTCACAAAATCAAAATCCAATGTGTAAAGCTGTATACTTTAATGTATGCTGTTCAGAATCTGGCCCTATGAGGAATGGAAAAATGATAAATAGACTTTAATGGAATCATTGAATGTGCAGAAACGATTTAGGTTTGGTTGAAGCCAAATTATGTCATCAATCAACAATGTCTGCTACACCTGTTGAGGACATACGCATCTTCGCTTTTCTCTGGAAGATTATTTTTGTTGAATGGCTCATCATCTCAACACAAACCATTCAGGACTAGTATGACAACATTCCAAGATGAATTAAAGGTGTTCTGAATGCTTGCCTGGTGTTCGAGTGTCAGCAACAGAATACTATTAGCATAGCGCTACATTATCATCTAGATTACTGTATTAGCTTCCCATTTAGCATGCGTATGTTTATGAAATCCAAGCACTCTGATGTAGATGGGAGTGTAACATAGTACTAAACCCCAAAGGGAAAAGATTCCTTTTTAAAAATACTGCAAATTAAAGAGACATAAAATACTGTGGAAAGATTCTTAAACAAACAATGCAATGAAAAGTATCCAGCTAACACATTGTACTATAAATGATAAATACATCGATTTTTTGTGGTGACCACACTTTAAAATGGCATCAAACATTGCCCAGAACTTGCCACAGTTCACCTGTGTAACGTTTTTTTTTATTTTTGTTCAGTTGTGACTGAACTATATAATTACAAAGTAATCACGTTCCAATCTGAAGACGACGACGTCGCGTCGTCCCCTTCCATTAGAGAGATGTCTTCACCCAATATACTCAATGTAAACATAACTGTGTGATTTAAATTATACATAGTAATATGCATGGAAAGAACTTGTGCCAATTATAGACACAAAAGATCGTTTTTAAGTTATTATTGCATTGTTCCCTTCACTTGCTTCACAGTAGTTTGGTCCAACGCCTATTATCAACCGAGCTCACACACATTTTATTGTATAGTGTCACAATTGAGAAATTGTAGTATTGTATATATTAAAGTTGCTCTACATTTGGTGGCATAATGGTGGATAGCTTGTATGTAAAGATGACTACAGTAAGTAAATATTTCTGAAGAATATTTGGTTTGATCACTGAAGTATTTCTTCTAATTTTATAACTGCACTTACTTCGGCCAGACATCGTATGCCACCTATAGGCAATTCATGGTATGGTTGCTAAAATCTGCAGCCTGTACATAAATTTTATACTTTTGGTATAAAACACTTTTAACCTACTGTAAGGTATAATATTAACTTTACCTGTATGTCTGTAGCTAAATATGATTAAAAAATACAGTTCTTCAAAATAAATTTCAAAAGCATTTTATTTAAGATTTATACTCAACTACAGCACATATAAAACATTTTACAAATGAAACCTAACAAAAGGGAAAGTCATAGTTAGATTACATGGTTTTTCAGTAAAACCTATTACAGTAAAGCTTTTAATGTGAGTTGAAATAAAAGTGAAATTTGATATGCACCTGCAAAAATATAATTCAAATGAGAATAATTTAGAAGCAATCAATGGTAACAGGCCAATTAATAGAAAAAGACAGGAATGTGTGTTTGGATAAAGGTGGAGCAATGGAACTCTTAATTCTACCTTACTCTATCGTCAACTTCTTACCTCTTCATAAATTTACATTTATAAATGGTCCTGCTTCTTTATTGCACTTTAAAATATAACTAATACAGCTACCTGCCATATCTCATTAAGTCTTTGGAGCATGCACAATCCTGTAGTCATTTACATTATATGTGAACACTTTGTTCTTCATCCTCAACCTATCTTGGGTTTACTGCTTTTTATTCAGACACCTTTATCACTGTCATCATCATCATCATCATCATTATTATTGTCATCTTGGAAATGGTTTGTCAGACACACACACCATTGGAACCGATCCATGGTCAAAGAGCTTAAATGGCAGCGCCCCCATTGATGCCCATGCATTTGTGGCTGGGTCATAGCAGTCAAAGCTGTCTGAGTCTCGGACGACATCCTGTCCGCTGATGTAACGGCCACCGGTGACGCAGAGCTTGTTGTTGATAACAGTGGCCGAGTGATGCATTCTCCTCTCCGTCATATTTGCGCAGTTAACAAATCGGTTTGCTTTGACGTCGTAGGCCACCACTCTCCTCGTGTAGCCTGCGAAAGTAAGAGTTTGTACCCTGAGCAACATCCAAGCGAATAGACGCAGTTCGACATTTATATAAAAGTGTAGAATATTCTTTAAAAAGAGTTTCAAATATACATGCAATTCAAACACAGAAAGCAGTTTGTATGCGAAATAATCAGGTTCACGTATTCAAGGTACACAATTCATAATTATACAAACTCCTGTAAAGGTTGAAGCCATGTACTGTGGGTAGTATAGTAAATGGCTTGGAAAAAAAACCTTAATGATTCATTTCAAAACCCTACCATTCTGAGTATTTAGATAAAAAGAAATATAAAGTGGGGAATATGTTTAATGTCCCTTAAAATGGCTCAAACCCATGGTTCCTAACCTGGGAGGTGCTTGTGACATCAGAATCTAACAACATTTTTGGTTGTTAGATATGAAAATGCCCTTTTATGAAGTTCTTTACACATATAGAAGGTATTCTGGACTGATATACATGCTATGTATTTCAAAAGTTTTTGTAAAACAATACGTCTCACCTACTCTTTATAGGTAGTGAATGAAATGACTCAACAAACCTCCTACGATGTAGATTTTCCCATCGATAACCGCAGCAGGAGCGCTGACATTCTTCACAATTCTGTTCTCCAGTTTACACCAGAGGTTTCGTCCAATGTGGTAAACCTAGGGAAATTGAAAGTGCACCAAAACATCTGTTTGGGTGATTTCCGTTCTAGCTTTTATGGAAAATTCTAGAAATGAAAAACCCTTACCTGAATCATTCTTACTGGATTCTGCATGGCATCTTCCCCACCAAACACATAGATCCTCTGGTTATGTGCTGCCACAGCAGGGTGCTGGACTGCTACCGGCATCGGAGCCATGCGCTCCCATTGGTTGAACATCGTATTGTATCTTTCCACTCCGCTGGACAGATCTCTGTCAGCGTTAAGCCCTCCTAGAACAAAGATGAAATGCAAATAGGCGATGCTCTGGTGGGCAAATCGAGGAGCCAGCATGGGTTCAGCCAGCCTCCACTGGTTCAGTTTGAGAGACAGGGTGTAAACTGTAGCACTGGGTACACCAGCTTCTCCTGCTTTCATAAGAAACCCTCCCAGCACATAAAGGATGCTGTGCATGCATACATAAGAGGCACGATAGAGTCGTACAGGCAACTTAGCCAGCCACTGCCAACTCTGTGTCTGTTCGTCAAAGAGCAACGCCTCGCGAGATGTGCGCTCGTTATTCTTGCGACCGCCTACAACCACTAGAGCTTCTTTGCAGGCAAGACGCCGTGGGGCTGTCCAGAGCGGCTGTATCTCTTTTGGACAGTGGGAGCCAACGGAAAAGAGGAGACGACGGACGGAGTCAATGATCTCGGTACAAAGGGAGGAGGACTGCACTAGGGGGTCACTGGCGATGAACTGGAACAGGTAGGAGGGATGGATGTATCGGAGCCTCACCCGTCGAAACAGGTCATGGATGGCACCTTGGCGGACAAAGGGGTCATGGTGAACCCATGCCAGGAGGATCTCAAACACCTGCTCCTCCTCGGCACACAGCTGGTCGTCCTCCAAATAATCCACCAGCTCCTTTAGGGAGAGTTCGCAAAAGTCCTCAGAAGCCACGACATCAGAGAAGCTCTTCACAGCCATCTCTCGAGCTTTCTGCTGCAAACTGGAGCAGCTCAGAATGTCTGAGAGGCGGATCATGCTCAAGCAGTTTTTGGGGCTGAGCTGGGCCTGCAAGAAGCTCGAGCAAGCCTCAAAAAGCCTCCCGTACTGTAGCATGGCAGCGGCCTGCATCAGAGGAAGAACCAGCTCCATGGTGATAGTGATGGCACCCGTGTAAACAAAGTCCACAATGCTGCTCAGGATGTTATAGGGAACTCCCTGTAGATCCACTCGGACTTGCTGGCTCTCGAGAAAGTTGCTGCAGAACATAGCGTGGAAGTAGGGGCTGCTGGACACCAGGACGTTCCGGTGGCAGGGGATCTCGTGGCCGTCGGAGCAAAGGACAACGTCTGTGAGGATTTGCTCCTTCCGTAGGTTGTTTAGTTGCATGGGCAGGGTCGACACCAGCTCTTTGTCTTCATAGTGTAGAACTTCTGAAGGGCCATCTTGGCTGCCAGAGGAGATATAAAGATGTTGACTGATTTACCTGTCATAACATCTGGAAATTGATCATTACTAGGACATATTAAGTTTGGATTCTTTATTTCAGTTGTTCCTAATGTGGGGGGCACTGTACTAATACAGGGGGGTGCAGCCAGGCAAATGAATGAGGCATGTTTGAACCAGAAAAACTGTTCCACTGTTAAGATGATTACATTTACAGCATTTAGCAGATGCCCTTATCCAGAGCGACTTACAATCCAAGCAATTGTGGGTTAAGGGTCTTGCTCAAGGACCCAAAACTGGCAGCTTGGCAGAGGTGGGATTTGAACCCTGGACCTTCTAGTCCAGAGTCCAGTAACTTAACCACTAGGCTACCACAGCCCATTCATCACTTTGATTTGTTGTGTTCAATAACATGCCTTAACTACTAAAGGGGGGGGGGGCACTGCAGAAAAAGTTTGGGTACCACTGCTTTATTTATTTTTTTAAGTTTTACTCAGTTGCAGAGCATTTCAGTGCACGTTAGGACACACACAACATTAAAAAGATTAACCCCATGACACAATGCTACAATCCAAGCAATTTGGGTTAAGCTTCTTGCTCAAGGCCCCAACAGTGGAAGCTTGGCATTTGAACCCTGGATATTCTGGTCCATAGTCGAGTACCTAAACTGCTAGACCACCATTAAGATTCATTGGACCATTCGACATTTTTCCAGTCTTTAACTGTCCAGTTTTGGTGCACCTGTGCCCATTTCGGCCACAGTTTTCTGTTCTTGGCTGACAGAAGTGAAAACTGACATGGTCTTCTGTTGTTGCAGCCCATCCACCTCAAGACTCGACATATTGTGCATTCTGAGATGCTTTCCTGCTCACTACAATTGTAGACTGGTTATCTGCATTCCTGTAGCCTCTCACCATCACAGCGCTTCTTGATCACTTTAATCTTATATAACTAAATAATTACACGAAGGAATGAAAAACATATCAAATTCAATTTTCTTAGCTCATTCAGATAATGTTTCGACATGTCCTACATCAGTGGTCATACACATTGTGCACCGTTGGGTTATTCTGTATTTACAAATGACAGAAAACATGTTTTTCAATTGGTGATAGGCAAAATAAGTCTAAAGTTAGTAATCATTTCCAGGCAGTTAGTTGTATATTAGATGTATTTCTATATACACATGCCTTTATAGATTTAAACTTCCAATTGTATAGTCTTACCTAGTATCAGCCAAATCGTAACACATCCTGGAAGTTTTGGCACCTGGTTTTTCAGTGCAGGCGCGTGCAGACGCGTGCAGACACAGCTGAATCTCTCACTCACACTTTCCGAGGTGTCTTTACACTTATATTGCGATCTGACAGAGCAAAAGACACATGTTTACTAAATGGATCGCACTGTTGTTTGTTGTCAAGCTGCCCTGCCATGAGAGCTCTGTGTACATTCCAGTCAATTAAAAATAGAAAGTCGCAGACTTAATCTAAGCTGCAGCTACTCCCACTTGCACCGACATGTGACTCGACCTCTCCCTTACTTTTCCAGCACACAAACTCCTTGCCTCACCGTACGTGTATATAAACATTACTGATGGCCAACAGACGCTGAGGAGCTTGCCATGCACTTGAAAAGACCCCCGCTTCTCTTTTTTTTAAGCAGCAGATAGCACTGTGTTCCTGCAATAGAAAACACAGAGGCGATGGCTATAAAGCAAATCTTGAAAAGCAGAAGTGGAGGTGATTTCAGGTACCTGGGCCTTTTACCTGAAAGAGGAACAAAGCAAGTCAAAATATGTCACAAATACAACAGGAGGGCTACTACATGGCTTAGATGAGCAGATTTGGTCAAGGTAAAAGCACTCCCTGTAAAAGTCAAGTACTTCACAAGTTCCTCCATCCTCATGCAGCTATGTTTGACTCGTAAACAGTTACCATAGTTACACATTGTAAAAAAACACAGTGGACCTAAAACTGGACCTTGTGGTACACCAGTCTTCAGTGCAATCAGTGCAAACTGATTATCTGACCAAGACAGACATCTTATGATACTTCAGCGCCTCTACTGGGATAGCACACCAACCCTGGGAACACAGACTGTCCCTCAGACATCATTAACCACACATCCAGATTTACACACTATGCTTTAGGCTCCAGTAAGCCGCTGGATGCCATGGTGCCATGCAACCACATGCATCTGAACCATCACAACTGCAGGGGTGGAGCACAAACTATGGTGGATCTAATTTTGGGGTGTCCAAAGATCAAAGAACAATCAATAACTGGATCCAAAACCATGGGGATTAGCATGGAGTTTGTCCACATTTGTTGCTACAACAGCTGTCACTCATCTGAGCTTTCCAATAGATTTTGGAACATAACTGCGAGGTCAGACATTGATATTGGACAAAACATCAAGGCTCACAGTTGGCATTCTAATTAATCTCAAAGCCATCCAAGCTGTCCATCAATCCATTTCTTAATGGACTTTGTTTCAGGAGGGTACAAGAGAAAGTTTTTCTGACTTGTTAGAGGTGGAAATATTTTATACCCATTGTACTGCCATTGTCTATGGATAACCCGTGCCTATATGATTCATATTACGAAGTGTGGCTGAACTTAGAAATCACTAATTAGAAGGATGTCTATATACTTTTGGTCATATAGTGTATTGCTTAATAATCTATATCTTAAAGTTCAGCAAACGCAGAACCTGTTTATGGCTGGAACCCAACACTAACTCACAAAGCAGACGCAAGACAGGATCAAGATCATACAGAGAGAGAGAACCAAAGACGGAATTAGTCACAGAGCAGGCTGAAGACACAACTATAGTTCGGTAGCTGAAATGACAGAAGCTTAAACGCGTGCCGAGGCTTAACGAGACCAAACTAAGGGTGAGCTGAACTGAACTGATAATCCTGCCCTGGCCTCGTCTCAACGCTGACCCTTTAAGGCAGGGCTCATCAGGGCTGAACTCACTGCAAGTAACAATCAGGAACTTGAGATGAGGCGAGGCTGGAAAGTCTTGGAGCAAAAGTGCACAGGAACAGATGGGAAAATGCACATTTAACCTCCAAAGAGGGCAGATCGACAGACAGAAAGAGAGAGAAATGGGCCACAAAGTGGAAAATTGGTCACTAAAACCAAATCTGAGATGGGGCAATATTTGTGTACTCTTAAATCCTTCAAAATTAACACCAAAAATAGAAATGGGAGCTTCCAGGAACTGTCGCTTCCCTTCCTCTACTGTACATTGGCGATTGGGCAACTGCACTGGGTGTTGGATGTTCCAAGTACAAGGTTGGAATGTCACATACAGGCAGCATGTTTTGATCCTGAGGCTTGTGACGATGGTGGAGCCCAAAAATGTCCACTTCCCCTCCTGTGACAGTGGAGGACCATGAGCCGAGACTTGATGTGCATTGCTGACATTTGTAAGAAGAGATTTGTTTGCAGCCAGGCAGCCAAAATGTAATCTTAGTGGTGGGTCAAGGAACAAACAAAAGAGCAAGAAGTCCAGTCTGATGGTGTTGGGTGTCACTGCCAAAGAAATGATTTATCATTCAGATTTTCCAACAGGCTGGTACAAGGCAATGAGAATCTAGGTGATGAGAAGGTGATGAGAAGCGTCCCACAGAGAAGTATATTAAAAATGTCCAATTTTAATAGATAACTTACTTTTCTATTTACTTTACTGGATAATGTGCTGAACCAAAACTGTCTACAATCGTGGAAGACTTTTATCAGAAAGTTTCACAGTGTTTTTAAGACGTGAATAGACTACAGGTAAAAAGCAAGTGGTGTAGTATGCACAGTCTGCCATTTCCAATCACTCTCCAGGGTTACTCTGCAGTTTTATGTAAATGTTTAGGCACCCAAAGTCAAATTACATTTTTTGTTGTTGGAGAGAAGCTGATATGGCCTCTGCAGGGAAAACTATGACAGTTCTGATTTATACTTGCTTACAAATTGGCTCAAACTTTTGTACTCGCCATATTTTATCTTAGACAGACAGCAAAACACGTCGTTTGACCAAGGTGCCAAGACTGTCTATTAACTTTGAGATCAGCTCGGAATGCCATAATATGTCTACGGTTCATACCAAAACCAACGAAAGAAGCATGTAGAATATAGTACTGAAAAACATGGATATGTCCAGTGTGTCAAAGACTACACTCACTGGCCACTTTATGAGGTACACATCCTAGTTTCTTCGCTGATTGTCCATTTGATCAGTTCCACTTACCATACAGAATCTCTTTGTAGTTCTACAATCACAGACCTACAATCCTGTTTCTCTGCAATCTTTATTAGCCCACTTTACTCTGTTCTGTAATGGTCAGGACCCCCACGTGACCACAACAGATCAGGTACTATTTGTGCTTAACCTACGGTTTAGTTTTTAGACATGTAATATTTGTCATTTAATTCTCACACCATGGTGGTTGGGATCCTGTTTGCGCCTTGATTGCTAATCACGTTTAGAGGGCTTTGTCTTAGCACTGTTGCCCCAGACTTGCTTTGTGTTAGTAAAGCTGCTTTCAAATCATGTTCAAATGTAAAAATTAAGTTAAAATTAAGTTTGACTTCACCTGACTTCACTATTTTATCGATGTCTTACAGGCTAACAACGCAATCGCTGTGAACGTTTGCCTGAAAAGCAGTTTAGTAGCGCCATCTAGTGCGTAGTACAGATAGGCCAAGCTTACCGTGTTTTAATGTGCAGAAGTTTGTATCAGAAGTTATTTTGCCGTAAAAGGAGCACTCCAGTTACGTTTCTGTTGCTTTTAAAAACTCAGCTGTTAGCACCATTCTTAAGAAATAGCCATGTCCCTGACTTGTTGGAACATTATTGTGTCATTTCTCATCTATTGTTCCAGATTCAAGTGGCAGTGTTGTAGCTCCCCAGCCTGGTTTCTGTAACATAATACTAGTAACTTACTAGTAAAATGGAATTTTTGATATCAAACAAACTTGAATTCTCAATATCGACATTTTTTAATATTACAATATACAAAAAGTGCATATCCCCAACCACCCCAAGCAATCCTTTTAGTCATGTAAAGGAATCCCAGCTTCGATCTGTGCTAAAATGTTATTAGGTCATGAACTCCCTGATAACCTTGATGTGTTATAAAACCTTAGTCAGAAGGCACAAAGGTACAGCGGTGTTTACCAAACATATGAAACACTCCATCATCTTATCTGAGATGAGCTCTTAGATAAGGGGGCAATATTCTGAACATCAGTTAAGCAGAATACTTCGATTTCAGGACTCAAGTCAGATAAGTCAGTGGTAGTTAGACTCTTTAGTGTGACACAACCATACCAGGACAGTGTCTCAAAATGATTCTCACCACTGGAAGAAGCACAGTGTTCTGCTGGCACTTTGTTAGATGTTCTTGGCTGCTGATTCAAGGATAAGATACTGAGGAGACAACTGTAACACAAATGCAACATCCAGCCAAAGTATGGAGAAGATATGGACAAACAGTCTGCACAGCAAATAAACATCATATGTGACAAACAAAGAACTGTTCATAAAGGTTCCTGTTACAGAAAATGTGAACAAAAGAAGTAAACCAATGAACTTAGGCTGAGATCTATCAAGCTCACTTTAGTTTCTGCTACCATTTCCTTAAGTATTTGTAAATGGATCTCTTTTCTCTTTTGAACACCAGTCAGGCTGTTTACCAGCTTTAGTCTTCCGCTCTGCTTGTTTCATATAAAATATTTTCATAGTCTCATTCTTGTTTTCCGATGCTGCTTAGTCATAACAGCACTTTTGCGTCACCGCAGTTTCGGTTCGATTTCTTGTTGAACTTCTTATAGTTTCGCTTTCTCCCTAGACCCCTACCGGGTTCGCTATTTTTACACTTTCAGTGACTCTGCAGCTCTTTACAGATGCAATCTGATTTCTCTGTTTCAATGTTGTCAGCTCTTTTCAGAGAAAAGTACCTAAAGCACACTCAAAATGTCAATAAAAGTATATATTCACGTATTTGTCGTAATGATTTGCATCTAAAAATATGTTGCATAAAGAAAGAATCTCATAAAGACATTAGAATGGAACATATACTTTAAGTAGTATTGTATTGCTCATTTTTGAGCTAGCTAGCTAGATAAATAGATAGATGATAGATAGATAATAGGACTATTATAGATTATCTCCTGTATAAACAACACGTTTATGGCATTGCTTAACTTGAGAAGTGCCAGAGCTTCTATTAACAACAGGGAGGTGGATGATTAAACCATTGGAAGCCTTTTTGTATAGGAGATGACTGTGCCTTGTGAGGGTCACTCAGCAGAGGTGGGTGTAGGAATTTTTATCTGGGAAGGCCCTGGAGTGGCAATGGGATGAGGTCAAACGTTTCCTGTAAGTCTTCACCAGTTTGGGACACACTGTAGCTGGTATTTTGGCCCATTCCTTCATGCAGATCTCCTCTAGAGCAGTGATGTTTTGGGGCAACATGGAGTTTCAACTCCCTCCACAAATTTTCTATGGGGCTGAGGTCTAGAGACTGGCTAGGCCACTCCAGGACCTTGAAATTCGTTTTTACGAGCCACCCCTTCATTCCCGAGCGTTGTGTTTGGGATCATTGTCATGCTGGAAGACCCAGCCACGCTCCATCTTCAAAGCTCTCACTGATGGAAGGAGGTTTTGGCTTAAAATCTCTCGATACATGGCCCCATTCATTCTTCCCTTAACACAGATCAGTCGTCCTGTCCCCTTTGCAGATAAACAGCCCCAAAGCATGATGTTTCCACCCCCATGCTTCACAGTAGTTATGGTGTTCTTGGGATGCAACTCAGCATTCTTCTTCCTCCAAACACGACGAGTTGAGTTTTTACCAAAAAGTTCTATTTTGGTGTCATCTGACCACATGATATTCTCCCAATTCTCTTCTGGATCATCCATATGCTCTTTGGCAAACGGGCCTGGACATGTACTGGCTTAAGCAGGGGGACGAGCCTGGCACTGCATGATCTGAGTCCCTTTGCTACTTTGGTCCCAGCTCTCTGCAGGTCATTCATCAGGTCCCTCCGTGCAGTTCTGGGATTTTTGCTCAAAGCTCTCATGATCATTTTGACCCCACGGGATGAGATCTTGCGTGGTGCCCCAGATCGAAGGAGGTTATCAATGGTTTTGTATGTCCCTTCCATTTTTCTTACAATTGCTCCCACAGTTGATTATCACACCAACCGCTTGCCTTTGTAGATTCATCTCTTCCCAGCTGGTGCAGGTCCTACAATGATTCTTCCTGGTGTCCTTTGACAGTTCTTTGGTCTTGGCCATGTTGAGTTTGGAGTTCTGACTGTTTGGAGGCTGTGACAGTGCCTTGTAATACAGATAACGAGGTCAAACAGTGCCATTAATACAGGTAACGAGTGGAGGGCAGAAGAGCTCTTTAAAGAAGAGTTACAGGTCTGTGGAGCCAGAACTTTGCTTGTTTGTGGTTGACCAAAATACTTATTTCCCACCATATTTACAATTAAATTTTTGAAAATCCTACATGTGATTCCTGATTTTTTTTTTCTCATTTTGTCTCTCATAGTAAGTGTAGCTATGATACAATTACAGACCTCTCTCACCTTTCTAATAGGAGAATTACAATCATTGGCTGCTAAATAATTTTTTGTCCCCACTGTAAGACAAAAATAAAAGAACCAAACTTTATTCGGCAAATAATTAATTAAATTGTAATGTTAACTATATTACCAAAATAAACATATGTGTGTGGTCCACCTATAGTTGCAACCAATGGCTGGCCATTCAAACAACATAATGACTACAACTTTCTTTGACATTGAGTGCTGGTTTGGGTTGGACTACAGCGTTAGCTATCACATCAGCTTCTCGGTAAGATACATTAGCCTTATCTGTAACCTGTGAACAGCTGTTGAGGGAAGAACTGCCAGAAACATGATTTACATCTTCTTCTTAAAAATGCCATGTACCATCTGTAATTGCAGATCTGCTCTTGTTTGAAATCCTCAGCAGTAGCCTCACACTAACATCTGCATATGCTGGGTGATTTACAGCTTGTACAAGAATCATAGACGTAGTTTTGTGTGTGTGCGTGTGATGTGTCCCCTTCAAGTTTGGAGGGGGGTAAAATGCCCTCCAATAATTCCGCTCACAGCATCCTTCTGATTAGTGCGATGTGGTTTTTTCTCCTGGCTGTTACATTTTACTGAATTATTATTATTGTTAAATAACATATATATATATATAATATATATATATATTATTTATATATTATATATATAATATATATATATATATATATATATATATATGTATAACATATATACATATATATATGTTATATGTATATATATATCTATCCATACATTATACATATATATATGTATATATGTAGTTATATCTATCATCTATATATAATATACATATATATATATATAATCTCCTTATATATATAAAATGTTATTTAACAATAATAATAATAATTATATATAATTATTATATATAAAATAATAACTATATATATACGTGCTATATAAAAGAATTATATTTTATATCAATAATTCATTTTTTATATTGATAATTAATTTTGTTATATGAAAAATAAATTTTTGACATTTATAATGACATTTTTTATATCAAGAATTTTTTTTAATATTGATAATTATTTTTTTATATCAAGAATTATTGTTTGTTATTGATAATGAAGTTTTTGATATCAAGAATTCTATTTTTGATAACAAGAATTAAATTTTTGATATCAAGGATTCATTTCTTACTAATAAAAATGTAATTTTTGATATCAAACCTGATTTCTTGATACAAAAAATGCTATTTTTAATATTACAAATCAATACATGATATCAAAAATACCAATCATTAAAGTTTTGATATCAAGAATAAAATTTTTACTAGTATAAATACCCATTATTATTTTCTTATATAAAAATAATAATAATTATTATTTTTAAATCATGTTTTTTTTTTTTTTTTTTTTTTAGGAGCTGTGGTGGAAGAAGGCAGAGCTGCTGTTTCGCCAGGCAGTTCATGCTTGGTGTCCCTCTCCTCATCAGGGACAGGTGTTACTGACGGCAAAAACACATTATAAACACTCATGGCCACGGAGTGAGAGCCGTAATGGAGATAATTAAAGAGTCATACAGATAAAAATGTATTAGCGCACTGTGTAAATACAGCACTTTGGGTTGACTCACACTGTTGTGTGTCTCTGAGCTTGTTTTCCCGGCACGCCTTTATATCCTCATACATGTCTGACACATGGAATACAGTCCCTGCTCCTTTAGCATACTAACACCACTACTCAAACATGTTAATACTCATCGGACAAAAAATTTACTGTAGACTGGGAATTTGCCACTGCTGGTAAATGCAAATTCAGCTTTCACACTATGGCCTTTGGCACGCCCAAATGCGATCGCTCCTTTTTGCTAGTCATTACCATCTGCTTTGCGACCATTTCCTACACATGGAACGAGACATTTGCTGAACTGTACCACCTCTTCTCAGTCTATCAATCCCGTCGCACACCCGCAGGTATTTATATCCCGATCATCCTTTTGCAACGCCATCTGCAGGAACTTGAAATGACTACCAACTTAATCACGGAAGGTGACACATTTTTTTGTCCTGGGACTATAGATCTTCATAAATAGCATCTTTTAAATGGCTAAACGTAGCACAAAAGCTATCAATGGTAATTTAATTTCAATGTTTAGAACGTACACAGTGTTTCCAATCATCCACTGGATGTACCGATTTAATAACTGGTTACTCATACGTTTATACGTGCACATGCACATGCAGACTTGTAGACCTTTAATAATTACTTTAATGATGGTAAAAATAGGAAAATATAGCGTACATAGCACGTAACCAGGCACACGTTGTTGAAATGGTATAAATCAAAGCGCCGTTCTGATGTATTCTAAAGTGTTCAATTAGGACTGAAGTGTACGGTCGCCACACTTTCATCTTCTGCTTCCCTTTAGATACACCTTTGTGACTGTTCTCAGATAATGCCTTTGAAGGACAGCATCCTATGTACACGGGCAGAGAAAATGACGTTTGACACAGAAAATGGTCGTCTCGGTCAAAGCTAAGAGAACAGCTATTTGTATTCAATTTGAATGTAGATACATGGATTCAAAGGAACTGCAACAGTAAAAGCATTGTCCTTCATGGGATATAATAGTACTTTTGTTTAGCTGAGCATACCTGCTGCTTCAGAGTGTATAATTTACTTCTTGCAAGTCGCTTGCAAACTATACTTTTTTCTCATTGTAGTAGCAGAGGTTACTGGTGCAAAGACCGGCTATAGAGGCAGAGAGCCGAACGGCAATAGCAGACACGAGACACTAAAGCAGACAGGCTCGTCTTAGAGATTTGGAAATCCAAAAGAGAAGAAGCTGCGATGGAGAAGGATTTTAAAACTCTCTTCAGTTCTCATGTGGCAACCTCGCTTCACTTGTCACATCCACAGCACTGGAGTAGACACCTCCTCCTTCCAAAAGACACCCGGAGCACACCAGGATCTCCGAATTTAGCCTATTGATATAGGCAAAGAAGCTTAAGAATGGCTTGGGATGATCCTGTTTGAAAAGCAGTTGACCAACCAGCTTGGATGTAGTCATGTCAAATGTATTTACATAACACTGCTATAGCATGACAGCCACTGAGCAAGCCCAGGGCAACAGCAGCAATGCAAAACCCTAAATGTGATGAGAAATAAACGCTGTGAGGACCAGCACTCAAAAAGGGACCAAAACTTCTTAAGACGGCGTAGATGGTACATGCAAGAATTAAATTATATTACTCAAATATTAGACGTAGAGGTGGCATGGTGGTGCAGTGGTTCGCACAGCTCCAGAGATCCACCTGTGAGGAGGTTGCATGTCCTTCCTGTGTTTCCATGGGTTTCCTCCAGATACTGTGGTTCCTCCTACATTCCAAAGAGGGGGGGTTGTCTTCTGAAGAGTTGTAAGAGCCGGAACTGGTGCAGGAATAACAGCTTGGAGAGAAAACACAATGTCGTTAGGGGGTGTTAAGAAGACAGAATTCATACACAAAAAACAGAACAACCAGGACTCCCATCAAACTAAGTAATTGGGGTAGAAGGGCCTTGGTAAAAGAGGTGACCAAGAACCCAATGTATATTCTGACTGAGCTCCAAAGACCCTGTGTGCAGATGGGAGAAACTTCCAGAAATTCAATCGTCACTTCAGTACTCCACCAATCTCATCTTTATGGCCGAGTTGCCAGACAGAAGGCTCTCCTCAGTAAAAGACACATGAAAGCCCACCTAAAAACTCATGAAGACTTTCTGAATGCATTGTATTAGTACACTAGCCACTACTTCTTCACCAAGGAAGAACCCCCATTGAAAGTTATATTGGCTTCCCTGACGAAACGCTCACAGCATCGTACTGTAAATACTCCTGCTATAAGAATTCAGATTTAGTTAATTCAGTGCTGAAGAGTAGAACATATGTTATGTGTTCTGCCACCAACATCTATTAGCTTTAGGTCTGAATAAATTGCCATCAGAATTTTTTTGCTAGTGTTTGAATTTCGACTTAGAATACCATCACGATGACACGATTCATATCAGGTTTCGCTCTTCGTATTTCTCTAAACAATTCAGTCATTGCTCCGTGAGAATGTAGCAAACCATCACCGAATAAATGAGACTATGTTGTGTCAGGTTTGTCTGACCTACTTCTCAATGCCTCGCTCCCTGATATGGCCTGTAGAGAATGCTCCAATTTTACTACCACCAAGTTGTCTTGCTTCCATACTCCAAATGGAAGATTTGCTTTAGGCCACTGTTGTGGTCCAGCTAATGAAGGGATACGAACCATTTCTTGGTGTCATTCACCAGAAAAAATCGCCTTAGACAAAACCTTTGAGGTCGAAATGAAAACTCCAAATGCCTGTGGTTTACTCCTCCAGAGGTCAGTATAGCATGAGTGAAAGCAATACACTCTTATCCTGACGATTGAGCTGAGCAATTGCTCTGGGTGAAGGTGGATTTTGAACTCATAACTTTCTGATTAGTAGATCAGAGGCCTAAACCTTTAAGGCACCGCTGTGCTGTAACATGGTATATAGTAACCATTACTCTATTTAGATTTACATTCATGGAACTTGAACTTTGGCGCTTCTGGTCCATAGTCCAGTACCTTAACCAACATGCCACCACAGTTCCAGTAAACCTAAACTCTACGGTCTCACAAATAGTTACTATTACATTTCGGGATACAATATAACAAGCTACAATCCATGCACTGAGGGTTAAGGGTCTTGCTCAAGGGTCAAGAGTGGAAGATTTGACACAGAGAGGACTTGAACCCTCAAACTTTGGGTCATTAGTCCAGTAGCTTAACCACTTTGCCACCACTGTCCTATTCCCTTTTATCTTTATCTTTATTCTTTACCATAATCGAATCCAAACTAATTTCACCATAGAAGAAAACAGCATAGATGCAAGAACCTAATATAGGGAGTTAAAGCAGTTAAAGATCCAGCTGTTCATCAGTCATTAAGAGAAACTCTCTACAAATGGATGGAATTCTGTATAATTGCTACTCTTGATTCAGTTGAAATTCTGCATCGTCCATATTAAGAGCACAACACTGAGGAACATGAAAAAGAACCCAGGGTTACATGAATATACCTGCAGAAAGATAAATATAGGTCTTGTAAGATTCTGTTTGTGTTTACTATTTTTAAAAACCTCTAACAAACTTTCTGTAAATCTCTCAAAAGGCAATATGGATGCTCCACAATGTTTCTGAGACCATGTTTGGTGAACAAACAATAACTGTATACTGCCACAGTTGGAAGAGTCATGGATCCAAAGGGATCAATACATTATTATTTATATACAGTGAAACCTCTGAATTTCAACTTAATTGGTTCTTGAATTGGAATTCAGAATTGTTCGAAGTTGGATTCGAATTCATTTAAAACACGCCCTGAGGCTGGGTGCTAATTTCGAGGCAAATGTTTTTCGAAAGGACCGATTCATGTCTGAATTGTTTGAATAAAGAAACGTTCGAATTCTTAGTGTATATCAAGACATGAATGATGATCAGGGTATAATAACTACAATAATGCTTTAAGATGAAATGTTGTGGAGCAAAAATCAGAACAACTACAAATACCAAGCTACCACTGTTGGGCCCTTGAGCAAGAGCCCACAATTGTTTGGATTGTACGCTGTAAGACTGTAGACTCTACACTGTAAGTCGCTCTAGATGAGAGGGAATGCTAAATGGAAAATAATATGAGATTAAAAGTCCTACAACCAAAACAGAATGTGTTAACAAAGGCCCCTTTGAATCCAACAGCTGAATTCTCCCTCTAGCGGCCAGAACACATTGTTCCAACCAGCATTATAAAGCCTCAGATAAGGTCGATAAAACCTCTTCACTTCGCCCAGTGCTGTATTGGTGGGGTTTACATCCGAAGCTTCCCTGCTGTGACCCAAAGACACACACTAAGCATGTCCAGCAATAATCTGCGTTTGATGGAGAGCAGTAGCCTTCAGAACCCCATACAGGGAAAAGGGGGAATTAAGGAGCTTACTGCTTAAAATTCTTTGTAACCAGACCAAACTCACTAGAAACAAAATATGCTGGTGGTTTCCTCTTCTATGCAGGTACTTTTAATTATGAAAACAGTATCAAATGTCACCAACTCAAACCTCCGGTCATAACTCTGAACCGTACAATGAAGGTTTGCAGTCTTTTGTTATTTTCCTTCTGATTCAATCGAGAAGTGTACATGTGCCTACCAGCCCCGTGGTTCATGGAGCAGAAAAAACTATTTGTAGACCTTCATCAGTTTGAGAGACTCCCCGTGGTTGTGTTGCGCAGCTGCCGAAATGTCAGGGAGTTTGAAATTTCCCAGCTTACTCACCAGGATAATGGGAGAAGGTGTGAGGATCTTTTTTAATACACCACTGGAGAAACTGTCAAAGCAATGGAGAATTTTCTGTACGCTGTATATCATTCACATGGACAAACTGGACAAATCAGACAGGATATTCACTCATCTCTCGCTGAGTAATACGAATTTGAGAGAACTCCTCATACCATGTACGGACCTAGCACGTGTGGTGTTCTTGGCGAGACATACCAAATATTTTCAAGTCAGACACACAATCTAATGCACATCATTACAAGGAAATGACTCACCTGCCTGGAAAGGTGTGCTGGCTATAAACCAATGAATAACTGTCTGGCTGAGCTGTTTGAGTTTTGACCATGGTCACAATGTTTAAAAAACAATATAGATGTTGTTTGTTCTGTATTTCACTTACTTGTGTCCAATCACTGACAAAACTGTAAGGAAACATCTTTTATAACTGAGTAGCTTGCATCTTGATATACATTTCCAGAACTTAGCAGACACCCTTATCCAGATTAACTTATTTGGTTTTACAAATTACATTCCAAACAATGGAGGGTTAAGAATCTTCTTCAAGGGCTGTGCTTGGACCATTCAGGCAGAGGTGGAAATCCCATGGGGGCCAGGGGGGGTCACGCCAATCTTCCGGGGAAAAACAGAGTTGTCCCCCCAATATAATCATTGTAAACATGACTGTATAATTTTAAATAATATATATTAATATGCATTGAAGAAATGTGCGCTAATTATAAATGTAATAAAGACAGTAAGAATAAAGGCAGTGAGAGTTACTGTACACATACATTGCTAGTGGTTTGAGATATTAAAAAAAGCCACACTCATCTTTCCAGTGACAACTCTAAATACAGTGAATATTCTCAAGCTACACACGGCGTATTGTTGTCTTACTGAAGCAATTTCTAGAATTGTTACAAAGTGCATCTGATAACCACGCAACAAAGTATGTAGTGTAGTCAGGAGTCCTGTTCAAAGGTCACCAACCTCTGCTATTCAAACAGGTTAAACTGTCGGGCCATAAAACATCATTTTGTAGGACCTCATGTAAAACTTGACCTTATTTTATTGGGTATAATGCCAGCTGTAAGCTTAACATAGCCCATATTATATGTTTGATGTATGCACAGATATACAGTTGAGAAATTGCTTTAAGAGTCTAACAGCAACATGATGGTCATTTTATGGGGGCACCCTGGTCTGTGCCATGCATCCTGCAGAACCAGCCCAGAGGGGTGCTGAGAACCAGAACTCAATACCAAATGCAATGTTTCTAAGCGTTCACCTATTCTCTTAATAGTTAATACTGAAACAGGGATTCGCTGTGCCTTTAGGGTCTTGAAAATTTCAGAGTAGCTGCAACTGACCTGTGTTTTGTGACAGCGACCACTGTATGATATTGAACGTTTTTGAAACACATTTTCTCACTTGTTTACCTTGGGACTCACATAGTGCAGATCTCTACCTGTAGATATCTGTTACTCCTGGTTCTATTTAAGAGGTTCTTTTCAGACACAGATGGCCTGAACTGACTTGATTTCTTAAATTAAATATTTGCATTTTAGGTATTGAGCAGTTAGGCATTTTTACAGATTTTTCTTATTTATTTATTGAGTAGACAAAACAGCCAATATTCCGAAACTGGACTTCAGTATGTGAAATGGCAAATTCCATATGATATTGGGCTTCTGACATGCTCTGTATTTGGCATGAGGAGTTCGACAGATGAGACAACAGAAGAAATGCAACAGTATGTGAAAGTTAATGTTGAATGTAAAATTCAACTCTTCATGACCCCTGACGTTTGACGGATTTTAATGTGGAAACTAGTTAGAGCATCACAATTTCCTCTGCCTCGACTTGAGACTTGCTTAAAGCAGATATTTGACTTGAGTTACTTGAATATTTCCACAGTAACTGGGACTTGAAGGTTAAGACTTGATATTTAGAGGTGTGACTTACTCACACCTCTAATGTAAATTATAAAAGTAACCCTAAGATGCTGGACTTCGATACAACCTGTGGCTTTTAGCGAAGTTAAAATGTGTACTGGCTCTTTAAGACACTGCAGCGTGTGAACCCTGCTGAGGATTTTTAGTCCATTGAGGGCGCACTAATCCCCACAACTCTAACAAGCAGCCAGTCTGTGGATTCAGTCTTATCGCTTACTTACAGGCGAAAGAGCTTTAAACCTTGAGATAAACTTGTTATCGATTCTAAACATCTCTTGGTTGTGTACAGAAAAATACTTTATCGCTAAAGAGCCGCGCCGTTTGAACTGAAGAAGCTGTTTATGGACTTATTGGACATCCGGAAGCGAACAGGTGAAATACACCTGTTCACCAAGGAAGCGGCCTATATTTGCGAGGAATTTCCAAACTACTCACACGACTCGGATTATTTAAGTTGACCTGTTCGGCAGCATGCACTTGTGGAGCCGTTTATCCAGCTCGAGTCGCTGAAGGACAAAGTCCGGTTTGACTACGTGCAGCGTTCACGAAGCACGACAGTTTCAGGGTGTGATGGGAAACCAGGTGGAAAAGTTAACGCACCTGAGTTACGACGAAGTTCCCACAGCGGACCCGAACGGTTACGAGCCGGACGACGACACGCCTCGCATCGGAGTCTCGTACATCTTCTCCAACGACGACGAAGAGGAAGACGAGCAAACGGAGGAGAAAGCTGACGACGAGTACGAGAGCCGGCCCGAAATTGAATGTGCCGTCTATTACCGCGACGAGTGCGTTTACGAGAGAAAGTCGGGCTCGGTTACTCAGTCCTGCGAGAATCTGCAGAACAAGTGCAGACCGGGCGACCTGGTGGAGTTTGTATCCGCCAACCAGTACCCACACTGGGTGGTTTACACGGGACACTTTCAGGTGGTCCACCTGCACAGGAGTCATATCAAAATGGACTTACTTTCCGACGCTGCTCAGGGCAGACGAGGCCGGATCGTCAACGACTTATACAAGTTTCGTGCCCTGAACCCGGACGTGGTCGTGAAGAACGCGCTCGATCAGGTCGGCACGAAAGACGCCGACGTGTGCTGGAGGAACTCGGAATGTTTCGCTGCCTGGTGCAGGTTTGGGAAGCGTGAATTTAAAACGGGGGTAGAGCTGCGCATCGGCAAGCAGCCGTACAGGATGAAATTACAGCTCTCCGAGAAGAGGAGCCACGACCTGGAGTTTCAGAGTCTGGAGGATCTGATCCTGGAAAAGCGCAGGAACGATCAAATCGGCCGAGAGGCAGTGATCCAGGAGCTGGCTAACCATCTGAACTCCAGTGAGGAACTCAACAGCGATTACAGTTGTGAATGATTGATAAAATGTTTGCTTATACACAGATAGCCAGTCTTAAGCCGCGGTCACACTAGATATTTGCAGTATGTGTGTCTCTGGTGGGGCCAAACCCAAAGATTGGCTATGCAAATAGTTTGGTTCGGTTCGTTATTGGCTAGTGATATTGAAGTGGGAATGAGGAAACACTGGAGAGGAGTCCTACTAGCTTTACTTCTGCTTCGAAGGAGAGGAACAGGTATGAAATTGGTACGTGCTAACACAGGTCCTGCGACCATAGCTGTAATGCTACTGGTCAAGGACGCGAATTTGCATTTCAGAATTCGCCAAATTTGAACTCGTTGTGAAATTTCGCTCGCTAGAACGAATTCCATTGAACCTAATGCGAATGTGACCGCGACTTTAGACACGTTGTTCCTTAGTGGTTAAGACACTGCACTAATTGGAGGTTGTGAGTGTAAATCCAGGCTGCTGTTGGACCCTTGAGCAAGGCCCTTAACCCTCAAACTGCTCGTCTCAGTATAAGTAAGTTGCTCTGCGTAAAATAATCTGTTAAATACTGTTAAAGAAAGATGTATGGTCTTGTCATTTCAGATGTTGTTGTAGAAACAAAACGGCGAGTCACACTGGAATTCTGTTTTATGCAAATTAGTAAGAAGCGCTACATTGGCCAGTTATAAGGTCTTTTCCTCCAGCAGAGGTTTCTTATATGTTTTCCTAGGCTTTATTACCCCTCCTCTCATATATTGACATTTAGCTCCAGTTGTCCTGGTCAAGGCAGTGGGGTCCAGAACCTATCCTGGAGAACACATGCCCTAGACAGGATGCCCAACCAATGCAGGGCCTCCCTCCCTCAGACAAAGCCATTTGTGCCTGCATGTAATGCACAACTTGGCCAGAAGGCACTGCTGGAATAGCGTATTGGATCGATTCCCATCAGAGTGCTGTTACATTAAATAATTTTTTCTTTCTTTCATTTTCTCTACCCGCTTAATCCAATTCAGTGTGTTAGGGTGTCAGGTAGTATCCAGAACATGCAAACTCAACACAGGCGGCGTCCAGGATTCAACCCTTGGTCTCTGGAGCTGTGAAGCCGTTACGTAGAGGGAATATGTTTACCTCAACCATTTCTTACTGGTGGGACAGACCCTGGGCACAAATGTTAACAACATTATCAGTAATGCAGTGTTTGTCATTTGGGTAGGATTTAGTATCGGAGCATTCCAAAAGTCCAAGAACCAGTTAAAAAAGTAGAATTTTGATTCTACTTAACAGTTCCTACTAACGCATTTTATGCTTCAAGTACACGGCCATAATTAGTGCAAAAATACATCTCTATTAAGATGGCACCTATCTGCCAGGACCGGTGCGTCATGTAAACACGTACATGATCACGTACTTTTGTTTTGATGGACGCTCAACAGCGCTCAAACTTTGGCTCCACTATGAGAGACAACGAAAAGGCTAAATGCAATGTGTGTCTAAAGTTGAGCTGTTGTAAAAGAGGTTGCACTTCAAACATGGCAAAACATCTAAACCACCAGCATGATACTGAGCTTCAGCATTGTATTGGGTTCAACCGACTACGCTGTCCTAGCCCAAATGGCCTAATGTACTAAAACAATGACCTAGGAAAACCAAAGTTCTCTCAAATATTACTGGCCATAAGTAATCTCTACTGCTGAAATGACAAACCTGTGATCCAAATGGAAAGTGGCCATTTTTACATTAAGCTTTTTCTTCCCATTTAAACCTATAAGGAGAAAGCCTAACGTGGTTTAATGTCCTAAAACAATGATCTATGAACACCAAACCTCTCTCAGTTACTACTGGTGATAAGTACTCTCTACTGCTGGTGATAAACCTGTGATCGTTTTTACGTTACATTTTTTTCTCCCCAGTTAAAACTATTATAAGTAAAATGCGTAATGTTAAAATTATTATTCCCCTTTGGACCACAAGTTTGTCATTTCAGAAATAGAGATTACTTACCACCAGTAGTAACTGAGAGAAGTTTGGTGTTCCTAGATCACTGCTTTAAGATTTTTACTTATAATAGGTTTAAATGGGAAGAAAAAGGCTTAATGTTAAAATGATTACTTTTGAAGCACATTTTTCACCATTTTGGAATCAAAACTTGGAATCGATTAGAACAGAATTGAGACAGGAATCGATAAAATGCCCGTTACCCACCCTATATTTGGGTGGCCATGTTCCCCCAAAATCTGTAACCTTGGTCTCAAATAGATTCACGCAAGCCAATCAGATGAACGGTTAAAGTCGCTAAAAATTTCGGGTCCCATGCCTGGTGTACCCCTTCCATCCTCACTCTGCACCTTAAAGGGGGCTGCTCTTGGGTCCTTTGTCCTCTTGGGGACCATAGAATTGTTTGGGGTTATATACAGCATTTCTTACTTCACTGTGTGTGCTCGTTAGAAGTCCTACGCATTCTTGTTCATAAACAATCCGTTATAATGTTGTAAAGGCTGGCACGTTTTCTTCTCTGCCATGGAATCGTTCACAGGAGTTTATGATCATTCCCATAAGTGTTTGAGTCCTCAGTAATCATATAATGTGTCAGTCTTATCTCTGTATGCACCCCCACGGCCTCCATTTTAATGGATCAGTAAAGCGTGTTTATTTTTTATTAATTGTCGTCTCATTCATGTGAGCACATTAGTCTCATTTATGGTGCACAATGTGAATTCTGTGAAATGAACAGCACATTTGTTAGCTTTCCTGCTTTGCTGTTGACACACTACTGAACTGCTGATGTTCCCTTAACCCTTTTCCCAAGGAAATACAGGTATGCGTCGCTTAACGTCTGTAATACGTTCTGTGAAACTGCACGTTAGGCGATCTGGACGTTGTCCGAACACCGTATTGTATAGGCTATCTTACTTGGCAATGCTATATGGGAAACTGTAGTGTACGGGTATTGACTAAACAGCCAAGATACTGCAGTGTTCCATAATTTAATTGATTTAATATCAACATTGATCACCACATATTGATTTTCTATTTCTTTTTACTATTTCAGATAGGTAGAATCTTATCTCACTCTAAAGCTGTATCCACCCCTTTGATTTGCTTAGTATAACTTTTATGAGTCTGATATGTGATAGCGCAACATGCACTCATTGACCAAAAAAAAAAAACCTCCCCAAGATGCAGTTGTTGAAATTGACTGAAACTTTGTGTGTGAATGTATTGATGATATATGTAAGTGTTCAATTGAAAGGACTCTCTACTTAATCTGTTGGGCTGCCTCTAGCCTTTATACAAGATGGGGTAGGGTTGGGCATTGGAGGAAAACAGGTTCGTATGGTATCCTGAGTAACTTTTGCCCACAGATGTTGCAGCTTGGCCCAACGAGGTCTCCATGCTCAAACCAGCCAGTCCTCAGATCCTAAACAGAACTTGGATTTGTCTCTAAAGACGAATCGTTTCCAGCCCAGAGCAGTCCAGCTTTCTCGTTCACGAGACCATTGCAAAAGAAGGTGACTGTGGCTGGCTCAATGGCAGGACATGCAATGGGCACCACCATGACAACAAATTTCCCTCTGCTAAGCAGCTGGAAATGTCCGTGCAGAGACAGGAGTGTGTAGTGAAGGTACCACCTGTGTCTTTATGGTGGACAACGAAACTGTGAGAGCTGCTCATGCTCGATGGTGGATCAAATGCCTGTTCATCGTGTGTGCATGGCCTCACAGAAGCACTGCTCCCAGCACCTCCTAACAGCTAGGTCAGAACGACCCAGATGGCAGGAAATTCATTGAAACAACCATCTTGCTTCTCTCAGTCCAATGATGAGACCCCCTCAAAGTCTGTCAACAGGGCAAAATGTCTTCGAGTGCGTTGTAGAGGCATATCTAGCAGTGATCTCTCACCAAGAGGTACATTACCCAAAAGTAGCCCTGAGAGTCTTCTTATAGGGCAGTGGGCAAAGCTTTTACACCTTCTTGTGGAAAGACCAAGTGTCTAATCAGACCACACCTATAAACATTTATATATCTGCCTGTGACATAACTGCAATCCCACATTTCTATCTAGGTGCGTTATTCTTATTTTTGTGTCAATTACTATATTTCCTGTTGTGTTTACAACACAAGTAGATATTTAAGAAGAGAGCTGGGAACTGAAGAGCACTAACTCTGGTGTGTTGTGTTGCAAGGACGTAGTTCATCGACGCAGTTTTTCCCACCAATGTGGCAGCTTGCTACCACTAATGGAAACTAATTCTCACGTAGAAACTAATCCACAACTGTGCCAAGATCCATATATGGTTCTTATGCTAAGAAGTGAAGATCCAGAGCGTGAAATTCACCCAAGTGTCCTTAAGGAGTGCAGCGTCAGGCAAATGTTGCTCAGCATTCAGTCTGCTCACGCTGATGCAGCATGTGTTTAATAAAACTTTGTTGCGTAAAGGAACTCAATTTCTGCACCAGAAGCTGTGCTGTTACGTGTGTCATTCTAACTCCTGTACTACAAAAGCTAATGTATCCGGTAAAGTAATATATGGGTTAAGTAGGTAAATAATCAGTGGACGCATATGCGAATGGGCGTTACGTGACGCATGCCTGTAACAATTCTTTTTAATAGCGAAGCATGGCACAGCAGTGCTGCACAGAGCCTTGTGTAGAGTGTTATATTACAGAAATGAGGCACTTGGATCATGTACGTGGTATTTACGCGGGTATTTATTTACACGTGGTATTTAGACGCAATGTTTATACGATTCACTTTTTGTGACTACTTTGAGCGTCCACGTCCATGATTCATTCGTTTCATACCCCATGTTTGACACTGCAATGTCTGGTCCGAGTCTTTTAGAAACTGTCGACTGACGAGAAGAATGAAATAAAATCTATTTTTCCACCGTTTAGGTGTAGCAATCTTTTTCTGGGTGAACCTACAATGCCAAACATAAATAAGGAAATATTTTCCTGATTTAAAGCTACAAATCATGAGCTTGTTATCAATAAATGAGGGCTGGCAGATTCGACAGACCTGCAGAGTTTAGCCTTCTACCTTGTTTCACATTTCTGATTCATCTCATGTAAATACCAGGGGCATTACGGGCTGGATTAGACGTGTTAGAAGAGTTGTGGCACCCCTGGAGTAAGTGAAATTGCTGTTCTAAACTGTGCAGGCAGACTTTTATGTTAAGTGATTTCACTCTCAGTCTTCAACAAGAGCTGAGAGCTGGAAGGTGTGATAGCATCAGGCACTTTTGCACCAAAGGAACTTTTCATAGTTCTTAGAACTGCGCCCCCCTTCCCGTGTTCGCACCGCAGGAGCTGGGGACGATTGTAGTTCTTAACGCTGTATATAGGGACATTTGTAGCTGGGTACTTTTCACAGTGTATAGGAACCCTGAGTGATGTAGGCATGCAGTGGTCCAGGGTCTTGGTATGGAATTGCTTTTCCCTTTGATTTCTCTAAATGTTGAAGCTGTTTGTTTGAACTAACACACAGCTTTTTACAGAAGGAAGACTCTGATCCTCTCAGTGCTGATGCCTTCAAACAGACGAATACTAGTTGGAAAACATTTCCCTACCAGTTTGCGTTTAATGTGCGACCAAATGTTCTCTCTATCGTTTAAATCAGGGCTGTAACCAGGCCAATCCTGCAGCGTGGGCCGGAGCTTTGTGATGTTGAAAAATAACGTCTGGCCTTCTTCATTAGACAAACAACTTTTCATTAGTGGGAAGCAAACCTTTCGCCGATATTCTCCTGTACTCCAAAGCATTAACTGACTTTGCACAGGACAGAGGCTCACAAGTACCAGCAGCTGGTTAGGCTCCCACACCACGACACCTCTTCCTCCAGGCTTCACCATGGAGGTGCAATACTTTCGAAGACACCAAACTCAAATGGTGACTCATCACAGCACGCAACTCTGCCAAACCAACCCGAATCAACTTTTCCACATTCTGCCAAAACTTTGTTTTATAACGCTGATGTGGGGTCCTAAAATTTACTGAGGTAATTACACCCTGGATGAGATCCCAGTGCTGGGGGATGATCCGCTTCCTGTTTCTCAGACACACCCAGTTGTGCCAGCGTTTCCCAGAGAGTTTCAGTCAAGTATTTAAATACTGTAGTTATCAAAGCACTTGTCCACTTGTGGACTCAAACACAGAAACAGCACAAGTCATATCTGGTCTCTGGCATGCTCAGGCTTACATGATGTACACACACACACACACAAATAGTACCGATCTCAGTACAAGATATGAGAAAATGACCCATAAGGTACACTTATTTTAAAAATCAGAACACTGGACACAAACACCATGGTTAGTATGCCAGCCCAAACCAGGGCATCACTCACACACTTCCTGATCAAGCTTCTTCAGACTGTAGAAGGGTCAGCTTGGCATCCTGAAGCTGTCAGATGGTGTGTTCTAATATAGAGACTGAGAAATAATTCTACATGGTCATATATAATGGTGGTCTAAGACTTTTGCACAGTGCAGTAGGTATTTTTACGTAATATATATTTAATATACATAGTATGTAAAGGGTAGTATGAAAAAATTGCCATTATGGAACACAACGGAAAGCTGACGTCCTAATTTGTGTCTGAATCAGTATTAGCAGAATGAGATTCCAGTCCTAGAGGCTCCCATTATGGAGATCTGTATAATCCTTTGTCATACCTGATACAGCTCACAGCTAATTTCCAAGCTTACAGTATGTTGAAATAGTTGTGGTAAAACAGCAGAACACTTCAATAGTGTGATCCTTCCCAACCTCCTGCTCTGCACGAGAGGGGAAGTCTACTATCAGAGCAGCTTGCAAGCATTTCCTTCATGATAACAGTCTGAAGGTTTCCACAGCTCTCTTCAGTGTTGCTCAAGTCCTTTCTGTTTATCTGCAGAAGACAAGATTTGCATTCCCTAGATAAGATCAACCCAAGATGTCTCAAGTGGCACGCTACAGATTCCATTATGTACTTGGGTATCTAGTTCCAGGATTGCATGGCCGTAATGCTTTGGACCACATGATAGTTAACCGTGTTGATACTTTACATCTTTGACCCTGTCTCTGTAGGAACAATGGCGGTGATGAAAAACCAAAGTGTTTACCTGAACATTTTCCCAGTTTGGGTTTGAAGCCAAGATAAAGGGGAGAATGGTTTGAGGAGCGTGACCTAGAATTCAAGGTGATATTGGAACCAGGCTCCACCCCACAAATTACAGCGCTTGCCGGTAATGGGCAGACCAAAGGAACTTTGTCACAGTTCTTAGAACTGGACCCCCTTTCTCGCTTCTCTGAAGGAACTGAGAATGGTTGTCATTCTTAGACGCTATTTATAGGGACTTTTTAAGCTCCTGCTTCAAGCTAGGGTCTTTTCTTAGAGCACAGGAACTCTGACTGATGTAAGTATGCAGCTATATATTTTATATTTTTTATATTTTAAATATACTTGTACACTGGTAGCCGTGTAAACAAACCCGCCCGCATTGTCTCAATGCAGCTTTACAATTTTAGATTATCTTCTAATATCTAAGGCCAATCCCAATTGAGCAAGCCTAGGGCGACAGTGTCAAGGGCAAAACTAAACGTTATCAGGAAGAAACCTTGTTAGGACCAACACTCAAAAAGGGACCCAGCCTCCTTGAGTGGCTTAGTCAGATACATCTGTTGTCATAGTTAAAAAACTATTAAATCAACTTCCATCTATGTAGAAAATGCATTAAAAATGATTAAAAAGAACTTGCTTTACTGATCCTACCTGTGATACAGTTGGTACAAGGCGATTTTGAGTCATCTACGTGAAAGTTACATGAAAGTCACACAGCGTTCCTACTGGCGGTACAAATGCAAACTGAAAAAGGCCCTCGAAAGAATGTTGTTCTCAAGGGAGGTCTGCGTGGGGGTAGTTGCTCGCAGATTAGTCCTTAGAACATTTGGGTCATTTAGCAGACACCCTTATCCAGAGAAACATACAACTGATACAGTCTTTACTCAACCATGGCAGCTTGGCAGTTGTGGAATTTGAACCCTGGACCTTCTGGTCCATGGTCTAGTACCTTAACCACTAAGCCATTATGTCCCATAGAAACGTTTGGTGTGAAAGCAGCTAATGTCCTGAGACCAGATACCACAGGATATATAGAGGCCTTGTAGCATCTATCATGCCTTGGCAGGTCAGAGCTGTTTTGACAGCGGCAGAAAATTACTACAGCCTTTATATCAATTTCCGTTAACACTACTGAACCTGAAAAGGGGGCACTCTTGGTTGAGCATTAAAATGCAGCCTCTGTTTGGCCAGCATCCAACATTTTCTTTACTACACACATTAAAATGTCGTGCTCCCAGTTCAATGTTTCTGGGCCAGTGTGTGTTATGTTAAGAGCACAAAGGCTTTCCATGGAAACGTTAAGACTGTTTGAACTGCAGGCAAAACATGCCCAAGTACCACGCAGAGACCACAGGGGGGGGGGGGCTATGCAGGATGGACGCCGTCTGGCCTGAACACATACGGTAGGACTTCATGAAGGGACAAAAGTGGAAAGTGGAGTGGGAAGAATGCTACGTTCGAGATGTTTTACAGCCCTAACCGGATCATTATGGACTTTTAATAGCCTGCTAAAACACTTCAGTAGATCTCATTACCATTACAGAAGTGATGTGTGATATTAAATTGAGCTGAAATTGTAGAAATTAATCTCGTTCTCCATGAGATGTTCCTGCACGTGCGTTTCTGTTTTCGCCTGTGATATATTATGAAAATGAAGTGGTGCCGAATGCTTTACAGCAGGAAGCCGAAAGTGCAGGCACTTCACGCATATCTCTCGTGAAGAACCAGTGCTGAGAGAACTTTGATTAGATAACCATAAACATCCTCCCTCCTGATTCTATTGTAATTCCTCTGCTCAACCCGTCAAGTTCAAAGGCATAATTGTGAATATAAATGATGGCAGAAATAAAAGGCTCCTTTTCAATAGCATTATGCTAATTGTGAAAAAAATCTCTTTCATGTAAAGGAGCTAACGGTGGGGAATAATAGGCTTTTATTGTCTTGATAATATTTTGCCGCTTTTAATTCCACCACAAATGAGCCGCATCCCACGTTTGTAGCTGGGATTTGCTGAGCCGGTGCTCCAGGTTCACTTGAAAGACAATAGGGACTATACTTTGACAGGCAGCTGTTTAAATTAATCTGCTCTCACATGGAAAACCTGAGGAGGCCTCAAATTCAAGGCTTTTTGGTTTAGCTAGTTCACCCTCCACCAGTCGGACCCTATAGCTGTAATTTATTAACAATTTACATCATTTAGCAGACACCCTTATCTAGAGTGACTTACATCAGAATTGAAAAATACAGTTTTACAATCCAAGCAATTGTGGATTAAGGGTTTGAACCCTGGATCTTCTGGCCCAGAGTCCAGTACCTTAACCACTAGGCCACCATTGCCATGTAGGTTTTTCTAGCATCTGAGAAAATGTTGACACAGGATAAAGGACTGAACTGATAACTAGCTCATGCAGTTGAGTTAGCATCTTTGGTTTAGTGAAGAACCTGTCCTTTCCCTGCTCTATAGGAAAATACAAGCTAGCTAGCTGTCATTAATGTAAAGGCAAAATGGACAACGCTTAACAGGCAGCTAGTCATGACGAACTGAAGCTGTAATTTTGTTCATACATATACATTCTTTTAGCATCTGAGAAAATGTTGACTAAGGACTAAGGACTGAACGGATATGTAGCTAATGCACTTGCGTTAGCATCTTTTGGTTTAGTGAGGAACAGCTTTTCCTGTTTGATAAGAAAATACAAGCAGCTAGCTATCGTTAATGTTAAGGGAAAAATGGATAATGCTAAACACTGACAGATAGTACTGACAAGCCAAAGCTATTATGTAATTCATGCATTTAAGTTCTTCTAGCAACTGAGAAAATGTTGACACAGGCCTAAGGACTGAACTGATATCTAGCTAATTCAATTGCGTTAGCATCTTTGGCTAACTGAATAGCATCTCCCTGCATTAACATACACTTGCTTAGCTATCAGCAGTCATCAGAGAGAAAAGCTGAGAAAAGGTAGAGGTAGAATGCTACAACATGAAGTCTTAAGGCAGATATTACACTGCATGACTGCCCTGAATGCATGACTGGTATGCTAGGCTATATGCTACATGCCCTGATATCCTCTAGAGTCCTAGGCTGGATTTAAAAGAAAAGTATCCTTAGGGCAAAATTTGCTACGCCTCAGTAGCATTTTAATGAAGTACTAGGACCATTTAAATGATCTGACAGCTTTTGTTCCAGGACATTTCAGTGAGCTTAATTAAAAAAGATACAGATGAGAAGCTTCTACACGCTAACTTTAGGTAAAGCACATTCAGTCTGTCAGCCAACGATGTAATTCTGCTGAAGCAGCGATTGACTCATTCCCTTCGCTACTTATTGCTCGGAACTAATTACACGAAATCATGCAATCTGTAGCGATCTGCGCCCTCACTTTCTCATGTGCAGAATGTCGTTTCAAATATTAGCCTGTCTAGTGAAATGGAAAACGAAATGAAAAACTTGTAATGGTCTCTGAGCACTTGTTCTGAGAAAATGGTCATGTAAATTCGACATCCTTTCCTTGTACAACAGCTCTTCAAATTTTTTCTACATTGCTGCCGTGTGATGTGTGTAGTTCTTACAGTTTAACATACAGTTGCTCACTTGTGGGGGTTGTGCAGCAGTTACACATCAAACTTGATTTGTACTTCTTTTATATCATAATAATAGAGAAACAAATTCGGTCTATGTAAGGTGGAGGCACCCCTAGTCTGTGTAACATGGCAGACTCAGACCCAGTCCCTACCACGAGGAGCCCTGAGACTTGGAAGCCTCTGCCGAGGGCATGCACCTGGACTTATGGCACCAGGAAACCCTTACTTGTCATTGTAGGCCCAGAGCCTTGTGAGACCAGAGCTTCGTTTCATGGTTCCTTGGGTCAGGGACTGGGTCTGTGACATGTGACACAGACCGGGGGTGCCTCCACGTTATACCCTATTGTTATGTGTTGTATACCCTAGTCAAGATCTCTGTGAACAAAGGGTATAGGCATAAGTGCACCAGGACATGACACCAGTCTATTGCAGGACCAGTGGGATTGCAGCTCTGGGGATGATCCCCTGACTGGATTTCCCTCTATTAAACACAGCCAAGCGTCTACAGTGGGCAAAAAAAGTATTTAGTCAGTCACTGATTGTGCAAGTTCTCCTACTTAGAAAGATGAAAGACGTCTGTAATTTTCATCATAGGTACACTTCAACTATGAGAGACAAAATGAGAAAAAAAATCCAGGAAATCACATTGTAGGATTTTTAAAGAATTTAATTGTAAATCATGGTGTAAAATAAGTATTTGGTCACCCACAAACAAGCAAGATTTCTGGCTCTCACAGACCTGTAACTTCTTCTTTAACAGATCCTGTTTTTCTGCAAAGGGGACAGAACGACTGATTTGTGAAAAGGAAAGCATGAATGGGGCCATGTGTCGTGAGATTTTAAGCCGAAACCTACTTCCATCAATGACAGCATTGAAGATAGAACGTGGCTGGGTTTTCCAGCATGACAATGATCCCAAACACATCACTCGGGCAACGAAGGAGTGGCTCCCTAAAAAGCATTTCAATGTCCTGGAGTGGCCTAGCCAATCTCCAGACCTCAACCCCATAGAAAATGTGTGGAGGGAGTTGAAAGTCCGTGTTGCCCCAAAACATCACTGCTCTAGAGTAGATCTGCATGGAGGAATGGGCCAAAATACCAGCTACAGTGTGTGCAAACCTGGTGAAGACTTACAGGAAACGTTTGACCTCTGTCATCGCCAACAAAGGTTATGTTACAAAGTATTGAGATGAACTTTTGTTATTGACCAAATACTTATTTTTCACCATAATTTACAATTAAATTCTTTAAAAATCCTACAATGTGATTTCCTGGATTATTTTCTCATTTGTCTCTCATAGTTGAAGTGTACCTATGATGAAAATTACAGACCTCTTTCATCTTTCTAAGTTGGAGAACTTGCACAATCAGTGGCTGACTAAATACTTTTTTTGCCCCACTGTATGTGATGTCCTGTCCTGACCAGTAACGATGTATTATTAGTTAAGGCAGAATGTGTTTTGTATCACATTTTATTAGGAAGTCATACTTGTGTACTGTGGTACACAGTAATAAAACGAAAGGAAAAGAGCGACAACGAGAGTAAGAAATATCAAGGAAACTCTCCACCCTTCCTTTTGTACTCTGGGGAGCACTAAAGACAATGCTGAAGGTTTGTAGGGGAAGTCAGAGTGCACCGGAGTGGATGCACAACACCAAAACACTTCACCTATAGCTGTTGTCAGTATTGAAGGTATGAAGTGTAGTAGGTACATGAGCAGAAGTGTTTCCTATAGTATTTTATAGATTTAGCAATTATGTCTGGTTTGTTTTACTTAATCTAGAGCTACCATTAGTCCTTCTATGCAACAGAAATATGCATTAGACACAACTAAGGTATGTATACCTCAATGGCATCCGAATGGTGAAATAAAAAATCCGGTGTGATACTAAAAGACACTGCTGATAAATAATCTTCAACTCTCACGCCTCCAGCATTAACACTCTGTTCGTGTAAACATCATTATCAGGGGAGGTGTAGCTTCCAGGATTTCCTTGGCTTGATGGAGCTCTGACTGCAACACATCAAACTTTGCAAAAGTTGTCTGGAGCCTGCACCAAATCACTGGTATTTCCTACTAAAAACTTTGCTGTAGTTCTTCACAACCTTAAGTCAAGACAGATAAAAGATGTTTTTCTCTGCTTTCTGCTCAACACTGGGCAGCAAAAGTTTTCACTTTTTGGTGGCCCACAAAATGGGTGAAATTTTATATATATATATATATATATATATATATATATATATATATATATATATATTTTTTTTTTTTTTTTTTTTAAGTAATTATGATATGATATGATATGATATGTCCCAATTCGCTTTTATACATTTTCTATCAGGTTTTTTAAGTCGCAGAGCACACACACACACACACACACACACACACACACACACACACACACACACACACACACACACACACACCAGAAATTCATGTATGAGAGATTTAACTTGCCAAGCAGAATGGTCATGATTGAGACTAAAGGGCAGAATGATGTAACATTGGCCTTCAGGACACTCCGATTTATGGTCCTGCAAATTGTTTCACCAGTTCAGTAATTAGATCCCAAGGGAAGAGCTTTTAGTTAAAGTTATGCAGTCTAGGTTATGCTCTAAAACATCAAACAGTCACCAGTCCTGATTGTCCGTATGACAGAATGGGCAGAATATCAAAGAAATGCAAGAGTTTATGCCCACAGATACCACTTTTCTATTGAATTTTTTTATGTTATAGTCTGTGTGTTTTTTTCTTTTTCTTTTAATACCTAACTGGTAATCAGATGCAGGACTGCGCTAATGAGCTGCATAAAAATGTTAACAACTTTGCCATACAATGTCAAATCAATTACCATTTGTTAGATGTTGTTAGAGACAATGAAAGTGATCAAGACAGCAGGTGTTTTTATTGGTCTCTGACATTCATTGTGTGTTTGATGCTCAAAAGAGCTTTGCTGTATTTTCCAGTTAGCTGGTTTAATCAAAACCACTGATTCATGGTTAAATATTAAACTATTTGCCATGTCTAACATTAATCTTCAAAATCACAAACGTTCCCCATATTAAGTTAGACTGTGTCGTTTTTCAGTGAATCTTTCAGCATTACTTTTATGCCATCGTACTTTTATTCTTTAATTTAGAACAAAAATGCCTGCATTACATTGCATATGCATAACATTAAAAACTATTTGGAGAAAATCTGTAAAATATACAGTCATGATATCAAGAGAGAACAAGCCATCCATTCATGTCTGAACTAAATACTGAAACTTTTAAAATAAATTCTTTAACTGGCTTTTTTATTAGGCTAACTTTATCATCAGGTCTCCTCTGCTAGCATAATCCAGTTTCCTCTAGTACATCAGTGTGTTTTCATTTAGTTAAATTAATGATTGCAACAGACATTCAAATAACATATTTTCTTTATGTTTCTGTTGAAATTAGATTCGACTTCCTGAACATCCATTCACACAAACACCTTCTCACTCGCACACAAAGTGTGCCGTATTTTAGAAAAGTGGTGCAGAGTGATCACAGATCAAACATTCAACAGTTGTTACAGGTTTCAGGGATGTTTTGAGGCAGAAGCATCCCTAAGGTACTAGTGTGTCAAATTTCATTACATTGTGAATATAGAGACAGATAGCACAGTTGAATAAATGAGAATAAATAAGAAAAGCTATTGACGATTTAAATGTGTCAATATGGTTATATGGTTGCATATTTAAACAGGTATAATGACGTCCATCTTAATACCAATGGTTTAGAAATGAGATATTCAGCAGTCAACTCTGGGCATGACGTATGAGTATCCGCATGCTTGGCCATGGTTTGTTTAAGCTTTTTTTATTGCCTGACAACAACTTTACTTTCCTCACTGTTAAATTCTATTTTTAAGACTACATTATGCCTGATAACACATTTCAGGGAACGTCCACATCATCAGAATGACACTCAGGCTGCAAGTTGTATCAAATCAGCTCACAGTAGAACTCAAAAAGGCCCATCGCTTATTTAATTTAGCCAAGACATTTTGAACTGCTGAGTGAGATAAATACAAATGAGATTACTTTCCAAGAATGGGCAACTGCCATCCTGGGTCCTAAAAATAAATTTCATCTGACAGTATCAGCAGGGTGTTATGTCTACTTTTTTTTTTTTACAGCCATCTGGGTGAAAAACCACTCCAGCAGATCGTTGTTTGGATGCTAAGCAGAGACAGTCTGCAGTTCTGATGGTTCTGAGTAGTGGCCGGTAGAAACTGCTTTGACTTTGTGTTTTTTCATCCAAGTTTTACCTGGAAAGTGGTAAGGATGACATCATTTTTTCGCCATAAGGTCATAGACAAAGCAAAAAACTCTCAATAACATTTGCTTTCACTAGCGTATGGCACGTCTATAAAATCCTCAGCTATTCTTTCAGGGTATGCATAAACGCTTCACTGCTTTTGCATGCATCAAAGCGGGTTCTTTAATCCATCCTTCGTTCTCCCCCTTCCAAACACTTGTCTCTTCCTTTTGTGTCAGAGCGCGAATCTCTTATAATCCTTGTCTCACGTCTGTGGGATTAGACGCTCCGTGTTTCCAATGGCTAATTTGTGTCTGGCACACGTCTGGCACTGCATGATCTGAGTCCCTCTCGGCATAGTGATGGTAGCCTTTGTTACTTTGGTCCCAGCTCTCTGCAGGTCATTCATCAGGTCCATCCGTGTAATTCTGAGATTTTTACTCACTCTTCTCATGATCATATTGTCCCCACGGGATGAGATCTTGCGTGGGGCCCCAGATTGAGGGAGATTATCAATGGTCTTGTATGTCTTGTAGATTCACTCTTCCCAGTCTGGTGCAGGCCTACAATTTTCTTCCTGGTGTCCTTTGACAGCTCTTTGGCCTTGGCCATGGTTGAGTTTGGAGTCTGACTGTTTGAGGCTGTGGACAGGTGTCTTTTATACAGATAACGAGGTCAAACAGGTGCCATTAATACAGGTAAAGAGTGGAGGACAGAATAGCTTCTTAAAAAATAAGTTATATATAAAAAAATATATTATATATAAAAAAAAATAAAAAAAATTATATATATATATATATAAATATATGGCCCACGTCACCCTGTAGCTGTGTAGCATATATATATATATATATGCTACACAGCTACAGGGTGACGTGGGCCAGGGGTTGACAACTGCCTCTGTTTAATGTCTGTGTAGAGCATGACGTGCTCTTCCTGTGTTCGTTTATTTTTCCTGCAGGCACTCCAGTTTCCTCCCACCTCTAACCAGTACTCTGAAGTGAACTAAAGGCATTAATTATTGGGTGTATGATATTCTGTAACCCAGCCGTGCGGTTGCTTGCATCCATACGCCGATCCCAAGCCCGGATAAATGGGGAGGGTTGGAGAAAGACCTGGCGACCTACTCTGTTAAAATCCGCCAAGAAAATTCTATGGAAAGGCTCTCAAATGTTTCAGATATGGTACCATATGGTAGGACCCCCAGG
Organism: Ancistrus triradiatus; assembly: GCA_025084515.1. Taxonomy (NCBI): domain Eukaryota; kingdom Metazoa; phylum Chordata; class Actinopteri; order Siluriformes; family Loricariidae; genus Ancistrus; species Ancistrus triradiatus. Next base: position 2,031,831 of record JAJAGP010000002.1, on the reverse strand, counting down.
CTAGAAAGTACCAAATCAGCTACTGGGGAAGAGCAAGGATCTACAGTGAGTAATCAGGGCATTTGTGACGCTCCTGGGGCAAATTCCACGGGAACCCCAACCGCTGATGCAGCCACTGATGAAAGTGTGAGTCTGCGCTACTTGCAAACACACCGAATCGCAACATGGAATGTACGAGGAATGAACCAAGGGAAACTGGATATCATCAAAAGAGAAATGGCCCGGCTCAAAATCGGTTTATTGGGAATCAGCGAATTACACTGGACGGACAATGCTTATTTCCAGTCGGATGATTTCACCGTTTATTACTCTGGTCACAACAACATCAAAAGGAACGGCGTGGCGTTCATAGCCTGCAAGCCAGTCGCCCGCACCGTAGAAAGCTATTCAACGATCATTGACCGTATTATTTCCATCCGTATTCATGCAAAACCTCTCTTCATGACAATTCTACAAGTCTATGCCCCGACCACCGATGCTTTGGAGGATGAAATTGAGCAATTCTATTCCGATCTCAAAGAGGCACTGCAACAAGTATCCAAGAAAGATATCATTTACATCATGGGAGATTTTAATGCAAAAATCGGCTGCCAAGAAGAACAGGGCATAGCTGGCAAGTTTGGTCTGGGCGATAGAAACGATGTGGGTGACCGCTTAGTACAGTTTTGTCAGGAAAACTCAAAGTCATGAATACATGGTTCATGCAACATGTGCGCCGCCTCTATACTTGGACATCCCCGAGTGGTTTACACCGTAACCAGATAGATTATATTCTGTGCAGTCAACGGTGGTGCAGTTCTGTGCTTGCGGTCAAAACGTATCCTGGTGCAGACTGCGGTTCTGATCATGAATTGCTCGTAGCCTAAATCAAAGTCAAGCTTTGTAACATCAAAAAGGCTGCGCCACCAAGGAAGTTTGACGTCACCAAAATGCCACTTTCGTATGCAGTTGAGGTGAACAGATTCGAGATGCTTGATACCTCTGAGAAATCGCCTGATGAGCTGTGGCAGGAGTTTAAATCGACCATCCTTGGAGCGGCGACAAAGAACATTCCACACAAGAAGCGGGAGAAGAAATGCAGATGGTTAACAGATAACACCATCAATCTTGCGGAGCAAAGAAGAGCAGCTAAAGTGGCGAATAAGCAAGAGGAGACGGCAAGACTGAATGCGGAATTTCAGCGGGCGGCGAGACAGGACAAGATAGCATATTGGAACCAGCAGTGCAAACTACTGGAAGAGGAATTCATAAGGGGCCATACTAGGAATGCATTTTCGCTAGTGAAAAGATTCTGAACGCCCTTCTCAGTGCACAAAGGTACCATCAAGGATAAGAAAGGCAAAGAGCTGAAAGACCAGCATAGTATCAAGAGTAGATGGCGTGAATACACAGAAGACTTGTATGCCTGCAATAGCGAACCCCTGGTGGCACAAGGAAAGGCTGTAATAGTGGATCTAGAACCATCCATCCTTTCAGAGGAAGTTACATGGGCGATAAGACAATTACCTAATAACAAAGCCCCAGGCATCGACAACATACCAGCCGAAATGCTACGGTCCATACCAACAGCAGCCCTCACAGTACTGTGTCAGAAAATATGGGAAACTACTGTGTGGCCAAAGGAATGGAAGCGATCAGTATTTATCCCATTGCCAAAAACGGGAGATTCAAAAGACTGCGCGAATTATCGCACAATCGCTTCCATTCCCCACGTGAGCAAAGTTCTTCTCAAGATCATACAACAACGCCTCTATCCAGTCATCGAAAGGGAGTTGCCCGATGTCCAAGCTGGCTTCAGACGTGGTCGTGGTACCCGCAATCACATCGCAAATTTGCGTTGGATAATGGAAAAATCCCACGAGTGCCAGAAGCAGGTCTTCATGTGCTTCATTGACTATAAAAAGGCATTCGATTGTGTTGAACATGACAAGTTGTGGATAGCCCTACAAGATCTCGGGGTGCCAGATCATCTGATTGAGTTGATAAGATCGTTGTACAGTGACCAAGAAGCCACAGTCCGAACACCACACTGAGACACCGATTGGGTAAAAATAGGCAAGGGCGTGAGACAAGGCTGCATTCTGTCCCCCTTTCTGTTTAATCTGTATGCTGAAGTGGTCATGAGAAAATTAGATCTTGACGACTCAGGAATTGGAGTGAAGATCGGCGGCCGGAACATCAATAACCTTCGTTACGCCGATGACACAACTCTTCTCTCAGAAACGGAAGAAGGCCTGCGGCATCTGATCAAACAGATCAAAGTTGAAAGTGCAAAATTCGGCCTCTTCCTGAACATCAAGAAGACCAAGATCATGACAACAATGGAAAATTGCAACAAGATAAAAATAGACAATGAAGAGATTGAGTGTGTGCAAACATTCACCTTCCTTGGTTCTCAAATCAATCGGAATGGAGACTGCAGCCTTGAAATAAAGCGTCGAATAATCTTGGGCAGAAGCGCAATGCTTAACATAAACAAAATATGGAAAAGTAAAGACGTCGATATATCGACCAAATGCAGAATGGTTCGTGCCATCGTGTTCCCCATAACCATGTACGGCTGCGAAAGTTGGACCTTAAGAAAAGAATAGAATAGAAACGGATAGAAGAAACGACTCTTTTGAGCTGTGGTGCTGGCGAAGGCTGCTCCGCATCCCATGGACAGCAAGGGTGACGAACAGAGAGGTGTTGGAGCGCATCAACTCCGTCATGTCATTGAAAGGCAAGATCACAAGACTCAAGCTCACATACTTCGGTCATGTAATGCGATCAGACTCGTTAGAGAAAGATCTAATGTTGGGAATGGTTAGTGGCAAGAGACGACCAGGCCGTCAGAGAACGCGTTGGCTTGACACCATCAAAGCCGACAGCGGATTGAAACTCAGACAACTGACAAATGCCGTACAAGATCGGACAACATGGAGAGAGCTAGCCCATCGAATCGTCGGACACGACTGAATGGATAACATCATCATCATCATCATGATATTCTGTGGTGGATTGATGTTTCGTATGTCTTCCCAGTGTTTCTGAGATCTGGTGAATAAAGTGGTTACTGAATATGGACAAGCAACCAATAGACCACTGAAGTCATAACAGAGATTTTCATTTTCTTCATTTTTTTATCTGATGTTAAACATTAGCCACTGTTCTGCAAAGTGAGAAGTAATTTGACCAAAGTCTTTCAAGTAGGATGGGGCATTTTAACTGTTTTTGCTTTTCAAATACCTAAGATTATTATGGTAAGGTACAAAAATATGCGGACAGTACGACAGTTGTTTGTTTCCTGAAGCTGTGACTGCAATGAAGAATAGGTTCAAACTGATGTCTCAAAGGTAAACAAATTCTCCATAGTACAGATTACCAAATAACCAATAGAAACTTGGCAATCTCTCTTAACACAGTGGTTCCCAAACTTTTTCTGCAGTGCCTCCCTATTGTAGATTATTATTAACACATCCTTGGTTTCCAAAGTCCAAATTTATTTTGAACATTGTAATTCATACAACACATCTTATTGAACAAAACAAAATAAAGTAACAAATCACCTTTACAGTGGAATTATTACATGCATTATGTTTTATAATTTTTTTACTGTGTAACAGCATTCATTGCTTTCGACATATTTTCTCAAAACTACCTCTCTGCACAAAAGTGGCTTTAAAACTTAACCAATTTTTTTCCCTGAGAAAAAAACACCGCCCTAACTGAATAGTCATCTTTTTAGGTTGCCAAATGCTGACAGTGCTTCTGTAAATGCAGTATTAAGTGTATTTGTTTAGAAACACAAGTCTGTCCACGTATCCAGACGTGAGCTAACGTCTGAAAATATTAACATCCAGCTAAATGTTCATCCTAACATGTCTCAAAAACCTACCAGTAGACTCCAGTCACAAACCAGTGTTGTTGCCAGTGATTGGTGTTTCATTACATGGCCATTTGACCTTCAGCCACTGTGTACTCTACAGAATAATGAACCAATGGTTACAACTATATAATAAAAACAGTGTATCATTGCTGGCATTGCATCACTGTTAGATCAACATAAAATAATTCTGAGTAATTTGGCTGCTCCTATAGGTGTGGTTGAGTGACTTGAGTAATAGTGTGTGATGCTTTGCATTACATACTTTAACCTCAGTAATTTAAAGCAAACTGAACAATTCAGCAGATCATTTTGAAGATACATGAATCAGTGTTCAGAATACGTGACTTACGAGCTCTTTTATAAGGCTCTGACAATGGAAGAGGATGACCCTGTTCCTGGCTTCTTTTCAGCTAAAGATCATCGATGTGACACACATTAGCCCTGCTTCCCTGATTGGTTATATCTGACACTTTCTAACTCACTTCCACAGTGTATGGCAATATATAAAATACACACATACATTTCCAACCATACAATTATTTAGGACTTATTTACTTACAATAGACCAACAGTAGAACTATTTTAAAACTAGATAGTGTGCAAGTAATAGAGTGAGAAACAGAGAGAGAGAGAGAGAGAGAGGTTCAACATAATAGCATCTTACATCCTAGTTAGTGCATTATGTAGCCAATATCAGTATTACAACAAAAATACAACAAACTAATTTGGACTGACATAGACCATGGAACTCTCATGGTCTTATGGTTTTCCTGATTGACCAGTATACTAATAAACATCTTTTGCTGGTTTTGCTGGTGTTAATTAATTTTTTTAGCAGTGATGAAGTTCTTTGGGATTTACCCTGCTGGTTTGTAGCTACAACAATAACTAATTCATCTGGTGTTTGGGTCGTCGTCAAGTCCTGGTTGGGTCATGTTCTATGCCCTGGTTAGGGCCTGTTCAAGTCTTGGTTGGGTCCTCTTCCAGGTCCTGGTTGTGTCCTGTTATAGGTCCTGGTTGGGTCCTCTTCAAAGTCCTGGTTGGGTCCATTTCAAGGTCCTGGTTGTGTCCTGTTCTAGGGCCTTGTTGGGTCCTCCTCAAGGTCCTGGTTGGGTCGAGTTCTAGTTCCTGATTGTGTCCTGTTCTAGGTCCAGGTTGGGTCCTCTTCAAGGTTCTGATTGGGTCCTCTTCAAGGTCCTGGTTGGGTTCTGTTTAATGTCCTGGTTGGGTCCTCTTCAAGGTCCTGGTTGGGTCCTCTCCAAGGTCCTGTTCAAGGTCCTGTTTGGGTCCTGTCCAAGGTCCTGGTTGGGTCCTGTTCTAGGTCATGTTTTGGTCATGTCCTATGTCCTGGTTGTGTGCTGTTCTAGGTCCTTGTTGGGACTTGTTCTAGATGCTGGTTGTGTCCTGTTCTTTGTCCTGGTTGGGTCCTCTTCAAGGTCCTGGCTGTGGCCTGTTCTAGGTCCTGGTCAAGGTCTTGTTCAAGGTATTGGTTGGGTCCTTTTTAAGGTCTTGTTCATGGTCCTTGTTGGGTCCTGTTCAAGGTCCTGGTTGAGTCCTGGTCAAGGTCCTGTTTAAGGTCCTGGTTGGGGCCTGTTCAAGGTCCTGGTTGGGTCCTGTTCAAGGTCTTGGTTGGTTTCTGTTCAAGGTCCTGGTTGGGTCCTGTTCAATGTCTTTTTCAATGTCCTGGTTTGGTCCTGGTCAAGATATTGTTTGGGTCCTGTTCGAGTTCCTGTTCAAGGTTCTGGTTGGGTCCTGTACAAGGTCTTGTTCAAGGTCCTGCTTGGATCCTGTTCAAGGTCCTGTTAAATGTCCTGGTTTGGTCATGTTCAAGGTCCTGGTTGGATCCTGTTTGAGGTCGTGTTCAAGGTCCTGGTTGGGTCCTGTTCAAAGTCCTGGTTGGGTCCTGTTCAAAGTCCTTGTTGGGTCCTGTTCAAGGTCCTGGTTTATTCCTGGTCAATGTTCTGTTTAAGGTCTTGGTTGGGTCTTGTCCAAGGTCCTGTTTAACGTCCTGGTTGGGGTCTGTACAAGGTCCTTGTTGGGTCCTGTTCAAGGTCCTGGTTGGGTTCTGTTCATGGTCTTTCTCAATGTCCTGGTTGTGTCCTGTTCAAGGTCCTGGTTGGGACCTGTTCAAAGTACTGTTCAAGGTCATGGCTGGGTCCTGTTCAAGGTCTTGTTCAAGGTCCTGGTTGGGTCCTGTTCAAGGTCCTGTTTAAGGTCCTGGTTGGGTCTTTTTCAAGGTCCTGGTTGGGTCATGGTTGGCTCCTGTTCAAGATCCTGTTCAAGGTCCTTTTTGGGTCCTGTTCAAGGTCCTGGTTGGGACCTGTTCAAGGTCTTGGTTGGGTCATGGTTAGGTCCTGCTCAAGGTCTTGTTCAAGATCTTGGTTGCATCCTGTTCGAGGTCCTGGTTGGGTCCTGTTCAAGGTCTTGTTCAAGGTCCTGATTGGGTTGTGTTCAAGGTCCTGGTTGGGTAATGTTCAAGGTCTTGTTCAAGGTCCTGGTTGGGTCATGGTTAGGTCCTGCTCAAGGTCCTGCTCAAGATCTTGGTTGCATCCTGTTCGAGGTCCTGGTTGGGTCCTGTTCAAGGTCTTGTTCAAGGTCTTGGTTGGGTTGTGTTCAAGGTCTTGGTTGGGTAATGTTCAAGGTCTTGTTCATGGTCCTGGTTGGGTCTTGTTCAAGGTCCTGTTGAAGGTTCTGTTCACAGTCCTGGTTGGGTCCTGTTCAAGGTCCTGTTCACAGTCCTGGTTGGGTCCTGTTCAAGGTCTTGTTTAAGGTCCTGGTTGGGTCATGTTCAAGCTTGTGGTTGGGTCCTGTTCAAGGTCCTGGTTGGATCCTGCTCAACGTGCTGTTCAAGGTCCTGTTCAAGATCCTGGTTGGGTCTTGTTCAAGGTCCTGGTTGGGTCCTGTTGAAGGTCCTGTTCACAGTCCTGGTTCGGTCCTGTTGAACGTCCTGTTGAAGGTTCTGGTTGGGTCCTGTTCAAGCTCTTGGTTGGGTCCTATTAAAGGTCCTGGTTGGGTCCTGTTCAATGTGCTGTTCAAGGTCCTGGTTGGGTCTTGTTCAAGGTCCTGTTTAGGGTCCTGGTTGGGTCCTATTCAAGGTCCTGATTGGGTCCTGTTCAATGTCCTTTTTAAGGTCCTGGTTGGGTCTTTTTCAAGGTCCTGATTGGGTCCTGTTTAAGGTCATGGTTGGGTCCTGTTCAAGGTCCTGGTTGGGTCTTGGTTGACTCCTGTTCAAGGTCCTGTTCAAGGTCCTTTTTGGGTCCTGTTCAAGGTCTTGGTTGGCTCCTGTTCAACATCCTGTTCAAGGTCCTGGTTAGGTCTTGGTTAGCTCCTGTTCAAGGTCCTGTTTGGGTCCTGTTCAAGGTCTTGGTTTGGTCCTCTTTGCGATCATGTTCAAGGTTCTGACTGGGTCCGCTTCAAGGTCCTGCCTGGGTCCTGTTCAAGGTCATGTTCTATGTCCTGGTCAGGTCCTCTTCAACGTCCTGGTCGTGTACTTTTCTAGGTGCTGTTTGGGTCCTGTTCTAGGTCCTGGTTGGGTCCTCTTCAATGTCCTGGTTGGGTCCTGTTCAAGGTCTTGGTTGAGTTCTGTTCAAAATCCTGGTTGGGTCCTATTCATTGTCCTGGTTAGGTCCTGGTTGGGTCCTGTTCACGGTCCTGGTTGTGTCATGGTTGGGTCCTGTTCAAGGTCCTGGTTTCGTCCTGTTCAAGGTCCTGGTTGGGTCATGGTTGGGTCCTGTTCAAGGTCCGGGTTGGGTCCTTTTCAAGGTCCTGGCTGGGTCTGGTTCAAGGTCCTGTTCAAGGTCCTGCTTGGGTCCTGTTCAAGGTCCTGTTGTATGTCCTGGTCGAGTCCTGTTGAAGGTCCTGGTCGTGTCCTGTTCTATGTCTTGTTTGGGTCCTTTTCTAGGTCCTGGATGGGTGCGCTTCAATGTCCTGGTTGGGTCCCTTTCTAGGTCCTTGTTGGTTTATGTTCTACGTCTTGGTTGTGTCTTGTACTAGGTCCTGGTTGGGTCGTTTTCATGGTCCTTGCTGGGTCTTTTTTGAGGTCCTGATTGGGTCCTGTTCTAAGTTCTTGTTGGGTCCTTTTCAAAGTCTTGTTTGTGTCCTGTTCTAGGTCCTGGTGGTGTCCTGTTCTAGGTCCTGATTGTGTCCTGATCTAGTTTCTGGTTGGGTCTTCTTCAAGGTCCTGGTTGTGTCCTGTTTTAGGTCCCGGTTGGGTCAAGTTCTAGGTCCTGCTTGGGTCCTTTTCAAGGTTATGGTTGGGTCCTCTTTAAGGTCCTGGTTGCTAAAGTTCCAGTGTATGATAGGTCTGCCCTCTTGCAATCAAGGCTTCTTTTGTACTACTTCCTGTTGCTATTCCTGTAATACAACCACATGCTTAGCATTATGTGCTAGTCCATTAATATTCAACCAGTTACTCCAGAAGTGTATCGGTATGCTGTTAATACTTATACACTGTGGTATGTAGTACACATACATATTTCATGGAGCCTTTGTTTACATTAGTTAGCTCAAACTTTTCAGGTAGAGGCCCGTGTCATTTTATAACACCGGAGTATTAGATTAGCGTTGTGATATAATTATTAGCACACATCTGTTGGTCATCTAGATAACTGCTGTCTAATAAACTAACTTGTGCTGTCATGGCCAAATATTCACATGACTATTTAAGCTTAAACTTATCAACAGTGTTGTACTCAAGACTGCTAGTCAACTGGGACACACTGAGTCTCAGTTAAGACCAAGACCAGGAGTGGCCGAGACTAAGATGAGACAAAGACCAAATTAAAATCTTTTCATCATGCAAGAAAAAAAAGAAGAAAATGGAAAAAATGTAAATATTTTGTAATTCACTTTGCATTCATTATATATTATGTAATATTGTTATAATTATTAATAAGTCATATTACATTTAAGCATAGATTTTGTAACGTATAACATGAAATTATATATGGAGTAAAAAGTATTATTAATTATTATTATATCCTAGAAACAGTAGAAATAGGGCAAATGGTGGTGATGATCCTGTTTCCCTTCTTCTCTCAAACTTAATCAGAATCACCACATAAAGTCAAGTGAATATAACCAACAACATCCATTCTATGCATTTTTTAAATTAAATGTGAAAACATAATTACAGTAATTCCAGATTCTGCAGATATTATTATTACACCATTTGACCAGAAAACCAGCATTCAAACACAACATGTGCTGGTCTTTCTAAGCAGGGCTGTTAATCATTCATTCAGTTTTACATTTTAACGTCATATTACCTTGTATTTCATTTGTTTCTGCAGAGTTTTTGTGTTTTAAAAATCAACAAAACATAATGGCCACAGGCGTATTACCGTAGAGATTTACAGAATCAGAACCAGCCATCAAGAGTTAAATTTGTCACTGTGTCATGTTATAGAAAGCCTTACACTTCGAGGTGCTGTTACAACACCCCAAAAATGAACCTGAACAGCTACACCATCGGAATGTGTCAAGAAAGGTCTGGAAAACGGATTCAAGCTGCCAACTCACACTGTGCCTTGAAAAGAACTGTAATACCATCTGATACAATTTAATACATACATAGACTGTTTTAGATTCAAACGAGGCCGGGCTCAAAAGTGTGAAGTCCTGATTTGTGTTCATGCTACTAGGAAATTGAGATGGCAATGCTGTTTTACCTAGGTAAACTGAATTGTATCGAAATGTAGACCAGTGTCAAAATTGTGATATAACATAAGACACATTTTCTAATATGCAAACTTTAAAGTATGACATGCAGTATTTGTTTCCAAGTCCAAATTTATTTATCTGTTTTACTCCTATTCATCCTGGGCAAGTATGCTGGGAGTCAATTGTGCTTGCATGAGATGTCCAACCAGGCCAGAAATAACTGCTGGGACTTAAACCCGGGTCCTTGCAGTGGTAGACCACTCAAATGGTCCAACCATCCAGACATATATATATATATATATAGTGGTACCTGTATATATATACCAGTGGCACCACCTCAGAACTGGCTGAATTTAGTTCTCAATGCAATATGACTACAAAAATTTGTCTCGGTTCTCGTTGTTTGCTAGGTACTCGGCACACTTTCTTAAATTCAATTCGAGCTGCACGACTGGTTTCACCCGAAACTCAATTCACGATTCATGAATCATGATTCAGTACACAGTGATTCAGATTCATAATAGCTCTTTTTCAGAGAAGAATTCAGTTTTTTATCCATTTGTATGGTGTTTTTCTTTATTTTTACATCTACAGTACTGTATTCTTAGTGCGAATAAGTCCCCATGGGTCCTAAAAAGTTTAGTTATAAGAGCCAGCCAAAAGCAAAATAGGAACTGAAAACTCCAGAACACAGGCTGCAGTTAGCTTAGCAGCTATGCTAACGCCCTGAGTTCACCAGTAGAGTAAGTGTTTTGCTTTTACTTTTCACTTTCAATCCATTACTCACTAAATTACATGAGACTATCAATGCTTTATGATAAAATAAGCTTTGTGTTAATAATTTTGACCAACTGTAGGGTAATGTAAGTGTTTTAAACATTAACATACTTATCAATACTTATCATAGTATCCTTTCCATATCTCCATTATAATATAGCATAGACTGCTCTACCAAATCGGTAGATCAAATCGCTCTAATTACATTAGTTACATTTAACTTACAGCGGATTTGTCGGAACCTATCCCCAACGTAAATCAGGGAGCACCTGTACAGTCAGCCCCTGGCACTGCAACAGCGATCCTTCATGGCCCATTGATGGACTTATGCCTTTGCAGAGTGTTCTCTGGGATAGACACCACTTGAAAATTGTTTGTCTGACTACCTCTGACATCTTGCAGCACAACCAAAAAAAAGTCTGAGCAGGGTATTTACAGATAAGAGCATTGCTGGGTTTTATAAGCATTATAAAGCATTGCTTATCATATGTTCATTCCCACAGTCCAAATAGAAACCCACTTGTGCTGACCTTGAACCGACGTGCTGTTTTTGCATTCCATGCACTTGAAAAGACATTGGTGTAACTCCCATTCAGCTAGTGGAAAAATGGCAGAGTTCCATCGAATAATTAATCAAGACACTTATGCCGGAACACCAGCTAATAAATTATAGTCAAGTACATTTCTAAAGAAGTAATGCATAAAAAACTCTCTCTCTCTCTCTCTCTCTCTCTCTCTCTCTCTCTCTCCCCGTTTGTGTTTTCTGACCTTAACATTATAGCAGAAAGATAGAAGAAAATTGGATGATGCTTATCTTTGTAAAATATTTGCTTTAAGTTACTAAGATTAAGGTTATATACTGTTTTGGATTAGCATTATCTACTGTAGATACAGTAATACACAGCAGTGGAAAGTACTCACAGACATAGTAATACAACCACGTGTGTGTTTATTCCCCAGTACAACATCTACAGGTCACGTCTCAGTTCCAGCACAATATGCAGAGGCATTACAGACATGAAGCCATGAAGGGAAACATCACCCTAATTTTCAAAGATCTGTAGTTCTTCCCCAGTGCTGTTATTAATTAAGTAGAACTGCATTAATTAGATTCGAACCATGACACGTAATTGGCCTGAGCTATAGAACTGAGAACTGGGTTTGCTGGTACAATGTTTGGTTGGCACAGTATTATCTTTAGGGTCACAAAAAGGTGAATCAGTAAAGCTGCACTGAATTCTGAACTATAATATATGGAGTACGTCAATACCATATCCAACGAATATTGATCCAAAAACTTGAATTCCATGTTGAGTGTATCAGGGATGCATAGAGGATGTAGAATTGTGTCTGAATGGCATATTGCCTCCACCTGCCCCCTCCATTTCCATCCTATCAGTGAGTAATCTAAACTTTGACAGTGTTAGACAGAACAAGATATTTTGCACTTTTTTATCTACAGAAACAACAATGCTAGGCAGGGTAATTCCCAGTCGGGTTAAATCTAGGATCTTGAGTGTTTCCCACTGCCTTGAAGCACCAGTGGGAAACACTCAAGATCCTAGATTTAACAATCTAACAAGCAATGATGTCGTTATGTTGAATTCATTATTATTTCAAAAGACCACAACACTCATTGTCATGTTTAATCTCTCCATCTATTTCTCTATATCTCTTTCTTATTGTTTTTCCTGGAAGCGAAAAGGTTAAAGAGATTTCAGATGATCCAATTAGGAGTCATCTTTCCAAGATATGCTGGTAATTAGGCCAACCTAGCCCTCCCATTGGTTTGGCCTTCCATTTAAACGTCATCATAATTAGGAAATGAGAGCTGGATCAGACAATCAGATTTTGATAGCTAATGGTTATAGAAACATATCGTAACATTTGGGGGTTTTAGCATTGAGCTCAGTAGTGACTTCTTCTGGAACTTACATTAAAAGACAAGGCTTTTGGTGATCAATTCACAGTGAGAGATCAATAGATAGACTTCAATTGATCAAAGTCAGCTTCTTTAAGGTTTTTGTGTAGAGGAATAATGCATAGGCATCTTGATGTATTAGTTAAACAGAACATGAATAATTAGACTGTTGGTATGTTTATTTCAAGACCTCTAATTTGATGTTTGATGGCGCTTATGACATTTCCGTTCTTGGTTCTGGAATAGCGAGGGCTGAGAAATGTGTGCCGTGTGTCTGTGATGAATCTAAGTCCTACCATTTTGAAGTTCTATTCCAAATCTCAAAAGTCTCTACAATTATCATGTGAATTTCCTTTTGAAAAAACTACTATGTTTAACACTAATTGGCTGTATTGGACCAATATAATTTATTTTCTATTTTTTGCTATTTATTCCCCAAACTGAAGAGTTCCTGTTCGCCACTGGTTCAGCTTGGTATCGTCTTATAAGGTGTAATGGAAATGCGATCTGAATATTCACTATTAATGAAGTACAAATGGGGCTGGACTGTATTATGTTTAGTTTGATTTAATGGTTGCAGTCAGCTAAAATGGAGATCGGTCTGTGATTTTTGTTCTGAAGGAGTGAAAACATTGTATAAACAAAACAGACAAGAAACATAAAAGACACAATAAGTAAAATTCAGAGAATAGTGAAAGCTAGATAAGGTATTTATGGAGAATTTTCCTAGTTGTAGTTCATTTTAGCCTGTTGAGGAAGCTGGCCAGGGGAAGTATGGACTTAGTGAATGCATGACCTATGATCGTGTGTTAGAAAGGCTATATTGTTCTTTCTATTGTTCTTGATTTGCGAGATTAATGGTATTCATTCAGAAATACCATATTTTTCGGACCATAAGGCGCACTTAAAATCCTTTAATTTTTTCAAAAATCGACAGTGCGCTTTAAATGCGGTGCGTCTAATGTATGAATTAATTCTGGTTGTGCTTTCTGACCTAGAACCGATTGTAGATGGTACATGGCGTTCATAAATCTGTCAAAATGTTTTAGCACGGCCTTGATAAGTTATGAAGCTTACAGCAACCGTAGTGCGCAGCATAGCGGGAGTAGATATACGGTATGTGCTTCAGCAGTAGGGTACGTGCATTCATTCATTTATTTTCGAAGCGGATTTCAAAAACTCAACGCTATCAGTCAAGCAGTAGTTACAACATCGGTCATAGAGCAGTGCTGTGAGAGAATTCAACATTAACGAATCAATGGTACGGAAGTGGAGGAAGCAAGAAGACGCCCTGCGCCAGGTAAAGACCAAACTGAGCTTCCGACGGAACTTAAGAGTTTTGTTTCATTTCATGCGTCTTATAACCCGGTGCGCTTTATAGCCCGAAAAATACGGTACTGTTTTTTGTATCTTAGAATAAATGACATGTATATTACAAATACTCTGATTATTTCTATTAGTTCATTCTTTGAATGAGTCACCCCATAACAAGACATCACAATTATACAGAGAATATTTTACACCCAGTATTTTTAATCTAAAAAGCTTCAATTTGCTGCTAGTTCTATCCTGAGGTTTATGGTATGACTTTGCCAACTAACCTCTCTCCCCATCTACAGTGGTGCTTGAAAGTTTGTGAACCCTTTAGAAATTTCTTGCTAAAATTCCCCCAAGCCGGTGTGCAGGACTGATCAACAACTACAGGAAACGTTTAGTTGCAGTTATTGATGCACACCAGATACTGAAAGCAAAGGTTCACATACTTTTGCCACTCACTAATATATAATATTGGATCATTTTCCTCAATAAATAAATGACCAGGTATAATATCTTTGTCTCATTTGTTTAACATTTGTTCTCTTTATCTACTTTTGGGACTTGTGTGAAAATCTGATGATGTTTTAGGTCCCATTTATTCAGAAATATAGAAAATTCTAAAGGGTTCACAAACTTTCGAGCACCACTGTATATGGTTGAGGGAGCATTGTATTTAACACTCTCTCTACCAAGTGAGACGACTACAGGTTGAAACTGAGCCTGGAAATAAGGGGTATGGGGTGACTGGGGCTCATAGTTGTGGTGACGCTGTGACTAATTCTAGGTTTACTTGCTATAATAACAGCTAATATAATAGCTAATAGCTGCTATATTTCCGGGGACACGGTTCGCCTGTGCTCTGAATGAACAGAAAGTGCTTTGTTAATTATTTCTGCATAATTTAAAAACAGAACTGTTCAAAAGCAGGTGCAAGTTTATGACGTTTTCTGCATTCTGGAAAGGTAAAGTTTTTTGAATGTGGTCAGAGAGAGAGAGTAATGCTTACACTAACATCCAATGAGTCATTTTGCATTTAGTTCCTGTGCAACCTAGGCCCTCTTTTTATGGAAACCGAGATGACTGGTCTTTTCTGGTTTGTTTGTTTTTTTTGAAGGATGTGGAGAGGCTAAATACTGCCTCCCTCCATCAGCCCTGCATGCTTTCAATGCACTTATACCTTTATTAAATCCAAACCACATTTGAGTCTTGGCTAGATTTTGTATAAAAGCCATTGGTGCCATTGACAGTGGGTGATAATGGCCTGTTTGTGGTTAGCGCTCCAATTGATCTCAAACCCAGATTCATCCAATGGTGATGTAGTTTGTTTGAGGTTCCCTTTAAAGCTCATTCATTCATTCAAACGTGAATGACAGGAAAGAAGAACTCCTTTTGAATGAAAGCCAAACACTATTTAAAGGTTTCCTGGCTGAATCTTGTTGATTCCGCTGTGTAGAAGGGGAGTCCACATACTTTTGACCATGTAGTGTATTTTGTTATTGTGGAAAATAATCCCTGTTTGCATGATGCATTTTTTAAGTAGAAAGCCAAAAGTCTGTTCTTCCCCTCAGAAGCCAGCGATGCACTCACACATTGTATTGACACAAATTTTCCTCAAACATACAAAGGCTGAAAACAAATTGCCCTCTTACTCTGGGCTATGCTGATCCTTTCTGGGTGCTTTTAGGGAAAGTAGGGTTTTGCATAACCAGAACAAAGAAAGCATCAACGAAGCATGTGCCTGAAATCCTCTTAGGACTTGATGTAAGATTATTAAAAGATTAGCTTTACCTAGATTCATCGCACTGTTTGTTTGTTTCCTTGTGTTGCAAAAAGGAAGAAAAAGTGAAGAGTGAGATGTTAGTGACTGACGTTTTGGTTACAACATTTCATAGGCGTGAATTTGTGAACATAACAAATGCAGAAAAGTGACAGCTGCTTCTGAAAAAATTATTTATGTTTGCTTGAATTACACCCAAGCACTTACAGGAAATAGTTTATGGTGTTGAAGTTCACAGTTAACAATTAACGGTCAAAAGTTTGTGGACACCCAACACTTAAATTCTCAGTTAAATCCCAGGCCCTCAGGAAGTGGTGCTTAGAGGAGCTAGCTCTTACCTCTGAGCAACAGGAGATGCACATCTGACACTTCACATCCAAAACCATGTGTATTAAAAAATTTCCTCTTTCCATCAAAAACATTTTTTTTTAATATAAAGGCTTTACATTTGAGAACTACAGTTTCTCTTCCGTTCACAAGATCATCAGTGAGCCATTCCACCAAATGAGTGCCATTTCTTTCACCGGGACATTACATGTATATATCATGAATATACTGTAATTAACTGTAAGAAACATTTTATTATGCAATTTCAAATTTAAGGTATGTAATTTAAAATAGTAAGAACAACTACCCAGAACATTGAAGAATAGCATTTGTTAGTTGTCTCTGGTCTGTAACATTAGACTTTACAATGAATTATAATAATTCAATTCCTTCATAACTCTAATGATATTTTGCATTGTGTCACTTCTAATTGCTATGTTTTAAATATTTTGTTCATGAGAAATCCATAATAATTTACTTTAAAATACAACATTAGTCATGTCCCTGAGGGCATCCTTATGAGATGCCAAAGCTACTCCAACTGGCATTACTACATCCAAATGAGCATGCAGATTGAACAAGCAAATGGGGATGTAGATTGAATGGTAAACAAAGGCTTTTGTCAGGACTAAGCTCCTGTTTCACCACCACAGACTGGTTCTCCAGAAATGTCCCAGGACCATCTGCATCTCACATTATTTTCTCACTGAAAAAAATGAGTCACCTGTGACCACAAATTCTGATGTATTTCCTGTAGACTGGGATTTTTGCCACTGCTGGTAGACCACTATGACCGTACGCTTTGAGACACTTGCACATTCAGCTACTTCCTTCACACTACCGCCTTTGGCATGCCCAAATACAATCAGAACTCGTTAACTGCTTTGAAACCCATTTTCAACACATCAAACCAGACATTCCCTGCACTGTACCACCTCTTCTCAATCTAATAATCCTATCTCACATCACACAGGTATTTATAGCCCGATCATCCTTGCGCAACTCCATGTGCAGAAGTCTGAATTGTCAACCACCTTAAACTTGAAAACTGACTATTTTTTTGTCCGAGGATATTATCCAGCCAGAGAGGTCTTATTCCTCATTAGTAACAGCTTCTTCTGCTTAGGACTGCACTGAGTTCAGACCCAATCCTGAAATAACACTGGTCAAAAGGGAGGTAATACACACAGGATGGACATCATGTACTCACACTCACTCACTCATAACAAGAATCCCTGTTCTTTTGACTTGAATGTGACATGAAGTCAAGAGAGGTGAATCATCCAAAGAATATTTTCAATAAATTAGATAAATGGACATTAGGTTCTCATAGTTGATATGTTGGATATGTCAGAAATGGGCACTTTGACACAGCATTAACTAAGAACTAGCCAGAACTAACTAACTTAGTAGCTTACTATCCAGAAAAATATCACTAAAAGAACGCTTAGTCAAACTTTTGTGACCATGTGTTTTGTGACCACCCAGGAAAAATGTACTGTGAATTTTCATAGTAAAACTGTGACTTGCTTGACAGTTTTAATGTGAACTTTCACACTTTGACCATGAAGTTCAGAGTTCTACTATGAATTTTGATGGTAATTTGGCCACTTCATGGTTCTACTGTGAACTTTCATAGTACAACTGTAAACTTGATGGACTATGAACTGACCATGAATTATTTCACAGTTTTACAACGTTAGCGTTTATCCGTGTTCATTTCTTTCTATACTTTTGGTGCTTTCTTTGTTGATTTTTCCTTAAACAGTACCAGCAAAAAAAAGATGCTTAGCTACATTAGCATCTAGTGCAGTTTAAGCCCTACCAATAAAAACAGCATCACCATTATGACCAGTGCTTTATATCACTAATACTCGTGTTAGCAGCTTCTCTAAACCAGTTCGTCTGAAGCCAGCTAGGACTACATTGGAATTTTGATAGTCTAATTTTTATCAGGCAGGCTTTTCACACATATTTATCAGATATGCAAAGCACACCACTGACGTCTGCTTAGGTCCTGCTTCGGGTTTTTGACCGATGAAGCAGAACATGAGCTGAGCGTGCGCTGCTATAATAGTTTGCCTCCCTCGTGTGGTAGAACTACTATTATACAGTGAATACGCAATTCAGTTTGACAT
The DNA here is from genome assembly GCA_025084515.1 of Ancistrus triradiatus. NCBI lineage: Eukaryota > Metazoa > Chordata > Actinopteri > Siluriformes > Loricariidae > Ancistrus > Ancistrus triradiatus. The sequence goes on along the minus strand of JAJAGP010000002.1, from coordinate 2,014,045 downwards.
TTGACGTTTTATTAGCGAGAGCCACAAGTCAATCACAATCACAATCATCATTCAGTATACAGTTACTGCATGTTTTATGATTGCTTTGTAAATACAAGCAGTAAACCTTGTGTGCTTTGTTTAATGCGTTCATTTCATGCAAAATGTCCAAAAATGTAACCTTTCAAATAAACTGCAACCTATATTTGCAATATATGTGATGTGTATTGCAATAGATACTTCCAGTGTTCCTGTGTAATTCGGAAAAGGTCATGTAGAAAGAACCACAACATTAAGACCGCTTACAGTTCAAGCAAATATTTTTTGACTATCTCATTCCACAAATGTTTACATTAAGCTCTAGCTTATCTTAGACAGTACACAAACAGTGGGTTCTGGTAGTTGACATGCCGCTTGCGGGAGAAATGGTTAGGCCTAAAAACCTGAATGACTTTGACAAGGGACCTCCAAAACAGCAAGACTTATTGGGTGCTCCCCATCACCCGTGGGGTGTACCTGCTAAGACTGTTAAGCCCCTGAGACTCAGTGATGCCCCAGGGCAATAAAACCTGTTCCGTCTGTTTGGGATCAACACAAAGGCTACTGTAGCACAAAGGAATGTGTCACAACACACAGAGCATAGCACGCTGCTGATAATGAGGCTGCATAACTGTAGATTGGTCAGCCAGCGCTAACCATATCACTCCCAAAAGTGCCTACAGTGTATACACAAGCATCCATATGGACCTTGGAGCAGTGAAAGCAGATTGCCTAGTCCAATGAGTCATGTTCTCTTTAAATCACGTGGATGGAAGGGTGCATATGCCATGGTTACCTGCAGAACTGTTTGCACCAGGATCCACTGTGGGTGTATACAGTGGAGGGAGTGTGATGCTCTGGGCAATGTTCTGCGTGCAAATTCATGTGGACATTAATTGACACGTCACCTACCTAAACATAGTTGCGGACCAGTACCACCCTTTTATGGCAGTGGCATTCGCTGATGGCACTGGCCTCATTCAGCAATGCACCCAGCCACACTGCACACGATGTTCAGAAATGGTTTGAGAAACATCAAAGAGTTCAAGATGTTGTTCTGGCCACCAAATTCCATCCATCTCAGCAGATCAGATCAGAGATCACTAGACACTGAAAGCAAAAGTTCTCATACTTTTGCCACTCACTAATATCTAATATTGGATCATTTTCCTCAAGAAATAAATGACCAAGTATAATAGTTTTGTCTCATTTGTTTAACTGGGTTCTCTTCATCTACTTTCAGGACTTGTGTGAAAATCTGATGATGTTCTAGGTCATATTTATGCAGAAATATCGAAAATTCTGCACATTTTGTTAACAGTTCCACCCCAGCCCTAAATAGAACAAACACAATTACAATAGGACTGTACTGACCATTCTCAACAAATGATTGACACTGACATGGTAACGACATGGCAGTTTTTATGCTGCTGTGTCTCAGGTGCAACGGTGTTACTGATTTTTAAACACAATGTACACTCACTGGCCACCAAGCCAGACTTCTTGGAACAATGTGAAGAGTGTAGAATTGTTGGTGAATTTATTCCATGAAAAGTGTCTCCCCAATTCTTAATAGGACCACTATATGTTATTGGGTTAATATTGGCTTGGTAATGAAACCTACATGAGTGACATAGACAGTAACCACAGAGCCATCTGTGCTGCCCAGGCTAACTATATTAATAGATGGTAACGCTGGCTTAGGGGAAGGAAACAAACGCGACTGGATCAAAACAAGACGGCAGTTATTAGAAACGTAAAAGGTGTATAGATGAGAGTCGAAGTTGGAGATGGAACAGGATCGAAATCAGGTAAACGATGCGAAAATATCAGTGCTCAGAAACTAGGAAAGGACCGTGAGCAATGAGATGGCCGAGAAAGAGAGTATAAGTAGGGGAGGAGAAAGGACTGGAAGATGAGCAACAGGTGTAGAGGATTAGAAGGAAGGACTGTTTTAGCCTAGTAGTTAAGGTACTGGACTAGGGACCAGAAGATCCAGGGTTCAAATCCCACCTCTGCCAAGCTGCCACTGTTGGGTCCTTGAGCAAGGCCCTTAACCTACAATGTCATGGATTGTAAGACTGTACCAATTGTAGGTCGCTCTGGATAAGAGCGCCTACTAAATGACTAGTTGGCTGCAGGTGTGGCATAGTTAAATAATGCTACTAATGCTAACAGGCCAGAATTTATTATGATTAAAACCAGTATCCATGTTCGGTAACACGCTAATCAGCATTAGGCTATTATATAATATATTATGCAACAGAAATTGTATTTTTGCTACTAATACTCTGTTGTAAAGAGCACACATTGCTGTTTCGGTTCCACTCTTTAATTCTGTGAGAAGAAGCAATGCACTCCTGAATTAGACTGTTTATTCTTAGAGCATGACACTGTTAAGTCTCTTTCCTTTGTTTCCATATCATAATCATGTGCTCTTTAGTGTGCTGGCGCATTCCGGTTCGCAGTAAGAAAGTCCTTGTATAGCCCTCCTCATGATGCCTGTTATCCAGAAGAAATGTGCACCTCCTTTTTCTTCACAAATGTTTTAATCTTTTACACAACATAGTCAATACAAAGCTGTTACAGTCGTTTACTTTGGATAAGCTACAGTACATGTTAACAATAAACGCTTGCTAATAGTCTATAAGCTAATAGCTAATAGTCATCTTGTGCATCTACACGGCTATTTGATCCCAGAAAACACCTTTTTATGGAGCGGTCATTGTAAAAAAAAGAAGGAATAAAATTGCAACGACATTGAGTTCCCTCACAAATGTTTTGCATTCTCTCTCAAAAACTGGTTCCCTTTGCATTCCTTCAGAAATAGCTTGCGGTGTGAATACTTTCTACGTACTGTGGAGTTCATATACGTTAAATTGAATAGGTTATAGTTAAAACATCAAATCTTTTAGTAAATATGTGTCTAGTTTTTGAAAACAATGTATTTTTTGTGTTATGTTTTAATATATTTAAATGACTAATTTCCACTTTGTTCCAAGTTGTTCAACGTGCAAGTCTACGCTTTGCTTCCATATGGATGTTTTAAGTGTTTCTGCCTTAAATAAATAGTAATTTTGATTTAACAGAGTTCAATGTTTGTTTGTTTTTTTTACCACCATACTTTTTGATTATGTGGTACATCATTACTCATTTGGTTCAGGTGTATTTGCGGTTTAAATGCACAACTCTGGACTAATCTGCCAACATGAATTCTAGGATCAGGATTACTAGGTAACAGGTTCGAACTAGCTTCATGTATTTTATACATTATACTTTTAAGTATTTTTATCCCAAGTCATGATGAGTAAACATTAATGCTTGTCTTCTACAAAACCTATAAATGAGGTCTGTGCATACTGGTTAGTTTGAGATATTCAAGACTTGGAGAGCGTAAATATTGTATATTTTACAGATGAAAACGTAACATTTTCTTTCATGTAAAGTAATCTATTTTTAAAAGTAAATATATCACGCAGAATGTCCTGAACGCTGTGGCTCTCTGAATAGCTTCTGTAAAATATGAGACGTCAAATAGTCTGAATAAAGAAGAAACTTTAGATTATTTTACCTATTCTTTTCCTCAGACTAAATCACATTTCAAGAAATAAATAAAGTAGTTAAGATTAAGGTAATTACAGTCCATTGAAGCATATGAGCGATTTATCATCACGGGATCCTTGCACCTGTAGTCGCTTTATTTCCGATACTGGTGGAGATCATTATAGATGTCGGACTGTACCCCATATAGTTCCTGTTACAAAGTAGACAAACAAGAAAAAGAAATTACTGACAGCATTTAGTGTAAGACAAAATTACAAAGTTTAAGGATTATAGACCAGATTTGGGAGAAATTTATTTGACTAAGCAGTGAAAAAATGTAGTAACCCTGCACAAATTTAATTGCCATTGTTGGTGCAAAGGTTTGAACAATTCTGAAACAGAACAAGCCACGACTTATTAGCGCATGACCATATGAAGTCATGAACGGGTTCATATTCAAACAGTAATATGAATCGTGGCATGTAAAGTGAAAAGTAATATTCTGGCAAAAGATAAATAGCTATGATTTCTAATTCAGGATGTTGGACATGCATGGAAATGTATATTATTTTAATTGGCTTTAACGCGGATGGTGCAAACGGGTATCATTAATTAATGTTTTATTTGAGTTGCTGATAAGAGCCTATGAAATGGCCAATAAGGGCGATCCATGGCCACACTGCCAGTAATTGAACAGCGGCTGGTGATTTTCTACAAGAGCTTACATATGTGTGTATATACTGTTTACCTGATAAGGCGATTCCGTAATTTCTACGTCCTTTGGCTTGCTTGATGACCGACGAAATTTTTCTTTGCCTTAAAACATCAACAATGCAGATATTAACCAGGTTTATTGATGTCTACTACTAATCCTAACAGAAGTAACAAAACCACTAGGTACCTTTGTCAGAAGAATTATTGTGTGGGTGAGGGCTGCTCTTCCTTTTTTGCCTGGTTGCAAAACAGTAGACTGAGATGGTTATAAGAAGTGTGACAACGAGGTCACAGGCAATGATTGCAATAATGACCCCCATGTTCAGGTGGTAACACGTGCCACAGTCTGAAAGACGAATAGGAGGAACATATTGGTTTGTGCAAGATGAACACTCTTTAAGGTTTATGTTTTTTAATGATAGAACGACCGTGCAGTAATTACCTTGAGCTGCCATGGCAGAACCTGATGCAAGAAAGAAAATATTAGTGATATGGTGCAGTAAGCGAGTTGCCCTTTAGTCTAATAACCGCTCATCCATAAATATCATGTCATCATGAGTGTATTGAACCCAGTTCATGTGCAGTTTTGCTTTATGAATCCCTTCGAGAGTCCCACATCCTTAAATTAAAACCCCCCAACCAATTAAACGCCTGTGAAAGTGAATGTACAAGACATAACACCAACTCACCAAACAGTCCACTGAGAACAGCCATCATGTGCAGAGTCCAACTCATGATTAGCGCAAGTCTATCTTCCCATTTACTGCTACAAGAGTCACAGTTATTGCCGTTGCCTAAAACAACAAAGGACTCTGTGGTTAGCGACTGAGCGCAAGCTAGTTTCTGTGTCTGTTGGTCAGTGTGACACTAGGAGGAGTCACAAAGTCCTTCACTGCTCATGTGGAAGTAAGGTGTCTGCTTGGTTTTCACACGTACACAAATGCAGCTTCAAACTGCTGGTCTGTGTTCACTATTATGAAAACAGCTTTTTTTAAAATGTTAATCTGAAATAAAAAAAATGAAATTCAAGAAGTAAATAACAATAATGTTAATCAGAAACAGCATCAGTTTTTAACTGCCAGGTGATTTCCACTATCAGCAAAGGCCGGCTATGTTTGTTCCAGTGTGGCTAGTGTGGTGAGCTACAGCGAATTTGCTCAGTACAATAGAAAGCCAGATTTGTCCCAGCGAGCTGAATAAACTTTTGTGGTTATATCAAAAAGATGGAGTGAAGCTCGGCACAAATGAGTCACCTAGCCTGTATGGTTTGTTTTGGTTTCTCGTGTCTGGATGAGCTAACATTATTTGCATAAATTATTATAATGGATTATACACTATTATACAGAGAGAATAAATAATATAGGAACTTGTATGGTGAACATTTTCAAAACAAAACAAAAAAACTCACATTTGGATCTGGCACACAGCCTCATACCAACCCACCAACCTACATACACAAACCACAATTTCTCATAGCCTTCTACTGAATATAAATACGTGTTACCTACACATGCGCATGATCTCACGCTTAACCTGCATCAATTAAAAAACCCTGAAAATAAAGAGCTATACATTTTTATGGCCAAGAAGAAGGTCTCGTCTTTACCCTTATTCTAAATACCAGTAATACTGACTTATATACACATTTTGGAAGCTGCTCATGTCCTCCTGCGATGCTGTAAAGCATTCTTCACAGATGGACACCAGTGTTGATTCCTATTATCACATTTTCAGATGTTGTTTAAATTTATTTCCAAAATACTGTATGTTCACTATCTCTATATCCAGAGCCAACATGCATGAGCTAATCCAGTGAAACGTACTATTGTACTAAAAATGATATCATCTAAATACACTACCAAATGAGTCACAATTCTGACATGGTATGTACCATATTGTGGTTTAACCCTTTTAAGTTTAAGATATGAATTCACTCTAAGCTCATATACCATGCTTTGCAAATATATTTATTTTTCACAAATGAGTTTCTCTTTCAAATAGGGCTTCCATTACCCCAAAATGAGCTATCCATTAGAAACCATATCATCATGTGTATTTCATTTCACACTTTCTCCTACAATCAAAACCCCACACACGTTTTTCATCGATATATACAGTGGGGCAAAAAAGTATTTAGTCAGCCACTGATTGTGCAAGTTCTCCGATTTAGAAAGATGAGAGAGGTCTGTAATTTTCGTCATAGGTACACTTCAACTATGAGAGACAAAATGAGAAACAAAAATCAAGGAAATCACATTGTAGGATTTTTAAAGAATTTAATTGTAAATCATGGTGGAAAAAAAGTATTTGGTCACCCACAAACAAGCAAGGTTTTGACTCTCACAGACCTGTAACGTCTTCACAGACTGTGTCTTCATGTGTATTTCATTTCACACTTTCTCCTACAATCAAAACCCCACACACGTTTTTCATCGATATATACAGTGGGGCAAAAAAGTATTTAGTCAGCCACTGATTGTGCAAGTTCTCCGATTTAGAAAGACGAGAGAGGTCTGTAATTTTCATCATAGGTACACTTCAACTATGAGAGACAAAATGAGAAACAAAAATCCAGGAAATCACATTGTAGGATTTTAAAAGAATTTAATTGTAAATCATGGTGGAAAATAAGTATTTGGTCACCCACAAACAAGCAAGATTTTTGGCTCTCACAGACCTGTAACTTCTTCTTTAGGAAGCTCTGGTGCCATCCACTCGTTACCTGTTTGACCTCATAATCTTCATAATATATATATATGCTCACCGTTTCCTTGCAAGTTTGTAACCTTAAAGTAAACCTTATGTAGACGTTTCCCCTCAGCCACTCCTTCTTCTGGTTCTACACTGCGGGCTGTACTATGTGTGCTTAGCGAGAACTGATGAAGTAGATTAGTCAGAACTGAAACGTTTAGCAGTTACTTATCAGGAAAGGAGATTAAAAGAATGGTCAGCTTTAAACACAAACAGGATGTGGAACAAAGCTTTGAAAATGTTCACAAGGGTGACAATAACATGGAAGATAATGGAAAGTTTTTTTTTTTATTCAGCCAGCAGAGAAGATTACAAAAGAGCAAATCGTGCCCACAACAGCAAGCACTAATCACTAATCTCTGTATATTCCATCCTTTGTCAGATCATGCACCACACTGGAGTTGACATTGAGTTGTGACATACAATATATGGCCAGAAGTTTGTGGACAAACACAAATGTACATTGAAAACATGGGTATTAGTATGGAAGTGTGCACTTTGTTCTTCTAAAAGGGCTTTCTACTGGATGTTGAAAAATGACTGTGGCTCACGTTTGGCATTCCAGTGCCTTTTCAAGGTGTCTGATGGAGATGAGGTCAAGGTTTTGTGCAAGCCAGTCAAGTTCTCCGTCAAAGTTGGAAAACCACTTCTCTATGCACTTGTTTAACAGACAGCTGGGCAGAATGTTGAGGAACTGCCTTAAAAAGTTGAGGAACTGACTGTTTTAAGGGGAAACCCATACATGTGTCATACTGAGAGTCACAGGGTAACGATACAACCACTGTTTGTCTATGGAGAATCCAGAACTGTTGCTGAAATAGTAGACTTCAATGATTAGAAGGGGTGTTCACAAACTTTTGTCGATATAGTGTGTGTTATATGGCCAAAGGTTTATGGACAGGAGAGTATCAGATATCTGATTAACATTAAGTTATTCCTCTTTTTGCCCATTTAACAGCGTCCACTTGTCCAGACAGGCTTTCCAACAGAGATAAGAGCAAGCCGTTGAGTTTGAAGGTTGTGTAGTATGGTTACAAATGGAACTTGATATTGGGCAGCAGCAGGCAAACAGCACCAACGCTACCTGTGCAGAAAAGCAGAAAATTACTTCTGTGTCTTGCCATGAAATCTCGGTGGACGGCAAAACTGTCCATAGAGTTGACCCTGACTTGAGTGACACAAGCTTGTGTGTGAAGCTTCTGAACTGGCTAAATTCAAGCGTACTCTATATACGCTTTCAAACTCGCCCCTTACGTACAGAGACTTGTTCCCTAGGATGTCCTTAGGCGACTTAGATGATATGTATAAGAATTACACTAATTTATCTAGTCAAATAAGTCTGTTGTAATAGTTCAAGAAACAGAAACTAGGTAAATATTAACAGCTAAATATAATATTGAATAAAAAAACGAAAAAAATGGAAAAAAACAAACATTATTTAGTCCGATACAGAGTCACTTTAGAATCTTGAGTCCTTGGCTTTTGGATTATAGTTATGAAATAATTATATTACAAATATAGTAAATGTGTATTTATTATAATAACTACAGATACTCCCCGAATGAATTTAACCGAGAGTTTAATATATACTGTATAGATCATAGCATAGCCTACATTAAACCACAGCTGAGCAAAACCATTAACATAAAGCTTACTTTATAATAAAATATTGAGGATCTCATGTAAGAAACCCCATAAGTGATTATGGCGTGACCACGGCTGTTCCTCACTGCATTTCCCAGTGCTTGTACTGAGACAGTATCATCACTTGCCCAGCAAAATTCAAAATTCAGAGTACGGTTCCCATTGTAAAGTCGAAATATCGTAAGTCGGGCCATCATCGTACCTGTACTCAGAATTGCACCACAATACAAGCTTACCATTAACAGTGCAAAAATATTACTAATAAATTTGCAAGCATCATTTACAACACAAATGTCATTTTTTATACTTTATTCAGTATAAAAAAATGCACATAAAATACTTTGAAAAATACACACATTATTGAAGAAGTTTTAATACAAAATAAACACAATTAAAACACATAAATATGTACGTTTACAAAGTGCATGACCTGTACCGGATTAACAAAGAATCCATTTTTAAAAGACACAGTGAAGCAATGCATGTGAAGCAGTCTGTGACAGAATTCCATTCTACTTCTATGGTTTTTAAGTGTACTAGAATTTCCCAAGAGATACCATATACAAGGACATAATAAAGCTAAAATAATATTAAATAAACATAGGTGTGGCTTAGATTTTTACGGAATATGATAGGAAAGCAAAATGCATTTCTTCTAATACCTATATATATATACACACATAAAAAAAAAAAAAAAAAAAAAAAAAAAAATATATAGCTAGATATATATAGATATATTATATATATATATATGTGTGGGTGTGTGGGTGGGTGGTGTGTGTGTTATATATATGAGTATAGATATTACATATACATTATAGATATATATATATATATATAATATATATAATATATACTATATATAATAGATATATATAGATAATAATATATATATATATATATATATAATATATATTAAATACATACCTACATACTACATCATTGCACACACACATTACAAAAGTTAGAAGAACTAAAAAATCAAGCCACACTAGTTATTAATATTATTTAGCTTTTTATTATGTCCTTGGCATATGGTATTCTCTTTGAATATTAATAGGAAAAAAAATGCAATTTCTTCTATAATTATATATATATATATATTATATAGATATATATATATATATATATATATATATACTATATATATATATAGTTTTTTACAAATGATTCACACTTCCTGCATGGATGATTCCGGAATATAGAGTGGGTTGTTGATATATTAGTCATCACAGTGCTATGTTTTCCATTCAGACCAGAGACTTGTCAAGAACTACAAACAAAGATATAGAAAGAGAGACAAAAACAGAGCTTGGGAGCTTTGAGGTTCCTTTGAAAGTTCTCAGTCTGCTATGTGCTGTGCGCTAACATTACCGAAGCAACAGTTAAATGAACGTTTCCAAGTTTTGACAAGTTTGACTGAATTATAACAGAACTGAATGATGTACATCAAGACTCCGAAGCTAAAATCAGTGTCTTTTCTTCCACTGACCAATACAATCAGTTAGCCTTCAGCTTGGTTTCACACCAAATTGTTCTGGTAAAAGAGACTCCGAATAAATGTAAATATGTTTTGACAGGTTACTAAAGAACTACTGAGTAACTGAATATGACGATGCAAACCGCACTGATGCAGAGATGACACTGAAACATGCAAGCTGTGACAAAAAATGCATACGTGGCAAATGCAAGCTGTTACTGGGTCATGTTAGGGTATATGGTGTTTCCCAATTCCATATTCAAGTACAATGCATTCACTGATCCTGCCATTTTTAATGCGGGAATAATACACAGCATCATTTCTAGGTCATTTTCTTGGAAATCAATAATAAACTAAACAATTTAGACCTAAACAGTTAAATATTTGTCCTTCTTGAAAAAATGATGACACACTACAAATATGTACAGGTATCATTGATTTAACAAGCAGGATTCCAGGCCATTTGATGAAAAGTGTCCAGTTTGGTCCAGTCTCAGATCTTCATCCTGTTGATTAACTTAAGTCTTGCAGTTTGCTCTGACGTTCATGTAGACCTTATCAGCTGTGGATCAGCACACGAATGCACACGAAGTTCAGGTCTCAGTTAAAGGTACAATAATTAATTTAAAAATGTAAACATTTACCCTTCTCTTTCTGGATTCTGCGCTTGCTAGCACAGAAATAAGTGGCCGTGACGATGAGAACTGTAAGTACAATGTCACCAAGAACCACACCCGCCAAGGTGCCTGTTGCTATCCGGTAGCACGAGCCTCGTTCTGGATAAATAAAAAGATACAAATACTGACACCTAGCTAAAGTTATAGACTACAAGATACAGCACATGTCAACAAGTCTGTTGCTGGAGTGTTTTAATGCCTACCTGGCTCTTCTGCGTTGATCATGGCTTAAGTTGGAAAAGGGAGAGAAGAACATGTGATGACACTGATACAACAAAATCATTTCTTAGTAGTAGTTAGCTGACAGTATGTATCTATGTATTTATGTAGTAGATTTTCACTGTGTATTAAGTCAGAATCAGTTAAGGTGAAGCGGTAAAGGTGTCACACGACTGCTGGCTTTATTATAGACTGGGAAGGTCCCTGAAGAACACTGAGCACATTGCCAAATATGAAACCAGCTTGAGATGACCTTCTTTGTGAATATGATATTTTTATGACATGGGGCATTATCATGCTGGAAGCAGTCATTAAAAGATATATGGGTCTGTGGTGACCTAATGCACGCTCTGGATAAGGGTGCCTGCTAAATGACTACATGTGAATGAAAATGTATGGCAAAACACCTTGGAAATTAAAGACGTAACTAACCATAGAAATAGATAAATAGTAGCCTATCAGAATCCTGAACCTGGAACAAATTTGTCTTTGAACCTAGTGGTTAAGGTACTGGACTATGGGCCAGAAGTTCCAGGGTTCAAATCCCACCTCCGCCAAGCTGCCACTGTTTGGTCCTTGAGCAAGACCTTAACCCACAAGTGCTTGGATTGTAAGATTCTAAGATTGTATCAGTTGCAAGTTGCTCTGGTTAAGGGCGATATAGATAGATATAGATACATACATAGGAATAGAAGACGGGTAAATTTTGGCCACGAGGGGATGCACATGATCAGCAACAATACTCAAGTAAATTGTAAGATTCGATTGATGATCATGGTGTTCATGGTGTTCATTTCCCACACCATCACACCACCTCACCAGCCTGGACTGTTGACTGTTGTCCATGGATTCATGTGGTCAACACCAAAATATGTGTTCCTCAGCAGAAATCAAGATCAGGCTGCAGCCTCAGCTTTCGGTTCTTGGCCGACAGAAGTGAAACCCGATGTGCTTTGATATACTGTGAGTTCTGAGTAAACTCCAGAGACTGTTGGGCTTGAAAATCCTAGAATATCAGTTTATAACATTATTCAAACCAGCCCATCTTTCACAAGCAATCCTGCCATGGTCCAAATCACTGAGGTCCCATTTTTAGGTTCAAGCAATGATTGCTGGTTGATGTGCATTACATTAGCTGAAGCTGCTGGCCAGTATCTGCACGATGTATTGCACTGCTGCCGCATGACTGGCTGATTAGTTAATTGCATGAATGAGAAGGTTCCTAATAAAGTGCTTAGTGAGTGTATACAGTATAGGAATGTTTGGCCACTAAACTAGTAAGGTGTCAGGTTACCAAAGCACCATCATACACACAAATTCCAAATACAAAACATAAAAAAGGTATTTCTACCATTAAAAACAACATTATGGCTTTTTTTTTCCATTATTTACTCACACAACATTAAACATGGTCTAAAAAACAAAACACAGACTAAAAGCAATCATAAAATTCTTTATAGAACATTTGTACTGTGTTTATGATGAATGTTTTAATGAACTGACCCTGAAGTGTATTAGTTCATGGTTTTCTGTTTTCTGTATTAATTCCTGAATTAATATGGATTTTTAGAGTTTAAATTATGAGAGGAATTTATTTGTAGTCAGCTGAAGGTGGTTAGCTTTTTACATAGACATCTACAGGGTCCCACTTTAACATGCGTTGATGTTTGTTGCGTCACCCACGAGGCTCAATTTGAACTGAAGTAATGTGGATAAAACCTGGGCTCCTTGTACTTCATAAATCTGGAAACATCCTCTCATGTACGTTGGTTGGTGAGTAATACATTTATTAAAAGTGGGACTTAATTTACATTCCCACTACAAAAATGTATTGAGGGGAGATCCACAAAGGGGCAGTTTTAACCTTTAAAATTGTTATTTGACAAAAAAAACCACTTGTCAACTTCAGGTTGTTACTTAGATTTCCATAAAAGATGAATAGCTATCTTCATTTCAATCTTCCATTGCTGAACTTTTGTGCTATCACTATAGCCACCCATACAGGAAACTCAACGTCTTACCTCTTCCCTCCTCTCTTATCTACAAAGAGATGGGGAGCTGAAACCAACCACAGAAAGTATAATCATAAAATATTGAACTATAGGTAGAGGTTGCACTCTAATATACTAACTCTAAATATTGTTACACAGCCACTTCATGTCACTTCACTTCCATACCTCATATACAAATGATTCGTACTTCCTTTAGAAATAGAAATACATATGACCTAACACAGGAAATCTGCAAACAAAGTAAACACAGTTCTGGTGGTCTCGGATCGTGCACGAACAAGGGATGAGGTGAGAAAAAAAACAGCGTACTTACCTAAAAGAGCGAAGAGAAGATGTACAAGAAGACCCTTTTTTGCCATTTCCTATAGAAGCTGGTGGTTGTTTATCTGTAAAAGTCGAGAAAAGAAATAAGAAACCAACAGGAATTCAAACATGAGCACCAAACACGTTTACTTTTATGTTCATGAAATAATTACATGAAAATGGCTAAGGCTGTTTACGTTTGAAGGTGACATTACAGCAGAGAGACACCTGACCGCAAGACACTTTAGTAAGTAAGGGGCCTCGAGGGGAGTCGTGGTTAAAAACAGAAGACAATGACATTGAGTTCCCTCACAAATGTTTGTGTTCCCTAGCAAATGTTTTGCATTCCCTTGCAGAAAACTGCGTTCTGTTGCAAATGTTTTACATTCCCATTGGGAATGCAATGTCTTTTTTTAGCAATGCCTTTTTTTTTTTTTTAAACTACAACCCCCTAGGTCTACCACTATCCTGTTTAGTTACTATTGTGAGCTCAGCTTATCTTTACATCCTCTCTGAAGGGCTGGATATGAACAGTTTATACACACATTCCAGACTGGAATTTATGGAATAAATCACTAATTTCTTACCAATGAGAAAATATTCAAGAGTGTCCTTTCAAGGGTCAGTACTTATTTTCCTCCCATAGTGTAAAGAGGGTATGACTGATATTTGTCCTGCAGCAAAACAGCTCTGAATAAACTTTTCACCCACTTTCGTTCGAGATTCAGACACCCTCCAAAGTTTTAAGTCTAGGCTAAAGACATACTTATTTACGCAGGCTTTTGACAAGATTTAGACCAGGATGCATGGCTTGGGTCACTGGGGCCGGAGTCTGGAGTCATGTCTGGCCTGCCTGCCGTTGTCCGCTAGCCGGGGAGAGTGTCGAGTTGGGCGGTCTGGCTGAACGTAGGCTTCGGTCCTCGTGATCGTTGGACTCATGCATCCTTAGACCTTAGAATAAGGGCAGAGCTGGGGGTTCATGGGTGGTTCAAAGAAAGAGTCTTATGGTGATCACGAGAACGTTGGTTTTGCTGTCTTCTGCCGCTCGTGGGGTTGCCAATGTCTTCATGTGATCCCTCTTGGGCTGTTGTTTCCTAACCAGTTTCTCCTCTTTCTAGCTTTCTAGCTACATGCTGCTATATGCTAATGCTGACGGGGGTCTCATGCTATCCACTTGGCATCAGTGATTGACATGGCAATCAGTGAGTGTATAATAGACAATGTGCTCTTAATCACATAAGACTAATTACATTTCCTGTTTCTCTCCGAGCTGTGTTTCCGGCAGTTCCGTTCCCGGCCCCACACAGATGTTCTGGCTGATGGAGCTTCCCACTGGTGCATAATAATTCACATTTTATTCGACCAGATGACTGACATACTTGTAGTTTTCGCTCTTGATTTATCATCATAGCCCGGGCCACTTAATTCGAGGTGCATACTTACTTCACATTGTTATATTAGTCGAACTTGACTCCATGACTTTAATTCGCTCTTAGATTTAACACTCTACAAGCCGCCCAAGAGGTTGGGTCTCTTTTATGAGTCTCTCTCTAGGTCCTCCCAAGGTTTCTTCCTAGAAACTAGGGAGTTTTTTTTTCCTTGCCACTGTCGCCCTAGGCTTGCTCAATTTGGGATTGGACATAGTTATTAGGAGATAATCTAAACTTGTAAAGTTGCTTTGAGACAATGCTCCATTGTAAAAAGCGCTATATAAATAAATCTGACTTGACTTGACTTGACTTCAAGAGTTTAGTCTGGACTGCAAAGGGCAGGTCGTAATTGGGAACTGAAAAAACCACGTGAGACCTTGTCAAATCAAGAGGGAAATTACTATTTGGTGGACATACCCACACTGCCTCTTTTCCACTTGTAATTTGATGGAGTTCATGTAAACCTTATTAATAATAACAATAGAATTTTTTAAAGTGGCGCTCACAACACTGAACGACACTACACAAATCACAGAAGAGTAACATAAAACATAGTTGCAAAAAAGTGATATATAAGTGATAGGACATAATGTAATGAAATGAGTAAAAAAAATATTACAATGTACTAAAATAACAAGCGAGAAAGCATACCCTATGAGGAAACTAAAAAGAATGAAACATTTGCTGCACATAACGTTAAAAAAGCAAGTCTAAAAAGATAAGTCTCCTTATAACTCAGGAGGCTTGAGTTCCTTAACTTTGGACCTACAAAACCGAAAGCTCTTTCATCATACGTTTGGTGGGGGGGAACAGAGAGCAAACGAGCATCAGCAGAGTGAACATGATGGACAGGATCTCAACAGTAGACAGGTCATCAAAACCGTGTAATGATTCAAAAACCAACAGCAGTATTTTGTATTGTATACGGTATTGGACTGGGAACCAGTGCACATCTTTTCACTTAGGAATTAGAATTAAGTGTTCCCAAGACCTGGTGTGCATGAGAACTCTTACACTACCTTGAAACCTTGGGTTTTGGCACTTGTTGGGAACTGGGAATCCTGTTAAGCCACGAAGTGCTGAAAATCACATATACTCAGGTGGGGGTGTGAAACTCTGCCTTTCAGGTACAATTCAAAACACTGTTTCATTACTGAGCTGATATGATTCAATTCAGGTCTGATCCTGTAGGTTTCAGATAAGTTCAATGTAACTTGATGTGTTCCAGTTTCAATGCAGTAAGGAATAAAGATTTCAAAACACTTCTTCCCTGACTTCATTTTGTCTTTATTTAGTTCCAGACGGATGGAGTCATTCCATCCCATTTGAGAAGTTGTTTGCCATTAGTGGTGATAGTTTCACAGAGGAGATGTTTCACGTTAGTATTGTGTTCCTCAAGTGCCTGTTGTGCTCTCAAGGTGAGAGTTTTACATAGTCTTCTAACCCATTGCTGTCAGTTGATATTGCTGTATTTCTCTGACTTGGGCTTTCTATATGTAAACCTTTTTCTAATCACTTATCCTTATCAGCTTATGATTGTTTTGGAGGTGGCATCATATCGGTGTATTGCCTAAAAGACAAGAGCATTGGCACCATGTGTTGTAATGTGGGCATCGAGTGGAGGTGATAGACATATGATTGGGTTTTCCCCACAACTGACCTATTTTATTTTTTCATTTGAAAGGTGGTTAGGTAAAAAAAAAAAGTCTAGACTGGTTATGTAATAAGCCATTGTAGATATGAAAGATATGGCAAAACTATCATAATTAGACCATAATCCACAATATGAGGTATTTGCTCATTGTTGTTTAATTTCAAACCAAAAACAATTACTTATAAACAAATGTTTGTGGACACCCCTTCGAATTAGTGAGCGCTGCTATTTCAGCAACACTCACTTATAACACATTCATAATATAAAGCAGACATATCTGGATTCTCCATAGACAAACAGTGATGGTATTATGGATTGTACTGATACCGCAGTGACTCTCAGGATGACACATTTATAGGTTTCCACTTCCAACAAGTCAGTTCATCAACTTTCTGTGCAGCTGTCCTTAAACAACGCCCACAGAGAATTGATTTGCCAACTTTGATTGAGAACTTTGATTGCCAACTCCGATCAGACACCTTAAAAATGCACTGGAATGCCAAAAGTAAGCCATGGCTTATTGTCTAACATCAGAACCCGACTTCACAGTCATGTTCCAAAATCTAGTCTAAAGCACTTTTAGAAGAACAAGATGAAGGGAAAATTCTATTCTAATACCCATGTTGGGATGCATTTTTAGGGTGTCCACAAACTTTTGTCTGTATAGTGTAGCACAGTGATTGTGTAATAGGTAATAGTGCAGGTCAACAAAATGTAAAGCTTTAAAATAACACCATGTTCTAGAAGTCCACTATTAATATACTACTACTACTACTACTAATAATAATAATAATTTAAAAAAATATATAAAAAAGTTCTGAAGTCCAACTAGACTATAAATTACAACCCACATTGTTCATTTTGTATACTTCAGAGGAACTGCTTCAGAAAAACAAGGGTGACTTTTAAGTCAAAAGACTTAAAAAAAATTATTATTATCTGCCATTTGCAACCGGTCTGATGGGTATCATATCAGTCATACACCATCAGTGATGTTTTTTCAACTCTTGCTTGTTTTCTCATATGGAGCATCTTCTTCAACACTATTGCACCCACGTGTGGCTTTCTGCATAGGGTACTTTTGGGGTGCTTCCATCTAAAACGGTTCAACAGGTTTGTTGCGGTTCCACCAACGAGTCCAACCTTTTCTCTGCATACTTTGAAAAAATTTGTGTGATGTCCAAACCAGTACCGTATGACAAATAACTTTATACTCAACATTTCCTACGTGGTTAACGTGAGCTGGATGAGAGAATAGATAATAGAAACTAATAATCTGTATGGAGTACCACAGTTCTTGCAATCAGTCCTTTAAAGTAGATTGTGTTAATCGCTCGCCCCTAAGTGACTGTACTAGTAATAATGATGTCTGTTTTCCCCACTTGTGCAAAAAAACAAAACAAAACAAAAAAAACACTAAACAAAGCTAAACACATTTCGGGACATGTACAGCGGGAGCCAAAGTCAAGAGAAACTGCAGTTCATTACAAATATAATACCTCAAAGCTTTGCAACAATTACCCGTAGACCAAAAAAGATCAATCAGTGCTGACTGTCATGAACTTTGTTCTACAGTCACCCGACTTGGACTCCATTAAGTATTTATGGGGGCCCTTAAGACAGAGAAAGTCAAGAATTCAGTAACTTCACAAGATCTTCTCGGGAATATTGTGAAAATAAACTGGAGAACATGGACCATGTCCGTGCCAGCTTAAAAGTTTGTGAACCCTTTAGAATTTTCTAGATTTCTGCTTAAATATGACCTAAAACATCATCAGATTTTCACACAAGTCCTACAAGTAGATAAAGAGAACCCAGTTAAACAAATGAGACAAAAATATTATACATTTATTTACTGAGGAAAAAGATCCAATATTGCATATTAGTGAGTGGCAAAAGTATGTGAACCTTTGCTTTCAGTATCTGGTGTGACCCCCCCATGCAGCAATAACTGCAGCTAAACGTTTCCTGTAACTGTTGGTCAGTCCTGCAAACCGGCTTAGAGGAATCTTATCCCATTCCTCCGTACAGAACAGCTTCAGCTCTGGGATGTTGGTGGGTTTCCTCACATTAGCTGCTCGCTTCAGGTCCTTCCACCACATTTCCATTGGATTAAGGTCAGGACTTTGACTTGGCCATTCCGAAACATGAACTTTATTCTTCTTTAACCATTCTTTGGTAGAACGGCTTGTGTGCTTAGAGTCGTTGTCTTGCTGCATGACCCACCTTCTCTTGAGATTCAGTTCATGGACAGATGTCTTGACATTTTCCTTTAGAATTCTCTGATATAATTCAGAATTCAATGTTCCGTCACCACCATGTATCACAGATGGGATAAGGTTCTTATGCTGGAATGCAGTGTTTTTCTTTCTCCAAACATAATGCTTTTCTTTTAAACCAAAAAGTTCTATGCTGGACTCATCCATCCACAAAACATTCTTCCAATAGCCTTCTGGCTTGTCCACGTGATCTTTAGCAAACTGCAGACGAGCAGCAATGTTCTTTTTGGAGAGCAGCCCTGCCATGCACACCATTGTTGTTCAGTGTTCTTTTGATGATGGACTCATGAATATTAACATTAGCCAATGTGAGAGAGGCCTTCAGTTACCCTGGGGTCCTTTGTGACCTCGCCAATTATTACACGCCTTGCTCTTCGAGTGATCTTTGTTGGTCGACCACTCCTGGGGAGGGTAACAATGGTCTTTAATTTCCTCCATTTGTACACAATCTGTCTGACTGTGGATTGCTGGAGTCCAAACTCTTTAGAGATGGTTTTGTAACCTTTTCCAGCCTGATGAGCATCAACAACTTTTTCTGAGGTCCTCAGAAACACTTTCACAAACATGTGCTGTGAAGAGCAGCCGTTGATAGATCACTGTTCTACAAATAAAACAGGGTGCCCACTCACACCTGATTGTCATCCCATTGATTTTAAACACCTGACTCTAATTTCACCTTCAAATTAACTGCTAATCCTAGAGAATCACATACTTTTACCACTCACTAATATGTAATATTGGATCATTTTCCTCAATAAATAAATGACCAAGTATAATATTTTTGTTTCATTTTTGTAACTGGGTTCACATCATTTACTTTGAGGACTTGTGTGATGTTTTAGGTCATATTTATGCAGAAATATAGAAAATTCTAAAGGGTTCACAAACTTTCAAGCACCACTGTATTTAGTGTGACCTCCCCTTACACTTGAGGATGACACTTCTACAGTCCAAAGAAGCTTAAGTAATGGTGTTTTTGAAAGGGTAGCAGCCAAGAAACCACTTTTTTTCGGAAGGAGAACAGAGTGAAAAGTCCAAGATATGCTAAAGCTCACAAAGATTGGTTCACAAAGAAGTCTCACTCGACTTCAGATTGGACTTTGAGCCAACCACAGAAACCATTTAAAAGATTGTTTCACAGTTCAGGTAGATACGGACCTTCTATGAACATCGACCTCATAGCTCAACGTATGCACCCTCCACAGCTAATGTCTCCACAGTTAGGCGTGATAGATACTACCAGTTCCTGCTTTCACATTTCAGACGGTAAAGACTGCAAACATATATTTTGCTTAACTTCTAACTGTCATCGCTTATATATCTATACAAGTCACCTAGCCATGTTTTGTTCCATTTTCCATACATGAAGTGTTCATCAGAGTCAAAGCCTATTTCAAAGCTATACTGATTAAATCATTTAAACAACTTCCTCCTCTTTTCTACTTTCTAGAGAAGCAATACCAGTTAAGGTTAAAACATCTTAACTCTCTCCATTTCAGAGCTCCAGCTTATCAAGTGCAAACCTACTGTGTAGTGTGATGCCAAGAAGCTGTCCTCCACAAATTCCTTCAATTACTCCATCTATAAAAGCAACATTCTGTACATTCTTTACCAGGTTGACCATGAAAAGAAAATAAGGCTTACCAAGAAGCCGTGCACGCTGCTTCAACCGCACTTAGCAACTCAGCAAATTATTTCCCTCTTACTGCATTGTGTAGGTGGAATCCTTTTCTGGTCAGTGGAAAATCATCTCATGCAAAACACAGTACCTTATATAATCCTTGTGTCTGACAAATTTTTTCCGCTATAGTCTACTGATATTGTTCTGACAGGATAAAAGACAAAAAGCATAGTATTTCGTATATTACTACAACTAATCATCATCATACACATTGCAAACAAAATTTGAACTCAAACATCACAGAACTTTAAACAGAAGTCCCATAAAAAAACCAACCATGAATTGACCCATTATAAGAAACAGCAAATATGTTTTCAAAAGTACCCAGTATGACACTGTACCCTAAAAACCAAACAGGCTAACATGTGTCTAGGGTTAGGGTTAGCAGAGTCTACTCTATTGAAGATGCAGCTACAGCCCAGGTTGGAAACAGAACAAACACCATAACCATTGGAAGCTGCATCGCTGACTACTCATGAATAACAACAAGACACCTCATGAATGTCGATCAATTCCACAGAAATACCCACAGAAAGCGCAAAAGAGCGAGAATGACTGCTTAAAGACTCACCCCTCACCCTGTTTCTGTCTTCTGCACAGGTGCACACCACCACTGAATAATGTACTTCGACTGTTTTGCATCGAGGGAAACGGTAACCATTCAGGAAGTGAAGCTTCCCTTACAGCCAAGGAATCTACCAGCTTGATTTGAAAAAAACTGTTACTACTATACATATGTTCCAATTTCTCTATATACACCAACATCTACTAATGTGAGTAAATGTCTTCAAAAACAACGGATTAAAACAATTTTTTGGCTAAAATCAGTGACACATTGAGGTTTTCATGATGCACTCCGAAGACTCAGTCACAGATCTCAGTCACGGTTCTTTTTATGTCATACAGTGGGGGAAAAAATTTAGTCAGCCACTGATTGTGCAAGTTTTCCTACTTAGAAATAAGAGAGAGGGCTGTAATTTTCATCATAGCTACACTTCAACTATGAGATACAAAATGAGGGAAAAAAATCCAGGAAATCACATTGTAGGATTTTTAAAGAATTTAATTGTGAATTAGAAAAGTATTTGGTCAATAATAAAAGTTCAACTCAATACTTTGTAACATAACCTTTGTTGGCAAAGACAGAGGTCAAACGTTTCCTGTAAGTCTTCACCAGGTTGGCACACACTGTAGCTGGTATTTTGGCCCATTCCTCCATGCAGATCTCCTCTAGAGCAGTGATGTTTTGGCACTCCAGGACCTTGAAATGCTTTTTATGGAGCCACTCCTCCCTTGCCCGATCGGTGTGTTTGGGATCATTGTCACTGATGGAAGTAGGTTTTGGCTTAAAATCTCACGATACATGGCCCCGTTCATTCTTCCCTTAACACAGATCAGTCACCCTGTCCCCTTTGCAGAAAAACAGCCCCAAAGCATGATGTTTCCACCCCCATGTTTCACAATAGGTATGGTGTTCTTGGGATGCAACTCAGCATTCTTCTTCCTCCAAACGCGGCGAGTTGAGGTTTTTACCAAAACGTTCTATTTTGGTTTCATCTGACCACATGATATTCTCCCAATCCTTTTCTGGATCATCCATATGCTATCTGGCAAACTTCAGACGTGCCTGGACATGTATTGGCTTAAGCAGGGGGACACGCCTGGCACGGCAGGATCTGAGTCCCTCTCGGCGTAGTGTGTTACTGATGTTAGCCTTTGTGTACGTTGGTCCCAGCTCTCTGCAGGTCATTCATCATCAGGGTCCATCCGTTGTAGTTCTGGGATTTTTGGTCACCGTTTCTCATGATCATTTTTGACCCCACGGGATGAGATCTTGTGTGGGACCCCCGATATCGAGGGAAGATTATCAATGGTCTTGTATGTCCTTCCATTTTCTTTACAATTGCTCCACAGTTGCTTTATTATTCACACCAAACCTGCTTGACATATAGTAAGATTCACTCTTCCCAGCCTGGTGCAGGTCTACAATTTTCTTCCTGGTGTCCTTTGGTCTTGGCCATGGTTGAGTTGGAGTCTGAACTATTTGAGGCTGTGGACAGGTGTCTTTTATACAGATAACAAGGTCAAACAGGTGCCATTAATACAGGTAACGAGTGGAGGACAGAAGAGCTTCTTAAAGAAGTTACAGGTCTGTGAGAGCCAGAAATCTTGCTTGTTTGTGGGTGACCAAATACTTACTTTCCACCATGATTTACAATTAAATTCTTTAAAAATCCTACAATGTCATTTCCTGGATTTTTTTCCTCATTGTGTCTCTCATAGTTGAAGTGTACCTATGATGAAAATTACAGACCTCTCTCATCTTTCTAAGTAGGAGAACATGCACAATAAGTGGCTAAATACTTTTTTGCCCCACTGTATATGGGTATGTAACAAGATATTAATTTAGAAAAATTACATTTATCTGTAACATGATTTGAAAATAAAAAAGTTCTTTCTCTGTGGTTCTTGGTATATCAAATGTAATAGTGTTTTTTTATATACATACATATATATACATATATACACACACACACACACACACACACACACACACACTATATATACATATATACACACACACACACACACACACAATATATATATATATATATATATATATATATATATATATATATATATATATATATATATAAACACTATTAAATTTGATATACCATTGTTTTTGGAATGGGATAATGACCATAAAATACAACCAGAAAATTCAGGAAATTTGAACACAATATTTCTTTAAAAAATAGTCTATAACATTACAGGGCAGTATGGAATCACCAAGAACCACAGAGAAAGAACTAAGACAGATTCTTCCTGTATATTCATCCCAGAAGGCTTGTCGAGAACCACAAACCACGAGTACCGAGCAAATGTTTCCCATAAGGAATACTGTAAATTGAATGAATCCGTTCCAGACCCCCAGAAACTTCACACTGTATACGGCATTATATGTAGTTTCGGAACATCAAACCAATTTAAATATTAGCCTTAAAGACAACACAAGTAAACACAAAATGCAGTTTTTAAATGAAGGTGTTTATTATTAAGGGAGAAAAAAATCCAAACCTACATGGCCCTGTGTGAAAAAGTGATTGCCTGCATCACAATGGCCTGCATGGCAGAGTTCCAAGATGAAAACCACTGACGAGCAAAAAGAACATTAAAGCTAATCTCAGTTTTTCCAGAACACATTTTGATGATCCCCAAGACTTTTGGGAAAACATTCTGTGGACTGACGAGACAAAAGTTGAAATCTTTGGAAGGTGTGTCCCATTACATCTGGTGTAAAAGTAACACAGCATTTCAAAAAAAGAACATTATAGCAACAGTAACATATGGTGGTGGTAGTGTGATGGTCTGCGGCTGTTTTGCTGCTTCAAGACCTGGAAGACTTGCTGTGATAAATGGAACTATGAATTCTGCTGTTTACCAAAAAATCTTGAAGAAGAATATCCAGCCTTCTGTTCATGACCTCAAGCTGAAACGAACTAGGGTTCTACAGCAGGACAACGATCCAAAACACACCAGCAAGTCCACCTCTGAATGGCTGAAGAAAAACCAAATGAAGACTTGAGTGGCCTAGTCAAAGTCCTGGCCTGAATCCTATTGAGATGATGTGGCATGACCTTAAACAGGCCGTTCATGCTGGAAAACCCTCCAGTGTGGCTGAATTACAACAATTCTGCAAAGATGAGTGGCCAAAATTCCTCCACAATGCTGTAAAAGACTCACAAACGCTTGGTTGCTGCTAAGGGCGGCACAACCAGTTATCAGATTTAGGGGGCAATCACTTTTTCACACAGGTCCATGTAGGTTTGGATTTTTTTCTCCCTTAATAATAAACACCTTCATTTAAAAAAACTGCATTTTGTGTTTACTTGTGTTGTCTTTGACTAATATTTAAATTGGTTTGATGTTCTGAAACACTTGTGTGACAAACATGCAAAAGAAAAAGGAAATCAGGAAGAGGGCAAACACTTTTTCCACAGCACTCTATACAGTGGCATATATTCATCACGGTGCAGGAACTATTCCTCAGAAATTTTGTTCCATATTGACATGAGAGCATCAAACAATTGCTGCAGATTTGCCAGCTGCACATCCATGAGAATCTCCCGTTCCACCACATCCAAACGGTGCTGTATTGGATCGAGGTCTGGTGACTGGGGAGATGATTTGAGCTTTGTGACATGGCACTGTGGGTCATTAACAGTACTCAGGCTGTGGCATGCTCAACTGGTATTAAGAGGGGCAAAGTGTGCCAAGAAAATATCTTCCACACATTTTCTTGGAACATATTGGTGGCTTAAACAGGTCTACTGTATTTCACTTTGAAAAAGCGCCCTCTATTGTTGGAATTGCCCCTCTCTCTCCCACCAGACTTGCTTGTTTGTAGTTGCGCCGACTCAGTGGTCCGGCTGTAAATATTCAGTCGCTTACTCCTTTGGACTCGCATTTCCTAACATCCCACACACATACCGGCACTACTATGGAGAGGAACACTGGCGAGACGAAGAGGAGAACAGCTGTAAGATATGAATGAAATGTTTTCTAGACCTACAGCTGCGACAGAATAAATAAAAAATCTCAAGTACATTAACCACACACCGACAGTAGGAGAGAAAACATTTTAATGGAATAAATTAAAAATACACATAGCTATCCCACAATCGATGTCATCCACAGAAAGTTCTAATGAACCACACCTTAAAGCATGATCATAGGACTAATTAACTGGCACTGTAGCAATTTGTTACCCCACCACCAGAAAGACCTGGGTGCGAGTCCCAGTGGTGCCTTCTGGCAAAGTCAGGTGTCACAGACACATCCAAAAAGAGGCTAGATTGTCTCCTTTGTTGCAATGGTAACCCCTTCCAAATCCTGACTGGTGGACCAGGATAAAGTGTTTGTAAACCTGAGAAAAACATGTTTTTAGAAATGTTTAACCCATCACTGGGTTGACCTCTGGTATTAGTTGGTTTGAAACTTTAACGTGACAGAGAGAAATCAGGAGAAAAAAGCTACATGAAAATGCCCATATCCAACATTAAAGACCCAGACTGTAATGAACCTGAGGATGTGTCCATATAAAGTGGTGTTATGGTTCGAGAGGCAAAAATCCAAGGATCGTGTTTAGAGAATAGGTAAGGTGGATCATGAGGCACCATGTCTCAAGAAACTCTTTTGAAAGACGTCCCCGTAAGAAATCAGTTTAATCTATCTGACCAAAAGGACATTCCTGTGGTTTACTAGAAGCTACTGAAACTGGATTCTGTGGTCAAAAGTGAGATACGCAGAATTTGTAGAACACACCAGTCCCATCGAGGAATTACCAAAAACAACCGAATCTCCACTGTACAGTGGAGGATGTGATTGTTTTGTTGCGTGGTTGTTTATCTTCAAAGACCCTAGAAATCTTGACTTCATAACGCACCATGAGATTCTAAATAAAGGCCAGCTGCTTCATCCATAACTGGATCACGAGTGGATGCTCTGGCAGGGTAATAATCCAAACCTAAGTACACGCCCATCCAAAAATGGTTCACTGACTATAGAAACTGGCTTTTGACATTTCAGTCCTGTGATATGGACGAAGGTGAAAAGCTGTGAGGTGACCTGAAAAAGAAATGTGGCCTCTGCTCACTTCTTATTTATAATCCCATAGAAAGAGGAACCTCTGAATGACTGAAACCTTTCCAAGCACTCAGCTAAACAAAGTAAAAAGGATTTGGGTGGTGCAGCAGCAATCTGTTTGCCCACTACTGTGGTGACCTGGGCTACATTACATTACAAATGACCGGGCGATATACAGATACATAATGGCCATGTCTGAGGAAGGTGAAGCTGGATGGAGAGTCCAATAGCAAACCCTTCCAAGCCTAGCGTGATGGACCCACTGCAACCCCAACCAGGAGAGCGAAGTGGTAAAATAAGGGGGAAAATTGTATGGAAACATGAAATGTAATTTAGTTAAACATCAAGCTAATTAACCACGACACCATTTCTAATAAACATGTGACCAAGGATGCCAAGAATTCTGGAGCTGACTGTATGGAGCTGTAATTTATAGAAACAATAGGTTTACCTAAAGTGCTACTTATCAGAAGTTTGTCTTAGATTTTCACTATACTTGGTTTGCTTTTGGGGTAGAAAAGATGAGAAACAAAAATTGGTATTGTTAATACACCTTACTGACGAGTAAAAGATGGAGCATTATTTCCTGGTGCTAGGGACAGTGGTGGTGCAGCAGTAAATATAAAGGTAGCCCCCCAAATCTATAATCCATAATCTATAGTTGGGCAAAATCATCCTTCAAAATCAACACATGAAGCTTATTTTATAATGAAGTGTTGAATTTCTTATGTAATTGACTGAATAATGTATTGAAAATGAAAATCGTGACCATGGCATTTCCTCACTACATTTCCCAGCACTCATCACTCCCACCACGTCACACGCTGCTGATTTTCTCATTTGGCATGGAAGAGTGCATGAGAGAAATTGAAATTTCAAAATTCAGAGTGTGGTTTGTGCTCCATGTATTTATGTGTATTATCGGATTCCCATCGTGAATCGGACCATTGTCTGCACTGGACTATTGCCTAGAATGTTCAGGGTTCAAACCCCAGCACCGCAAAGTCCTCAACTGCTTGGACTGTACCTTGTAAGACTATCAGTTGAAGACGCTCTGGATCAGGGTTTTCTTTAGATCTAACCATGGGCAGTCTGAAAACAAGACCTGAAGGTAAAGAGTTAACATAAAAACCCTAAGGCAGGTTAATTTAACTGTAACCTAGTACTTCACCACCTGATATCAAGCTAACTGTAAATGAAAGTCATTCAGAAATGAAGGGGCTGCTGGTGTAGCCCATAATACGGCTGTGGTGGGACAGACATTAAGGTGTCCTCCAGGAGGTTGAAAGCCCAAGCTCCAACTGTTTGGTCCTTGAGCAAGACCCTTAAGCCACAATTGCCAGAACTGTAAGACTGGATCAAATGAATCAACAATCCCCCGTCAGCATGATGTAAAGAGTACAGAAAAGAAGCAACGTAACCTTAACATAACCCATTGCAAGTGTTTTTTTGTCTTTTTAACATAACCTGGTTACTAACTCTGTTCAAGTGAGTGGGCAACATGATAGCTTATCGTATTGTGATCAATTCTGTTATCATGGATATCGAGGATATCGCCAGTGCGTAAAGAACACTTGAGAAACTGCATGGTTCACTAGAAAGAGTGTAATTAGTCCCGTTTAATTAAATAAAGTGCAGCACATTTCAAATCTAAATCACTTTACTAAGTATGGGATAGTATTTGAATAGTATTTAAGAATCTGTCACTAGTGATGCGTTTTGTCTGTGATATAATATTTTTACCACATCGCCCACCCCTAGGTACAGGTATGACCACAAGGACAGGACTGGCAAGGTGAACAAGATAATTACCCAGGCATAGTGTGAGGGGGGCAACAGGCAAAGCACAGTACCTAAGAACGTAAGAAGCTTAATGCTCCTTGGAGTGTTGGTCAAACTCAGTTTCTAGGAGCATTTCCCCACAAGTCTCGCATTGCATTACATCTTTCCCTTCAAACCTCGCCAAGTCCTGATCTTCAGCAGCTTTAACTGCTTTGTGCATCATCTCCCTTTTGAAGGGCTCCTCTGTCTTAACTGGTAAGCCAGGAAGAGAATGAATGTAACATTTCGGGTCCTCGTCCCATTGTTTGGGTTCCTTTTTAATCCTTGAAATATCAGGCTTCATTTCTGAAGAAGCAAAGTCATCACTATCAAGAAGGTCTCTCCCCACGCCCATCATTAACTTGGAATCCTTGCAGTCGAAGTCCTCCAGCACCGACCGTCCTTGATCTAGGTAGTCTTCTGCTGGTTCGGTTTTAACTTTCACTAAGCTTAAGGGTTCCTCTGGAATGGCTGATGCTTCAGTCTTAGCGCTTGGTAGATCTGCATCTCTGTCCTTTGTCTCCGTGGTGTCCTGTGGAATGTCTGAAGCTGGTTTCAGATCGACATCCAAAGCCGTTCGCTCGTTTCTGGCCACGTTAGTTCCGGTGAGCGGACGAGACGCGGCCCTTGCCGACGTGGCCCATCTTAACTTCTGAGAAATCTTCATTGTTAAAGGTATCATCAGCTTCGTAGCCGGAATGGACCTAGTACTGTTTTGTAACTGTTCTGCTTCCGCAGGCTCCGTGGTCTTCGTAGGGTTTAATGGAATTTCACTGGCGTGTGCACATGACAGACTCGTCTCCGAGACCTCTGGAACAAGATTTTGAGGATTTAGGACGCTCCCTTTTGCAGACGTGGGGGGTACCGGCAGGAACATGACTAAGGGTAAAGGAGAACCGGCCTTTTTATTCAGAGTTAACGTCCACGCACCATCAGGATGTTTTGTTTGGCTCGTGGTTGAGGAACCTGGATGCTGCTGTGCAGTCTGTGGGCCTTCTGGAGGATCTGTAGATTTGTCTGTGCTATTGTTCCCTGTAGACGTGCCGGCAGGTTCGTTTCTCTCCGGATTGGAGGCCGTTCTTAGTTTCTTTGTAGCAGCCTGTAAAGAACATAGAATAAAAGCACAGTTCATAGAGGTGTAACAAAGCATCGCGAAAAATTGGATGATCAGCATCATGTGCATTTAGACTGGTTTTTAAGTGCCTCCATGGTTTGGCTCCCCAGTACCTCAGTGACATGATTGTTAGGTACGTTCCACCGAGGGCCCTCAGATCAGCTAACAGGAACATGCTGGCCGTACCGACCACCCGGCAAAAGAGTGGAAAGGCGGCCCAAATTACAGCCCCAACCTTTGGAACTCTCTTCCTGATGACCTGAGGGCTCTGGATGATCTCAACATATTTAAGAGGAGGGTTAAGACATGTATGTTCGGGTTGGCTTTTTGCTAATGTTTTATCTGCATTTAATTGCATTTTTAAATATTATTTCATTCATTTTTATGTTCTTTTATGTATTCTTTTGTATTTAACTATTTTATATGCATGTTTGTTTTTACTTCTGCTAAAGTAAAGCACTTTGTAAAACGTTTGAAAAAGTGCTATATAAATAAAGCTTATTATTATTATTATTATTATCAGCACCAGGTGAGACGAAACATTGTCTGGTTAGATTATGCATTCTTAAGTCACCATCGAATGCAATTCTGCTTTTGGAACGTCAGAGACTGCAGTCACGCTTAGACGTGTCCGTTCGGAGTGAGAATCTTTCTCATTTCTTTCAATTACAGGGCACTAAATAAAAAAAAAAAACGTGTTGTTATTCTTCAGAAATAAAAAAGGAATTCTCACTTTCACACAATTTTAAAGCCATTGTTTCTAGTAATGGTTCTAGACTCAGTTCAAATATCAATCGTTTGCTGTTGGAAATTAAATAAGCTCCCTTTCCTGAATATTTACTACTGCGTTCTGTTTATTCTTTTGCAACTGCAACACCAGGGGGCGCGGTCGTCCTCACAAATGCATATCCCGTTGTCCTCATGTCTTCACATGATTTACATCTTTACTAAAGATTTAATTACTAAAAATCCTTTTGCTTACATTTTAGACAAGAAAAATAGACATTCAGTTCTTTTATTTTTCAGAAATAAAGTAACGTTTTCACTTGGTTATTTAAGATACGGTGAAGCTCCAACAGAGCAACTTGTTTACAGTTTTAAACCTAGTTTCTATTCAGTTCTTTTAATTGCAAGCGGTTACCTTCTTTTGTTTAAAAAAACCTATACAAAAAAACTCGCTTTGTTTTGCAATGTTTACAATTCAGAAATATAAAAAGTAATGCATTTTAATCGAACATGAAATCAATAATCGTGAGAAAATCCGAATCGTGAACTAGGGGTGTGCGATATGGAAAAAATATCGATAATATCGTCGTCACGATAACAAAATTTATCACGATACGATAAAACATCGTCATATTGCCCACCCCTATCATGAACGCAGCATAAAGAATCGAATCGTGAGCAGAGTGCATCATTGCACCCCTAGTAAATGCATAAGTGTCTAAGAACGCTTTTTACAGTTATATTACATTTTGTTGCTACAATACTAATATCAGATTTATGTTTCTTTATTGGCACCTGACTCGGTTAGCATGTTACGCAACTTCCTCATGGTGTAACCAAACGCCGGACATGAGAACGTCCATCAGAGAGCCACCATTTCAGGTAAGTACCAGGCAGAATGCTGTTCGTTGGACTCAGACGTGGACACCCCTACCTCCTCTGTAAGGAATATAAGAGATAATTACCACTGCTGGGGTGACAGCGCCACACGTTTTCAGGTGACTGTCATAGGCCTGCTGATGACAGAAGCCCAGGCCGCACTCTTTACAGAGGCACGGGCGCTGAGCTGCATGACCTCCCATGTGCGACATGAGCATGATGGACGAGCGGAACCCCATGCCGCACTCCGAGCACCTCATGACCCTCTGATGTGTCCCAGCGTGCTTCTTCAGTTCCTCCGAGCTGTCGAAGACTTCGCCGCACTCCATGCACCGGATGTCGTTCGTCTTCTTGCTGGCGGACGTCTGATAGCCCCAGCAGCCGGTCGACTTCTTGTGCTCCTCGAAGTCGTCTTTGCTCTGGAAGACGACGAGACACGCCACGCACTGCAACTGCTCCGGCTTGCACTCGTGATTCCGATACGCTTTGGACAGACGGAAGTGGCGCCTGCAGCGCAAGCAGGTGTACGCCGGAAGGTCCAAGTGCTTGAAGCTGTGGCGCAGCAGGGCGACCTTCTTGGGGAACATCATGCCACAGTCCTTGCAGACAAACAGGCCCTCTTTGTGTTGCCTGAGGTGGTAGAGCAGGGCGCTGCGATGGCGGAAGCTCTGCTCGCACTTGGGACACGGGTGGCGCCTCGGTTGCCGTTTGTGCATCCGCACGTGCCTCCGACAGTCGGCCATGTTGGTGAAAATCCGCTTGCAGAAGTCGCACTGGTAGAACTTGTCCTCAAAGTGGTTCGTGTCGAGGTGCTGCTGCAGGTGCTCCTGCGTGGCAAACAGGGCTCGGCAAATGATGCACTGGATGTCTTCCAGCGTGGCATGGGAGCGTAGGTGCGTGCGATAATTCTGCAAGTGACAGAAACTCTTGCCGCATTCGGCACAAGTGTAGAGCTGCTTGCCATCGTGGACGTTTAAATGTTCGTCAAGAAGGATGGTCGTCGGAAAGGTGAGGTTGCACACAGGGCACTGATTCTCGTCCAAGTCGGTCGTGTCTGTACAGAGAATTGGTACATTTCAGAGAAGGTCATCCATATTTTCATGCACCGTGGAAAAAGCTAAAGACGAAGAGTGCATTGCAAAGTATGCATGTGCAACTAAACTACTTATTTGTAAGTATGTATGAAATTTTGGCTCTCTAGTGAAGTATCTTCTTGTGTCATAAATTCATGTGTGAGAGAGAGAGAGAGAGAGAGAGAGAGAGAGAGAGAGAGAGAGAGAGAGAGAGAGAGAGAGAGAGAGAGAGAGAGAGAGAGAGAGAGGTAAATAGTGGCTGAGCAAATATGTGCTGCATGCAGCTTTACAGTGAAATAAGATTTTTACATACCTTAAATAGTCCAGTAACATGTATATAATGTGTTTTCGCCACTAGGCCAGGACAGTAATGAACCTGTGGTGGCCTAGTTGGGTTAAAAACTAATAGACCATGGACCCCAGGGTTCAGGTTTCAAATCTCACCACTGTTGCCCTTGACCCACAATTACTCTGATTGTAAGATTGTGTCAGCTCTGTACATACCTTTTGGACGTTGGTAGCCTAGTAGGGTTAAGATACTGGACTATGGACCAGAAGGTCCAGGGTTCAAATCCCACCTCTGAAAAGCTACCACTGTTGGGGTCCTTAAGCAAGGCCTAACTGCTGGATTGTAATAAGTCCAATAATGGATTGCTTTAAGTTCTAGGTAAAAGACATAACCTATTTACGCAGGCTTTTGACTAGATTTAGACCAGGATGCATGGCTTGGGTCACTGGGGCCGGAGTCTGAGTCATGTCTGGCCCTGCCTGCCTTGTCCGCTAGCCGGGAGTGAGGTCGAGTGGGCGGTCTGGCTGAACTGGGTTTCGGTCCTCGTGATCTTGACTCATGCATCCTTGCCTTAGAATAAGGGCAGAGCTGGGGGTTCATAGTCAAGAGTCTTTATGGTGATCAAGAGACGTTGGGTTGCTGTCTTTCTGCGCTCGTGGGGTTTGCAGTGTCTCATGTGATCCCTCTTGGCTGTGTGTTTCCCTACCAGTTCTCCTCTTTTCTAGCTATGCTGCTATAGCTAATGCCTGCCGGGGGTTCTCATGCCACACATGGCATCGGTGATTGTTAATAGACACTGTGCTCTCTAATCTATAAACTAACTACATTTTCTGTTTTTCTCTCCGAGCTGTGTTTTCCGGCACGTTCCAGCCCCACACATGATTGTTCATCTGCTTGTAGCTCCACCTCAAGCTGCTGCTTCCGTCATCAGCTCCAGCCCCATCATAACCCGGGCCACTTAATGTCGATGTGCCTACTTCACATTTTATTCGAACTTTGAGACTCCATGACTTTAGTTCGCTCTTAGATTTTATCATCTACGCCGCCCCAAGAGGTTGGGTCCCTTTTTGAGTCTTGGTCCATCCCAAGGTTTCTTCCTATAAACACTCAGGGAGTAGTTTTTCCTTGCCACTGTCGCCCTAGGCTTGCTCAATTTGAGATTGGACGTAGTTATTAGGAGATAATCTAAACTTGTAAAGTTGCTTTGAGACAATGCTCCATTGTAAAAAGCACTATATAAATAAATCTGACTTGACTTGATACAGTATCAATTACAAGTCACTCTGCTAAATGGCATTAATATACGAACAACATCACTTGCAAAGTATCGTGGACGTTAAGCGACGCACACCTGTATATTACAAATACAGTGGACAATCGTGTACCTGAAGACACAATATCACTGCCGTCCTCATCCTCATCTTCTTCCTCCTCTTCCTCACATGCATCGGTGTCGCTCATCAGCTTCCTTTTGAAGCTCCTTTGCTCATTATGCTTTTTCTCTTCTCTGCCTTTTTTACTCCTACTCTCTTCCACGCCTTTATCGGTCTCTCCACCCGAGGTCTTGCTGCTCTCTGCTGAACTAACATCAATCTCAGAACCATGGTCACTGGGAGAGTTAGGACAGGCATCCACATGGGCTTCTACAGGATCGGGACAGGATGATACGTCAGGCGTAAGCTCTGGAGTCTGATGTTTCTCTTTTTCTTCCAAGAGCTGAAAATCCCAGTTTGAGAAGCCCAACTCTGTCAGCTGGATATCGATGGTTAGCTCTGAAGACATGACTCTGGAAGGAGAGAAGACGATGTCAGTTGAAGATTAAGAGCAGGTAGGTTTTTTGTCCATTTTCACACAAGTACAAAACGTAGATAATTATAGAAGTGTATCTTGTGTTAAATATTCCTTAAAATATTTGGAGTTTGATTAGTTGTTTGAAGAAGCATAATTTACATTTGTATTGATAAATCATCATTGTTATTGTAAACGTGTGAAAAATAAAACCTAAGCATTTAAATGAGATCAGGCTAGTATATATTATTAATGGATTATACAGAGATATTGTAAAGTATGGATATTAATATTATAGTAAAGGGTGACAGAAAATCATGAACTGTTCAAAACTGTCCCATTCTACCCATGTATTGGCTGAAAATATGAGATTTCCTATATTAGACCAGCAAATAACTTTAGTATCTGATAGATTTTGAGAAAGGTCATTTAGAAATACATAATATAAACACAATCTATAGAATCTGTGAGCTACACGTTTAAGGGCTCAGATTAGGAGAATTATAAAGTCTGTGGGTACAGTACGTTTTAAACTACACCTAACACAGGTTCGACAATACTGAACAGAGTTGATTTAAAAGTGTTGGAACTTATTTATAAACATAAACCTAGAGGTTAAACATAGATTTGGCCATAACGGTGATAATAATATAATAAGTTTTATTAAGTAGTTTTTCAAAACATTTTACAAAGTGCTTTATACAAGCAAGAGAATTTACAACAAAAGAATAGATAAAAGTGTAATAATAAATATCAATGATAAAACAATAAGATCAGAAAATAGAAACATTTAAAGGTACAGATGTAATAAAAGACTGTGTAAAGTTTAAAACAGATAAAACCTTAAAGCGCTCACCTGAAGCAGTGATTACAGGAATACCAGTACATGGTCAGTAAGCGTATCCTATAGTAGACGTGAATATTTGCGAACGTGAACCTGTTACGTATTTTAAACAGTAGAACGCTACCGCGCTAAACTTTCTGCAAGCGAATCTATGATCTTATGTCATAAGTACTTTTTATGGACTAGATATATTTTTGAGTATATGGTTAACTTACGCTGTTGTAAATCGCGGCACCAAACCTCCAGTCGCCGTTGTGATTCTGTGAGGCTGTCCTGTTGTGCTGCGCATGTGCTGTAAGCGCCGCCATTTTTGTAGTTCTTTTAAATAGCGTAGGGTGATGGTTTTACTGAAGTAATATTTTACCGTGGATAATGTGGTAGTTTTAATGTGTTTCCTTATAAGTTTATGTATTCTCATATGTTGTCTCTTTATTCATGATATAGTTTGCAATAGTTAATCACTCGTGTTAATCATTAAGTACACACAACCCCATGTAGTTAATCACATTCATACATATCTTTAAGTAGTAGTCATTTATGTGTAATCACCTTTGTTTGTAAAAGAACATAATAGTATGACTTTAACACCATAAGATGTTACTTGTGCACTCTGTCTCGAGAGCTGTGTGTTCTTATCTCCAAGGTCGAGCAGGTGTCTGGATCTTTGGTCTCAGAGGTTCCCAGAGTTGAGTGATTAGGCTCTTTAATAGGCCTTATGTTAATAGTTGAATGAGAAATTAATGCGGAAGGTTCATAATAGTTGTAACTATATATTCCAAAATAATGATAACCACAATACAAATATAACAGTAATCATTTGAAACTATGAATTAATCGTCTTAGAGGCCTGTTTGGGCCAAGTGTTTTGGTGAGAAGCTTTGTCCTTCAGAGATAAACAATTACAATTGTTTTGGTTTAGTTTCCAGGGTAACCACATAAGTCTGGGCAGTGGCCTTGTGATAAGGCCTGTCAATCAAGTGCCCGCCTGGTACACTACCAGGATGTACTCAAAACAATTTCTCTGCCCAGGGAGGGCTTAGTTATGTTTTGGATTTTGTGATTAAACAACTTGCACATCTGCTAAAGCTACAGCAATAACTTTATTTTAATTCAACTGGGTGATTCTCGTGCGACACCGAGGAGCAGACTGAGCTTTCTGTGAGTGAGGTGAACCTTCCTGTGTCCCTGTGGCGCAGATTACGGACCTACAGTCGTATGAAAAAGTTTGGGCACCCCTGATAATTTTCATGATTTTTCTTTATAAATCATTGGTTGTCCAGCTTAGCCATTTCAGGTAAATATATCATATAGCAGATGAACACCGTGATATTTGAGAAGTGAAATTAAGTTTATAGGTTTTACAGAAAGTGTGCAGTAATTATTCAAACAAAATTAGGCAGGTGCATCAATTTGGGCACCCTTGTCATTTGAATACCTTTAGCACTAATTATTGGAACACAAAATTTGTTTTGGAAGCTCATTGACCCTTGATCTACATACACAAGTGAATCCAACTATGAGAAAGTGTTAAGGTGGCCAATTGGAAGTTTTTCTCCTCTTTGCATCTTCTCTGAAGAGTGGGCAACATGGGAGCCTCAAAACAACTTCAAATGGCCTGAAAACAAAGGTTGTTCAACATCATGGTTCAGGGAAAGGGAAAAGCTCTCTCAGAGATTTCAGCTGTCAGTTTCCACTGTGAGGAACATAGTGACGCAATGGAAGACCACAGACACAGTTCTAGTTAAGGAACTCCCGAAGTGGCAGACCAAGAAGAATCTCAGATAGGCAGAGGCGAAGGATGGTGAGAACAGTCATAGTCAAGCCACAGACCACCTTCAAAGACCTACAACCTCATCTTGCTGCAGATGGTGTCACTAATCATCGTTCAACTATACAGCACACTTTGCACAAGGAGAGGCTGTATGGGAGAGTAATGCAGAAGAAGCCTTTTCTGCAGACACGCCACAGTCACTTGAGGTGTGCTACA
Source organism: Ancistrus triradiatus (assembly GCA_025084515.1). Taxonomy (NCBI): domain Eukaryota; kingdom Metazoa; phylum Chordata; class Actinopteri; order Siluriformes; family Loricariidae; genus Ancistrus; species Ancistrus triradiatus. The sequence goes on along the minus strand of JAJAGP010000002.1, from coordinate 1,977,470 downwards.
GCACATTTGGACAATCCAGCTTCATTTTGGAATAAAGTGCTGTGTACTGATGAAACTAAAATTGAGTTATTTGGACATAACAAGGAGCGGCACACATCCCAAGACAAACATTTGCTACCCACAGTAAAATTTGGTGGCGGTTCCATCATGCTGTGGGGGACTGTGTGGCCAGTGCAGGTACTAGGAATCTTGTTAAAGTTGAGGGTCGCATGGATTCCAGTTAATATCTCCAGATTCTTGAGAACAATGTTCAAGAATCAGTGACAAAGTTGCACGAGGCCAACGACCCCAAACCCTGCTCAAAATCTACTAAGGCATTCATGCAGAGGAACCAGTACAACGTTCTGGAATGGCCAACTCAGTCCCCAGACATGAATATTACTGAAAATGTGGGCTGTCCATGCTCGGAAACCATCAAACCTGACTGAACTGGAGATGTTTCTAAAGAAGAATGGTCCAAAGCACCTTCAACCAGAATCCAGACTGGAAGCTGTAGGACGCGTTTAGAGGCTGTTATTTCTACAAAAGGAGGATCTACTAAATATTGATGTAATTTTTCTGTTGGGGTGCCCAAATTTATGCATATGCCTAATTTTGTTTGAATAATTATTGCACACTTTCTGTAAATCCTATAAACTTCATTTCACTTCTCAAATATCACGGTGTTCATCTGCTATATGATATATTTATTTGATCAGTATGAGGTATGATTTAATTTGGGCATGGCTGACTGGGTCTGAACATGGGTTTATTTTTTAAGGTAATTAATTTATGTACATATGACGGGTGGAAGAAAATAAGAAATCTCTGATGGAACATATGATTATATTTTGTATGAGACCATGCTAATGTTACATCTTTTTGTTGTTACAGGTTGATTTAAACATTCCTCTAGGCTGGAGGAAATAACATCTACATTTTTTCCTATCTCTAGATCCAGAGATCCATGGATTGCTGTTAATGATAATGATGATAAATGTGAATGTGCAAAATGAATTTAACAGATATTATGTGAATAATTAAATTAGAAATGGGGGCCCCCAGTGTAGGATGTTGTTGTTGTTTGTTCTTATTTCTTGTTTTTGCTTTGAAGCTATTCTATCTAATAGGTAATTGAGGAGTAACAGAAGCTGGAGTATTGATCAACATTGGGATCAAGCAAACCTTTAGAGGGACATTGGTTCATGATCTATCCAGACTGATGTCATGCATTTGGCATTGTGCAAGATTTGGTGAATATTTGGTCCAAATGAGGGAGCATTAAGGTAGAGCGACTAAAAATGCTTAGACATATTGAACTGGCTGATGTGAGCAAATTAAATAGACCTGTTTTAGACTGAAATTATCCAAACAGTGAAAAGAAAATGTACAAAAATCACTCAGCTTGCAGTATACTAAAATGTCTATTAGTAAGTACAAAAGAAATTAATACTAGGTTAGGCGTGATAATAATAGAGATTGTCAGTGACCAAGGTACACCATGTGTGTCCAGAATGAAACACAAATTATGAAAATATCTGAACATGGACTGGAAATTCCAGGTACCATACTATAAAGCTGATATAGTTGATAGTAGATTATGACAAATTTATTAGGGCGTTAATAGAAGGTCTAAATTGCCCAAACAGGTAGCTAGTAGAATTGACTGAGCAAGTTTAGACATGACGTAAAAGAAGAAACTATGGAAAGACACAGGAACCACAAAAGATAAAGAAAACGTTGAAGAACTGACAGTGGCGTTACAGGAGCACCAATCAGTCTGCTGTCATTGTTAATTATAGGTGTGCATGGCATTAGCCATTGCACAAGGGGGAAGGTACTTGGTAGTGTGAAAAGTGAGATGATTGTTGAGGAAAATTGCAAATATCGCAAAAAGGGGATTTTGGGTACTAAATTTACAGCAATTTGTAGATACAACTCTAGGCAGATGTGAAATTTGCATCAAGAACAATGTTAGAATGGGAGTTTGAGATTTGGAATAACAATAATGACTAGTTCAGATAATGGAAATTAATTAATTTGTCGATAAGGTAGTAAGACTAATTTAGCAGAAACTCAGAAGACCAAGATTGGGATGTGTGTAGCACACTCAAATTTTTTGAATTTATTAAAAATATAAAAAGTTATTTAAGCAGGAAAAACAGAGAGAGATTGTACTGGAGGAGAACAAGGAGCCAAAGGTGAAATCAGGAGACTGCGTCTACGCGAGGGTCTCCAGAGATCTGCAAGGATCCGAGGGTCCAGACCTGGCAAAAAAGGGCAACATCGAGGACTGTGCAAGTGGAACGAGCATCGACATGATGTCACCTGAACCACTGAGCCTTGGCATTACAAGAGTCCCAGGAGGAAGCTGAGGAAGCTGAGGAAGGACCAGAAACACATCCACCTGATCCAGAACAACAAAGACGAAGAAAAACCAGAACTGCGTGGGCAATAACACCAACATCAGCAACGACAACAAGAATTGGCAGAAGACCCCAGCTATGAAATACTAAAGTGAATGGATGGATTAAACTGAACAGAACAGATTTGCAAGACACGTAATAGAACATGGGTAGACATGAGAAGGGATAGAGAATTAGTATAAATGCTCCTTTGTTTATATGACATTAGCTGATATGAAAGGGCCACAAGGGGGGTGTAGTACAGGAACAACAACTGGAGCATGAGGTCAAATTGAAATGGGGAAGTCTGAGACAAGTAACAATGAATTTTTCAGCTGATCCATGTAATTGAATAGATTCCTGGTCCATTGAGGAGAGCAGGTTTAAGTTGGATGTTATCTGAATGTTAGACCTAGCTTGGAATATACTTTGGTAGGTCAAATTGATGAACAGCTTATTTGCTGAATAGTAATAACTGTTATGCGATCTCATTTAGAGGCAGCCATGAGTTTCAGCTTTAGGGCTGTGTAAATATTTGTAATCATAAATTAAAACACCAGCTGTTTAAGCAGCAGGTGTTCTTGCTGTTTGGGAAAGTTGGGGAAATTTGGGGGGAAAAAAACAATGACATAATGTCTGACCTTGACTGAGTTGTAGATAAGGGCCAGAGATTTGTGGCTCTTTGGCTTCTTCGCACCGCTGCTGCGGTGTGTGGTTGTCCTTTATTGCTTGCAATAAAATTGTCTGCTTCTCCACTGAAACTTTAATTCGGCTTGAGTGTGATTTTTGATTAAGTGATCAGCATGCATTCTGTCAAAAAACCACGACAGTATCATGGCACGAGCAAAGGAGCTTTTCCCGAGCACCACAGAAAGAGCTAAAGTTGAAGAAGGTTACAAAAGCATTTCTAAAAACTTTAGACCCCACCAATCCACAGTCAGATCGCTTTCACACAAACTGAGGAAATTCTAAGAACAAGGCCATTAATAGTTCACAAAGCAACCCAGAGTAACTTCTAAGCAACTAAAGGCCTCTCTCACAGTGGCTAATGCCAATGTTCACGAGTCCACCATCAGGAGAGCACTAAACAACAATGGTGTGCATGGAACAGTTGCAAGAATAATGCCATTCCTCTCCAAACAGAACATTGCTGCCCATCACATGGCACATTAACAACCCAGAATGCCATTGGAAAACATTTGTGAACGAATGAGACTGAAATATTACTTTTTTTATTTTAAATGAGCAGTGTTACTTTAGAGAAAGAAACACACTGCATTCCAGCACAATGAACCTCATCCCGTCTGTGAAACATGGTGATGGTAGTATCATGGTTTGGGCCCATTTTGCTGCATCCGGGAGAAGACGGCTTGCCATCATTGCTGGAATTATGAATTCTAAAGGAAAACATCAGGACATCTGTCTGTAAAGTGAACATCAAGAGAATGCTGTTCTACCAAAGAATGGTTACAGGAGAATAACGCTTTGGGATGGCACAGTCAAAGTCCCATCCTTAATCCAACAGAAATGTTGCTGAGGTAGTTCATGTGAGGAAACCAACCATAATCCCAGAGTTGAAGCTCTTCTGTACAGAGGACTGGGCTAGCTGATCAACACCTACCGGAATCGTTTAATTGCAGTTACAGCTGCACAAAGGGTTTACACCACACACCGAAAGCAAAGGTTACATACTTTTGCCACTCACAGATATGTAATATTGAATTATCTTCCTGAGTACATAAATGACCAAGCATAATAGTTCTGTTTTCATTCGATTAACTGGGTTCTCTTTATTTACTTGTACAACTTAAATTAAAATCTGATGAATTTTTAGGTCACGTTAAATGGCGGATTCTAGAAAGTTCTAAGCTGCTCACACATCTTCACGCACCACCGGATTATGTTGTGGGAGAAGAGAAGACGACGCAGGTTTGTGTCTGTGAGCTGCTAGCTAATAATAACAACGAGGTAAACAATGAGCTCTGGTCAGCATAAGGGTTAAACTAAATGAACTAAACCGTCCATTTTGCATAAAATTATAACGAACTATTCGCTGACATGAATATTTAGACTCAATGCAATACAGCAGATACGAGTAGCTGTCACGCTAACACCTAGCTAGGATGTGGTAGCTTACTAGCCAGCACTTGCACACTAACACATCGTACACTATTAACTACAATGATTAGTATTTGCTTTATTTATGGTCACAAAGTCGAGGGTGGAGGCGACATTAAGACAAGTGGTGTGGACTTTACCTTTCACTACACCTTCCACGCCGAATCAATTTCCTCCTCGTAGAAGAACGAACAAAGCGTTCATTCCACCAGCTCACGCAACCAAGCGCGGATCCGCCAACTGTCTTCTAAAAAAAAAAGCAACACAAAAGCACACAGCAAAATCTCTTTCAAAGTATAAAAATGACATCATTAACGATTTAGCCTAAGCCATGCTTGCTATATTTCCTTAAGCGCCTCATCGACTGTGGAGGAACAAACGCCTGATTAGCGCCACCTACACCGCTGGAGTGCTCAGCTCCAAAACAAAAATGGACACGTTTGTGCAGCTTTGAATGTCAATATTTTGCTGCTTTTCTGAAAGATGACAAACTAGCAGCTGCAGCAAAGAACAAACTACTTAATCCTGGTCAGGGCTGCAGGAAAACCCGGTGCCTAGTCGGTGGCACAAGACAGGAATAACCCAAGACAAGGCGCCAATCCATTGTGTTTTTGGTTTATTTAACGTCTCTTTCAACAGACACAAGGTTAGGTCGATACACAACGCTACTACTACGAAACTAGTCATACCTTCTTAGATCAGGCCAGTGTTGCATACATAACCAATTAGCCTAATGCACGTCTTTGGACTGTGGGAGGAAACCGGAGTGACCAGAGTCAAACCTGGCTCCCTGCAGTGGTAGGCTGGCACATTAGACCAGTGTCACCAGAGTGCCAGTTTTGCTTCCCTTGTTTCCCATGCTAGCTGACCTCATGCATGTCTTTTGGAATGTGTGAGAAAACGAAAGTACTTAGACGAAACCCAAGAGACTGGGAGAAATCGGAAGCTCCACAAAGGCAGCAGCCAATCTGGGAATCAAACCTGGATCTCTGGAGCTGTGTGGCTAACGATCTGTAATCACTGCTCATCCGAGGCATCAATCTTCTTCTTTCCTCGCGGTTCAAGTCCCGCTTAGTGCGGGGTCCGCTCGCCCACTATCATTTGATGCGACCGAGAATACTCCAGCCGACACGGCGCTCTGTCTGTCGCCAGAGACCACCAGACCAATTTAGTTTAATCAATTAACCTAACATGCATGTCTTTGGACTGTGGGAGGAAACCGGAGTACCCGGAGTAAACCCACACAGACACGGGGAGGACACCGGAGTACCCGGAGTAAACCCACACAGACACGGGGAGGACACCGGAGTACAGAAAGGTCTTTGGACTGTGGGAGGAAACCAGAGTACCCGGAGTAAACCCACACAGACACGGGGAGGACACCGGAGTACAGAAAGGTCTTTGGACTGTGGGAGGAAACCAGAGTACCCGGAGTAAACCCACACAGACACCCAGGACCTTCTTGCTGTGAGGCGGCGATGCTACCCACTGAGCCACCCCCAAGGCATCAATGATAGAATGATATTTAGTATCATTAATTATTTATTATCATTCAGAGAACACAAATCAAAACGCAAATAAATTAATTCTCATTTAGGGTTTGATTAAATTATTCCTTCAAGTTGTACGCTGACTGAAACCGCTATCCCTAATCACTGGGAGTGACCATCGTTAACACGTGGAGAATGTGGATACATCCTGGGCTCCTTGTGCTTCGTTCAGATCTGAGAACAGCCTCTCATATCTGCTGGAGACTGACTTTATAGACACCCTGTAGTTCATTTGCAAAAAAAAAACATGATTTAAGACCAGATGACATTCATTCCAGAGCAACCTTTTCGGCTGCGTTTTTATTATTTTAAATTCTGGGAACAAATTACAATGAAGACCGAGCAGGATATATTTTCTCAAGGGCCACACTTGCCCACGTTTGTGCATTACTGGTGTACAGTAACAATAACTCATCAAAACTTAAGAAAGCATTAAATGTATAAAATGTAGTCAGAGGTCTGAGTCAGTTGATTTAAAAGTAGCAACCAAAAAATCTTGTTTTAAGATTTCAATTATTAAATCTGTTTTCCATGTTATTACATTATTTGCAGGTACATTAAGGTCTGTGAAGCACCCTACAGACCCATTTTAAACCTACGTGGTATCCAGGCGGGTATAATGGTGCGTTCGAACAAAGTTCGGGAGCTGGAAAGTCAGAGTGGTTTCCTGAACCCCCGAGATCAGCACATGGTGCTCGCAGTCAACAGTAATAAGTACAAGTTGTCTGCTTTTACATAGGATTCCTGGAGTATTTGCTTGAAGTCAAACAGCATGCACACAAAGGAGTTAGCAAACCTGAAAACGTGGACTAGAAATCTGTTTGCGCTTTTTGCACAGCTTTTTGCAAATGCTCTCCCATTTTGAAGCGCAAACGTGCCGTCTCAAGTTTCGGCTTCCCGAATCGAAGTCGAACACAGCATGACATCGCCGATATTTTGTGTGGACAAAACAGAAAAGGGCTGGGCTGAGTTCCTGCATCAAACCCCAACCAATCTTCATAGCAATACAAACCGTGTTGAAGATTCAAAGGCTGACATGGTGCAAGTTATTACACGTTAAACAAGGCATCTCGTCTCCAAAGACGATGATTAGAAAAATAGGATTTTTACACTGACACGTTCCGTTACTGCAACTTTATTAGGAACACCAGCCAACCTGCACGGACATGTCATTATCCAAATCGACCAACCATTTATACTTTGCAGCCAGCCAATAATCTTACAGAAGGATTTGGTGTAAACTTCAAACATTTTACTAACACAGTTCTTTATTTCCTCAAGAAAATACTGCTAAACTGCGTCTCATGGTTGCCAGATCCCGCTATAGACATAAGCATCAGGTCTATGGAAAAAGCTCAAAAAAGGTGAGAATAAAATGACCTGGCAACCGTATTTAAATTCACTAGCCATTTCCGTCACAGCTCTGTGCGCACAGAGGAAAATGCCTGAAATCGGGATATGCGAATATGAGCCGAGAAATCTGATTACTGAGGTAAAATCCATTTCTATGACTGGATTTCTTAACCTGATTTCTAGATCAGAGTACGCCGGTTACATGACCACTCGAATAATCAGACAACTGCAGAAATACGACCATGATCGGATTATTACGCGCAAGTACCGAAACGGTTAATCAGATAACCAGCGATGTATCGGTGATGAGCGAAAAAGCGTCTCTGAATAACAATCAAATGCCACAGCCTATACGAGAACTGCTGCCGACCACGTGCATGCTTTATTTATTTATTTACCAACTTTGAATTGGCTACTTCAAGTACAATAAGGCACCTTGCCCTAATGGTTTGCCAGTTCTGCAACTAATAGGACACCTGTGGGAGATGGCAGAACAGACGATGAAGGTACAATTACGTAACGCCACTGAGCGCACAGAGAAATCCTGCCCAGTATTATTATGGTGTTCCTAGCAAAGTGCAGGTGAGCGTACGCTCATAACATGAATTTGCCCATGGGTAGAAATCATAGTAAATCAAGTACAGATATGCGCCACATAGCATCTGTTGACATATACATCCATGGTTGGATAAAGTTATTTTTATTAAGGTAATTAACCTGCTCAACCCATTACAGTGCCAGATACGTTAGCTGTTGTGGTACAGCAGTAGGAATGACATCATACAGCCTCGGGTACAGAAAGTTTTATTAAACACATGCAGCATCAGCGTGGGCAGCCTGAATGCTGAGCGACGTTTCCTTATAAGCACCGAGACGATGAGCAGGTTATAGTACTCGGATGGATTAGTTTAAACGCGCTCACTTCTTACAGCCTCTCAGTTCCTATGGTATATTAAGAGGGTCTGTGAAGCACCCTACGAACCCATTTTAAACCTATGTGGTATCCAAGCAGGTATAATAGTGCGTTCGACCAAAGTTCGGGAGCTGGAAAGTCAGTGGTTTCCTGAACCCAAATGGTTCCCTGCTCTTTTCTGAAATAGCGCTTGTGTTGTAAATACAACTGGAAATGCATTGCACTGTCACAGTTTCTCATTACATAAATTAGAGAGGTTTCCACACATTCTGCAATTTCTAATTCCAATAAATTGGCGTTTGTGAAAGAGAGAGGAGGCGAGAATGAGCAAGCGTGAATGGAAGAGTAAGGAGGGGCTCAGTACGGGGAAATGAGATTTTATCTGTCTTAAATAATAAGAGAAAAATCAATACGTGGTGGTCGATGTTGATAAACACTGCAGCATCTTGGCTCTTCAGTCGATGCCAGTACACTACAGTATCCCATAGAGCACTGCCAACATGGTGTAAAATCCGATTTCAGAACGTATCGAGGATAAGCGACGCATACCTGTACAACAAATCAAAATCCAAGGGGAAATGTGGGTAGGGCGACCGAATTTAATGGCGTATGCATTTTCCGCTTTACACAGGTTAGAATCTTAGTCACAGATAAAGTTAGAAGTAACGTCTCGTGATACTACAAAAAAATTTAAATAATTAGCTAAACAAATCAGGTTGAAACTCGGCATAAAAAAAAAAAAAAAAAACACTACTCCTGTTCGGGTACATCATCACACACTTCTAAAAATGAATGTAAAAACACACATTCATAAAAAAAGACTTCTACTAATAAAAAGCTGATGCAAACTTTTTTGCTACGAGTCAGCCCCTTCCGGTTTATGCCCCTATGTAAGCCATGGGTATGCTTATGCTAGACATCTTGCGCTGTGGCTTGAACCATAAACCACGCCACACCTACAACCATGAGCATGAAAGAAGGAAACCACACGGGGCTTTTGGCTTTCCAGTTTCTACATACAACTCCTAAGATCTTGATTTTGTAACTCAAAACACGTTGCTTTGTTTGCTTGTTTTTTTTAAACCCAAATACCACTATAAAAACCCTTTCCATCCAACCCATGGTCTTTTCTCCACACAGAACTTATCTCTTCCCGCGCCCAGCTGGCTTCTCCTCGTCTTTCTCATGGCCATGTTGGTGGGCTTTAAGGTTGCTCTCTCGGCCGAAGCTCTTGCCGCAAGTCGGGCAGGAGTAGCGGCCGGCCGTGTGCACGCGGGTCACGTGGGCATCCAGCTGCTCTTGGCGGTTGAAGCTCTCCTCGCACTCCTGGCACGCGTGCGCCTTCCGTTGCGTGTGTTTCTCTTTCTTGTGCATGCGCAGCTGAGCCTGCGTCGGAAAAATGAGCTCGCATTCCGAGCACGGGATCTGACGATCCGACGTCTTCGCTTTCTTGCCGTCAGGTGTTTCCTCGTCAGCTTTGGGATCGGGCGCGGCAGATTTCGCGGCCCGCCCCCGCCTCACCGGCGCTTTAGCTTTATCGTCTTCTTCCGGCGCCGCAGGGGTGTCCTCAGACTTTTCGCCAGTCTCATCTTCTTCCGTCTTGATCCGTTTTTGTTTCTTCTCTCCGACTGCTGGGGCCGTTTCCGCTTTAGGGGGCCGGCCACGCCTCTTAATGGGGCTGCCGCCATTGCAGTTCTGATTTCCGGCGTGATTTTCCTGGTGCTGCAGCAGCTCGGACTCCTCCTCGAAACCCCTGCCGCATTTACCACAGCGATGGGTTTTAGTGGCCTCATCGTTGTCCTCTGCATCCAGGGGGGCAGGGTGATGGGCCAGGCGGTGGGTACGAAGTAGTGTCGGGCTCCGGAACATCTGGTTGCATTCTCTACACGCAAACTGCCGCTCGGGACACACCTGACGCCGATGAGTGGTCAACTGGGAAAAGGAGGAAGCAAATTGAGCAGAGCTAAGCTAATGATTAAATGGACTATAGGACATACAAATGGTGGGTTCTAACATTTTTATCCAACAGCACATTTTCCATGGTGTTTAACAGCCCTGTGATTGAATGGCATCCCAATGACAGTACATGGTATCTAAAGCAAGGTTTTCTCACCTCTGAGAATGTGCGGAAACTCTCTCTGCAGTGCACACATTTGAAGGGCTTGTCTTCCTTGTTGTGGGTGGACTGATGCTGCGTCAGTTCTTCAGAGGACGGGAATGTGCGGTCACACACGTAGCAGGTGAAGAGTGTATCGCACTAGGGAAGAAAATATGCAAAAACAGATACAGACTCTAGTTATTGCTCTAAAACATAAATGGCCTGAAAAGGTTATTATCCTTAATAGGGACGTAATGATGCGCTCTGCTCGCGATTCAATCTGTCATACCGAGATCACGGTTCAGTGTTAACAATGCACATTTTCTTCAATAAGTTTTTAATAATAAGAAGAAAACGTTAGTTCCCTGCAATTCAAAGAAATGACTAGAAACAGAGATTTTAAATTGTAAACAAAATGCTGTATTGTAGCTTCACTGTATTGTAAACAACCGAGTGAAAACGGCCATATGTGGGTGTCCCCCCCAATAGTTTAGGCCACGTATGGGTGTGTCCCCCAATAGTTTAGGCCACATGTGAGTTTGTGTCCCAATACTTTTGGCCACATGTGGGTGTGTCCACCAACAGTTTAGGCCACATGTGAATTTGTGTCCCAATATTTTTGACCACATGTGGGTGTGTCCGCCAATAGTTTAGGCCACATCTGAGTTTGTGTCCCAATATTTTTGACCACATGTGGGTGTGTCTGCCAATAGTTTAGGCCACGTGTGGGTTTGTGTCCCAGTACTTCTGGCCACACGTGGGTGTGTCCGCCAATAGTTTAGGCCACATGTGGGTGTGTCCCCCCAATACTTTTGGCCACATGTGGGTGTGTCCGCCAATAGTTTAGGCCACATGTGGGTGTGTCCCCCCAGTACTTTTGGCCACATGTGGGTGTGTCCACCAATAGTTTAGGCCACGTATGGGTGTCCCCCCCAATAGTTTAGGCCACATCTGAGTTTGTGTCCCAATACTTTTGGCCACATGTGGGTGTGTCCGCCAATAGTTTAGGCCACGTATGGGTGTGTCCCCCAATAGTTTAGGCCACATCTGAGTTTGTGTCCCAATACTTTTGGCCACATGTGGGTGTGTCCGCCAATACTTTTGGCCACATGTGGGTGTCCCCCCCAATAGTTTAGGCCACATGTGGCTTTGTGTCCCAATACTTTTGGCCACATGGGGGTGTGTCCGCCAATAGTTTAGGCCACATGTGGGTGTTGTGTCTCCCCAATACTTTTGGCCTCATGTGGGTGTCCCCCCAATAGTTAGGCCACATGTGAGTGTTTGTGTCCCAATACTTTTGGCCACATGTGGGTGTGTCCGCCAATAGTTTAGGCCACATGTGGATTTGTGTCCCAGTACTTTTGGCCACATGTGGCCTAAACTAATTGGCGGACACACCCACATGTGGGTGTGTCCCCCCAGTACTTTTGGCCACATGTGGGTGTGTCCGCCAATAGTTTTAGGCCACATGTGAGTGTCCCCCCCCCCAATACTTTTGGCCACATGTGGGTGTGTCCGCCAATAGTTTAGGCACATGTGGGTGTCCCCCCCAATACTTTTGGCCACATGTGGGTGTGTCCGCCAATAGTTTAGGCCACGTATGGGGTGTGTCTCTCCCAATAGTTTAGGCCACATCTGAGTTTTGTGTCCCAATACTTTTGGCCACACATGTGGGTTGGTCCGCCAATAGTTTAGGCCACATGTGAATGTGTCCCCAATATTTTGGCCACATGTGGGTGTGTCCGCCAATAGTTTAGGCCACATGTGAACTGTGTCCCAATATTTTTGGCCACATGTGGGGTGTGTCCGCCAATAGTTTAGGCCACATGTGAGTGTCCCCCCCCCAATACTTTTTGGCCACATGTGGGTGTGTCCGCCAATAGTTTAGGCCACATGTGGGTGTCCCCCCCCAATACTTTTGGCCACATGTGGGTGTCCCCCCCCAATACTTTTGGCCACATGTGGGTGTGTCCGCCAATAGTTTAGGCCACGTATGGGTGTGTCTCCCAACAGTTTAGGCCACATCTGAGTTTGTGTCCCAATACTTTTGGCCACATGTGGGTTTGTGTCCCAATACTTTTGGCCACATGTGGGTGTGTCCGCCAATAGTTTAGGCCACATGTGAATGTGTCCCAATATTTTTGGCCACATGTGGGTGTGTCCGCCAATAGTTTAGGCCACATGTGAATGTGTCCCAATATTTTTGGCCACAGGTGGGTGTGTCCGCCAATAGTTTAGGCCACACCGAATCTCAGCGTCTCTGTTTTCAGTCACCCAGCAGTCCCAGTTTATGAGCTGCAAGTTCTAATTTTCCACCCTATTTTTGAATAATTGATATATTGGCTGATACAGGTGCAGATATCAGCCGATTATTTCAAAATGGCACTAATCGGTCCGATTAATTGACCAACCGATTAATCGGTTTATCCCTATTCTAAAAGCACTTGCTCGGTCAGATACAGATTTCCAAACATTCAACTAACCTGCTGCAGCTGCTGTTTGTATTCCTCACGATGACTCTTCTTCATATGCCTCTCCTTGGCTTTCGAGTTACAGAAGGTTATGAAACACTGGAAACACTGCAAGCTCTCATGCTGGTCTGTAAATTAAGAAATGTATGAAATGTTAGGGCTGAGGAAGTCTCAATCTTTTCATCCATTGCTACATTTTATCCATCCGATTCGTGCTAAATGACACTAAAACAGGTGAGGGTTTAGGGGGAGAGTAAAGGGGAAAAAAAATAACTCAACAGCACATCCTTGTTTAGCCACTAAACCCTTCATTGACCAAAACGTTATTCATCAGGAATTCCCCAGCCAATTTCTAATTTAAAGGAAACTTTATGTAAACTTTACACAAGATTTATTCAGGTTGTGTTGGCATGTAAGCTGGTATGTTAAAACGGCGTCGATCATTTGCATGCCACTTTTTCTGTAGCAGTAAAGCTGAAGTACATTCACTCCAGTCTAACAGAAAGGTTCTTACAGGATTGCATGACGGGTGGAACTGTAGGTTTCGGAAGGATGAGCGTGGTGTACGGCTGCTCTACTTTTTCAACATTCAGGGCAGCAGGGGTGGCAGCGTCTCCACCGCCCATCACAATTTCTTCTATCTTCAGTATATCAGAATCCATCCTGATGAGCCAACAAATCTACGTATATCCAATACTGCAAACAACACAAGATGATTAGGCTACTGATTACACAAAACCTGTAGAAAACAACAGATAACTAACAGCAACTTGTCTGAATCATCCAACATATCTGCTTTCTTGACCAAGGATAATTTATTTTTGTGGTTTATTCAATTTTATTCATTGCCCACAAATGTTCCAGAACTCTTCAGAGTGAATTTTCTACTCATTTTAAGGACAGGTGATTGCCTAGAGCAGTGTTCATTGTGACAGCAAAGTTTAATTTAGTTATAGTTTTTTGACTAAATGTAATTTAGTTTTAGTCATAATTAAGTAAAATTAAAATTTAGTCTTCTGAATTGTCTTTAGTTTAGTTTTCGTCAACTAATTATAATAAGATTATAGTCGACTATATCTACAATACCTTTAGTTGACAAATATGAAATGTCAACATTGCAATACGTAAATGATTTTTAAAATTTCCCTTTTAAAATGAAACATCTACATGCATGCACTGATAATAAAAGTATCCATTAAAGTGGTTATTACTCAATTTCCACCATAAATCTGCTTCTCGGTGTGGACATGCAGCAGATATTCTAGAATAGAATCAACTTGGAATGAATGACATAAGATCTAATCTTGAAGTAAGATCTGCATTATAACTGTACACAATAAAGTGGTCAATAAATCTCAATTCCCATAAAAGACCTGCTTCAAACTCGATGTGGACACTTATGAAATATTGTAGAATAGAATCAAGTTAAAATAAACGATATATCATGAGCTTTATTAAACATAAGGTCAGAAGATCGGATATATGTGCATGTCGTTTTTCATTAAATTTAGTTGAATCATCGCCTCGTTTTCGTTGGCGAAATCTATGACCAAAATCATCCATGAACAAAATTAAGACTGGCCTAGAAGTGGGTGACCTGAAAAATGTGTGATTTTTTAGAATCCATTACTTTCATTATCAGGATTTTACCCATTGGATTTTAAGAGTAATTTGCTCAACTGAACGGAGCAACCAAACTCATTTCTCTACTAATAAAATCCAGTTACAAAAGAACAGAAATACAGACCACTTTAAGCTAGTAGAAGACACACTCAAACTAATTATAAGCCATGTCCACGACCAACAATAGTTCAGCTAGAGCAGTGGTTCCCAACCACAGACTGTCCAGGAGTTGGCGGATGCTTTGGTACAGGTCTGGGAGGAGATCCCTCAGGAGACCATCCGCCACCTCATCATGAGCATGCCCAGGCGTTGTAGGGGGGTCATACAGGCACGTGGAGGCCACACACAATACTGAGCCTCATTTTGACTTGTTTTAAGGACATTACATCAAAGTTGGATCAGCCTGTAGTGTGTTTTTCCAATTTACTTTTGTGTGTGACTCCAAATCCAGGCCTCCATTGGTTAATAAATTTGATTACCATTGATGATTTTGTTGTCAGCACATTCAACTTTGTACAAAACAAAGTATTCAATGAGAATATTTCATTCATTCAGATCTAGGATGTGTTATTTGACTGTTCCCTGTATTTTTTGAGCAGTGTATATATACAGACAATGATATGTGGACTTTATGGGTCCAGAATGTTAATACAAGACAGAAACACAGCTGCAAATACGAAGGAAAAACAAAACATTTTGTGTAATTAAACAAAAGTATCGGAACTTCACAATCTTGACCAAGGATTAGCCCTAAAAGCAATAAAACTACAAAATGGATCCAAGAACATTTATCAAGACTTGTCCCTCTAATTCTGTACTGGTCCTGCTTTTGCTGCAATGTATGGATATCATGACGGACTCCCTTACACCCCGAATTAAACCAGTCACCCTTGTAAAACGTGACGTCATGATAAGTTTGCTCGTAGTATGCTCTACGTCATAAATTCTCTATCAACATAACACGACGTAAAACAGAACATCTCTTACACCATACTGAACAGGGTTTTTTCACTATTATTATTTTACATGGTAGATATATGCTTCTGTACACTCTCATATCCGTTCTGCGTTTGTTTCTAAATTCAATTTTAAATGCATTAAAAGCTTAAAATTTAACCCATCACGCAATGTGTGAATACCGCAGTGGCTAGAAAGGGAATTAGCCCGTTAGTTATACAAACAAACCAACGTAACCGACTAGTGCTTCGTAACCAATACCGTGCACTGAAAGTTGTTCGAACACAAACTTCTAAATAAAGAAATAGGGTTTTTTGGTGCAAAATAATTCAGTTCCACAGAATAACCAGGACTAGAAGCGACGCTCACAAACCGCGGGCCTCCATAACATGGCCTTGTCTGTGCTGCATAGAAACGGGTCAAGCACAGGCGTTTAAAAACCATACATTCCAGCAAATCACGACAAAATGCGTTGTATCTTTATCATTAATTTCAATAAATCTAGGTTATCCAGATACTCAGAAAACAATGGCGCCTGCTCTACATAAACCACCCGTCCCTATATAGTTCGTTAGCTTATCAGCTAGCTTAGCTAACACCCGTATGAAACTAGTTGGCCGCACTGTTTACACGGACCATAAATACCCATAATAAGCAAACGGTCCAGTTAAATCCCACATACACGCCGTCTGTAATTCAAGGAGTCCAGGAATGAATAATATACATTTCTTACCTGCACTTTTCTGGAGGGAAATCGCCAACTGCTACTCATGCAAATGGATATAAAGGGGGCGCAAGCGTGTCGAAACGGTCCCGTTTAACTGTCCATGTAGAGCTGAATGAATCAAAACTGCGCATGCGCACACACTGGGCGCGGATCAATCGAAATTTGTTTTGGTACAATTCGTTTCGGTAGGTGTGAACACTCCGTTTATACTCCTCAAATAACCAGACCAATTCTTATCTGTAAAATCAACTCAGTTACTTCAGCAGCTACCCTTCACAATCCGCAAGCCGACTTAATGCTGTCTGTTGGATTAAAACACTGCTACGTACAGTACATCCTGACCATTTGATCAGTTCCACTCACCATATAGAAGCAATCTTTAGTTCTACAATTACACACTATAGTCTAGCTTTCTCTACTGACTTTGTACTTTGCCCCTTTACTCTGTTCTCTAGTGGTCAGAACATCCACAAAACCAAAACAGGTACTATTTGGATGGTGGACCATTCTCAGCACTGCTGTGACACTGAAATGGTGGTGGTTTGCTAGTGTGTGTTTTGCTGGTACGACTGGATCAGACACAGCAGTACTGCTGGAGTTTTTAAACGCTGTTCACGCTATTAGACACATCTACCTTGTTGCCGCACTTTGTAGTCAGAGAGTAGCTCTGCTGTAGTTGCACAAAGTTGTTAATAGTCCTCTAAGCCTTCATCACTGCTCACAGAACGCTGCCTACAAGATGCTGGTGGCTGGACATTTTTGGTTAGCGGACAACTTCTGTGAATCAGGAACACTGCAACGCATGCCAATGTACAATCCTGTTCACATATCTCCATACACATTAAGCCAAAGCATGAGCATCTTACACACACTTTACTGAACATCTACAAGTATTTACAAAAGCAAAAAGGTTTATTTCATCAGTCATTTGGAAATTCAAAATAGCAATGATACACATTCTTTGCTGACATAACTATGGGAAAATGGCATGACCTAAATCTATACACAGATAATAATGTGCAATTACAGCTCAATATGTTTGCACAACTATTCACATTGTGGGTCCAGATTCTTAGAAAAAGATAAAAACACAACTTCAAATATGGCTAAAAACAACAATAACATACAAATGCAACCGAACGCAAACAAGAAGTATTGTAAGTTGACAATCTTGACCAAGGACTAGCCTTAAAAGCAATAAAACAGCTCCAAGAACATTTATCAACAGTTTTTACATTCATCCCAATTCTTAACATCTCCACTTTCTTCTTTTTTACCAGACCTGATGATTTCATTAAAATATTCCAAAAAATCATTACAGGCCAAAGAGTTGAGATTAAACTAGGGCGTCAGATGATCAAATTATTTAGTTATGCATTCGCCAACCGTTCGCATATATGTCTGTGGTCTAAGTTTATTATCCTTATAATTAAACTTAATAATTACATAAGTTTGCAGGAAATACAATAGGAAATGTTGTGCTGTCACATAAAAGACAGTTTCTCGTTCCATAAAGGTGTTTGTGTGTGAGCGTGGTGTAGCGACGCATACCTGCAACTGTGTTTATAGCACCAATTTTAATGTGTTAGAAATGTGTTTAAGAGCATTTTTACTTGTTAGCATGTTTACGTAAATGTGACCCGTATAAGGAAGTGTCCCAAATCGTTAATGACCTACTCTGTTCCCTACAGCCTAATGATGCTTTATATAGAATGTAGAGAACAGGGAACATGGGACCATTTTGGACACAGTCCATAAGTATGGCTACCTAATGTGTGTTCAAGCAGCAGAAATGCAATTAACGCCATTCAAATATCATCTTTACTTAAACAGCCCTAGTTTAAACCCATTCATGTACTTTATAACATTAGATTTCAGGAAACCAACAGAAATATTCCCTCTGCATACATAATTAATGCCAAGATTAGAGCTATGCAACAGTCTCTTATGGTAAGATGTGTTAAATATGAAATGTTTTAGGACAGAACATAACATAGGAATAATATAAATAATTCTGATTACCTGTGTTACTGGAAATTGAGGCCTACTCAAACATCAGAACTTACTGGGATATATCAATATTTAAAAGGGAAAGTATTAAAAACATGAGTAAAAAAACAAAGACAAAAACCAACCAAACAAACAAACACGCACACAGTGGGAGCCAAATGTTTGGGACCCCTAGTGAAAGTGCTTCTAGTTTCGCATTTAATACAATATTTGTTTCATTTCATTTGTTCAACGTCTATCCGATCGTCTGAGGTCTAAAGAATTACATTTGGAAATAGAAATCTGTCTTATATACATCTAATTCACGTCTGAGTAACTGAGTACGGACAAACCCTTGAAACACTTGCTGAGAGAAAAGAAAATCGCAGTCTTATAGCCAGAAATCATTTTTTTCATAGGCATTAGAAATTTTAATAAAAGGCACAAAAACAAGAATTACTGTATTGTACAGTACAGTACTAAATGTTTTCATATTATGGTTTAATTAATATTATTGTTTAAAATAAAACACTATGTGCAAAGTATCTAAACTTCTACGCGACGACTATGGTAACGTCCGGTCAATGTGTGTTTCTGCCAACAGCACACACCTGTACAATGACCCAAAACACACCTGAAAGCTTTGCAACTACCTGAAGACCAAGGAGTATGGACTGTCACCTGACCTAAACCACATCTAGCATTTATGGGGGCACTTGAAGACAAACAAAGTCATGCATTCGGTAACACCGCGAGATGCTCTTTGGAATATTGTGACATCATGCTGGATCACATGGACCCGCAAATCCCGCAGCTTGAGTGCACCAAATACTATTCCTTACGTAATGAAAAAAATGCAAGCATTTTCACTAATGGTTTCAAACTTGTGGCCCCCACTGTACATGTTCCCCAAGGTGGGAGAGGTATTTTTTCTATGGTATCCTACACATGTAACAAAAGTCAACAGTTAAACACGCAGTGGGTAGAAATGGAACAGGGCATCTGATATGACACCATATATGCAAACACCTGTAGTAAATTTGGCTTCACCAAAACTGGGATTTCATTTCCACCGTCTCAGTCATCTCATAAATTATATTTACAATATAAAGATACAACGAATCAAAAATACTAAACTGTATGGCTGATGTCCTGCAACTTCTGGTAAAACAGCATACCGGTATTCAACTCAATGAAGAATCAGGGCCAGGAAACAAAAACTGAGAATCCAAGATGGCTAATCGAACATGTGATCTGCACAGCTGCATCTGCTTGTTGTAGATATTAGGGGTGTAACAATGCATCACGGTACAAAAATGCTTTCTGCGATTGCATTTTTTTGAACACCAGAGGGTCTTGAATGGATGAATGCCTGTACTGCCTAAATGATCTTCCATTCTGTAATGGAAATTGACTTGTGTACTTTGGTTTTCAATTTAAGAAAGCATGTAGTTATTTAAATTTGATAAAACTGTTAGAATTGCTCATTGTTGCAGTAGCAATATTTACATTTTAAAATGATTCCCAATTTCTTTTAATTACAACAGACTGAAGAGTCTTTTAGTCATTTTATACAGGAAAAACATTTTCAAACTGTTCTAACAATAAAATAAAAAAGGAAAGTTTTCATTTAGTTATATATATTAAAGCTACAACAGAGAATTGTGTTTACAATTTGAAACCTCTGTTTCTAGTAATTTCTTTTGCAGGGAATTACATTTATGTCACTTAGAAGACTTACAACTCATACAGTCTTACAATCCAAGCAATTGTGGGTTAAGGGACTCAAGGACTCAACAGTGGCAGCTGAACAAAGGTGGGATTTGAACCCTGGACCTTTGAGTCCATAGGGCACTTCCTTCACGGCTAAGCCACCATGTCCCACATGTTTTTGTTTTAAACAGGTACTCCCCGTTTTACAATGGACCGATTTATTGTATTTATTATTCAACTTTAAGATGGGACTCCAATAACACACATAATACAAGATTCAGCAGAAATTGTACTCTGAATTTTGTATTTTGAATTTAAAAGCTTCATATGGTGAATATGGTAACCCCATAGTAAAATCACGGACTACCTGTACACTATTCAATAAAAATATTAAATATTCAACAGTTATGAATTAAGATTTGTGTTAATGCTTTTGCCCAACTGTAGGTTAACACAAGTGTTTTGAGCATGTTTAAGGTAGGCTATGCTACGATATTGTAGAAATTAAAGTCATCGGTTTAAAATCGGGGAGCACCTGTACAAGAAAATATGGACTGTTTTGCATCATTTACCCTTCAGAAACTAAAAAAAATGTACCATCTCTTATCGAATGTGTTATCGTAGGAACTCAGTACTGAGAATCAAACTGAATCATGAGCAGAGTGCATCGTTACACCCCTATTAGTTACCTATGAGAATTGGATGTTAAAAAATGACCAATTTAAAAGAACTCACTAGAACCAAGCAACAAGTTAGCAAAATTATTTGGCCCGTGGTACGCCTGCAGGTCTGTGTAAAAATATTTGCCCGTCTCATAAAATTGCATTGGCCTCATTCGGCTGCTTGACTGTGAAACTTCAGGAAGCAGTTGTGATTGCGTGAAATGCAGAGGAACACGCAGCATTTGAGGCATCGCACCCTAGACGTCCTCTCGCAGCCTCCAAATCTGCACTTGGCCTCTTGACCCTCTGGAAGCTGCTCGGGCCAGTGGCCGAAACCATCGTAACGCGTGGCCGCCTCGGGTAAAGAGCTCTCGAAGGCCTCCGAGGCGCCTGCGGCAGCTGTACACGGCACAGATCGGATCGGCGGTATCGGAGACGGCGGATACGGCGGCGAAGAGTCTTGGGTGTCGACGCTGCTGCCAAGGATTAAAGCTTTGGAAACTTCTAAACGGAACGCCATAAGTGACGAAGGCTCTGGAAGGTGGTTCTGATCTTGCTTGTATTGTAACCAAGAGTTAACTAACGCCAGATCCACGAGGTCCCATAGCACAGACTGCGGCCAGGCACCGGGTGACGGGCAGGTGCACGGCGTGTGATAAAGGCTTCTCAAGTCTCGGTTCAGGTTGGCCGCTTTGATGGCTCGCTCAAAACCGCTCACGATCGACGTCGTACGAGACTTCTCCTTGGACACCGCAGACAGGATAAAGCCGTGATGGCATCTGAACAGCTTCAGTTTTCCATCGGAGGTCACAAACTCGTCGCCTATTTGCCCCCTGGCACCGCCGACCTTGCCAGCACTGCGTACCCCTGCCTCCAGAAGATGCTCCAGCATGGACGGCGTTGACAGCTCTGGCTTGCACAGGAAGACCATGCCTTGACCGTCACCTTTTTCTCGGGAAACCATCTTCTCGACTAACTGCTCTCGGTGGCAGTCGTGAACACGCAAGCTGAAGTCCACCACCACTCCAGAACTGCTCACCATGACCGCGTGATGTAACGAGTGGGTCGGGTGCCTTTCCAAAGGAAGGGGGTACTGATCGATGCCATGGTTACCCGTTCGCCCGAGTGCTCGACATCCTTCTTGAACTCTGTTTACTACCGCTCGAACCTTCCACAGCGGATCATCTGATGTTTCTCCACCATCCTGATACACGCAAAACTGTGAGGATGTACACCGGATCCCGGATCGGTCACCCGGCCCAGGACTTTGACTGTGTGCTTCATGACTGGGATCCAGCTGACTTGTTGTATTGCTCTGTTCATTTCTGTTTGAGCTCTCCTCTCTAGGAGTGGCCAACCTCAATTTAGAAGCTAGCTCAAAGAACCTGGGGGCTGGCATGGCGTCGGCAATCAGGGACACTCGAGTGTAGTCCTCCCAGTACAGCTTCACGCTTGGGAACTTGGGAGGGAAGGACAAAAATTCTTCAGGTTCACCAGTAAAAGACTCAATTATAAAAATATTAAGAACTCTTAGGTCACCACCAGTTGTTGTTTTAGCTATAATATAATGACCATATAGGACATATTGTTGATGATTTCACCCCAAAAATTTATTTGTATTCATCACTCTAACACTTTTCCACTGATCATTCCAACCCTTGCGAGCTTTCATGCTGTTCCCCTTCCGAAAAAGTGGTTTCTTGGCTGCTACCCTTTCAAAAAGACCATTCCTGATCAAGCTTCTTCAGACTGTTGAAGGGTCAACTTGGCATCCAGATGAAGCTCTCAGGTGCAGCTGTTGCTCGAGTGTCAGGGGCGGTCACACTAAATACTAAACTAAACACTGTAGGCTATAGAAGCTGTTTTGTTAAACAGTTTTGTAATACTGCATACAAATTTCCTGTATTTTCTGGTTGCATTCTAATAAAGACCAGTATTACACATAGTCATTACACCATTGCTAAAACAACGGCCAATGTTCGCTTTTCTTAAGCCTGGAAACTTTTGACCATAATCAACCAATCTGCTTTTTGTCCTGAAGGCACATGATACTTACTCACAGAAACCCCATGACATCACCCACCTTCAGAGTTCCCATTGCAATATGGATTCCTACAAGCTGGGCCACCTCTTTTTCAGTAACAGGCAGTTTCGATGCCGTGTAGGTTGCGATTTCTTTCCACGTATTCCGACTAAAATACTGAACAAAGTAGTCTATGGGTTTAGGACACTCTCTGCTTCCTGCTCCATGGCGCTCTGGTAGAGGACGACCTGTATTTCTATGGAGGAAAAAAAAAGATTTAATAGAAGACAAATATTAGGTTAGTGTTCATTTTTAGGTCACAGATTTAGACACCAGGTTTAGTCTCAACAAAACAGCATTAGTTTGAGTCAATGAATGCAAGTGCATCGTGTCTGTCAAACTACAGCTGAAAATATATATAACATGTATTTAATAGGGGTGTAACAACGCATTGCGATTAAAAATGTCTATACACACACATACATACATACATACATACATACAACACAAAATGCACAACAGCCTTACTTTGAATTTCTACCACTCTGCTCAAAGCTGGACTTTTCCCATTGTTGCTTGGCTGCACTGTTGTCAATGCCATGGTAACAAGACAAAATATGAGTTTCAGCTTCTGGCTCTGAGTGGATATTATCACAGTCGTCCGTATCAGACGTCTGGGAAAGGAATTCCAGAAAGTCTTCGGTGCTCTGTTGCTCAGTAGCAACACTGCCTGCAAGAGATGTGCACGTTCTCAGAGGGCCAAGTAAAAAAAGAGCTTTTAAAATTGAACAGTTACAAGTTATGTTACATACCTTCGTCAATGCCAGGGTACAAATTATGATGCATTTCCATTGGTGTGCACCCCACCCTGATTTCCTGACACTCGCCCAATTCCGTTGCAACCCCTACAGGACGGTACAAAGGAACAACCAGTAATGTTTCTCAATTGTTCAGTCTATCCAAAGAAATAAAAACTGCCTGATCTTACATGATGTTGTCCTCTGCTCCGACGTTTCTGAATCGAAATGCAACTGTTCATTAACAGGTGGCTCCACCAGCATCTCTCGCTGCTCTTCCTTAACAGGATAGAAGATGCACTGCTTGCCAGCAGGCCGAGGCGAACCAGAGAAAATCCCAACTGTGGAATGGCACAGGTGCTTTTCTTTAGAATGTTAAAAATGTATTTAAAAATAAGCCAATCACCGAGTACTATTTGCAATTTGCTTTTTAAAAAAGTAACTGCTTTAAGGCGTGTTCATACTAGGACACTGGATAAGCGATGTGTACCTGTATTTGAAAAATTACACAGTCCATATATTACAAAACAACTGCAGCAGTAAGACTAACGCAAGATCCATGCAAGATTAAAATACTACCATAATTGGCGTTCTTTGGTTGCAACTCTACGTTACACGCTCAGTATGGGTAGAAACCAACACACTATGGGTTCCCATTTCTCATTTTTGGGAAAATAAACAATGCCCAATTTATATCTGGGTAGACATCTGAGGTAACGTTATATAACATCAGAGCTGCGATCATCTACGGCACTCGCCTTTGGCACATTCACATAACACACTCCCTACTGCGTTCTATTTCTTAAGCGTAACCCATAAACCCAGATAACCACATAACTCTGCAATGTGTTCTTACCTGGCAATGCATCATGAATTTGCCCATGTTGGTTTCCCTGTAACACATGTGGATCATCTGAAATATGGTGATCCTCAGCCTTCACCAGAATCACCTGGACTCCTTGCAGTAAGCTTCTCTCACTAGGCTGTTCATCGTGAGGTGTAAGAACCGATAGAGTGGCTTCTGTTTTCACTTCAGGAGAGGTGCCGTCAAAGGCTACGCCACAGTCTGACTGTGCATTGTCCTGTAGTGGAGAAAGAATATAAAGTCTCAAATCAAGATTGGAGCAGCTTTTGAAGCATCACTGATTTGTAGCTAGCTACCCATTATGTTATAATACATAAGCACTGTTAACAGCAACGTAATAATGTAGGTTATGATGCTGCTTTGTTTGGGGATATATACAGGGTGGGCCATTTATATGGATACACCTAAATAAAATGGGAATGGTTGGTGATAACTTTCTGTTTGTGGCACATTAGTACACGGGAGTGGGGAAACTTTTAAAGATGGGTGTTGACCATGGCGGCCATTTTGAAGTTGGGAGCAGAGGGTTGCATTGACAATCCAACACAACAGGCAGCACTTTGAACACATTTCATAAGTGGTCATAAACTTGTAAATAACTCATGAAGGAATAAAGACCCGTTAAAACCAAGCACACCATTGTTTTTCTTGTCAAATTCTCAATAAGTTTCATGTGTTACATGACCCTCTTCCCATTGGAAATAATAAAGTTGGATCCAAAATGGCCGACTTCAAAATGGCCGCCATGGTCAACACCCATGTTGAAAAGTTTTCTCCCTCCCATATACTAATGTGCCACAAACAGGAAGTTGATATCACCAACCATTCCCATTTTATTTAGGTGTATCCATATAAATAGCCCAAACTGTACATTCAAGGTAATACAAATGTCCGAAGTGCAACCAGATCAAACTATCTGATAAATCTTTAACAGTTAAGAGAAGACCCGGTCTTCTTGTGGTCAGGATCCGGATGCCCTAAACATGACAAGTTCAATGCAAAGCTGGGTAGGGGTCACTGGTCTGGCCACCTATCAGGCACAAGTGGACGTTTGATTGTAGTATTTGTTTCATTCAGTGTCACATTGGCTATTGATCCTAGTCGGCCACATTCTCCCTGGGCCAATTTAGAGCATCCAATTAACCAAAGTCTTTGGAATGTGAAAGGAAACTGAAGAACCCAGAGTAAACCCATGCAGACACAGGGAGGACATGCAAACAGATGGCGTCCAAGGTCGGGATCGAGCCGAGGATCCCAACACAAATGTTAGCACACCCTGGACAGGGCTGGGCAGAAGTCACTCCTGCAACACTTCATCCCCTCCCTCAGAGGGCACGCGACGCCAAACCCGACTGGAAGGCTCTCAAACCTTGGTGGTGGGCTGGCAAATTGGAGCACGGTGCGATCTGAGAGCAATAATTTTATATAAACATCATTTTAAACATTTTTAATTTTACATAATATTGAACAAGCATAATTTCACTTGCCAAATTTCTGGTTTCCTCCAACCTTCCAAAGACATGCCTGATTAGTTAGGCACTATAAACTGGCCCATGACTAGCGTGTTGATGCAGCCTTGGGTCTGTGGCGAATATAGCCATTGATGCGGATGCGATGTTAAATAAAACTAATAACACAAACCTACCAATGTACACCACACCTGAAGGATCATCAATTACCATTGATGTCATTGGTATGGGTTTGGTTGCATGAATTTCTTACTTAGGATCAAACTTGCTATCGGATATCAACTTGTATGGCTTTGAAGAAGGTTTTTGCCAAGAAGCTACTTACCAGTCCTGTCATTTCATCTTGGCAGTGTACCGAGCTTCCGTCCTGCCTGTCGCTACTACAAGAACTACCGATCTTGTCAGGAGTCTGAATCAGTGAACCGTCTGACATCAGCGCATCCGCAGCTGCCATATTCGCAGACTCCATCGCGATGGTTTCTTGCACTTTAGAAGATTCTCCAAAGACTGGTTGTACAGAAGTAGCAGTACCATGAGTAGCTTTTCCATTTTCATCCACCTCCTGGTCCTGTTTGTTCTCACCATTATCCGTGAGGGAATAAAGCTCATAGACAACCTGACAGTCTTCCTCAATCGCCACTTTGTCTTTCGTAACTCTGTTTCCAGAAGCATTCCGTTTTCCGAGCTGTTTTCTCCCCCTGCCTTTGCTTCCTCTGCCTCTTCCTCGACCTCTCGTCATAGTTTTAGTTTGGGTTCCCACTCTCTGGAGGAGCATCGCCCCTTGCTCTTGCTCAACCACTGATTGTTCTGCTAACTGCGGATGTTGAGTCATTGCTGTATTTGGAGTTTTTGCAGGTGACCCATTCAGAGACGGCGCGGAAATATTTTCTACTTTAGGGTCCTGGTAGTCAGAGCCCTGCAGATCATTTACCTGAGTGGACATATGGTCATGGGCATCGTTGGGCTCAGCCATGACTGAATTTACATCTGTCGACAACCTTCCCTTAACCTCAATACTTCCCTGGCCCTCAGAAACTTCTGGAAAAGACCGTTCTTCTATATCCTCTTGCTCCCTGGCCTTCTTGCCATTTGTTTCAGCAAGGCAAGTGGCTTGTTCTGCGGAAGTACAAGGCGGATTGACTTCCCTGGTATTTTCCTCTGACTGTCCCTGATAAGACTCTTGATTAGGACATTCATCTTCCTTGTCCTGTCCTTCAACAGAGTTTGTTCTCAACGGAAAGGAAGGGGAAGGATTGAGGGCCGGAAACGAGAGTCTGTGCTCCCCTCTTCCATCCAAACCAATCTCCCCCATCTCGGTTTCCATATCCCAGTCTGTCGATACCTGTATTTCAAAGCTGCTCTGGCGGGCTGCATTGGCGAGCATTACTTCATTCGCTCTGGAACACTCTGACGAAACCTCGCAGGCCACGCTAGACTGGAGGAGTGCATTTTCAGAGTGCATGGAAGCCATGTGCTCTTGCAAAGCAGACACTTCGGAAAAGTTTTTCCCACAATCGTGGCATCCGATGACGACCTGAGAATACGGAGGACTCAATGCAATCTCCTGATCTGTCTTTACGGGAGCTTTACGCTTCCTCGCCACTTTCTGCTTCCCCTCGGAGGAGATGTCACCATCCACAGGACAGGATGCCATGTGTTCCACTTTGGATTTCTTTCCCATCGTTTTTGTTTTTGCTGTCTTTTTCTTCTGGCTCGTCATTTGCATCGACTTATTTGGTGTCCCTTGTTTTCCCGGCAACACCTTCGCCATCTGGTTTGAACTTTCTTTGGTTTGGCACTTAGGTGTCAGTTGTTGCTGCAAACCCGTGGTCTTTGCATCTAACTTGTGTACTTTGAGCTGCGGCTGTTTGTGACCTTTGAGCAAGAGCAAGGCCTGTTTGATCTGATCCAGTGTTAAGGGTTCAGACACGTTTTTGTCCATTTCCTTCTGCTTTGGTAACTTGTTACTCTTCTTGATCCCTTTTTTTTCGGCTTTCTTTTTAGAAGTTACTTCCGAAATACCGCCATGCTTTTTCTTCTTCGGCACAGGCGTTTCATCAGGCTGAGCAGGCTTTCCTTTCTTTACCAAATCTCGCTGGTTTTCGAACTTTCTTTTCTTGGGTTTACCTCGATGTGTCTGTTCTGGTACCTTCAGTACTTTTGGGTCGGAGAGCAGATTAAGGCTGTTGATGTGATCAGGAGCACATTTAGCTTTTCTTCCTTTTTCATGTTTCTGATTTTTCTTTTTCGGTTTCAAATGCGGGACATCCTTCTTCGACAGAGCAGGCACTCTATGCGGATCAGCATCAAGCTGGTCTTTGTACAGACTTGGCTTCGATATTTGCAACATCTTCCGCTTTGAATATTTCTCCTTGTTTTCTCTAGGTCCGAAGCAAACGATAAGTTTCTTACTCTTACCCTTGCCTCGCTTCTTTTGCGTCTTTGAGGAAGCACTCATTTTTAGAGCCTTCGGGGAGGTTTTTAACACAACTTCATCTTTACGAGGTGTAACTTCATCTTTCTGAGGTACCTGCCTTTTGGATATTTTCTTTTTTATTGGCAATGGCTTTTTGACACGTGATAGATCTTCAGTTGGCTTTTTGACACGTGATAGCTCTTCAGTTGGCCTTTTGACACGTGAGAGATCTTCAGTTGGCATTTTGACACATGATAGATCTTCAGTTGGCCTTCTGACACGTGAGAGATCTTCAGTTGGCCTTTTGACACATGATAGCTCTTCAGTCCTGGACAGGTTCTGCTCTTTTGTTGCATCTTTCGTTACAGCTACATTTTCCTGTACATCTGGCTCACTATGGGGTTCCTGCTCCATCTGAGGTTTTTCTGGATCAGCCTCCACATTGCTTACAGAAGGTTGACATATCTGAAAGTTTGGATCCCCCGAGAAGGAAATGTCCTTTAGATCTACTTCCTCTAACTGGAGAACAAACTCTTGATTATCATCATCAGTCCCCATTTGTACCTCAGGTTCTACTAAAGAATCTGTTGCCTCAACCTTTTGGCTCAGGGAATCGGAATCTGTGTTGGCGTTCTCAGATACACTGAGGTCTGCTGTCATCAGGATGTGTTCTTCTTCACTTGGTTTACTGTTAAGATCAACTATGGTAGAAGCGGCAATCGCCGTTTCTAGAGCTTCAGCATCTGAAACAACTTGAGCACACTGTTCCTCTGTCGGATGTTGAAGGACTTGACTGGCCTCAGCAGTTAAAACCAATTTACCAGTCAGCTCTGGAACTTCATACTGAACGTCATTCATCTGTGTTTCTGACATATCTGGTTCAACAGCTGCTGTCTCTCGATACTCCAAGGAAACTTCGCTCATCTCATCCTGTACCACAGTTTTCTCTTGCTCAACAGCAGCCACATTCTCAAACGACTCTAAAATGGGTCCAGTCACTGCTGTCTCCTGATGTCCAGGCTCCTCCGGTTGAAACGTCGGCTCGGTGAAATTAAAGTGCAATGGTTGCATGACGCCTTGTGGCGGTTGCCCCGTGCTTTGCTGTTGAAGAGGTAACTGGCCAAATATAACCAGCTGATTGACTTTTTGGACATTTCCCAATTTCTCGATTAGCTTCTTAATCTGTTCCACACCAAGTGGAGCCATTTGCTGTGCTTGACTAACGGGTTCCATGCACAGCAGAGGTGGGTGAACAATCTCAGTTGCAACGGGCACGCCTTCTTTTAGCACAATGTTGTTGGATGGCAGAATGGCTCTGGACTTGGTGTGCTTAGTCTTAACGTGGCGCAGCTGGGATTTGGCCGTCTTGAACGATTCGTCGCACTGGGAACACGCAAATTTCTTAGCAGCTGAACCTGGAAAGGTAAAGACGATGGATATAAATATATTGGTCATGGCAACCCTGCAGTATTCTCAGACAGTGGAGGATGGGTTTGACCCACCTAGCTCTGCTTGTTGATTAAACCAAAAGATACCGACGACACGGGCTCACAATTAACCCCACTGACATGTTACAGACGCCAACTGACCTACCTTTGGAATGTGGGAGGAAACCTGGAGAAAAACCACACAGAACATGCAGGGAGCAGCGGGGCCTGAACTCAGGTCTCTGAGGCTGTCAGGCCACCAAGCACTGCACCACCCTGCTATATGTAATATCCAGTTCTTGGAATTTTGGTTTTGATACCCACTACCCTACTCTAAAGTGTCAGAAAGCCAGTGAATGCGTTCGTGTACGTACCTTGTCATTAAAGATGCACCGATTGCAATCTTCTCATTTTCAATTTTTTTTAAACACGACTGTCCGATTCCAAACTTTTTGTCCGAGAATTAGAAATGTGAGCATACAGATACACTTTTATTCAGCTTTTCTTTTAGAAGTGCTGTGTCTGGCTCTTTGCTCTCAGCAGTTAGCTTTAGCTTTGTCAAATTCCACATATTCAGTGAGATGTTCCCGCTTTAAATGTCTTCTTAAATTCGTTGTTCTGAGTGTTTTCGGAGTTGTTCCTCCGCTGCTTACTTCCTTCATGCATTTACAGTATTTAGCAGACAGTATTTAGCGACGCCCTTATCCAGAGCGAATTACAATTGGTACAAACTTACAATCCAAGCAATTGTGGGTTAAGGGTCTTGCTCAAGGACCCAACAGTGGCAGCTTGACAGAGGTGGGAGTCCAGTAACTTAACCACTAGGCCACCACAGCCCACAAAATAACACTACATCACTGCTCCCTCACTAGTACTGTGCTATATAGAAAGAGACTCTTTAGTGCACCAAGTAGTAGCACTGAAGCGCAACTAAATCTAGCACTCCCTCATCATCATGATGCATCAGCACCAATCTGTCTCAACCAAACACAGTTTAAAGCTTGAAAGAGTTGTAGAACTTGAAGTGTGAATTAATCAGTAAAATCAGTGCGCTTTTCATGTGTTGCTGTGTTTAAGGCGTTTTTGGCGTTGTGCACAGAATCGGTTATACGAGAAAACCGATTCCAGTCACCGGCCAATCCATTGGTGCATCTCTGCTTGTGATGGACTGACAACTTACTAGGGTTTACATTTACAGCATTTAGCAAGCACCCTTATTCAGAGCAACTTACAAGTGATACAACTTCACAAGTTACAGCAGTAGCAGTTCCTGGCTGAGGCAGGATTTCATTTGGTAAATAGTCGAGTATCTTAACCACTGCTCCACCACAGTTCATGTTTGTGCTACTGTTCATGCCACCCTGTGCCCCTGAATTCGATTGAGTGGGTATGGAAAGTAATAGGATGAGTGACTGATTTCGTACAGTGTGACTTGTAATAATCGTACTGCATGTAATTCTTACCCCCTTTCTTCTTCGTCGTCTTGTCCGTGGCATTAGTCGTGCCTTCGGTCTCCTCCCTTTCGTGCATTTCGAGATGTTTCTGAAGAGCCTTGGTCATGCTGAACCTCTTGCCGCATTCTTTATGTATGCACACGTACGGCCTCTCTCCGGTGTGTTTGCGCTGGTGGTACCTGAGCAGGGTGATGGTTTTGTGGAGCTTGCCGCACTCCGAGCAGGTGTAACCGCCGTGCTGCTTACTGAAGTGCTCTTTCTTATGGGTCGTGAGCTCGGTAGACCGGCTGAAGGCCTGTCTGCAGATGGGGCACTTAAACGGCAGCCTTTCCGTGTGGCTGCGCTGATGCGCCAGGAGCTCGGTGGAGCAGGTGAAACACTGGTCGCACACGTAGCACGTGAAGAGCGAATCGCCGAGCACGCACTGCTCGTACTCCAAAGGATGTCTCATTTTGATGTGCCGCTGCTTGCTCTTGTGGTCGCTGAAGATGATGTGGCATTCCAGGCACTGTAGCGAGAGCTGCGACGCTACAAGGGGATCACAGACGAGAATATGCTGCCATTCAAGCTACAGTTTCAGCTCAGTACACTTTGAGAACAAGAAATAGACATGCAGTGCCTACAGAAAATCTTCATACCTCTTTGAAAAGGTCACTTTTGTCAGAACTCACAAAAACAATATATTTTCCCAACTTTATTTACACGTTTTGCTGTAGAACAGTGGTTCTCAAACTGGGGGTAGTTATGGCGGGTGGGGGGGCAGCAAGGCAGAGGGAATTGAGAGAAAATATCTTGAAAACAATGAATGCTGTTGCACATTAAACCTTGAAGACGCATATTGCACGTCACTTGTAATAATTCCATTATAAAGATGATCTGCCACATTTTTTCTCAAGGAATGCCTGCATGAAAAAGAACTTGAGAGGTTGGGCGAGCTCATGTTGGCGGGCTAAAGCCAATTCACTTGAATATTCAACCCCATTTGTTGACCAACCACATCATAGGGAGCTTCACATGGAAATTGCGCGAATACGAATCGTTAATATCACTCAGTCATCACTTGATTGCCCCAGCCTACTGGGGTATTGTTGCTGACCATGTGCACCCCTTAAAGGCCAAGATTTAGCTTTCTTCTAATGGCTACTTCCAACATAATAACATACAATGTCACAAAGGAAAAGATGTCTCAATCTAGTTTCAGGGACACTACAATGAGTGATGTAAAGCGTAGAGACAGCTGGAAAAAGGAAGACATTATTTAAGATATAACGTGACAAAAGCCAAGGATTAACAGGGTATGACGCTTTTCTATTGGCACTGTAATAATGTGCATAAAAGTCAGACTTACATGTAAGGGGGATGATGGGAGTCTTGGACATGTCAATTTTCAGTGGCTCCAGTCGATTCTTCTTCGGAGGAATGAGCTTTCTGACACCTGAATCCCACTTAGAGCATCTGTTATCTTTAAGAGGTCCGGAGACAGAGGTCGAGCCTCCGGGGAAGTCTTTTTCACATGATGATCCTATCAGCGACAGAGCTGATTCCACCGGTGCATTGGTGGGAACGGAGTCTGACACTGAACTGTCAGCTTCCATTATCAAATTTGGCGAATTCGTGTTTGATAATGACTGATCAGACTGAGCAGCTTCATACTGAGCAGTGCCGGCTGTTTCTGGCTCATTAGCGTCATGTGTCGTCATAGTAAGTATGTTATTTTCATCTGGCACTTCCTCCGCTGGGGATATCGGTTCGATTATGGCTTGTGAAGGGACGTAGAGATCCAGTTTCTCTCCTCTGATGCCAATGAGCTCTGCTGTGATGTCCTGCATGGTCTGGTTCAGGGGCGCATCTGGAGGAGCCATGTGATCTAAACCTCCTTTAGCAAGAAACAGATCACTGACCGACTGACTGGCAAGCTCCATGGTCCTTAGATGGATCTAAGACAGAGCCAAATCTGCTGAAATACACACACCACAGTACATATAAAGCAAAGCAAAGCTGTTTTACCTCTACTTATCCTACTCCCTCTCAGCTATCACTCAAACCTGGTGTATCCAAATAGCCGTGGTAACTGCACCAAGAATGGATGACCGTTTGCGTCGCCGATCTTCTGCCCCCACCTATTTCGCAGTGCCAACCCAACGTATACTGTGACCACGCAGTGGCTGCCGGTTTTAACTGCTGCACCTGCAATTTGGGTGCCCACCATTTGCCCTCTCAGGAACTCTGTTAGTTACCACATGTGAAACCTCACAGATCAGAATGCTTACTGCCAGGTCTTTGGTAGCTGGTACATGTTGTGGTCGGCCAACCTAACAGACCTCGCTTGCAAAGGGAAAGTGTGGCAGCATATTTTCTTTCCAACTGAACACCGCTGCTTGCTTAGAATGAAAACCACACGTGCATTTTGCAGATAATGCGAACAGAGATATATATACAGACGGTATGAAACCGCATTTTAACGAGTTAGTATGTTTTAGAATTACTTGATTTTTATTTAGTCCCAGTCTATTGGAGCCATGTGGGGAATAAACAAACGTGCGTTTTTGGTGTAAAATGGACCCCGGACTGACCCTCTTGTGTTGGTGGAGTGCAGTCACGCCCCTGGACACAGGAGAAGCTTATCATCCATCCATCATCCCACAGTGTGCGAAGGTTAATTTAAACACGGCGGATATATCGTGGGAATGAAGCAAACGACCACATTTGGTTGCAAACCAGGACTGCAGTCACAATGCAATCTTATGGCTGCAAAAAAATACATTAGTAAGCCAACCAATCATGAACCAGGGAGCTTGCGTTAGCTAAGGCTATGCTACCTCTGCTTTCTTTAGGCTCATTTAGCCCATTGTTGACATACAGAAACGCTTCACTTCAGAGCGCACATTTAGGCTGTGCTACGAACATTTACGACGTTAATTACACACACACTTATTGCACAAAAGCCGGAGACAGCATATTATTAACATCGTACCCTACCTGTATTGTTTCTTCCATGCAACCATCACTCGGCAAATGATCAACCGGGCGTCTGACGTCACGCGCAGCCGCGAGTTCTCTAGGAATTGTAGTCCGGTCTAGCGCCTGAAAGCTAGTCTTAGCCGAATAAACCATTTTCGCGTAGACTGCATTCAATAGTACAAACACCGCACATCAAATGTACGAAGGCGTTTATAAGAGTAACTGTACTTGTATGTTTGTCACTATTCCAAATCATTCAAATGAAAGTGGCGTACACTGATTAGCATAACAATACTGATTAAAAAGACATATCCGTGCAACATTTGACATACTGTACACTACTGTTGTTAATAACTCAACAAACTGCAACTCTTATTTATCAAATAAGTTGCACCATGACAAGAAAATACAGTGGAACCTCAGAATTTGAACGCTTCTTTATTCGACATGTGCAGAGAGAAGCGCAGTTTTATTGCATCTCTACACACAACAATGGTTCTCAGCAGTGTTAACGTAATTACACATGAGCCTTTTAACATGATAACATGCCAAGATTTAGTTTGTTCTTTCAGTATGTGTACTTCAAATAAAGGGTAATAAAAAGATAGAAGGGTTAAGACAGTTTTGTTACCAGAGGTGTCAATATTTGTGGAGGACTCTGTACATTTATCTGTAGTGCAGACTGAGGAGAAACATTAGGCATTACCAGAAAGCACTGGTACACACTCCCAAAAACCAAATATGTACAACTATACACCCCCAAAAGATACACTGCCTGGCCAAAAAAAAGGTCACCACCTGGATTTAACTAAGCAAATAGTTAAATAGTTTTAAAAAAGAGCCTCCCATTGGATAATGACTGCACTGGTGATTATGTTTCAGCTGGCAGCAAGTTCTTTAACCCTAACCGATGCAGTGAGTAGCTTCTCATTTGTTAAACAACCATGTCCAAAGACACATCCTGTGGTCATGGAAAAGATGTTCATCTGTTTCAGAAGGGTCAAATTGTGAAAGGGTGGTTCAGGGAGCATGAGTCATCATATTCACGCATGGATTGGCCACCACAGAGTCCAGACTTGAACCCCGTTGAGAATCGTTCGGATGTGCTGGAGAAGACTTAGCGCAGTGGTCCGAATCTCCCATCATAAATACAAGATCTTGGGGAGAAATTAATGCAACGCTGGACAGAACTGCTTCTGCAATGTCACAACATTTATTTCTGTCCAGAGTTCCATTAATCTCTCCCCAAGATTTTGTATTGATGATGGGAGATTTGGACCACCGCGCAAAGTCTTCTCCAGCACATCCCAAAGATTCTCAATGGGGTTCAGGTCTGGACCATGTGTGAAAATTGTCTCATGCACCCTGAACCACTCTTTCACAATATGACCCTTCTGAAACAGATTCACCAGTAAGTAATTACCTGATGGGAGGCTCTTTTGTAACTATTTAACTATTTGCTTAGTTTTATCCAGCTGGTGACCTTTTTTTTTGGCTTGATCGTGCATAACATTGTTTACCTTTTCTTTGTGGCTTTTGTTTATTTAATTCCTCCCACAGCCATACAAGGTCCCTGCTTCTTTAAAATTAAGAGTGTTTCTGGTCATTGGGAATGTGACAAAAATCTGATTCGACTTGGCGTTTTCTCTCTTAGTTGTTAGCTATGGTTGTGTTGACCCAGTCAATATAGCGACAGACTTCAGTATAGACACCTGGAAAGCCAGCCTCTGCACATCCAAAACCCCAGGACACAATGCCCTGCAGCTTCCCACTGCATACCACAGGACCACCAGAGTCACCCTGAGAATAGGTAAATGAGAAACAAAAGAGCAGATGCAATTATTTTTTTTAAAACAACTAGTATTCCAAGTGAAATACAGTACTCTGTGGTCTTCAGAATAAAGGAGGGTAAGTCCACATTTGGTTATATGTTAAATTTTAGGCATGTAACTGTTTTGAAATCTAATTAAAAGAGAAGGATGTACAATAATCACTAACCAAACACCTAATATGAATCAGCTCGTTTTGCAGTTTTTACCTGGCATGAGTCTTTGCCACCTTCCATATACCCAGCGCAAAACATGTTCTGTGTGATCTGGGAACCATATGCTCCCTCACAGTCTGACTGTGAGACCACAGGCACATCCAGGCACTGCAGTACAGTTGCATAGTTCACTGAAAAAGAGTGGACAATATATTTATGATGACCGGACCACCCACTGGACTCCTTGACAAATACTGGAAAGGATTACTTCATTATAAGGTCCAGCTTCACCAAACTGGCATCTTGGATAAGTGCATCTGCTAAATGGTGTACATACTGTGTAAAGCTAACAAGATAAAACCTTTTTGGAATGTGGGAGGAAACCAGAATACCCAGAGTAAGCACACAGATGAAGTTTGAGGTTGGGATCTACCTGGGTATCTCTGGAGCTGTGCAGTGACTTAAGCCACATTTTTTGTGTTTATTTCCCAAGTACTACTGAATCAAAGATGGTTCACAGATTATACTTCTTCGGGGTACTTGCAACACTGAGCGAACTCCACTGACACTAACCACTCCCATCAGTTTTACTATTTCCATGATTAAAACAAAATCCTGAGTGGAATTATTGTCATTTCTATTCATTCTGATTAGGTACAGCTAAAGGCAGTGGCTTTGCAAAACAGGAATGGTGGTAGGCCATCAAAATGACATTTGAAATTCTTGTAACTGTACTTATTTACATTTTCACATTACATTTATAGCATTTAGCAGACACCCTTATCCAGAGTGCCTTACAATTGATACAGTCTTACAATCCAAGCAATTGTGGGTTAAGGGTCTTGCTCAAGAACTCAACAGTCGCAGCTTGGCAGATGTGGGATTTTAACCCTGGACCTTCTGGTCCAGAGCCCAGTACCTTAACCGCTAGGCTACCACAGTCCCCTGTATTTTCCTACTGCAAGTTGGAAGGTTAGTATACTCTTAATTTCTACACAACAGTTGCATTTATGGTGCCTCACCTCCAGTGTTGATTTGATTTCCCCATCCAGACACCAAGCACTGCTCCCCTGCCACCGAGCAGGTGGACGCCAGTTCTATGGGCTTCACGTAGTCGTTGAAAACCGCAGGTTCGCTCAGTTTGACCAGCATGATGTCATTGTCATATGTGACTTCGTTGTAGTCTGGGTGTGCGATGACTGTCTCTGCCCATATTCTCTGCTCGGTGCCTTCTTCATTGAACAAGTGGTGCTCTCCCAGGTGAAGAGCAAGACGAGGAGCCCTTTAAAAGCACACGGAGCTCAGAAATGTTTCATAGAAGAATAACCTATACCTATTCGCTTTTCTTAAGACCTATTTTGTTCTGTAATGTGATTTTTCCATTATGTTACTGAGTTTAGATCGTTGGGAAATAACTCACTCGATGAAGCAGTGAGCAGCAGACACAGCCCATCTACTGTTGATTAAAGATGCACCACACCAGCGTACGCCATCGTCGTAGGTTAGAAAGATCTGCCAGGGCTGAGAGTGAGGGGGGCACTCGTACCCGCCGATAATCTTATCATCAGCAGCACTGCTGAGGGCTGTTTCACAGACATTTTTAAGACGTGTTGAATAATCATGAATACATTTATTAACCAAAATCAATAATTTCATTGCGGTTTATAACATATACCACTATTTTGGTCATTTAGCCACTATTTTGAGCATTTGTGACTGCAGTACCCCGAACTGCCCATTGTCATGTTAGTCGTCAGCACCCGCACTAGACCCCATATCTGCATCAATTACATTCTGTCCCTGACTGAACCCTCACTATTATTAACATAAGGTACATGGGTACGAGAGCCTCGACACACCAAGTTGCAGATCAGGGGCTTCTGGGACTACCTGCTACAGTAATCACAACTGGACATCCAGGAACTGTTCTACACCCTCAAAACTCTCATTAACATCTTATTTCACTGTATATAATATCAGGCTGGCCAAGACTTAAGGCTTGTATTTTTTTGACTAGTTTATTAGTTAATCTTCTGTTGTACGATCTCAGCCAGAGGAGGTTGGTTCCTCTAATTTTTTCTTCCTTAGTGGTTATTGGAAATAGTTGTTTCCTTGCCACTGTCACCACTGGCTTGCTTATTTGGGGACTCAGCTTTGGAAAATATGCTTTGAGATGACATCATATCATAAAAACAAATGCTAAACAGTAGTGGTATACACTATAGATTTTATATTATAGAACAGAAGATGAATGAACTCAGTAAAAAGCAAAGCGCCAACCAAGTACACCTTCAGTCTCTCAAAGACGAGCGTTGTACTCACCCATAGCCACCAAAACAAAGACAGTAATCCTCAGAACCATCATCATTTGGAGTATTACAATAACAAAACGGGCATAAGACAGACCGAGGGGTCCATATAAATGTATCTACATGTGATGTAATCTGAGTAGTGCCCTCATTTTAGCCAATAGCAAAATATTACAGAACAGAACCATACCAACTGTACAAACTCTCCTTATCTAGTGCACGTTTCAGGATATGATTACTTCAAGGTAACACACAGAGGCGATAAAAACAGGTCTATTAAAACAGTCGTTGAGCCATTATATAACTTAAAAAAAAAAACAAAAAAAAAACTAATCTATAATCCAAGCACATTAAAGCAACCACCCTGGACAATTACATGCCAGAAAATACACCGCCTGGCCAAAAAAAAAGGTTGGACACACGAATATTTTGTTGGACCGCCTTTAGCTTTGATTACAGCTCGCATTCGCTGTGGCATAATTTTCACAAGCTTGTGTAATGTCAAAACTTTTATTACTGTCCAGAGTTGCATTCATTTTTTCACCATCAAGATCTTGTATTTATGATGGGAGATTTGGACCACTGTGCAAAGTCTTCTCCAGCACATCCCAAAGATTCTCAATGGGGTTCAGGTCTGGACTGTGGTGGCCAATCTATGTGTGAAAATGATGCCTCATGCTCCCTGAACCACTCTTTCACAATTTGACTCTTCTGAAACAGATGAACATCTTTTCCACGACCACAGGATGTGTCTTTGGACATGGCTGTTTAACAAATGAGAAGCTACTCACTGCATCAGTTAGGGTTAAAGAACTTGTTGCCAGCTGAAACAATCACCAACGCAGTCATTATCTGAAAGGGAGGCTCTTTTTTTTAACTATTTGCTTAGTTAAATCCAGGTGGTGACCTTTTGTTTGGCCAGGCAGTGTACATAGTACTGTGCAAAACTCTTAGGCCACCATTAGATTAGACATATTGTTTTATCAATGGAATAATGAGCATGTTTAATTATTTCGCAAAATAAATACAGGAAATTTGTATGCAGTATTAAAAAACTGCTTCAATAGGATGCCAAGTTGACCTTCAGTCCAAAGGTTAATCAGGAATAGTCTTTTTAGAAGAGCAGGAAGAATGCTTCCCAGTGAGCGAAGGAACTGTCCACAATTCTTGCATCTCAAGCAGTAAGGTTTTATTGGGAAAAACTGGACGAGGTCTTAAGTTCAACAAAATGAACTGAAAATACTTAAGCTCAACCAGTTTTAACGTTTATAGTAAGCAAAACGTACTCATTTCAGTAGATGTTGTAGAAGTACATGACAAACCACACAAAAATGAGCATATATACAGGTTTATTCAGTCATATTACTCAACTCATCGCATGTACTTCAATCCTGTAATGCACATAATTCTCTAACAAAGTCTAATGACACCATACCAGTAGTTTCAGCAGAGGAGATACTGATCTAATGTTCTTTCATGATAGAAGTCCAAATGAATGAAAAGAAAAAATGAAATAAAAAGGCATAATATACACATGTAATTTAAAAAATGTCTACTGTCATTTTAATGCTTCCTTAAGGCAAAAATGTGTACACAGCAGAAATGAAAGTGATACTGTAAAAGTAAAAAAAAAAAAAAAAACTAACCCATGATTAAATTCAGAGTTTAAGCCATCATCAGGAATTACAATCCAATTTTGCATGTAAGAGAGTGCAATCTCAGAGTGGAGGGTCAGTCAGTTACTACGCATACACAACAGGCATCCTAAAGTGTTTCACAAAAGTCATTTGCAGAAACACCTGCTTCGAAACATGCTACGTTATAATCAGTGTTAACGCTTTGAGGCGGAGCCCAATATGCAAGCTACACCAAAAAACTCTGCTTGGTCCAGCTGGTGAGTTCACAAGAGGAGTCCTTCATCTGTTAATACCAAACCCAGCCAAGTTTTTGTCCCCCACAAAGATGAAAGAATAATCCACAGAGAAAACACTGAGGTCATGTAACAAATGGCTGTTTTTTTGTTTTGGTTTTAACATCATCATTATTCAAACAAATTCATCTTTACTTACTGAAAACCACCAAACGCTGATATAATTAAATTCTAATACATATATGCTTAAAGAAATCGAATAGTTTTCGGGTATGTAAGAAGTACAGAACTGTGCCAAAAGTCTTAGGCCACCATTAGATTAGATATAGAACTTTTAGTATACAACGGTGTAATTATTTCCTCAGTCTCCTCATTAGAATACCACCAAAAAATACAGTATGCACTATTTAGTGTGACCTCCCTTTACTCTTGAGCAATAGAAGCATTGGGATAACCAGCTGACTCTTCTAAAGTATGGAGAAACTTGCACAGGAATGGTCTTTTTGGAAGTGAAGCACTCAAGAAACCAGTTTTTCGGAAGGGGAGCAGGGTGAAAAAGAGTCAAGATGTGCTAAAGCTCACACATACTGGAATGAAGATCAGTGGAAAAGAGTATTACAGAGTAGGGGTGGGCGATATGGCGACATTTTATCATATGGTGATCAATATTGTGATCGTGACAAACGATATGCCTTTCTGAGCACATCAGTGCTTAAAAGAACCCTGACAAACTGCACGTTTCATTATAGAAAGTGTAATTAGTCCTGTTTAAATGGATGAATTTGGCACATTTCGAATAAAAAACCACCAAGTATGGGATAATATCTGAATAGTAGTTTTTACAAAGTGACAAATCCATGGTTGAAATTTGTGGGTCCAATCTTCTACAATATATTGTACGTACATGGTCACACCATTGGAAAAAGAAAATGTAAATCAAATGGTGGCCTATGACTTTCGCACACTGTGGCAAGTCCTACAAACAAGCTGCACATTCCTTTCGTCGCACAATGTAATAAACAACGCAGCAGCTCAAACGCATCTTAAACGGTCTTTAAAACCAAAAGGGCAAAACAACGATCACAGTAACGGACTTGAGGTACGGTATTTCTGCTCCATCGTATCGGTACTGCTGCATAAAACGAGCAACAGCTGTAAAACATCTGCAAGACACAACTAGATTCTAAACAGGAGTCACCTTTGAGTTTAACGTTCAACGCTCGCCGGATAGCAAAAAACCCCCAGTCACATCCAATGCAACTTTCAGAGCCGAACACAGGTATAACTTATAACTGTAAGAACGTAAGTGCAGCAAAAAGGGTCATAATTGCAGAACCCACTGTTGAGGCATAGGCTAGAGCTACAGCAGTTCGATATCAATCCTACCAGGAACACCACATGAGCAAAATGAGTCTGGAACCATTTAGAGCGCACCCCGTGCATGATCGATGTAATGCTGATGCAAGTCTGATTCCTGACTGAAAGAAACCCCGCACTCTATACAAGTCAGGCTCTCTGGGTCTGGAGAGGAAGCAGGCAAAGCAGCGGCAGTTACTTGTTTAGCACCCGGACACGCCTGCTGATGGTCAATCAGATCGCCGATGTTGGCAAAAGTCTTTGGACAGACAGAGCAGCTCAAAGGTGGCTGACTTTCGAACAGGTTTGCAGCGAGTGGCAGCTGATTTGCACCGGAGGCTTGGACTTTAGTTGAGGCTCCAGAGCTGTTGAGTCGGTATCGGAGCTCGTTTGGCAAGCGACTCCGCACTTCGTCGTGCCAAACCAGGTGCTGCCGTAGCTGGGGCTCGGTCCAGTAACCGCGGCAGCAGAGCGTGCAGGAGTACGGACGAGTCCTCGCCGCTTCTTTGTGGGCCTCCAGGTGGTGTTCGCTGGAAAACACTTTGCCGCATTTCTGACACTTAAAGAGGCACTTCGCGGGGGGTTCGATCAGCTGGTGCGATGACGCCGGCCCCTCCGCGGTTTGCTTTTTCTCTAGCGGTTTCGGATCCATTGAACTGCAGACCCTTCGGTGGTTCTGTAAGGACGCTAGAGATCCGTAGCTCCGCTCGCATCCTGAGCAAGGAAAAGGTTTTACTTCCCCAACAGTGCCTCCTGCTGGCCGGCCCCTGCGCCTCTTGTGTTTCTGCCATTTGTGTGCGCGGAGGCCACGCGAACTCGAGAAGTTCTTATTGCACTGTGCGCAGTGGCACTTAACCTTTGGTTTGTTCCTGCAAGCCGTTTGCGTTTCAGCCGTGGCCGGACTGGCAGAAAGCTCAGATTCCAGACCATCAGGATCACCCACGTCAGACTGATCACGTTTTCTTTTTAGACAATTAGTGTCGAGTTCAGCAGCTTCAAGAGCAAGGGCAGCACTGGACTGGGGTTCAAGGGGTGGATGATATTTCTGGTGTCTGCGAAGAACACACAAATAGAAGAATCCCTTCCCACAAAGGTTACACAAAAAAGGTCCGCTATCCACGCTCTTCCGGAAAATCTTACTGTTCTTTATTAAAAATCTAGCCAATTTTTTGTCCTTGTGCCATCGCCGGTGCGTGCCGAGAGCCGAATTCGTAGAAAACCTCCTCCCACATTCGAAACAACAAAAGAGAGCTCCTTCAGATTGTTCCGTGGATTCCGGAGAGGGCACGTCTGCTGCTTCAGATTCCCCCTCCTTGGATAATGGTTCTTGGAGGTGAATTCTTTTATGGGAATTGAGCGCGACCAAAACGGAAAAGCGTTTGTCACAAACACCGCATTTGTACTTCAAATCCAGTGGGTGCAGGTTGTGGCGATTTTCAGACCCGACGTCATGCCCAGCTTCGTCCGTCTGCATTTGACCGTCGTTTCCTCGGGAGGCGCTCAAGTTCTCGCCGTCATTTTTCAGACTCGCCTCCAGCCCTTCTGTCGCTTGCTCTTTCGTTTTCGTGCAGTGCTTCTGATGAACCTGCAGCACCGACTCGCAAGCGAAAACAGACAGACAG
The DNA here is from genome assembly GCA_025084515.1 of Ancistrus triradiatus. NCBI lineage: Eukaryota > Metazoa > Chordata > Actinopteri > Siluriformes > Loricariidae > Ancistrus > Ancistrus triradiatus. The sequence goes on along the minus strand of JAJAGP010000002.1, from coordinate 1,934,359 downwards.
GTTCCACACTGAGGTCCACCCGAGGCCCCAGAAAGCCGTTTCTCCGCTGCAAGGCCAGTGTCATAGCCATGACTCTTCATGTGGAACTGGAGTGCCATGGCACGAGAGAACAACTTGCCGCAAACAGGACAACTATGCGAGTTGTTCTTTAACTGTTTAAGCTGCTGGTCGAACGACTTTACCGGAGGCGCATTACTGTGGGTCAGCTGATGTTTAAGAAAGCAGGCGATGACGCGATAGGATTTATCACACACCTCGCACTGATATAAGGTTCTCGACTGGATATTGTAATGCCCTCTGCGTTTGCCCGTCTTGCTTTTCTTACGACCTCGACCTTTGTGTTTTGGAGGTCCCTCCTCAGGCGGCGTCGGATCTTTCAGCTTAACGTCTGCACACTGCGGATTATACTGCCTATGATGATAATAGGCTCCCATGGACCAGAAGCCTTTCCCGCATTTTTTACAATGATGAACTTTGGGGCCCAAAAGCGTCTTGCTTGGATTGAAATCCTTTCCGCCTTTGTCATCTCGTGAGCCGAGTTCTTTCCCGCTACAGTGTTTCTGATGGCTCTGAAGACCGGCGAGGTTCGAATAGCTTTTGTCACACTGCGAACATTCGTAGAGTTTCTTCTCGTGATGCTGCATATGGGAGCTCAAGGCAGAGGCGCGAGAAAACTGCATCCCGCACACCTCGCATTCGAAGCTGTTCTTCTGCACACTCGCGAGCTGGTAGCTAATGGACTTGTACGGCTTTCTGTCCTCGTGCTTCCGGAGATGAAAGTAGTAGTCGGTCTTGGTGAAGCTCTCGTGGCCGCAAACCTCGCATCGCAGCGTGATTTTCCGAACGGGATTGAGAATGCGACTTTTTCGGCCGTAGCGAGACTTCTTCCCGCCTTTGTCTCTGTGCCACAGCATGTGACAGCGCAAGGAAATGGCCTTGTGAAACGTCCGATGGCAATCGGGACATTCGTACTTTTTGGCCTCTTGAGCAGGACTTCTGTCCACTTCCACGTTTAAGGAGTCTTGCTGCAAACGTGGATAGTCTACTTGTATAACCTGTACATTCACGTCTGGATTTACTGGCTGACACGTGACATCACTACTCAAGCCGATGTCCTCTTGGTCTGACTCGCACACCAATTCAAGATCCTGCTTTTCTTCATCCTGCGACGCCGGGTCGCTTCGAAAAACATCGGCGCCGGATAGATCGACCGCAATCGCGTCGTGGTTCTTGGTTCCACCGATCGGGAGTTTTTTCTTTATAACCTTGGGTTGCCAGGCGTCTTGTGAATACGTTCTGCCACCGACACCGAAAGAACCAGGCTCGTCCCTAGTCGCGTGGGCGGTTTTGGAACTGCCCTCCAAAATGTCGCCGAAGACATCGGTGTGGCAGAGCTGATGCGAATGCAGCGCCGACGCGCGGGAAAACCGACAGCCGCAATCCGGACATTCGAACGTCTTCTTCTGGAGCTGACAGACTTGATTCAGGAAGTTCTTGGCAGCCAGCTCGTTACTGTGTACAAATCTCTGGTGTTTACTGAGGAACGTCAGCGAGGTGAAACATTTGCCACACTCCGTACATTTAAACTCTTGGCTGTTGTGCGCTCGTCTTTTGTGCCAGCGTTGATGGCACGCTACAGCCAGGGCGCTCTCGAAGCTCTTCCCGCATTCGGTGCAGTCGAACGAAGGCTTGGCTTTCACCTTGACCTGAGTGTTGGAACAGTTGGCAGAAAATCTCTGGTGCGTCCCGAGGCCGCTCATGGTGCGAAACGACTTGCCGCAGTAGCACTCAAAAAGCTTTTTCTGGGGCTCCTCCGTCTGTTCGGAAATGACGCTGGGTTCTTCTTCGGATTTAATAGTGACGTCGCTGTCTGGTGGATGTTTCTCGACGTCGCTGCTTTTCGACTTGATCAGTTTCACCTCATGGCAGCGGCGATGCGCGTCAAGAGCCGAGGCACGGGAGTAACAACGGCCGCACGTGGGGCACTGAAAGGACTTCTTCTTGAGATGGGCCAACTGATGAAAGACAGACTTCGAGGCCTGCTTGTGTGAACGCTGATGGTTAAGGCACTGGCCGATCGATGCGTATGTCTTCCCGCAGTCCTTGCACTCAAAGATCTTCTGCTTCGTTTCCACAACAGACTCCTGTTTGATCAGTTGATTGCGATGTTTAAGCTGGTGGTTGAAGAACCCTCTTGAGCTCGAAAATTCACGCCCGCATATCGCACAGCACAGCATTCGATGATCTCCGCCTGTAGAGACGAGCAGATTATCGCACTGGGAGTCCGCGTCCAAGCAGACTATCGGGCCGTCGTGGGCGTGGTCCAGACGATGCTCCACGTAAGCGTCCTTCTTCCCAGAGGCCTCACTGCTGTCTTCTTGAAATAGCCAATCGCCTAAAAACAAAGGGGAAAACTGAAGGTCAGGTTGACTCCCAAGTCAAAGAGGTGAGAAAAGAATCAAGGCCAAAAACGCAGTTAATTAAGAGACTCAACTGTTAGAGGAAAAGGGAAAACGAGAGACGCACGGATTGCAATTTGCACCAAGTTTGTTTAACATATGATGGATTCCGATTTTCTTTCTGTCTAGGAATTAGAGATGACAGCACACAAAGTTTTGTTCAACGTTTCTTTTAATGCAAACTTCTTCACTGCTAAAGGAAGACGCTGGCTTGTGCCTGGCTCTGCGCACTCGCTAGCTATAGCTTTAACTTCTTTGCCATTGTTAGTTGTCAAATTCCACATATTCAGCAGAGTGATGCTGTTTTAAAGATCTTATTAAAATCACGCCTTATTTTCGCTATGTACATATCGCAAAAAGCACGCTCTGAAGAGCTTTCAGGCTGAAGACATGGCCGTGTCCGAAATAAATCCCTGCTCCCTCATTAGCATCCCTACTCCCTCATCAGTATTGCGCTATATAGACAGAGATTATGTAACTGACCAAGCAGCACTTAAAACACAACCGAAATCAAATACTTCCTCATCACGAACATCCATCAGCTGCCAATTCCAGTCACTGGATGATCGATCGGTGCATCTCTAAAAAACGAAAGCTGCTTTTGAACTTAGTGTGACTGTATCTTTGAAAGCGAATATTCTTACATAAAACCTTCATTTCAATGGAAGTCACTGCGATAAGAAATGTCGCTGTGAAGATTTTGGGACTAAAATTCCGTGTTAAGTTCACATTTGGTAAACTGCTACACAAATCACGTCTGAGTGCCACTGCTTTGGCCGCGGTGACTTGAAGAGAGAGGGCTTTGTATAGTAGAGCCAAAATGGAGGAAATGCTAACTGTCTCCATGTGTCAGCACAATGTTTGATTTAATACAGTCCGAATTTCCCTTTTCCCTTTCCTTCTCTGCTGAAGCAAAGATAAAGCTAGTATTCACCTCCACACCTCTTCAAAGCTCACCCCAACATTGTTAGCCAAGTCCACACTAACCACACCAACATGGACGACTGTCTCCACCACCAATTTTCTGGCGCTACCATGGAACGCCTATTTCGCAAAGGAACAAAAACTGGTGTTCGTGTTCCAAAACGTCCGTTGTGAACGTAGCTTCAGGTCTAAGATTTTGGCTCCGTTTAGAAGTAACAGAAGTGTGCGATTCCTTCCAAAACTATTTCCTTCTCTCTTGATAGAACTGAACGTGAAAATGAAAAAGACTTTTTCTTTTGTGAGAAATAATCTATAACGTATCACTTTCCATTCTGATGTGTGTACTATTTAATTATGGAGAAGCTTCATAAAACCGTTTTTGCAAATACGTATGCAAATATTTACAGCTGGGTAAACGAATTTGCAAGTGACATCGTTCAGCAGCTGTTAGACTTGACTATACAATAGCTAATTTCCTGTTAAGACTTAGCAACACCGTACAGTATCAGCACAAAAACGTACGGAACACCGTGATTTTCCGGCGTCTAACACCGCAATAGCGAGATAGCAATGAATTTTACTCGCTTTCAAACCATCAATAACACTAATTAACTTAGGAGGACTGCAGGTACGGTTACGGTAGCTTATAACCCCCTTCGAGACAACCGAAAGCGGCAGGTAAAACAAGCTGCGTATTGAAACCGGTCCGGTTTGTTTACTACTCATAAAGCCTGAAAGTAACGTTAAACATTTCACTACATTTAAGTCAGCCCACGGATACCGAATAAAACAAGTGCCCTAAATACAAAACGCTTGGCGTGTAAGACCAACAGCCGTTAAACGTTGTGTTTTCATGCAGAAAGCCAGCTTATCTGTCAGACGTCCCCACTAGCGGTGGTGCTACTGGTAGCATGTAACGTTAGCCGCATTGTTACAAGTGTGCGCTTCGGCTACCCACCGTTAGTACTTTCATCTTTATAATCTGAACTTCTGTCGGTCTCCTCTCCAGGACTATGCACATGCACAGTCACGTACTCGCTTTCCTCCATCGGCTCTTCTTTTATTACAATCGCCGAAACTGCAGGGCTGCTCGCCTCAGCTCCTGCGTGCTCTTCGGCCTTCTCTGCAGGATCGCCGCGGCTCAACCCGGCTTCCACCTCGACATTTTCCCTTAACACTTGGTCACTGGTCGCTGATCCCGCGCTATACTCGCAGACCGCATCATTACTGTTTTCAGGCGATATAGTTTCGACCCTTATCTGCACGCTACCGTCCTGCGCCGAGTAAACAGCAGCCATGTTGCTCAGGTCGTTCTCGCCCTAACGGAAACTCCTAGTACATTTCGCGGGAAAGGACCCGAGGAGGAGCCGCAGAGTGCTTTTCGAACCCATATTCAGACTAATTCCTCTGCTAGGATTAACTAGAAGTTGAAGCAGCGGCACTACATGATGTATAATTGATATGAAGTCGGTGTCGAATATAGTACATTGCACATATTTATAAGTTTCGTAGTTTTAAAATACTATTCATGAATCCTTACATAATTTGCCAGACAGGAGTTCTTTTCCCACCTGTATTCGACCTAATTCCTGTTCTACGACTAGAAAGTAAAAAAATGTAAAGAAAATATCGTATTAATTTGATGTGCATACAATTTGTATACAATATTTAAAATGTATTCCTTTTGTTGTTTTGTCTAGTAGTTTGTTAAACACTATTTTAATCCGGTCTCTCACATAAACACATACCACATTAGCAAGAAAAGACCTATTAGCTTATTAGACAGAGCTGTACATTATTTGTGTGCCACTGGAGCCCCGTTTGATATACATTAATTGTACACAATAATATATCACGTATTCTGTTTCATTAGTTAAAGAACACTACTGACGAAGTACCACACATAATGTACCACATTTTGAGAGTACAAAACTGTTATGGTTGTAAGAGCCAGCTGCTGAAAACAGCAGGGACTGGGTTTGAATCCCAGGTGGTGCATTGAAGGAACTCTGCAATGGACTTCCCAGAAGTTGAATCTGTTCATCTGGACATAGGTTTTGTCGGAGAAACATTTCGTCACTCATCTAAGTGACTTCTTCAGTCTCAGTTAGTTGGAATACTTCCTCAATCTTATATACAGCACCTTTGCAGAACGACTGGTACCAGCAACATTGCATAACGATGGGACCAGTGATCAGTTTAATATGCAGATTGACATAGCCATTAATGATAATTGCCACGTGTGCCATTCATACAGGATTGGGGAAGGGCTGCGATGGTTGCGTTGTAAGATGGTGAGAGGTGTACTCTGAGGCCCCCTCCTCGGTTCAGGGATGGACGTTCCTTTTTTAGAAAAATGGCTTATTTTACTCCGCGTTCAAACCATCGTTCCTCCCTATCAAGGATCTGCACGTCTTCATCCTTGAAAGAGTGGCTACTGGCCTGTAGGTGGGTGTAAACCACAGAGTCCTGACTGGATGAGGTAGCTCTTCTATGTTGTGCCATCCGTTTCATCAGTGGCTGTTTGGTTTCCCCGATGTACAATTCCTGGCAATCCTCCCGGCACTTAACAGCGTACACTACATTACTCTGTTTGTGCTGGGGGACCCGATCCTTGGGGTGGACCAGTTTCTGGTGTACTGTTTGGGGGTTTGAAAGCCACCGAGACACGGTGTTTGGAAAATATGAGTCTCAATTGTTCTGATGTTCCTGCCACATATGGAATCACCACTGGTTTACGCTTAGACTGAGGTTGTTCTCCTCTCGTTGATCTGCTGGAGCACTGTTTGGGCATCTTACCGGCTTTGGACTGCATTGGACTGATACCCTGTCCAGGGTGTACCTCTGCCTGCTCCCAGTGAATTCCAGGTTAGGCTCCAGTCCCTCCCCATGACTCTGGCCAGGACAAGTACGGGTAAAACAGAATGCTTTCCTAAAACAAAGACCTATCATTATATGCAGAGCTAACCTGGTGCTTTATCTACCCATATATTCAGCTCAATTCATGAGCTGGGATTGACTAGAAGTTTGCCACAGAGTTAATTTTATTTTTCACATTTTAGCCCCGCTTTTTCCTGCTCAGGATCACAGGGGCTCTAGTGCCTACCCCCGGAGCACACAGGGCACATGTAAACCCTCCTTCAGTCATAGCCAATAACCAATCTTGAGTTCATGTGCTGCCAGACCTGGCTGGAAGTTAGAATAAACTTTCAGTCCGCACCAAACCTCAGACTAGGCTGAAGGTTCTCATCATTTCATCATTTAAGTTGAGAATCTGTGGCAGGATTTGAACTTTTCACCAACTGTCTCTGACATATCTGACTGGGACTGAACAGTTTTGCCAGGAAGAATGTGCAAAATTTCAGGACCCAGACATGCAAAGCATACAAAAAACTAAAAGCTGTAATTGCAGCAAAAGACATATAATTATTACTGTCTATATAGAAAAATACAGTGGGCAAATGTATGAATACAAGTATACAGAACCACACACCTGAATAAATGTTAAAATTCTGTCAATTTATTTTATTTTACACATAAATAAATACACTAACATATTTACAACGGCAGACTGTATGTACAAAATGATTCCTTTGCTATTAAAAAAAACATTACATTAGAAAGTGCAAAGTCATATACAGTGATATAAATAATGGTTAGGTACCATTAGTGCTGCTAAAATGCTAGCAACTAATTGTTCAGTCATATTTTCTAATACATACTTTTAATTTAATCTGGAGCAAATATAACGGAACGTGATACATAGCTGTTCTTCCAGAGGATTTATGCTGGCATTCGTTCTGTAGCCATAGTTCTGTGTTTGTAGGATTTCTAACAGATGTAATAACATTTCTAAATGCTGAAAAGACATGAAGAGAAAAGAAGGATCATAGGATCAAGAAATATTCATGTTAAACACAATAAGATACAGAAAATCTCTGTATTACAAGCTCACACATGTCAAGTATTACAAAGAGATTACAAAGAGACAGATACTTACTATAGTTTCTCCAGTTTACAGTTTGGATCATTCTGTAGATCAGAGAGGAGTTTCACTCCGGATTCTCCTGCATTGTTGTCGGAGAGATAAAGTTTTCTCAGCCTTGATGATGGGTTTGAGCTCAGAGCTGAAGCCAAAGCAAAAAAGCCCTCATCTCCAATACAGCACGCTTCTAGCCTGCAAAGAGAACAAGAAATACTTTACTCCAGGGAGTTAGATGTTGCAGTTCTTGATGTCTTGGACAAGGTCTTTTTCCAGTATGATTCTTCTGTCAAGAAAAGTTACTTATCTTATCTTTTCGTAAAATAAATAATAAATTTTTATAGCCACTGGCTTAAGACTAAAATAAACTACTTATATCCACGTTTCAATTAAAAGAATAACACATAGGGAACGAAGAACAAACAACAGGACAGGGTGAGAAAGACCAAAAAAAGGAGACAGGAGGGAAAGAGGAGACTCAAAGATAGATACTTTTGGGATGGTTTAATTACAGTGGGGCAAAAAAGTATTTAGTCAGCCACTGATTGTGCAAGTTCTCCTGCTTACAAAGATTTTTCATCATAATTTTCATCATATGTACATTTCAGCAATGAGAGACAAAATGAGAAAAAAATCCAGGAAATCATATTGTAGAATTTTTAAATAACTTAATCAGAAATTATGGTGGAAAATAAGTATTTGGTCAATAACAAAAGTTCAACTATATACTTTTTAACATAACCTTTGTTGCCAGTGACAGAGGTCAAACATTTCCTGTAAGTCTTCACCAGGTTGGCACACACTGTAGCTGGTATTTTGGCCCATTCCTTCATGCAGATCTCCTCTAGAGCAGTGATGTTTTGGGGCTGTCGCTGGGCAACACGGACTTTCAACTCCCTCCACAAATTGTCTATGGTGTTGAGGTCTGGAGACTGGCTAGGCCACTCCAGGACCTTGAAATGCTTTTTACCGAGCCATTCCTTCGTTGGCTGAGTGGTGTGTTTGGGATCATTGTCATGCTGGAAGACCCAGCCACGTTCCATCTTCAATGCTCTAACTGATGGAAGGAGGCTCATTCTTCCCTTAACACGAATCAATCCTCCTTTCCCCTTTGCAGAAAAACAGCTCCAAAGCATGATGTTTCCACCCCCATGCTTCACAGTAGGTATGGTGTTCTTGGGATGCAACTCATATTCTTTCTTCAAAAAGTTCTGATATTATACCACATGATATTCAAACTTCAGTCAAGCCTGGACATGTACTGGCTTAAGCAGGGGGACACGCCTGGCACTGCAGGATCTGAGTCCCTCTCGGCGTAGTGTGTTACTGATGGTAGCCTTTGTTACTTTGGTCCCAGCTCTCTGCAGGTCATTCATCAGGTCCCTCCGTGTAGTTCTGGGATTTTTGCTCACCGTTCTGGAGGTGGCAGAACTTAAGATGTTGAGGTTCTCTTTAGGAGTGTCTAGGGTGGACAGGATTAGAAATGAGATCATCAGAGGGACAGCACAGGTTGGAAAAATTGGGAGACAAAATTCGAGAGGGAAGACTGAGATGGTTTGGTCATGTGCAGAGGAGGGATAGTGGATATATTGGTAGGAGGATGTTGGAGATGGAGCTGCCAGGCAAGAGAACGGAGAGGAAGACCAAAGAGGAGTTATTTGGTTGTGGTAAATGAAGATATGCAGGGAGTTGGGGTGAGAGTAGAGGACGTAGAGGACAGGGTGAGGTGGAAACATTTAACTCGCTGTGGTGACCCCTGATAAAGGGAGAAGCCGAAAGAAGAAGAAGAAGTTCTCATGATCATTTTGACCCCACGGGATGAGATCTTGCGTGGGGCCCCAGATCGAGGGGAGATTATCAGTGGTCTTGTATGTCTTCCATTTTCTGACAATTGCTCCCACAGTTGATTTATTCACACCAACCTGCTTGCCTATTGTAGATTCACTCTTCCCAGCCTGGTGCAGGTTTATAATTTTCTTCCTGATGTCCTTTGCCAACTTGTTTGGTCCTTGCCAATGGTTGAAGTTTGGAGTCTGACTGTTTGAGGCTGTGGACAGGTGTGTTTTATACAGATAACGAGGTCAAACAGGTGCCATTAAGACAGGTAACGAGTGGAGGACAGAAGACCTTCTTAAAGAAGAGTTAAAGGTCTGGGAGAGCCAGAAATCTTGCTTGTTTGTGGGTGACCAAATACTTAATTTTTCACCATGATTTTACGATTAAACGCTTTACAAATCCTACAATGTGATTTCCTGGATTTTTTTCTCATTTTGTCTCTCATAGTTGAAGTGTAGCTATGATGAAAATTACAGACCTCTCTCATCTTTGTAAGTAGGAGAACTTGCACAATCGGTGGCTGCTAAACACTTTTTGGCCCCACTGTAAGTTTAAATGAAGCTTAATTTACTGTCGGATCTCTCTGTGGATTTTGTTAGCCTACCCGGGTCTGACAACAATACTGCCTCACGGGGGTGAAGACTGCCATTACAGTCAATTGTTTTTCATTATTGCATTGCCTCTTTGCAATCCTATGTGCTATAGCTGAAAGAAGTTAAAAAAAAAAACACTGCTTATAAGATTCAATTCATTTCTACTGTCCAAACGCCACTGCTACAAGAACTCGTATGGTAGCAGTCATCAAATTAAAAATCATTTTGTTCATTGGGAAAACATGGCTCCTTGAAACCTGAATCTCTGATAATTTGCTGATCAGATATACAAAACTGAGATCGTGTATTAAACGGGCCTTAAATACCTGCTTATCATAGTCTTATTGCTACTAAAGTTTCAGGCTGTCTAGTGTCTAATAAAGATCTGGTTAAAGTTCAGCTTCTAAAGAAGAAAATATATCTTTATGACATATCATGCACGCGCACGCGCACGCGCCACACACACACACACACACACACACACACACACACACACACACACACACACACACACACACACACACACACACACACACACACACACACACACACACACACACACACACACACACTTACTTCAGTTTCTCCAGTTTACAGTGTGGAATCTCCAGTCCAGCACACAGCAGCTTCACTCCTGAATCCTGCAGGTTATTCTTTCTCAGATGCAGAGCTCTCAGACTGGATGATTTTGAACTGAGTACTGAGGAGAGAACCGCACAACTTTCCTCTGTCAGATTACAACTATCCAGCCTGGGAGAGAAATGATCATATAACATTATTATTATTACACTGACGCAACCTGTAAAATAATAATCATGTATCAGAACACTGGTAGATGTGGTTAGTTAAATATTTATATGAGAATTCCTTAGCTGTAGTTTGATTATAAAACAGTCACACATATGGGTGTATGTGTGGTGACTCACCACAGTGTCTCCAGTTTACTGTGAGGACTCTCCAGTCCAGCAGAGAGCAGCTTCAGTCCTGAATCCTGCAGCTTATTTTTATTCAGCTTCAGATCTCTCAGACTGGAGGAGTTAGAACTGAGTACAGAGGACAGAACTGCACAACTTTCCTCTGTCAGATTACAACTATCCAACCTGGGAGAGAAATGATCATATAACACTGACATCCCAAACAGTTCAATACACACATTATGCACTTATGGTATATTTAAATATATTTTCTTCTGAATTCGTATAGTTCTGGGTAGGGATGTGGACACAAGTGTTGCTGCACTGGTTCGCCAGCAGAAAAGGCAAAAGTGCACAGTTCAAATCAACACTGAACCATGGCCTCTGACCAGTGTGTTGGTGTGAAAATGTGATGAGTAATGATCTCACCACAGTGTCTCCAGTTTACAGTTTGGATTCTCCAGTCCAGCACAGAGCAGCTTCACTCCTGAATCGTGCAACTTATTGTAACTCAGGTTCAGATCTCTCAGACTGGAGGAGTTTGAAGTGAGAACTGAGGACAGAGCTGCACAGCTTTTTTCTGTCAGTTTGCAATTAAACAGTCTGAAAAAAATAATAAATGGTTAATTTTGTGTTTCTGTTCTTTCCCTGTTAAATCTTTCAGTTTCATTCTCCATTGGGATCTCTGCTGCCGTTGCTCTCTACGTTTATATAAAAATCTAACTAAAACATTTCTCTGTTTTGCTCAGCAGCATAAAAAAAATGTTATTTCTTCTTACATTACAAAGTCATTACATTCAATGAGACACACTGATTGAGATCTGTTGTTACATATTTCCAGATTTACTTTAGAGGAGCATTTACTTAGGATTAAGGGTCACAGAATTATACATAAATAAATACCGGTATATATTATATACCTGCCAGTCAATCCAGTCAATCAAAAATAAGTCTTTTCCATGACCATTGTATAAATTGTGGGATTGTGGTGGAACTCCTGCATGGCTCAAATCTTAGCAATGCCAAGTCGCCGTTGTTTTGCACTTTGAACAAGGTCCTTAACCCAAAATTGCTTGGATTGTACCTTGAGAGGCCATATCACTTGTAAGTCACTCTGGGTGAAAGACCCTAGCAAATGACTAAATGTAAATTATTTAATGAAAATAAGACTCCACTCAATTCCCCTCAGAACGTTGGACACGCGTACTGCAAATTATCTTCACATGGCTATTGTCACTTGAAGGGTTATGACAAAAATATTAAAACAGCAGAATTTTTTTTGTTTACATAAATACAGTGAAGCAGTGAAGTTACTCTGGTACAAGCAAAGAAACCGAGGGCTATTGTGAAGACATTGAAATGTAAGATAGCTTTCAAAAGTTAAACACTTCTCTTGGTCATTACAAATTTGATTTGTCTTACTTTGTTGCCCTAATACCTATTTTCACAAATGTAAAGTGAACAAAATAGCTATAGTGGTGCTTGAAAGTTTGTGAACCCTTTAGAATAGTCTATATTTCTGCATAAATATGACATCATCAGATTTTCACACAAGTCCTGAAAGTAGATAAAGAGAACCCAGTTAAACAAATGAGATAAAAGTATTATACTTGGTCATGTATTTATTGAGGAAAATGATCAATTATTACATATCAGTGAGTGGCAAAAGTATGTGAACCTATCTAGTCTCCTGACATTTGCCTTTAGAATTATCTGGTATAATTCAGAATTCATTGTTCCATCAATGATGGCAAGCCATCCTGGCCCAGATGCAGCAAAACAGGCCCAAACCATGATACAACCACCACCATGTTTAACAGATGGGATAAGGTGCTTATGCTGGAATGCAGTGTTTTCCTTTCTCCAAACATACCGTTTTTTAAACCAAAAAGTTCTATTTTGGTCTCATCCGTCCATAAAACATTCTTCCAATAGCGGCTTGTCCACATGATCTTTAGCAAACTGCAGACGAGCAGCAATGTTCTTTTTGGAGAGCAGTGGCTTTCTCCTTGCAACCCTGCCATGCACACCATTGTTGTTCAGTGTTCTTCTGATGGTGGACTCATGAACATTAACATTAGCCAATGTGAGAGAGGCCTTCAGTTGCTTAGAAGTTACCCTGGGGTCCTTTGTGATCTTTGTTGGTCCACCACTCCTGGGGAGGGTAACAATGGTCTTGAATTTCCTCCATTTGTACACAATCTGTCTGACTGTGGATTGGTGGAGTCCAAACTCTTTAGAGATGGTTTTGTAACCTTTTCCAGCCTTATAAGCATCAACAACTCTTTTTCTGATGTCCTCAGAAATCTCCATTGTTCGTGCCATGATACACTTCCACAAACATGTTGTGAAGAGCAGACACTGATAGATCCCTGTTCTTTAAATAAAACAGGGGGCCCACTCACACCTGACTGAAGACATCTGACTAATTCACCTTCAAATTAACTGCTAATCCTAGAGGTTCACATACTTTTGCCACTCACTAATATGTAATATTGGATCATTTTCTTCAATAAATAAAGGACCAATTATAATATTTTTGTCTCATTTGTTTAACTGGGTTCTCTTTATCTACCTTTAGACTTATGTGAAAATCTGATGATGTTTTAGATCATATTTATGCATAAATATTGAAAATTCTAAAGGGTTCACAAACTTTCAAGCACCACTGTAAAACAACAGGTGTGTCCCAGCTGTTGACCAGTACTGTATTTATGAACAACATACTCACAGAGCTTTTCTTGATTCCTTGACTACCGGCAGGAGCTTCAGAAGACATTCCTCTGATGGATCATATTTACCCAAATCCAGTACATCCAGATTCTCCTCTGAGTTGAGCAACACGAACACCAGGGCTGACCACTGAGCAGGAGAAAGCCTGGTTCCTCTGAGACGCCCATCACCATCTCTCTTCAGGTATGTTTGGACTTCCTGTACTAGAGAATGATCATTCAGTTCATTCAGACAGTGGAACAGATTGATGGATTTCTCTGGAGAGGGATTCTCCAAGATCTTCTTCTTGATGTACTCAACTATGTCCTCTCTGGTGTGAGAAATGCTTCCTGTCTGTGGTAGGAGGCCTCGTAACAGAGTCTGACTGGACTCCAGTGACAGACCCAGAAGGAAGCGGAGGAACAGATCCAGGTGTCCGTTTTTACTCTGTAAGGATTTGTCCACTGCACTCTTAAGAAATTCAAGGACCTTCTCACTGTTGATTTTGTTGACAAGACAAGAGAAAGTACTGGGTTGTTTAGGTGCATTTTGGTTGAAGGAAAGATATTCAAACAAAGCAGCCATAAACTCCTGAATGCTCATATGCACAAAGCTGAAGACCTTCCCCAGGTGCAATCCAAACTCCTCTCTGAAGATTTGGGTGCACACTCCTGAGTACACCGATGCTTCTCTGATGTCAATACCACACTCTCTCAGGTCTTCCTCAAAGAAGATCAGGTTTCCTTTTTCCAGCTGTTGGAAAGCCAGTTTTCCCAGTGCCAGTATGCTCTCTCTGATCTGCTGAAGATCAAGGTCACATTTCCCATGATACTTTTGCTCTTTTTGTTTGATCTGAAAGATCAGGAAATGGGTGAACATTTGAGTCAGAGTTTTGGGGATCTCTTCACTCTCTGATTTATTCAGCATTCTCTCTAGAACAGAGGCTGAAATCCAGCAGAAGACTGGAATGTGGCACATGACGTAGAGGCTTCTTGAAGATTTGACGTGAGTGATGAGTTTACTTGACAGTCTCTGGTCAGAGATTTTCTTTCTGAAGTACTCTTCCTTCTGAGGATCACTGAATCCTCGTAGCTCTGTTACCTGGTCTATACACTCAAGAGGGATCTGGCTTGCTGCTCCAGGTCGAGAGGTTATCCAGAGGAGAGCAGAATGAAGCAGATTCCCCTTGATGAGGTTTGTCAGCAGCACATCCACTGAAGCTGATTCTGTTACATCACATAAGCTCTCGTTCATCTGGAAATTTAGAGGAAGCCGACACTCGTCCAGACCATCAAATATGAAAATGACCTTGTAGGAGTCACAGTGTATCAGCTGTAATTTCTTCAGCTCTGGAAAAAAGTGATGCAGAAGATCCATCAGACTGAGGTTTTTCTGCTTCATCAAATTCAGCTCCCTAAAAGGAAGTGGAAACATGAAGGTGATTTCCTGATGTGATTTTTCTTCAGCCCAGTCCAGAACGAACTTTTGCACCGAGACTGTTTTTCCAATTCCAGCAACTCCTTTAGTCAGCACAGTTCTGATGGACTTGTCCTTGAAGAGGTCGCTGCATTTGATGGGTTTCTCCAGTGCTGTTGATTTCCTGGTTGCTGTCTCAATCTGCCTCACCTCGTGTTCGTTATTGATCTCTCCACTCCAACCCTCTGTGATGTAGAGCTCTGTGTAGATCTCATTCAGTAGTGCTGTGCTTCCATGTTTTGAGATTCCTTCATTAATTACAGTGTATTTGTTTCTCAGTTTGGTCTGGAGTTTTTCATGATACACAGAGACCAGCTCTAATAAACAGGAAAATATGATAAGTAACATTTCATTGCATAAATAATAGCCACTATATAAATCATGTGTAAAATATAATAATCTACTTGAGCTATTGATATGAGTAAACATAGTGGATTATATTTATCGCATTTCAGAGACATTAGCTGTGTGTGGGCGAGCGTTATCCTGCTGAAAAATGCCAGTTGGAAGTCCCGCCATGAGAGGCAACATGTGGCTGCAGGATGTCCTGCACATATCACTGATTTGTTAGTGTCCCTATTATCACTACTAGCGTTTACCGTCTGTCATATGCGATGGCTCCCCAGATCATCACACCAACAGAGGCAGGATTGAAGCGCTCAACACGAGGCCTCCATACTCCCAAATAGAATTTGTTGCTGAAGATGACATGGTTCCAGTTCATAGCAGTCCACGTTTCTTGTTCTTGACCCCACAGTTAACAAAGGCCGTGGTGGCTGACTGACAAAGGCAGGACACATAATGGGTGCTGTGACAACAAATTTCCTTCTGCTAAGCGCATGCAAATCGTCTGGGCAGAGACAGGGGTGTGTAGTGAAGGTGCCACCTGTGTCTGGATGATGGACAATGAATCTGTGGGAGCTGCTTGTGCTTGTTGGCGGATCAAATTATCCTCTCTGCTGGTGGTCTGTCTGGGTCATCCGGGACCTATGTGTGAGTGCCCTCACGGAACCACTGCTCCTCCTAACAGCTAGGTCAGAACGGCCTAAATAGCGAGCAATTCATTGAAATGACCATCCTGCTTCTCTGAGTCCAATGATTGCACCCCCTCTCAAAGTCTGTCAGCTGGTCAAAATGTCTTCAAATGTGTCGTAGACCCATGTCTAGCAGTAAACGATCTCAACAAGAGGTACACAGCTCAAAAGTAGCCTCTGAGAGACATTTTGTAGGGCAGTGAGGGAAGCACTTTTACGCCCTCTTGTGGCAAGACCCAGTGTCTAATCAGACCACACCTGTTAGCATTTACATATTTAACTGAGACTTTGCAGTAATCCGACATTTCTATCTGAGGGTGGTTTTTTTTACACATTGACTTAATATTTGTTCATTTGTGATCATGTAACTGTGTATTATATGTATATATATATATCTCTTCTGAAACAATAGTGTAGTAATCTCATGGGCTCGTACCAGTCTGCAGTTTGTTAGCGAGATCTGTCTGGTTCATGCTCTTCAGGACATGTATTGTGATTTTCAGAACTCCCTCTCTAACACTAGATCGTTCCTCCATCTCGTTCTCCTCTTTCTCAAAGCATGCTGGCTCATCTGGACTCAGTAACTTCTTGAATTTCTTTAGTTCATTTTGCAGCAGAATTATGCTTTTCTGTTCCACCTCCTGATTAGAAACACACAAAAAGAGAACATGAGGGAAGATTCATAATATCCAGAGGTGTCTAGTACTGTGTTACAGTCTTTTAGGTATCTGCACATTACTTGATTATTCAGTCCTGTTTCAAAAATTTAAACAGGATTAAAATGTTTGTGAAACATTTTTGGAAGGGTGGCAGCCAAGAAAGCACTTTTTCGGAAGAGGAACAGGGTGAAATGGCCAACATATGTTTAGGCTCACAAAGAATGGAATGAAGATCAGTGGAAAAGAGTATTAAGGAGTGACAAATCAGATTAGAAGTAATTATGCTTAAGTAAAGAACTTGTAAACTTCTACCTCTGATAGTATCAGTACAAATCAAACAGTAATTTTGTTTGATTAACAATATCTAATGAAACATAAGAGCTACCTAAACAAGTTTTATGATAGTTTAATTTTATCACATGCTAAATCAGACATACCTTGAATATGGACTCCAGCTGATTTCTCCTGGTTATTTTTGCTTTTTCAAATATCTTTTGGGGCCTGTAAACAAATAAACCATTCAAGAACAGAAATTTAGGCAGGTGTAAGTGCAAGTGTGCAGGATTTATTTGAAGTGAACAAAGTGAAACAAAAAAGGTACACACAGTAATGACAAGATCTTGACAAGGGTATATGTCTCCAGGATAATATATAAATCTGTACAAATCTGTAATTCTACAGTTGTGTAGATGGCAAAAAATATTCTACATTCACTGAGTTGTATGCCTATAAGAGTTTCCTTCTTTGAAATTGAATGGATATCCCATTGACCAGTCACTCTTCATGGCCACACAGCTGGGTTCAGACTTGTCTGATCCCTTTCCCTGAATCAGACTAAAACCCAAACAAATACAAGTTATATTAATATCTTCTCCATTATGTTGAAATTTCACACTTTAAATAAAAAAACCAACATAAATGTGTTTCCTAATAAGGTCTACAACATTATAGAGAATATTACTAAAGCCATTTTTTATAAATGTCATCATCTCGAACTTTGATTTTACTGTTTTTTTATGATTAATAAACCTTATGTTCTTTAGAGTCAGCTTTATTAAATCGCTCTTACCTCGGTGTAGTAGAACTGTCCCGGTCTCTGAACCTCGTTGGATGTTCCATTGATCTGGCACTGTTCATGGACACACAGTCGGGTTCAGACGAATCCGATAGATCACCCTGAATCAGACTAAAACCCAAACAAATACAAATTATGTAAACATTTTCTCCCTTATGTAACACCTTTGCACTTTAAATACACACAAAAATACTTAAATGCGTTTCCTAATGAGGTCTACAACATTAGTATATTACTAAAGAAGTATTTCACTGAGCAAAACGTGATCATCTCTAACTCTGATGTGCTGTTTTTTTATGATTAATAAACCTTATGTTCTTTAGAGTCAACTTTATTAAATCACTCTTACCACAGCGCAGTAGCACTGTCCCTGTCTCTGAACCTCACTGGATGTTCCATTGACCTGGCACTGTTCATGGACACACAGCCGGGTTCAGACGAGTCCGATAGATCATCTTGAATCGGACTAAAATCCAATCAAGCACAAGTTGTGTTAATTATATTCTGCAATAAGAAACACCACCTATGATGAAAATTACAGACCTCTCTCGTCTTTCTAAGTAGGAGAACTTATACAATCAATGGGTGACTAAATACTTTTTTTACCCCACTGTAAAACCTGTAAGCCAAGTCTCCGAAGTGCTTAATCACTCCAGTTATTACAAACCTTTTATAGATGATTAACTGTGTTTACGTAGGTCTTATTTGTTTAGTGAATCCAAGAAAACATCTCACTGAGTAAAAAAAGAGGTTTCTTACCAATTTTCATCCTGAGTGTCCCTTTCCCCAGAGGGATTCATGTTGTATGCTGTGCTTTCTACATATAGACTGCAATCCTACAAACATGGACACAAAGTGTGAAGCACACGCTGTATTATCAGAGTCCACTGGCACATTTTCAAGTCATAAAGTAAAGTGTATGAGTTAAGAATTCAGTTAAACATGAAACCAGGAAGTTACCTTTGATATCCTTCTCGGATCATGGCTGTAGTTTTCCTTACATACTTGCATAACTTCTTTGTTTCTCTGTATACCTAACCTTTGCTCTTTAGCTAAATCTAATCTTAAACTCAGTTAACATAACCTAACCATAGTCCCAGTAAACCTAACCCTAACCTTAAACTCACTTTACTAATCCCAATCTCTACTTGTATCCTCAGTAAGCTCAACTCCTGAGTGAATTTCACTCTAAGCCTTGGTAAACCTATCCCTAGCCTTATCATCAGCTCACTGAAACCTAACCAAAGCCTCTTTAAACTCAAGACTAAACTCAGTAAACCTAACCCTAACCTTAACGTTTGTACACCTAAACCTAACTCTAATCTTATCCTCAGTAAACCTAACCCTATTCTTAGTCTCAGTAAACCTAATCTTAACCCTAACTTCAATACAACTAATTCTAACTCTAATCTTAACCTCTGTACACTCAAACCTAACCTCAGTAAACCTAACTCTAACTTAATTACACCGAACCATAGCTCGAATCTTCTCCTCAGTCAACCTAACCCTAACTCTAATCTTATCCTCAGTGAACATTACGCTAATCAGAGTTAACGTAATAATCTAAACTAATTTGTCTGTTTTGATCAACCATAGAGAAATATTACAACAAATCACATAACATATTTAGACAGAGATTTGTGTCCAATAGCCCAGATTAATTTTAAATACAACAAAAACATTATTTAGCTACAGTAATATTATGTCAGTGGAATGTCCTCACAATGATAGGAAGACAAAAATACAAAAAAAACCAACAACAACCAAATATACCAATATAAATGAAAGAGAAAAGAAATTCACAAGCTTTAATGAAGGACTGAAAGTACAGTATCAAAGTAAATAAGATCTTATGTGAGTCGTTTCTCATTAGGGTGAATATAATACTGGGAGGGAAAATGGAACAGAAATGAAGAGTTTTCAGGGACAACTCACAGAACAAAGGAGCTTGCAAAACAACCTTCTATGAGAACAAGGAAGAAGAAAGTACCTGGAAGAGTCACTAAAAAAGACGCTAGTAAAACGCTGGCAAACACTGACACACACACACACACACACACACACACACACACACACACAGAATGCTTATCCTTTAAGTGTGGTGATTTCATAACCTTTGCCATGGGTTGTACATTACTGTGCAGTCTAAAGGGCACCATTAGATTAGATATAACATTGTTTTAGCAGTTATATAATGCTAAAACAATAATTATG